>CM076686.1:74218813-74857147 GCA_038501925.1 Xenopus petersii
CGCCCGGAGCAGGCCCAGGAGCTCCGGGCGGCGCGTCCATCCTTGCCGGCGTCGCTCCCAAAATGGCGGCGCCCATGGCCGCCACGTGGGTAGCGGCGCCGGCGCAATGATGTCAGCGCGCCGACGTCGGCACAAGGGCGTCAATGACGTCAGAATGGCGCCAAATTTGAAATAAAAACGCTAACTAGACGCCAGAATGGCGCCCAAGAATAGGATAACTTTCCTTAAGCATATCCTGGGTTTCCTGTGAGTTTTTCTGCTAATTCTTGTTCCTGATTTGAATCCTGACCCTTTGCCTGGACTTTGGACTTTGTTGTATTCTGCCTGCCTGTGAACTCTTGCCTGGATCCTGACTATTCTTTGTTTAACCCTTTGGACACTGTGACCTTGTTCCCTCAAGAGGGCTTCCTCCTTGATCCTGACTACCTCCCTGGAGGGAGCTCCCGGCTCCCTGACAGTATGTTGTTTTTGTCTAAATGCATATTTTTGCAGTTATCAGTATTGAACCAGAATTGCCAATTTGCAGTCATCTGAGTTATTTAAACTGCATTGTTGAATGGAAAAATCCTGCATGGAACAATTTAATATCATCAGTACTATTTACAATGCCAACCTCATTAATGACTTAGGGGCCATACACGGGCCGATAAAAGCTGCCGACAGACCGATGGGCTTCACCGATCGAGATCTGGCCGAAAGTCGGCCATTGAACGAACGGATCTCTCAGTGTATGGCCACCTTAATTTATAGGGTATATAAACCACTTATTGTGTTTAACTGCTATCCCCCGTGCACACCAACACTACTACCAAACTGCATCAACCCAACTGCAAAAAAGTGAATTGCCCCCTGTGCCTGGTAGCTAAATGTTGAACTGGCCATGTAGCTGCTGGTCCAAGGCTCCACAGAACATAAAATAAAGAATTAAAATAAAGGAATAAAAAAAAATTGCAATTTGCATTTACAATTAAGTACATAATAATACATCCCAGTAATTACACATTTTTAAGATTGGCTAAAAAAGACAATATAATTAATATTTTCCTATTTTATTAGCATCAATCCAAGGGGTTCAAGAAGCTACACATGTAAAATCATGCACCTATTTCTGCCAACAACTTATACTTCATTTATGATCTATACTCATTTATTCATAATCCAAAATATCATGTACCTATAGTTTGTGAAAAAATAGGATTACCTTCAATAACTTATTTAAACATACCTTAATATGTGCCCCAACCCTATCCATTTTATACACTATACTCAACCTAAAGTGACATGTAGGGGCCGATTCACTAACTTCGAGTGAAGGATTCGAAGTAAAAAAAACGTCGAATTTCAAAGTGTTTTTTGGGCTACTTCGACCATCGAATGGGCTACTTCGACCTTCGACTCGAAGGATTCAAACTAAAAATCGTTCGACTATTCGATAGTCGAAGTACTGTCTCTTTAAGAAAAAACTTCGACCCCCTAGTTCGCCACCTAAAAGCTACCGAACTCAATGTTAGCCTATGGGGAAGGATATAATCGTTCGATAGAAGGATTATATCCTTTGATCGAACGATCGAACTATTTGCGCTAAAATCCTTCGACTTTGATATTCGAAGTCGAAGGATTTTAATTCCCAGTCGAATATTGAGGGTTAATTAACCCTCGATATTCAACCCTTGGTGAATCGGCCCCGTAGTGATGGGCAAATCTACCCCTTTTTCTGAAATGCATTGAAGTCTATGGGCAAATTTTTTCTTTTTGACACACAACAAATTTTTTCACCCATTAGAATCTATGGGCGTAATTTTTTCGGGAAACTTGACGAAAAATGTCACCCATCACTAGACTGGCATGTGCATAGTGCTAGTGAAGAATTTACTGTTTCACTATTTTAATCACAAGTGTTATTAAATTTAAGATTTTGACTTACACCTGGTCCCTTTATCATCAATAAGGGTAGGACTTCACAAAGAATTATGGTGCGATCCGATGCGCTGCAACAAAACGCACGTGACTTGTCGCATGCACCAAAAATAAGGTAAGAGATCCGACGCGACACGACTGTCAGATGTCTGCATCTGACAGTTGTGTTGCGTAGGATTCTATCTCTTACCTTATTTTTGTCGCAGCGCGTCGGATCGCGCCGGAATCGTTCATGTAGTCCTACCCTAAGTAAATAAGTTCCTACTAATTATGAGTTCAGGATCCTAATTGCTTGAGAAAAAAACATAATATCTAGAAGGAACAATTAATGAAATGGATACAAAATGTCCCCACTATTTGCTCATCAAATGACTTGCTTCTTATAAAGTTGAGAAATAGGCAATAGGCTATATTGAGAAATAGGCTATAAATAAAAATAAAATACATAAAATAGCCTATGATTATTTCTGCTGGCCTAATTATTCTCTGTAAGGATTTTTGTTAATTTACAGAGCTATTTCCAAACCAGACTGTGATATAACAACCTAAAATTCTCTCAATAGTGCCCTGGTAAAACAATGTGAACATTTGGAAAGGAAAGCTAGCTTTTTTCAGTTTACACAAAAAAATATAACTGTTGGTTCACTGTCTTAGTAATAGCAGCAGCATTTAAATTCCACGTAAGATCATCAATCAAATTTACTCCAAGAAACGTTTCTAACTACACCACTTTACCAATTCATGTAAGGAGTCATTGTTGTTACTAATAAGGTCCACTACTGTTGTGTCATCTGCAAATTTTATAAAATGATTCAAGCTATACTAATATTGCAGTCGGGGATTGTGCCCCTTTTATTAATGCCACCAACAATCAAAATTCAACGTTTCGGGGGGACACAGCCTCCCTTTTTCAGGATAATAAGGATGATTTATCCTGAAGAAGGGAGGCTGCGTCCCCCCGAAACGTTGAATTTTGATTGTTGGTGGCATTAATAAAAGGGGCACAATCCCCGACTGCAATATTGGTGTGTGCGGACCGTTTTTCGAATTTACAAGGCAATAAGGTGACCTGGCAAGGTCAACGGAGGACCTGCACCACTACGCAGAAAAAGTGGAAGGAGGTGTGCGGTAATAGAAAATTTCATTCAAGCTATACTAAGCCACACAATCATAGGTTAACAGAGTAAACAGCACTAAGCACTGAGGACAGCCTGCACACAGTCTAAGGATTTAGGAATTGTTGTTTCCAATAGAAACATACTGGGGGTCTGTTGGTTAGGAAATCCAATTACACAAAGAGGTACTGTATTTAAACCCAACCGTGTTAACGTCTCTACCATCTGCTTAGAGATTGTGTTGAATGCTGAACTGAAATCAATAAACAGCATTCTTACACTGCTATCCATTTTTCCAAATGGGGAAAGGGACAAATGCAATGCAATGCAAACCATCTGTAGTATGATTTGACCGAATTGTAAAAGTCTGTGGGAGTTGACTTTTCATATTCATTACCGACGTCTCAAAGCACTTTGTGATAATTGGTGATAAGTGCAATAAGTCTGTAATCATTAAAACATACAAATATACAAAAGATACAAATTACTTTTTTTGGCACTTAACATCCTCAACTAAAAAAACCTGTTTGATTTGGAAAAAGCTCACCTCCCTCACTAATTCCCCATTCTCAACCTCAAAGCAAGCATAGTTCACTATTTAATTTTTAACAATTTATACATATAAAAAATAATTTTAGATTGGTTTTGTTGTTCTTAGCTATTCCATTTTCATTTTTGTTTGGTTACTTTTTTGGAATGCTCTATTGTACGCAACAGTTTTAGCCCACCCAGCTACCTTACACATTTTTTTCTTAACAATTTCATAGCTAACCATTGTATTCAGCCATAAATGTTTTTCATCTGCCTTTAGTTATACATATAGTATGTATAATTGTATAATTGTTTAGTTGTATTAAAGATATACCATTTGCTTTCTGTGTTTTAATGTTATTACTTAAAGGAACAGTTCAGAGTAAAAATAAAAAGCTAGTAAATAGATAGGCTGTGGAAATTTGAAAATGTTTCATATATAGTTAGTTAGCCAAAAATGTAATGTATAAAGGCTGGAGTGAGTGGATGGGTAACATAACAAAACAGAACGCAACTTCCTGCTTTTCAGCTCTCTAACTTTGAGTTAGTCAGTGACATGGGACATAACTGTTCATTGTGTTTACAATTGATCCTCAGCATTCAGTTCAGATTCAAAAGCAACAGATATGACCCATGTGCGCCCCCAAAGTCACTGATTCATTACTGCCTGGTAACCAATCAGTGGAAGCCAAGAGTGCTGAAAAGCAGGAAGTAGTGTTCTGGCTATTATGTTACAAATCCAGTCAATCCAGCCTTTATACATTACATTTTTGGCTAACTAACTATATTAGAAACATTTTTTTATTTTGCACAGCTATTTACTCAGTTTATATCTTTATACTGAACAATTCCTTTAATGCAAACAATTGAAAACATTAATGTTACATTTAACCACTTGTGTTACAGAAGTAGTAAATATATCCCTATTTTGCTACAGTAACACTGTATTATTATTATTCTTGATATTATCATTATTATTATTATATACCAAAACTAAATGAGTTATTCCAGGCTGCATTAGGCAATGGCACATAAGGAAGATTGGCTGCTGTGATTCTCTTGGGAGAACACCAAGATTAAAACACCCTAAAGTCAGCTGCTGTTGCTTCCTGTTAGTAGAATCGCTATGGTAAGGAACACTATTTTTTTTAAAGAGAAAATATACCCCCTTTTTGACATGAGCTCATTCTTTTGGACTAAAGGTGCATGATAAATAAATATAAATGTATTTTTAAACAGACATGGATTAAAAGAAAACCATGATATTCGGTCTCTGTTTGCAGGGATGAGTGCAAATGTTAAACTCACAGTGCACTGCAATTAGTGATGGGTGATAAATTCACCCATCACTAACTGCAATTTCTCCCTCACATTGTCCATTGTGAAGTGATGCACCTAATGTAAACTGCATTATGATTCAATGTGAGTTGAATGCACAGAAGCTGCAAAACCTGTTCACTAAACTGCAAATTAAAGTACATTATGACTGGAGGTATGTGCATCTGATGCAGGTAGGTACCTCTTGTTCTGTTTTTGTGTATTTTTTATATTTTGATAGCTGTATCTATGTAGCATATAGGTTATTTGGCTGCAGTATGTACAGTGCAAATTTTAACACACCACACATGAAATAATATGCTTATCTGTACATGTCCCACAACTGACCAGTTCCACCAAGTATTTAAATGATTTAATTAAGAAACTTCTACAAACTTTTATTTTTGTACAGAGGTGCTTATATAATGTAAGTCTGACAAAGCCCACAGAAAAAAGTGCCTCTGGAAATTATTTTTCCACATTGCCATGTACAGTGTTACTATCATCTAGTCCTCATTAGGTCTGAAAATGAGATACATCTAATGGATAACTAAAATTACTTAGTGGGAACTAGATGATTATTAGTTATGTCCTAATAATATAAAACTTCACATTTTAAAATGTATTTTTTCACACCACTGTATGTACCTGGTTGGTGGGAAATGAAGAAAATTACTCAAATGTCAGAAAAATCCAATCACTTCATTCCATTAACTGCCACTCAAACAAATCACAGGTACCTGACTAGTTTATGTGAAGTGTACTGAACATAAAGTGGATACAAATGGTTTACCTAAAGAAATAGGCCTTACATTAAACGACTCCCATTGTTCTTCTTAAACGACTCCCCTTGTCTGAATATTTTCTGTGTGGGGTATACTGTATAACCAAGTAATTAGATGTTAGATTTAGGGGCATATTTATCAAGGGTCGAATTTCGAATTGAAAAAACTTCGGAATTCGAATTCAAAAAGCCAACCGAAATTAAGTCATTTAATCAAGTTATTTTTGGTTGAATAGGAATAATTTCTATTCCATTTAACTCTTCACTCTTCATTGAGGTCTATGGGTCTTCCCATTCTCTACAGCATTCTCTACAGCATTTGTACACGTAGGGGCACATTTACTTAGCTCGAGTGAAGTAATAGAATAAAAAATATTTTGAATTTGAAGTATTTTTTTGGCTACGTCGACCATCAAATTTGCTACTTCGACTACGAATCGAACGATTCGAACTAAAAATCATTTGACTATTTGACCATTCGATAGTCGAAGTACTGTCTCTTTAAAAAAAACTTCGACCACCTACTTCTCCACCTAAAACCTACTGAACCTCAATGTTAGCCTATGGGGAAGGTCCCCATAGGCTTTCTAGCCAATTTGTGATCGAAGGAAGGATTTAACTTCGAAAGTCGAATATCGAGGGTTAATTAACCCTCGATATTCAACCCTAAGTAAATGTGCCCCTAAGGGTTTTTTTTAGTAAACCTCAATTTTTTCTGGTTGGGCTTTTTGGGACAAAAACTGGAATTTTTCATGGAGAAAAAAAACTGGAATGTTTCAAGATTTGTTATATCCCCATGCTGCAAAAAGCATGAATCCAAAAACCTGTCAAGGTCATGTATAAAATTTGAAAGTAAAGGAAACAGACCAGGAACAGGCAGTACTTTAGTCTGCAAACACCCTTTATTGGTGTATTTTCACTCACGACATGTTTCGGGAACCAGTCCCTTTTTCAAGTGAAGAACAAAAGCAATTACCACACATTAAGTAACCATTGTAACCCCACCCCTTCCAGGTGATACTTGTGACATCATGGAAAATTCCATTCCTTTGTTGCATGTACAAATATATCCCAATACCAGGAATACCATCTCAAAAATGTGAAAAAAAACCATAAAAATAGTCCATAAATAACAGTCCAACCTGTTGGAATAAATACAATTAAATACTTTAAATACTTAAGAAACTGCACCAAGCCTATCAAAAGTAAAAACATATGAGCACTACAAATGAATGTCTGCCCATAGGCAGGGATCACCCTCGCATGTCGCTCACTGCTATTTTGTATAGACTAACTAGTCTCAATATACAATTTCTCTACACTTACTTTTGCAGTGTTCTCTTTTTATTTCTGTGACCTGCATAAAACAAGAGATACATTAATAATTTGTTACAGAAAACATTTGTAGCTAAGTTTATCATTAAACCCTTTTGGTTTCATTGTATCAAGCTGCCTAATCCATTTATTTTCTTTCTGAAGTAACAACTTTACTCTATCCCCCCCTCTGGGAGGTAGTTCAACTTTATCTAGAACCCTCCATCTTAGTTGTGAAATATGGTGTTTAGCTTCAAAAAAATGTTTGGCTAGTAGCGACTCATTTGGTTTTTGGGGGTCAAAATTTCTTATATAACCTTTATGTTCTCCTATACGCACTTTAACTGGTCTAGTGGTTTGTCCCACATATGCATACCCACACGGGCATTTAATTAACTATACCACATGTGTACTTTCACAGGTAGCATATGTTCTTACTGGTATGTTGAACCCTTTAAAAGGGTGTGCCACTTGATCCCCTTTTATGATAGAGTTACACAACCCGCAATTTAAGCAGGGGAACGTTCCCATTTTTGGTTTACTGAAGCATTTCATAGTCTTGTTTTTCACCCTGAAATCAGAACTGCATAAGTTATCTCTGAGTGTCCTACCTCTTTTATACGAAAAAAGAGGTTTGTCTTTAAACAGATGTCCATACATTATATCACTTTGCAACGCTGGCCAGTACTTTTTGATTACACTTTCAATTTTGTTACTTCTATGATCAAAAGTCGATACTAATGGTATACCTTTATTGGTTTGCTTATTTACTTTAGTCAGTAATAGTGAATCTCTTGTAACTTGCTCCACTTGGGCTGCAGTAGATTCCATAATTCTTTTCTCATACCCTTTTTGTGTGAATCTTTCAATTAAATCAGTAGCTGCTTCCTTATATCCTTTGGTATCGCTAGTTAATCGCCTAGCCCTAAGAAACTGGCCTTTTGGGATGCCCCTTTTAACTTTAGGATGATGAAAACTATCCGCTCTTAATAAATTATTTCTGTCCATAGGTTTACGATACATATTTGTACTCAGTTTGCCATTATTGTTAGTTATAGTAATGTCCAGGAAATTGATAGAGTAGCCTGCATATTCAAATGTGAACTTAATGCTCTTATGGCTATTATTTGCTTTCTCTATCATTTCCTGGAACATTTCCTTGGATCCAGACCACAATATGAGGATATCATCCACGAAGCGAAAAAATGCTTTTATATTTTGACTATACATTTTGTTGTCCAAAAAATATTCTTTTTCTAGTCTGTGCACCACTATATTGGCAAAGGAGGGCGCGACCGCCGATCCCATCGACGTTCCCTGCCTCTGCCAGTAGTACTGGTCACCAAACCGAAAATAATTTTTACTCAAAACCAGCTGTAAGCAATCCAATACAAAATACACAGTGTTATGTGATAACGTAGTGTCTAGCAATGACTCTTCTATATACCGTATTCCCTCCTCTTGGGGTATAGAGGTATATAGGCTTTGTATGTCGATAGATGCCAACACAACATTCTCCAGATTCTCCAATTTTGACAATTTCACAAGGAGATCTGATGTATCTTTTAAACAAGTACTGATTTTTGATACAATAGGTTGCAGGTACTTATCGACATACTGGGCTAGTGGTTCCAATACAGACCCCATACTGGCCACAATTGGTCTACCAGGGGGTTTTATTAACCTTTTATGGATTTTTGGCAAAAAGTATATTACAGGTGTTACAGGATGATCTATCAGTAAAAATTCTTTTACTTCTTTAGTTATTAAACCATTTATTTCTGCATCTAAGACAGTCTGATCAACTAGTTTCTTCACTTCCCACACTGGATCATAATTAATCATTTCATAATGGTCAGTAACCTGCAGCTGGTTCATGGCTTCTGTTATATATGCATCCTTATCCATGACAACTATCGCTCCTCCCTTGTCCGCCTTTTTAATAATTATCTCAGTGTTCTTTTTAAGGGATTTTAAACCATGCCATTCAGCTTTTGTCATATTACTATGCTTTTTCTTACTCATTTCCCATAAATGTTTTACCTCACTTACAACCAGTTTTTCAAACATCTCTATTGAAATATTCTCAACAGTGGGCATAAAGTTACTTTTTTTCCTAAGGCCTAGGGCGGTTAAAGGGCCTCTAGCGGCCTGTTCGGGTTCATTAGCAAAACACATTTTTAATTTAAGCACACGAATAAATTTGTTAAAGTCCGTTTCCCAATCTAAAAAGTCTCTTTCATAATTAGGTACATAACCCAGACCTTTATTCAAAAGTGTGAGTTCACTAGGTGTCAACTGGTATGAGGATATATTTACAACTAGATTGTTTACCTCATCGATTGGTGTCTCTTTGGGTAGGCTTCCCTTGGTATTGGGGCCCTGGGGTTGCGCGCTGTATGGCTGCCTCTTCCTCTCTCTGCAGGGATTTGCTGTAAAAAATCCTTTGATCTAGGATAGAAGCTCCTTGCCACGTCTTCCTCGCTGCTCGTGTATTGGAGTGATGTGTCTGAACGGTAGCCTCTCTGCCGATCCCTGTATGTTCTTTGTTGGCCGGGCAGTCCGATCCGTTTATGAGCAGCGAGGAAGACGTGGCAAGGAGCTTCTATCCTAGATCAAAGGATTTTTTACAGCTGGTTTTGAGTAAAAATTATTTTCGGTTTGGTGACCAGTACTACTGGCAGAGGCAGGGAACGTCGATGGGATCGGCGGTCGCGCCCTCCTTTGCCAATATAGTGGTGCACAGACTAGAAAAAGAATATTTTTTGGACAACAAAATGTATAGTCAAAATATAAAAGCATTTTTTCGCTTCGTGGATGATATCCTCATATTGTGGTCTGGATCCAAGGAAATGTTCCAGGAAATGATAGAGAAAGCAAATAATAGCCATAAGAGCATTAAGTTCACATTTGAATATGCAGGCTACTCTATCAATTTCCTGGACATTACTATAACTAACAATAATGGCAAACTGAGTACAAATATGTATCGTAAACCTATGGACAGAAATAATTTATTAAGAGCGGATAGTTTTCATCATCCTAAAGTTAAAAGGGGCATCCCAAAAGGCCAGTTTCTTAGGGCTAGGCGATTAACTAGCGATACCAAAGGATATAAGGAAGCAGCTACTGATTTAATTGAAAGATACACACAAAAAGGGTATGAGAAAAGAATTATGGAATCTACTGCAGCCCAAGTGGAGCAAGTTACAAGAGATTCACTATTACTGACTAAAGTAAATAAGCAAACCAATAAAGGTATACCATTAGTATCGACTTTTGATCATAGAAGTAACAAAATTGAAAGTGTAATCAAAAAGTACTGGCCAGCGTTGCAAAGTGATATAATGTATGGACATCTGTTTAAAGACAAACCTCTTTTTTCGTATAAAAGAGGTAGGACACTCAGAGATAACTTATGCAGTTCTGATTTCAGGGTGAAAAACAAGACTATGAAATGCTTCAGTAAACCAAAAATGGGAACGTTCCCCTGCTTAAATTGCGGGTTGTGTAACTCTATCATAAAAGGGGATCAAGTGGCACACCCTTTTAAAGGGTTCAACATACCAGTAAGAACATATGCTACCTGTGAAAGTACACATGTGGTATATTTAATTAAATGCCCGTGTGGGTATGCATATGTGGGACAAACCACTAGACCAGTTAAAGTGCGTATAGGAGAACATAAAGGTTATATAAGAAATTTTGACCCCCAAAAACCAAATGAGTCGCTACTAGCCAAACATTTTTTTGAAGCTAAACACCATATTTCACAACTAAGATGGAGGGTTCTAGATAAAGTTGAACTACCTCCCAGAGGGGGGGATAGAGTAAAGTTGTTACTTCAGAAAGAAAATAAATGGATTAGGCAGCTTGATACAATGAAACCGAAAGGGTTTAATGATAAACTTAGCTACAAATGTTTTCTGTAACAAATTATTAATGTATCTCTTGTTTTATGCAGGTCACAGAAATAAAAAGAGAACACTGCAAAAGTAAGTGTAGAGAAATTGTATATTGAGACTAGTTAGTCTATACAAAATAGCAGTGAGCGACATGCGAGGGTGATCCCTGCCTATGGGCAGACATTCATTTGTAGTGCTCATATGTTTTTACTTTTGATAGGCTTGGTGCAGTTTCTTAAGTATTTAAAGTATTTAATTGTATTTATTCCAACAGGTTGGACTGTTATTTATGGACTATTTTTATGGTTTTTTTCACATTTTTGAGATGGTATTCCTGGTATTGGTATATATTTGTACATGCAACAAAGGAATGGAATTTTCCATGATGTCACAAGTATCACCTGGAAGGGGTGGGGTTACAATGGTTAATTAATGTGTGGTAATTGCTTTTGTTCTTCACTTGAAAAAGGGACTGGTTCCCGAAACATGTCGTGAGTGAAAATACACCAATAAAGGGTGTTTGCAGACTAAAGTACTGCCTGTTCCTGGTCTGTTTCCTTTACTTTCAAATTGAATGCGTATCACATGATGGATGGTGTGTGTTGAAACAGCAGGACTATACGTATCTGATTTCGTTCGCTCATCTTGTTCTGAATATTGAATCAAGGTCATGTATAAGTCAATGGCATATGTTCCTATCCCAATTTGAAGATATAGTGGTCAGTGATGGGTTTAGCCCAATAGCCACAAAAAAATCTCGCTATTCGGGATAAAATCCCGAAAAAATGTACAATTTAGGTTTTTGCTCAATTTTATCGAGTTATTTAAATAATAAATAAGGCAAAATCCTGGATGGGAGTTTGGTCAAGCTTTATTTAATTTATAAAAATGACATTTTAGTAAAAAAAAAAAAGTTTTGAGATTTTATACTAATACAAGGCATCCACAGCCCTTTAGCAGTAAAGATCTGTACATCCAAAGATGCCCCAGAAGCAAAGCATCTTTTTTTTCTGCTGATTCACTGCACATGCTCTGTGCTGCTGTTGTTACTAAGCTTTGGGACCAACACACAATATACTGAATATATATATTGTATCAAATAAATGCTACACTATAAGGTTTAGTAAATAATTCAGATTATTGGTGCATGGCAGCTCAGAAATCAGCACTGTAAGCATCAGAATTTAAAAATCAGCCCTGTAACATTAGTTAATATGACAGACATTTTCTGCTTGATGATTTTCAATGACCCCTAAGCTTAGCTTCTCAACAGCTGCTCAAAGCACATTGAGCATGTGTGTGTCGCAGACACTCCTAAAAAAATCCATGATTGGAAACTTCTGTGACAAATTTGAAGTCCTGTGCCATTAATACTATAGAGATTCTGAAACTTTTGTCTGGTTCAGTGAGTTCAGTACATAAAATATGGCATTTCTAGCCAGTCATTTTTAGGGTTTAGTTGTTCACTCATAATACTAAGGGGCAAATTTACTAAGTGGCCCAAATTAGCTAGCGTCTGCTTCGCCCAAATCGCAACACTTCGCCAGGCGTAAATTTTGCCAGGTCAATGATACTTCACTAAAATGCGAAGTTGCGTCCAGGTCACCGAATGCTGGCGAAGTTGCACAAGCATTACTTCGGCAAGCAAATTGAAGTTGCGCTAGCGTTGGGTAATTAGCATACAGCGGGAAGTGAAAGTACAAAGCATGCATATGTTGCAGCAAATATATTACATTATACAAGTCCAGGGAACATTAATAAAATTAAATAGAGTTGTTATAATGCTCTACACATGTGGCCAGTGTATAGTTTATGTGCCATATGGTAGGAAATGTATGGGGGAGCCCAAGTACCCAAAAAAAATGTTATGGACTTTTGCAGCCTATCACCCTGAAAAAGGCCAGTGTTTTTTTTTCAACTAAAAATTGAAGAAGCCCTATGCACTTCGCCTGGTCTGAGCTGGCGAAGGCAAGTCTGGCGGAACAGGTAACATTCAGTAAAATGCGAAGTAACTTCGCCTGTCGTAAGAGTGTGAAGTAGCGCTAGAGTCTATCTTCTTCGCTAGCGAAGTTACGCCAGCGCCCGTTAGTAAATCGCCCAAGTTCCGAAATGACGTCACGCCAGCTTTAGTCACTTCGCCCTTTAGTATATTTGCCCCTATGTCTTTTTTAACTCCCACTTTCCCACATTCAGTCACTGATTATACTTTTATACAGAGAGTCTGGGAGCAGAAGTCCCAACTCCTCAGTGTGATGGTACCTTTTGGAGCGTGACAAGTGTCGCTCGATCGACGCTCTTCCGGGTTTTTGACGCGTCTGACGTCATCGGATTTGGCGCGAGGTTTGAATATTTAAAGGGGCCTCGGGCAAATGCTCACTGCTCAATGTAAGGTCTATTTTACAGTTCCTGGCTGCATTCTCTGCCTGTCCTTGACTTTTTTAAAGTTTGCTGCCTGACCCTTGCCTTGTTTTGACTGTTCTCTTGGATTCTGTTCTCTACTGCGATATTGGTGTGTTTGACCTCTGTCTCCTGGATTTGTACCGCATTATCTGACTGTTACCGACTCAGTCTGGCTTTCGACTACGCTTCTTGTTTCCCATTCTACCAACTCACGCTCGCTTCCCTTGCTCGCTTTCTCCTTGGGCCTCTCACATTAAGACCTGGTGGCATCCTAGTAGCGGAGGGTTTGTCCCGAAGCCAAATCGGCTTTTATATGTGGAAGGGTGAGCCGTGACCGGGTCCTTGGAGCCTGTTCTGAGTTTGGGATACTCTGCGTTACACTCAGATCTGCATATGAGAATACCTGGCGGTCTAGTGGTGTGGCGGGGACGGCCGCCGATTCCTCTTCTTTCGTACGCCAATGTGCAATAGACGCACTCTCACACTGCGTCCGGGTTTTGATGCAAGTGCTGCTTCTGACGTCATCACGCTCTGCGAAATTCAAATATTTAAAGGGCCCACGGCCCATTGTTCTTTGCCCAACATAGGTCTATTCCCATAGTTCCTGGGTGTGCTTATATTGTGTGAACTTGGTCCTTGACCATTGCCTATCCCTGACCTTGCTGTTCTGCTGCCTGTGACCCGCTGCCTGTTACTGACCATTCTTCGGGTATACTGTACAGTGATATTGTACAGTGCTACTCTGGAGTTGACTTAAACCTGTGACCTTGACTACGCTTCTGCTTCCTGATTTCATACTGCATTGGTTTTGTTTCACAACTATGCTACCTGCTTCTCGTCCCCTCTGTACATGTCGGTTCTCTTGCCTGCCCAGAATTCTCTTCTTGGTCCTCGCACATTAAGACCTGGCGGCATTCGAGTAGCGGAGGGCTCCTCCCAAAGTGAAAGGCGGCTGTTATAGGCAGAAGAGTGAGCCATGACCGGGACCTTGGTGACTAACAGTTAGTTTAGGGTTTGTGATACGGTTCGATACACTGCAGTGCTTGGTTTGCTGTCATTTAAAAAATAATAAGTCAATATGCTCCATATTATATGGAAATTCAAGAGTTCAGCAGCTACCTTTTGGCTACCTGCTCTATCATTTCAGGGAATTGAGTAGTGAACGGCATTGCCGATACCTGCTCTATCATTTCAGGGCATTGAGTTGTGAACCGCATAGCTGATAATCATGGTCTGTGCAGCATGTGTGAATCTTTGGCAGTTAATCTTTTTTATGTATATGCAATACAGGCACATGGATGCAGTGGCTGAAAATCACTGCACATGCAGGAGTACCACTATCTACCACTTCTCAACAAGGCATGCACCATGACTGGGGAGTTGACACCCAAAAGAAACCCAAAAGAATGTAGTATTGCACAATATGTGTACATGGTGTTCCTCTCCCAACTCATCCTCTCTCTTTTACTGTCTTCTTCAATACACTATTCTGTTCCTTATGCCTGTTTTATTTCCTTCTATATTTACTGCCCATATGACCAGGGCCAGACTGGGAGTAAAAAGCAGCCCAGGCAAAAAAATCAAAGCAGTCCACATGGAAAGGCAATGATAGCCACGCCTATATATTGGATTAACCCTTTAAGTGTCACAGATTGTGGCATCTACGATCTGTGGATAAAGGGACTCAAGTGCCACAGATTGTAGATTTTACGATCTGCTGCACTTCTGGGTTGGGGAGCGGAGGCATGATCACAATGGGCAGCAGGCACATAAAATCTACTGGTCCTGCTGTTGCTCTCAGTTCCTGAATACCCCTGCACCACCCCACCCCCCTCTGCCTGAAGAAGACAGATGCCTTCTCTTCATGGGACCCCAACAGTCGAAAAAAAATAACAACCATGATAATAATAAGAACTCCAGCAATATCATATGTCTGTCAGGCTGCGTGATTAAGCCAGTGCCTGGCCTGGATGGAGAATCATTATACAATGGAGGGGGTGGAGAGAGTGAAGAGAAAAAAATCCCCACTGCGAGTCATTTCTGTGTTTCCAGCACTTCCCACTAAATTAAATGAAATGACGGACTTCCTGCCCCCTGCTTGCTGTCCCCAACGTAGCCTCGAGATGGAAGATCACAAGCAGGAGCTGAAGTCTGAAGCTATGATCGGAGAGGAGGTGGAGCCAATATTGCGTGCAAGCTGGCCCATTTTAACTATTAGATGAACGGCCCATCGGACAATTGCCCGAACACGCAGATTGCCAGTCCGGGCCTGCCTATGACTATATAATGGGTTTTACATTGCCTTTGTTGGAAGTTTTGAGTCAAATATCCCTTTTAACAGCAATACAGACACAGGCCAGCAAGACGTCTATTGAGATTTTCTTGATCACTGAGATGTATACAGTTATAGGATCTTTTATCCATTATGCTTGGGACCTGAGGTTTTCCGGATAAGGAATATTTATGAAATTTGGATCACCATACCTTATGTCATTTAAAAGTTAAACAAACCCACCAGGATTGTTTTGCCATCAATATGAATTCATATTGCTAGGTTGTCCTCATTTACAATCATTTTTTTCATTACAGAGAAAAATAATTTTTGCTCTATGGGAGTTGGCCTTCAGTTTTCTGAATAATGGGTTTGTGCACAAGAGATCCCCATACCTTCAATTTGCAATACCGTCTTGTGGAGGTTCAAGGAATAGAGAAATAGGAGGAACCAGAGGCTCTTCAGAGTTTGGAAGTAAACACCCTTTTATAGTTAGTCATCACTTTTACACTGGGAGTGTACAGTGTCAGATTACTAAAAAACTCAGATGTCCAGTTCAAAACCAAATAGATGGCAACCGTAGTAGTGGTCTTGTTCAAAATAAAACTTTAGGTAGCAGCTGTTGAAGGCTAACAACTCTGCACCCCCCTGTGGTCCAGCACTACAGAAGCCTCACTTGCGTAACCCTAGCTCTGGCCTGAAAACCTTTACCTAACCCATTCTAACTGGCTTCTCTGGTGTGGGGAAAATTTATTTTCACTTCCTTTACATTTTAAATTGGATCTTGATAATTGGGTGTATGCTGCTCCATAGGCAGAGAGTGATTTTTTGTTTGGTGAAGCTAAAGGTGATGATGTAAAGTTACTCAAAGTGGTCCTCTGACTGCTTTTTCAATTTACTTCAGTTTTCTATTTTGATTTGTTTCTGAGATTTTAGCAGTTTTATACAGTTGAAAATGCTAACAACTGGTTTCAGCTCAGCAGCTCTCTATGAAGCTCTCTTAGGGGCATATTTATCAAAGAGTGGAGTTAGAGATCACCACAGTCCACTAGTATGACATTCTGCCACTCCCTATTAATTTCTATGGGATTTTTAAAAGAGTATTTATCAAGTTCACCCTTTGATAAATATGGCTTTAACACGTTTACAAATCCCTGAGAGCCGTCAACGAACGTAACCTATATTCTGCCTGCAATTTATGGAAGCTATTATTTATGAGGCAGGCAGGCAACCTTCCAAATAAGATCTGGATCAAAACCATCTTTTGAACAGGCATAGTGTAAGTCACTGAACTCAGTAAGGGTTTTATTTAATGCATTTATTCTTTATGGGGCCGATTCACTAACTTCGAGTGAAGGATTCGAAGTAAAAAACTTTGAATTTCGAAGTGTTTTTTGGGCTACTTCGACCATTGAATGGGCTACTTAGACCTTCGACTACGAAAAAACGTCGAAACTCGAATTCAAAAAGACCAACCGAATTGAGGTTGAAGTTTGTTGGGGATCGAAGTGGTCCGTATTCAAATCGTATGATCGAAGGAATAGCGCCTTCGATTCAAAGTTTTCCCCCCAAAAAAACTTTGATCTCTCAAAGTCCACCAATTGACTCCATATAGGTTCTAGGAGGTCACCCATAGGCTAAAACAGCACTTCGGCAGGTTTTAGGTGGCGAATGGTCGAAGTCGAAGTTTTAAAGAGACAGTACATGATAAATTTCGATATTCGAATTTCAAAGTTTTTTTCAACTTCGAATCGAAGTTGGACTATTCGATGGTCGAAGTACCCAAAAATTACTTTGAAATTCGAAGTTTTTTACTTTGAAAATTCACTTCGACCTTTGATAAATCTGCCCTTAATATATCATAGTCACAAACCTTCAGTTCAATTAAAAATCGTATAAGAAAAAAAGCAAATGACAAATGATGGCACCCTCAACTGCAGAACATATAAAAGGCTGCCTAAAGTCAAAAATCCAAACATGGCATGACTGAGTTACTACTTGAAAACTGGATTGGCTGCATGTCTCTAACTTATTTTAGAGTTCTGTTGTCTAATGAATTGCTAAGCTAAGTAGAAAAAGGGATTCATAGATCCACTCAACAACATTTTTAATTGTGTACATATAGGTGTAATTGCCAGGATTTATTTACAATGAATGCTTAGTAGTTTATGATTATTTTAATTATATCCCTTTTTAAGTACTTGCACTTACCTTGTAATTGAAAAAATGGCCATGAAAAGTATAGCCTCCAGGAATATGGATTCATTGTATTTTGTTGACAAAATATCAATAACACGGCCCATATAATATGGAATAAACATCTCACCTGAAAATACAATGACAATTAATTAGGATTATATTTCTGAGAGGGTGGAGGTTAGAGTGCATCAGGGGCATGGCCAGGCAGATTAAGTTAGCTGTATATGGGCAGGTACTGCTTTGGAATGGGGCCACAACTGGGAGTACTTGGTCCTTCAAGGCATATGGAGGGTGGCGTTTTAAACTTAAAGGAAAACTATACCCCCAAAATGAATACTTAAGCAACAGATGGTTTATATCAAATTGAATGACATATTAAAGAATCTTACCAAACTGGAATATATATTTACATAAATATTGCCCTTTTACATCTCTTGCCTTGAACCACCATTTCGTGACTCTATCTGTGCTGCCTCAGAGATCACCTGACCAGAAATACTACAACACTAACTGTAACAGGAAGAATTGAGGAAGCAAAAGGCAGAACTCTGTCTGTTAATATTATTATGATAATGGTTCATTTACATGAAGCAGGGTTTTACACATGAGCTGTTTTACTCAGTATCTTTTAATTTTAAAAGTATCTTTTAATAGAGACCTACATTGTTTGGGGGGTATAGTTTTCCTTTAACTTCACTTTAACTTCTTTTAGTATTATGTAGACAGTGATATTCTGAGAGAATTTGCAGTTAGGCTTTTTTTTATTGTGTTTTTTTAATTATTTAGCTTTTATTTCATCGGCTCTCCAATAATACAATTGAGTCTGTTCCTGCTCGTTCCTAGCTCTAAACTCAGATTACAGCAGGGAGGAGAGAAGGGCAGAGCAGCAAACTGAGCATGCTCAAGCCCAAACCCTGAAGGTTTAATCTAAAAAAAAGGAAGTCTGATACTGAAGCTCATGTATACACAATAGAAAGAAAGAAATGTGTTTTTTCTTTTGACAGAGGACTCTGAGCAGCATTAGGTTTACTAGTGTATTCATATAGACCTTTTTGAAAAAGCTTACTTAATTTTAACATTTCCTTTTCCTTTAATGAATTACAAAACCACATACTACAATGAAAGATTCAACTCCAAGTTACAAATTATCATGAAAAACCTCTAGAATGCAGCTTGATTTACTGAGCAAGTAATTGATGATCCTCTTGGGCATGGGAACACTTTTGAAAAACTCTCTTTGTGTGCTCAGGAAACCAAACAAGAATTTCTTGCATTTTCAGGATAAATAGACTATTTGTGGGGGTGGTACATTGCCGAACATGTGTATGAGAGTTTATGCTAATTAGTTAGAGCATGCACTAAGAATAAAAAGTGAACATAATCATTATTATATATTGTTATAGCACCAGCAAGTTACACAGAAGCTCTCTACATTAATTTATAACAAACAGGGATTGTATGAAATTTTCACAAATAAAGGTATTCTGTCATGATTTTTATGATGTAGTTTTTATTTCTAAATTACACTGTTTACAATGCAAATAATTCACTGTACGATATAAAATTTCATTCCTGAACCAATGCAGAAAATGTAAAGTTTGGTGATACCTTTTATTGGCTAACTGAATAAGTAAAAATTGCAAGCTTTCGGAGCACACAGGCCCCTTCGTCAGGCAAAATACAAATGAAAGCTGGAGAGGCACATCATGTATACTATTAATTACTGAAAAAGGGTATATGGTCAATAAATTAGAAAGTTACAGATAGACAGAGATAACTTATAAAAGTAATAAGGGTGGGTTGTAAATAGTCCAGGGGTCAAAGTGTATTTTTTTTCAAGTTGTAATATTGATGTGTAGGCAGCCATCTCTGGTCATGTTGCCTGATCATGTGCTTTCAGAAAGAGCCAGCACTTTAGGATGGAACTGCTATCTGGCAGGCTGGTATGCTCCTACTCAATGTAACTGAATGTGTCGCAGTGGGACCTGGATTTTACTACTGAGTGCTCTTCTTAGATCTATCAGGCATCAGTCATCTTGTGTTAGGGAGCTGTTATCTGGTTACCTTCCCATTGTTTTGTTGTTAGGCTGCTGGGGTGGAGGAGTGATATCACTCCAATTTGCAGTACAGCAGTAAAGAGTGATTGAAGATTATCAAAGCATTAGTTACATGACTCGGGCAGCTGGGAAACTGACAATCTGTCTAGCCCCATGTCAAATTTCAAAATGAAATATAAAATAATCTGCTATTTTAAGAAATGGATTTCAGTGCAGAATTCTAATGGAGCAGCACTATTAACTGATGCATTTTGAAAAAAAAACCCAGACAGTATCCCTTTAATGAATAAAAAATGCATAAAATAAGACCCCACCAAACTGCACCAGGGGGATTCTCACAACTGCACATATCTCTTTATCTAGCTGAAAAATGCAGAGTAGCACAGTAGGGCCCCATCTCTTGAAGCTTTGTGTTTGTTTGTTTTTAGCAAGAGGACCCGAAGTGAGGAAAATCTTTTGTGGGCCTGGGGTTGTATGTATGTTTTTGTTCTCCTTTAATATTACCCAGTGTGCCTTACTGCCTGCTGTAGAGCTCATTCAAGTTCCAATCTGCTCAAACTACAAACCTTTTTCCACAGGATTTAAAATGTAGACTTACCAATCAGAGCAAGTGTTAGACAGCTAAATGCCCCAGATAGTTGCAACCAATCTGGTTTAGAATATTTCAGAAGTCTAATGAAATTCTCTCTTTCTCTCTTTGATTCATTATCTTCTTCCTTGACAGTCTTCTTTGGAAATATATAAGGAAAGAGAAGGTCCCAGAGCATGCAGGACAGGAATACAATCAAATGGGAATAGAGATTGTGCTCAAAGGATTTGGGTAGTTCTGGTGAGTGGGAGATGAAAACCAGTCTCAGTGTCTGGTACAGGGGCTGGCAAAGGCACATAGTAAAAATGTATATGCGACTTGAGGACAGCCATGGTGTATCCTGCAGTCTCAGAGATACTGTGCCCAACATAGGCAATTTAATAAGGGACACAAGCCATAAAGCAGCTAAGAGCTTGTCAGGACAATATTTATATACAAGGTGGGCAGACAAATAATTCAATGAAACATCTAAAAGGAGAACAATGAGGGGAAGTTGCAGCATGACCATCTTTAATGTGTAGAGAATCACTTTGACAGTAGAAAAACCTAAAGATGAAGTAAAAGCACAAATGTAAAATCACAAAAATAAATGCAATTTTCAGCAGTATGGCATTTTTTCAAAGAAAGAAATAATTTAATATTTAAGGTGGACCTGTCACCCAGACACAAAAATCTGTATAATAAAAGTCCTTTTCAAATTAACCCTTTAAGTGCCACAGAACGTAGAATCTACGTTCTGTGGATCAAAGGACCAAAGTGCCACAGATCGTAGATTCTACGTTCTGCAGCACTTCCGGGTTCAGGAGCGGAGAAGCGTCTGTTAGAGCCGCTCGCTCCGTTCCTCCTCGATCCCCTGCCCCTAGGCAACGAGTAGAGCAGGGGATCGAGTGGCCCCTGGGGAGCGATCGCCCAGGGGCCCCAAAGCAGCAGCAGGCACGTGTTACTTACGTGTCCTGCTGCTGCAGACTGCACGGCGCCGATCAGCTCCGCCCCCACAGCACAGGAACAGGCAGATCGTCGCAGAGCTCTTCCTGGGACCCCTCCACATCGTGTGCAGCACTCTTCAGCGACTTTTTCAGGTTAGTGCAACAATTACACACACAAACACACCAACACACACTTATTACAGTAATACACACTTAGATTCACACTTACACACACTTACACATACATTTTTGGGGATTGGGGGGGTCACTTACACTCACTGCGCTTACACACATGTGCACACGCACACATAACATGTAATTTACCATTTGTACACACGCACACGCACATACATGGCATTGTGGCTTTTTTTTTTTTTTTTTCTTATCGCATCGTCTCTTTTTTTTGGCTGAAAAAAATGTTTTATTGCCATTACGAATAGCGTATTCGCTAACCGTACTGTGCATTACCTTTTGTATGTTATTTCGGTGATTATATTGCAATTTTGGGTATTTTGGTGCATTTTTAGCCATTTTATTGAATTTTTAGCCATTTTATTGCATTTTCAGCTCTGCATATGTTGTGTTCACTTGTTTCTAGCCATAGAACCTGTTTGGCCCAGCTAAAATATTGAAACTGTGATTCTGACGGCCGATAACACTAGTCTGGAAAAAAAAACATTGATTTTTGTGGTTTTATTGGATTTTTTTGCATTTCACTCTTTACTGCCTTATTTTGTTTTGCCTTGTAAATTTTATATACTATATATCCATTTGGGGGTCTCTGTGCACCACATAGTTTGGTATATCTATGCATATTGGGCATCAAAGTGTTCAGTAGACACCTGGTGTTCATATTTAGGATGTTTTATGCTGATACGTTACGAAATGTGGGGCATATAATGGGGTAAAATTCAAGCTTTCTGGCAATTTTCAGAAATTTGATAAAAACTGTTATGTTCAGCATTGCTTTGCAGTTTGGCAGTTTGCAGTAGAAACACATATTTACCCATATTGGATTCGTCAGAATGTGTACTTTCTGAAAATATATGGTTTTCTGGGGTCTCTGTACTGTTAGGGGGGTCTAATGTTGCATAATACACACACCAGGTGTGTATGGCTGCTGGCTGCTGCAATATAAGCATATTGCAGCAGCCAGCGCGTCAGCCGTGAAAATGTATATACACTATTGTCATTTGGGGGTCTCTGTGCGCCACATAGTGTGGTATATCTATGCATACTGGGCATCAAATTGTTCAGTAGACCCCTGGCGTTTAAATATAGGATGTTTTATGCTGATAAGTTACGAAATGTGTGGCATATAATGGGGTAGAATTCAAGCTTTGTGACGATTTTCAGAAATTTGATAAAAACCGTTATGTTCAGCATTGCTTTGCAGTTTGGCAGTTTGCAGTAGAAACACTTATTTACCCATATTGGATTCGTCAGAATGTGTACTTTCTGAAAATATAGGGTTTTCTGGGGTCTCTGTACTGTTAGGGGGGTCTAATGTCGCATAATACACACACCAGGTGCTTAGATTGCAGCAGCCAGCGCGTCAGCTGTGAAAATGTATATACACTATTGTCATTTGGGGGTCTCTGTGCGCCACATAGTTTGGTATATCTATGCATATTGGGCATCAAAGTGTTCAGTAGACCCCTGGCGTTCATATTTAGGATGTTTTATGCTGATAAGTTACGAAATGTGGGGCATATAATGGGGTAAAATTCAAGCTTTGTGACGATTTTCAGAAATTTGATAAAAACCGTTACGTTCAGCATTGCTTTGCAGTTTGGCAGTTTGCAGTAGGAACACATATTTACCCATATTGGATTCGTCAGAATGTGTACTTTCTGAAAATATATGGTTTTCTGGGGTCTCTGTACTGTTAGGGGGGTCTAATGTCGCATAATACACAGACCAGGTGCTTATATTGCAGCAGCCAGCGCGTCAGCCGTGAAAATGTATATACACTATTGTCATTTGGGGGTCTCTGTGCGCCACATAGTTTGGTATATCTATGCATATTGGGCATCAAAGTGTTCAGTAGACCCCTGGCGTTCATATTTAGGATGTTTTATGCTGATAAGTTACGAAATGTGGGGCATATAATGGGGTAAAATTCAAGCTTTGTGACAATTTTCAGAAATTTGATAAAAACCGTTATGTTCAGCATTGCTTTGCAGTTTGGCAGTTTGCAGTAGAAACACTTATTTACCCATATTGGATTCGTCAGAATGTGTACTTTCTGAAAATATATGGTTTTCTGGGGTCTCTGTACTGTTAGGTGGTCAAATGTTGCATAATACACACACCGAGTGGTTATATTGCAGCAGCCAGTGCGTCAGCGGTGAAAATGTCTATACATGTTGTCATTTGGGGGTCTCTGTGCACCACATAGTTTGGTATATCTATGCACATTGGGCATCAAACTGTTTAGTAGACCCCTATGTTTATTTTTAGGATGCTTTATGCTGGTAATGATACATGGACAATACGATGCTGGAAAGTTGAAGCTTTGAGGCAATTTACAGATATTTCACCCAAACCGCCAAATTTGGCAAAGCTTTGCGACTCAGTAGTTTGGAGCAGAAAGGCATGGGTACCCATTTTAGATTCTGTAGAATGTGTACTTTCCAAAAATATATGGGGTTGGGGGGTAAACATATATTTCTGTGTTTTTACCCCACAAAAATGCAGTCAATGTGTTGCTCTTTCATTGGCTGAAGTTACCCACAGGACTATTTGTATGCACTAACTTCATTTTGGGGCCCCTAAATGCCAGTTACTTTGGTAAACCTATGAACAATGGCCACCAAACTGTTCGGAGGAACCCTGGCAATCATATTTAGGGTGCTTTTTCTTAGTACATAATGACACATGGGTGATATGGTGCTGGGAAGTTGAAGCTTTGAGGCAATTTTCAGATATTTCACCAAAACCGACAAATTTGGCAAAGCCTTGCGACTCAGTAGTTTGGAGCAGAAAGGCATGGGTACCCATTTTAGATTCTGTAGAATGTGTACTTTCCAAAAATGTATGGGTTTGGGGGGTAAACATATATTTCTGTGTTTTTACCCCACAAAAATGCAGTCAATGTGTTGCTCTTTCATTAGCTGAAGTTACCCACAGGACTATTTGTATGCACTAACCTCATTTTGGGGCCCCTAAATGCCAGTTACTTTGGTAAACCTATGAACAATGGCCACCAAACTGTTCGGAGGAACCCTGGCAATCATATTTAGGGTGCTTTTTCTTGGTGCATAACGATACATGGGTGATATGGTGCTGAGAAGTTGAAGCTTTGAGGCAATTTTCAGATATTTCACCAAAACCGACAATTGTGGGAAAGCCTTGCGACTCAGTAGTTTGGAGCAGAAAGGCATGGGTACGCATTTTAGATTCGGTAGAATGTGTACTTTCCAAAAATATATGGGTTTTTGGGGGTAAACATATATTTCTGTGTTTTTACCCCACAAAAATGCAGTCAATGTATTGATTTTTCATTAGCTGAAGTTACCCACGGGACTGTTTGTATGCGCTAACTTCATTTTGGGGCCTCTAAATGCCAGATACTTTGGTAAACTTATGAACAATGGCCACCAAAATGTTCAGAGGAACCCTGGCAATCATATTTAGGGTGCTATTTCTTAGTACGTAATGACACATGGGTGATATGGTGCTGGGAAGTTGAAGCTTTGAGGCAATTTTCAGATATTTCACCAAAACCGACAACTTTGGGAAAGCCTTGCGACTCAGTAGTTTGGAGCAGAAAGGCATGGGTACCCATTTTAGATTCAGTAGAATGTGTACTTTCCAAAAATATATGGGTTTGGGGGGTAAACATATATTTCTGTGTTTTTACCCCACAAAAATGCAGTCAATGCGTTGATTTTTCATTAGATGAAGTTACCCACAGGACTATTTGTATGCGCTAACTTCATTTTGGGGCCTCTAAATGCCAGATACTTTGGTAAACCTATGAACAATGGCCACCAAACTGTTTGGAGGAACCCTGGCAATCATATTTAGGGTGCTTTTTATTAGTACATAATGACACATGGGTGATATGGTGCTGGGAAGTTGAAGCTTTGAGGCAATTTTCAGATATTTCACCAAAACCGACAATTGTGGGAAAGCCTTGCGACTCAGTAGTTTGGAGCAGAAAGGCATGGGTACCCATTTTAGATTCGGTAGAATGTGTACTTTCCAAAAATATATGGGTTTTGGGGGGTAAACATATATTTCTGTGTTTTTACCCCACAAAAATGCAGTCAATGTGTTGATTTTTCATTAGATGAAGTTACCCACAGGACTATTTGTATGCGCTAACTTCATTTTGGGGCCTCTAAATGCCAGATACTTTGGTAAACCTATGAACAATGGCCACCAAACTGTTTGGAGGAACCCTGGCAATCATATTTAGGGTGCTTTTTCTTAGTACATAATGACACATGGGTGATATGGTGATGGGAAGTTGAAGCTTTGAGGCAATTTTCAGATATTTCACCAAAACCGACAACTTTGGGAAAGCCTTGCGACTCAGTAGTTTGGAGCAGAAAGGCATGGGTACCCATTTTAGATTCAGTAGAATGTGTACTTTCCAAAAATATATGGGTTTGGGGGGTAAACATATATTTCTGTGTTTTTACCCCACAAAAATGCAGTCAATGTGTTGATTTTTCATTAGCTGATATATTATTCAAATTGCAGGTGAGTGATTGCTCACCAAAGTTAATCACATCTTAAAGGAGATAATTAACTGATTAAAATACAACTGTCACTTAAATTAAAGTGCACTTAAATATGGAGTGTGAGAATTGTCTGAACAGAAACCAGGTCTGGGGATACTGAGCAAAGTACCCCATCTATTGCCCACTGGTCAGCAAATTCTTTCAACCGACCAGTAAACACTGCTTGGGTGTACTCTGCTCGGATGCGGGAACGCACCAGCACTCGGAACAAGACCTCTGCTGGCAGAGGATTCCCACCTTCCAAACATTGCTTTCTAGATTTATGTATGACTAATTTAGCTAAAGCCAGGAGCAAGTTGGAGAGAAGGTCTTTCTCTTTATTGTCCCGGGATACTGGGCGTCCAAAAATATAAACATGAGGGGAAAAATGTAACCAGAACTGCAGGTAAAGCTTTCTCAAAAGAGCCAATAGAGGTTGCAGTCTGGCACACGTAAAATAAGCATGAAACACAGACTCTCCTTTGCCACAGAATGGACAAGCAGCTGGGGAGTCTGTAAAACGAGCTAAATACTCTCCCGTGCTCAATGCACCATGCAGCACTTTCCAACTCAAGTCTCCAGTTGGTCTAGGCACCAAACTGGAATAAAGAGCTCGCCACTGAGGTCTTTCACCCTCATTAAGCACACGTCTCCAGATGGTATCATATCGGGAAATGAGGGCAAGGAAGTGTACAGTGTGAAGCATTAGAGAGTACAACAGCTTTCTTGTTATATCATGAAAGCGTGTCAATGGAAAATTCTCCAACTGGCTCAAGTTGGGGGAAGGAGGTGCTTGGGGGGATTGACGGGTGTTAGGTGCTATTATTATGTCTGGAGGTGAGGAGTTCCAAGGTGGACGTGGCTCTCCAGCATGTAAAACCCCATCAATGAAGGTGTGAGAATCAGGAGAGATTGTGTCCTTGATTTCCTTGAGAAGACGGTGTGGAACCCTAGTGGTGAGGAATCCCATGCGTTGCATAACTGCTTGAGAGTCCACCCAATCTGATTTCTCAAAATCCAGGAGATCTCCAACTCTGGTTAACCGAGCCTGGCAAAGGCGACGTCGGATGCTGATGGATTCTAACATCCTAGTCTTAAAAGATGGATTGTAAAGTAGGGGCTCATTTAGAATGTCTTCCCCTTCAATGGCTCCTTGCCTTAACACGGATACCATGCTCCAGGTTTTTAGCGTGTCTTGGTAGTAAGCCGGCAGGGTTGAAAGGTTTCTTAGGAAACCCTCAGGTTCAATTATAAACAATTGCCGGTCATATCCCATATTTCGTACCTGGCGATAAAAACTCGATGCTAGAGTACACCACTGTGGAGAAGGATCTGCATACAAGTATCTCTGTATTTGCTGGAGACGGAAGGTGTGCACTTGAGAACGTATACACACGACTCCCTGCCCTCCCTCTTTCAACGGGAGGCTTGAGACACCTGCAGAAACCCAATGCTTTCCTATCCAGAGAAAGTCCAGTAACCTTCTCTGGATCTTAGCAATGAATTCTTGGGTTGGGCTAAGACATATCAGCCGGTACCAGATCTGAGAGGCCACCAGCTGATTAATCACCAAAGCTCTCCCCCTCATAGAAAGTACTTTAGCAAAACCCTTCCACTTTCCAAGGCGCGTTAGAACACACTCCTCAAGTTCAATGAAATTCTGTGAGACAGGATACTCCTCAGCTGATAGGTAGACGCCTAAATATTTAATGATTTTACTCTCCCACGAGATGTCACGGAAAGCAGGAGGCAGGAAATCTACCTTTAGAGAACCCTCCAGAAGGCCTGAGCTCTTGGACCAGTTGATACGGGCAGATGAGGCAGCAGCGTAGACTTCTTGACACTCTTGTGCCCGCTCAAGATCAACTAGGTCCTGGGCCACAAGAATTACATCATCAGCGTAGGCTGAGAGAACCACCCTCATGTCAGGTTCTTTGAGCACCAGTCCCGTGAGCCTTTTCCTTAAGAGACACAGGAAGGGCTCAATGGCCAGCGAGTACAGTTGTCCCGACAAGGGGCATCCTTGCCGAACTCCTCGTCCAAAGGCCAGAGGTGCAGTCAGAGACCAGTTGATTTTAACTAAACACTCTGCAGAGGCATACATTGTTTTCAGGTAGCCCACAAACTGTGGGCCAAAGCTATAGGCTTGCAGAGTGCCTATAAGATATTGGTGATCCACCCTGTCAAATGCCTTCTCTTGATCCAGAGAGAGAAAAGCAAGAGATAGACCAGTCCTTCTCGCAAAATGTAGTAAGTCTCGGATTAAAAAGACATTATCAAAAATTGTCCGACCGGGGACTGTATAGGACTGGTCAGGATGAATCACCTCTGCCAGCACTGATTTGAGCCTAAGTGAGATAGCTTTGGCCACGATCTTATAGTCTGTGCTAAGCAGTGAGACTGGTCTCCAGTTCTTAATAAGACGGAGATCCCCCTTCTTAGGAAGTAGTGATAAAACTGCTCGACGACACGAAAGTGGCAACTCAACTTTCTTGAAGGCCTCAGTTAGGACCCTATGGAAATCAGGGCCCAGAGTATCCCAAAAGAACTGAAAGAACTCTATGGTCAGTCCGTCAAGCCCAGGAGATTTATTGTGGGGCATTAAACGGAGTGCTTGAGAGAGTTCATCTAGAGTGATTGGTGTTTCCAACCTCTCTTTTCTCCTCTCACTGACCACTGGAAGCCCATCCCATAGCTCCTCACAGGCATCTGAAGAGATGGGATCTGGAGAAAAAAGGTTTTGATAGAAGGACCGGGCTCTGTCCCGGATAGCCTCCGGATCCTCAAGGGGGGTTCCATCCTCCGCAAAAAGGCATGTGATTTGTTTTCGGTTCCCCTTCTTCTTCTCCAGAGCATAGAAGAATCGGGAACCACGGTCCATATCACAAAGTAACTGCATCCGGCTTCGCACAAAGGCACCACGAGCCTGTCGTTGTTCCATGTTACGCAGCGCTTCTTTCCTTTCTAGATATTCACACTGAAGGGCTTGGTCTTCAGAGCCTGATAGCCTTTGCTCAAGATCAAGCACCTCCCCATTCAGTGCCTCAATCTCTGCATTGCGCTGCCCGCTCACACTTTTGGTATACTCTTGACACAAGAGCTTTAGGTGAACCTTGCCTACATCCCACCACTGGTTCAATGTGGCAAATTCATCCTGAAAGGCCCTCCAGCCTCTCCATGTATCCCGGACTGACTTTGCAAAACCCTCATCTTCTAATAAACTGTTGTTAAAGTGCCAGTAAGCAGCTTTTGGCAGAGATGGTGCGATTGACATTCTCAGGGATACACAATTGTGGTCTGAGAATGGTGCCAATCTAATGGTGCTCGACTGGGCTCGTGACATGAGATGGCTCGATATATATATCCTATCAATCCGGGATTGAGAAACATGACCATCTCTCACCCTGACATAGGTAAAGGCAACCGTCTCTGGGTTCTGTTCTCTCCAGACATCAACCAAGGAGAAATGAGCAATTAGTTCTCGCAAAATGAACTCAGACGAGTCTCTTTTCTTGGGTACATTGCGATCTCGAGCATCAAGGGTGTAATTAAAATCACCCCCTATAATCAAGGCTTCATCAGAGTCAATTGTCTCCATGTAGGCTGACAAACTTTCAAAGAACCGTGCCCTCTCTGGTCCGGTAGTAGGAGCATACACATTCATTAGATTATATGTTCTACCTGACTCCCGGACCCGAAGATGCAATAGACGGCCAGGGATGACAGAGGTAGCACTCAGGACCTCTGGCTGGAAGGAATCTGAGAAAAGGGTCACCACCCCGCATGATGTCCAAGTGAGGTGATTAAAAAAGACCCTTCCCTTCCACTCCAGATTCCAGCTTGCTTCAAGCTCTGGAGTGGTGTGGGTCTCTTGGAGGAAACTCACAGAGTACCCTCCTTGACGAAGAAAGGAGAGTACCTGAAACATTCGGAAAGGATTCCGACAGCCATTAGTATTAAGTGTGCTTATACTCAAGGCCATTACTGAGTCTTAGGAAGTGCTTTAACCTTCATCAAGGTCTGATGAGACAAACATTTTTTGTGAAACTTCATTATACGGAGATATTCCGCTGTTCCATAGTTCTTGGCCTCTTTTATGACCTTAATGTACTGTCTCACAGAATTGATAACTAAAGGCAAATCATGCCACTTCTCCAGAGCCATGTGCATCTTCTTCTCTAATTTAACACCAAGGGTGCTCTCAAGAAACTTTTTGAGTTCCTCAGCAGGGATGATTGGGGTAGAAGGATTTGCCACTCCTATGTCAACCTCCTCTTCGATGTTCCCCTCATCCATGAGCTCTTCCTGGCTAAGGGATTGATAATCTCCCCTCTCCACTAGAGCTTTGAGAATCTCTCCAGAAGTTGTTACAGGAAAAGTATCAGAATCACTTTTCTGGAGACCCTGCAATGGCTCAGGTGTTCCCTCAACTTCACCTGAAACACATTTGGAAGTGTTTGACACAGGAGCAACAGAACTAATTAGCTCCCCAGCAACAGGTAGAGCTTTGGAGGCTCGATGGTTAGCCTCTGCCCTCTCTACTACCTCCTGTGCTTTCTGGATGGCAATAATATTTGGGTCAGTTGAAGACAAGGGAGGAGAGATTTTAGCATGAACAGTAGAGGTTGTCTGGCTACCCTCTTCCGTATTTACAACTCCACCCTCACCATCCTTCCCAGCAGTTTTATCTGCAGGGTCCTGTATGGGGGTTAGCCCAATATTGTCCCCCTCCTGGAGTGAAATACCCTGAGGCACTAAAAACTGAGGCTGGTTGCAGTTGCCAAATCTCAGCACTTCAGGAACACTGACTGCCCACTCTGCAGGAGTCTCATTAGGTGTCTCTTTACACTCCAAGGGAAGATCTTCCAAATGATTTTGAGGCAGATACTGCACCCCTGACTCTGTGGGGAAACCAACATTGCCATGTTCAAGGCCATGCAGACCATTAACCTCATTATTCCCCACCTGGTCTGGAGGCAAGAGTGCATGGTCTGACACCGGTTGATCGTGACCAACAGTTGGGCCAGACAATGTCACCACATGAGGAGCAGAAGTTTTGCTGCCCTTTTTACCCTTGGATGGGGGTGCCCCATCATTAACCACTGATGCCCATTCCTCAGGTACCAGCCAGTTTGATTTAAATTTCCTCTTTTTCTTGGCATCTGAAGAGGAAAGGCCACTATCTGCCCCAACCCCAACAGGTGTTGCAATCATGGGCACCCCCACACCTTCAGGGGTGCCCATAACAGGGGTACACCCTTTTGTGGTAGGAACAACTGTGACCCTGGGGGAAGCTTTGACATGTTTTCCCCCCTTCTCTTTTGCCGCAATTGTAAGACATGCTGCAGCCTTAGATGTCTTCAGTGAAGAAGGAGGAGGTTTGGATGTTGTAGAGGTGGATTGTGTAACAGCCACCTTGAGGTTCTTTAGTGAAGGAGATATCCCCTTTGAGGACCCTGCTGAAATAGTCCCAGCAGGATAAGATGTTTTATTTGAGGCACTGGGAGCAGGAACAGGGGCTGTGGTCTTAATTTGCCCTTTGGGGCAACTCTGGCGAGTGTGCCCCAGGTTCTTGCAAAGGAAGCACCTCACTTCCTCTGTGCTGTAAAAAATTTTATACAGCACCCCTTCAAATGGAACCCCGAAAGACCCCTCAATAGTGTCTTGCCCCCGAGGTAAAAGTAGTTGCACCTGCCTTTTAAAGGAAAGGACATGCCTCAGTCTGCTCTCCTTACATCCCAGGGGAATTCTAGACATATTTGATTTTAACTCCCCAAGGGCTTGCAGGTGGGGGTACAATAAGTGGTCTTGCAGGAAGGGGGGCACATTAGATAAAACCACCCTTGTGCCCAATCCTTCTAGGGGTTCTACAGGGACATAACTCCCTCCCACTATGATACCCCTCTGTACCAGAGTATGCACTGCAGTTAGAGTACGGGCAAAGATTATGGCTTTCCCATACATTTTACTTGCTGCCACTACTGCAGAGTGGCCCACCACTTCAGCTGCAGCCTTTATATAAGCCTCTATGCCATGAGTGCTTGACATTAGGCATCTGACCCCATGCTTCCTTGTAAGCTTCTCTACCCCAGCAGTGACTTGGCTAGGGTTGCTGCCAGTAGCTACCGCCTGTGCAAATGTTTTAGCAGGGGTCACATTGGCTGCAGCAGCAGAAGTAGAGGCAATGGGGCTTTTTGACATGGGCTCTGACTGGTGTTTCCTTGCAGAGCTACAGCTGGGTTTTTCAGGTCCTTTTGCTTTAGAACCAAGAGATGTTTTTTTATAACTTTCCTTTTTATTCCCTCCCATTATTTTACACAACACCACACAAAAAGAAAGCTTTATACTATTGATTAACAAAAAAAAATAAGTTTTAAGTTGAGAAGCTGTGGCAGGGAGAGGGTTAATGTGAGCAGGTGCCTGGGAGCTGCACTGCTGCTGCTGGAAAAGATTTTATATTTATACTTATATTAAATCCTTCTCCCTTTAGCTTTCTCTCCTCACAGAACTGAGTGCAAAATCAAAATATCCACTCAATCTGTACAAAAATTAAACAATTTGTGCTGAAACAAGAGAAAAATGCAAATGAAACTGACACCCAGGTGCGGGGGAGGGGTAGGGGATCTAACAGTGAGTTTGTAGCCCAGAGCAAGTGAAAGGAACTGGGCTAGGAATCACTCACCTTCAGGGTCAAAAGAAAAATCGATTTTTAGTAAAGAAAATCAACTCAAAACTTCCCAAATTTCACCCACCAAGTGGACAACACATTCACACACCAAGTGATAACAAAAAATCCTGTCTCAAACAGGAATTTCAATGCTTAATTCAGCACTAAACAGAGAGCTTTCTCCTGTGTGTTGATTTTTCATTAGCTGAAGTTACCCACGGGACTGTTTGTATGCGCTAACTTCATTTTGGGGCCTCTAAATGCCAGATACTTTGGTAAACCTATGAACAATGGCCACCAAACTGTTCGGAGGAACCCTGGCAATCATATTTAGGGTGCTTTTTCTTAGTACGTAATGACACATGGGTGATATGTTGCTGGGAAGTTGGAGCTTTGAGGCAATTTTCAGATATTTCACCAAAACCGACAACTTTGGGAAAGCCTTGCGACTCAGTAGTTTGGAGCAATAAGGCATGGGTACCCATTTTAGATTCGGTAGAATGTGTACTTTCCAAAAATGTATGGGTTTGGGGGGTAAACATATATTTCTGTGTTTTTACCCCACAAAAATTTAGTCAATGTGTTGATTTTTCATTAGCTGAAGTTACCCACGGGACTGTTTGTATGCGCTAACTTCATTTTGGGGCCTCTAAATGCCAGATACTTTGGTAAACCTATGAACAATGGCCACCAAACTGTTCGGAGGAACCCTGGCAATCATATTTAGGGTGGTTTTTCTTGGTGCATAACGATACATGGGTGATATGGTGCTGAGAAGTTGAAGCTTTGAGGCAATTTTCAGATATTTCACCAAAACCGACAATTGTGGGAAAGCCTTGCGACTCAGTAGTTTGGAGCAGAAAGGCATGGGTACCCATTTTAGATTCGGTAGAATGTGTACTTTCCAAAAATATATGGGTTTTGGGGGGTAAACATATATTTCTGAGTTTTTACCCCACAAAAATGCAGTCAATGTGTTGATCTTTCATTAGCTGAAGTTACCCACGGGACTGTTTGTATGCGCTAACTTCATTTTGGGGCCTCTAAATGCCAGATACTTTGGTAAACCTATGAACAATGACCACCAAACTGTTTGGAGGAACCCTGGCAATCATATTTAGGGTGCTTTTTCGTGGTGCGTAACGATACATGGGTGATATGGTGCTGAGAAGTTGAAGCTTTGAGGCAATTTTCAGATATTTCACCAAAACCGACAATTTTGGGAAAGCCTTGCGACTCAGTAGTTTGGAGCAGAAAGGCATGGGTACCCATTTTAGATTCGGTAGAATGTGTACTTTCCAAAAATATATGGGTTTGGGGGGTAAACATATATTTCTGTGTTTTTACCCCACAAAAATGCAGTCAATGTGTTGATTTTTCATTAGCTGAAGTTACCCACAGGACTATTTGTATGCGCTAACTTCATTTTGGGGCCTCTAAATGCCAGATACTTTGGTAAACTTATGAACAATGACTACCAAAATGTTCAGAGGAACCCTGGCAATCATATTTAGGGTGCTTTTTCTTAGTACGTAATGATACATGGGCGATATGGTGCTGGGAAGCTGAAGGTTTGAGGCAATTTTCAGATATTTCACCAAAACCGACAATTTTGGGAAAGCCTTGCGACTCAGTAGTTTGGAGCAGAAAGGCATGGGTACCCATTTTAGTTTCAGTAGAATGTGTACTTTCCAAAAATATATGGGGTTGGGGGGTAAACATATATTTCTGTGTTTGTCTCATCTCTAACATTTGTGTGGGTGAGCATTTAGGGAATAGTGATCATAACATGGTCTCCTTTGAGATTCTGTTGCAGAAGCAATTCTATAAGGGAGTAACTAAAACACTAAATTTCAGACGTGCAAACTTTGACAGTATAAGGGCATCTCTGCAACATATTAAGTGGGAAATGCTTTTCACAGGGTTAAACACAGAACAAAAATGGGAAGTCTTTAAAATGCTGCTTAATAAATATACTTGTCAGTATATTCCACTTGTAAGCAAGGAACGTCGTTGCAAAGCAAAACCTTTTTGGTTCAATAGAAGCGTTGGTGTTGAGGTGGGTAAGAAAAGACGTGCTTTTAAAACTTTCAAGTTAGCTGGTACAGCCGAATCATTTATAAGGTACAAGGAGGCCAATAAATCATGCAAAGAAGCTATAAGGCAAGCTAAAATTGCTATAGAAAAGGATATTGCAGTAAGCAGTAAAAAAAATCCAAAATTATTTTTTAAATATGTTAATAGTAAAAAAATGAAGCAGGAAGGGGTGGGTCCCTTACTATCAGAGGGGGGTCAGCTGGTTGATGAAAACAAATTAAAAGCGCAGATTCTGAATTCATATTTTTCATCTGTGTACACAAATGAGGAATCAGTAAGTGAAGGTTTCCTTCTTAACAGTCCCAATTCTAGTAATACAACTAATGATGCATGGTTCACACATGATGAAATTCAAAAGAGACTAGAACATGTTAAGATTAACAAAGGTCCAGGGCCAGATGGTATTCATCCCAGGGTAATTAGCGAGCTTAGCTCTGTGATTGCCAAACCTCTTTACTTAATTTTTCAGGATTCATTGAGATCTGGCATAGTGCCGAGAGACTGGCGAATTGCTAATGTGGTGCCTCTATTCAAAAAAGGATCCCGTTCTCAGCCTCAAAACTATAGGCCAGTTAGTCTGACGTCAGTGGTAGGAAAGCTTTTCGAAGGTTTAATAAAGGATAAGATACTGGACTTCATAGCAAATCATAATACTATGAGTTTGTGCCAGCATGGTTTTATGCGTAATAGATCTTGCCAGACTAACTTAATTTCTTTTTATGAGAATGTAAGTAGACACCTCGATTCTGGGATGGCAGTGGATGTGATTTACTTAGATTTTGCTAAAGCATTTGATACAGTGCCACACAAAAGGTTACTGGTTAAATTAAGGAATGTTGGCCTGGAACATAGTATTTGTACTTGGATAGAGAACTGGCTAAAAGATAGACTACAAAGAGTGGTGGTAAATGGAACATTTTCTAATTGGACCAATGTTGTTAGTGGAGTACCGCAGGGCTCTGTACTAGGTCCCTTGCTTTTCAACTTGTTTATTAATGACCTGGAGGTGGGCATTGAAAGTACTGTTTCTATTTTTGCAGATGATACTAAATTGTGCAGAACTATAGGTTCCATGCAGGATGCTGCCACTTTGCAGAGTGATTTGTCTAAACTGGAAAACTGGGCAGAAAACTGGAAAATGAGGTTCAATGTTGATAAATGCAAGGTTATGAACTTTGGCAAAAATAATATAAATGCAAGTTATACACTAAATGGCAGTGTATTGGGAGTTTCCTTAAATGAGAAGGATCTAGGGGTCTTTGTAGATAACAACTTTGTCTAATTCTGGGCAGTGTCATTCTGTGGCTACTAAAGCAAATAAAGTTCTGTCTTGCATAAAAAAGGGCATTAACTCAAGGGATGAAAACATAATTATGCCTCTTTATAGGTCCCTGGTAAGGCCTCATCTGGAGTATGCAGTGCAGTTTTGGAATCCAGTCCTTAAGAGGGATATAAATGAGCTGGAGAGAGTGCAGAGACGTGCAACTAAATTGGTTAGAGGGACGGAAGACTTAAATTATGAGGGTAGACTGTCAAGGTTGGGGTTGTTTTCTCTGGAAAAAAGGCGCTTGCGAGGGGACATGATTACACTTTACAAGTACATTAGAGGACATTATAGACAAATGGCAGGGGACCTTTTTACCCATAAAGTGGATCACCGTACCAGAGGCCACCCGTTTAGACTGGAAGAAAAGAACTTTCATTTGAAGCAACGTAGGGGGTTCTTCACAGTCAGGACAGTGAGGTTGTGGAATGCACTGCCGGGTGATGTTGTGATGGCTGATTCAGTTAATGCCTTTAAGAATGGCTTGGATGATTTTTTGGACAGACATAATATCAAAGGCTATTGTGATACTAAGCTCTATAGTTAGTATGGGTATATAGAATTTAATTAAAAGTAGAGGGGTGTATGTATGGATGCTGGGTTTTCATTTGGAGGGGTTGAACTTGATGGACTTTGTCTTTTTTCAACCCAATTTAACTATGTAACTATGTAACTTTACCCCACAAAAAATGCAGTCAATGTGTTGATTTCTCAGTAGCTGAAGTAAAGTCCTGAACAATTTGGATGTGCTAACATCCATATTGGTGTCTCTAAATGCCAGATACTTTGGTAAACCTATGCATAATGGATATCAAACTGTTCAGTGGACCCCTGGCAATCATATTTCAGGTGCTTTTTCTTGGTACCTAATATAGTTTGGGATATGCGGAGCAGCAAAATAAAACCTTTGAAATGATTTTTCAGAATTTTGAATTTTTTTATGAAAAACCGTTATGTTCAGACAAGCTTTTATGTTTGGTAGTTGGAAGTAGAGAGACATAGTTACCCATTTTGTAATCGGCAGAATGTGTACTTTTCAAAAATGTATGGTTTTCTGGGGTAAACCTACGGTTTCAGGATTTTTTGCCTTGGAATCTAAAGCATGCCGTTTTCTGCCTTAGTGCTTTCAAAATTCGGTAATATACTGCCGGGAGTTTTTGAGGTACAGAAGTCCTAAATCTCCCTAAAACTATACATATCTGGTATTGGCACGTTCGAGAGACATAAGGCTTTCCAAATCAGTTGGATTTTCCTCCGTAAAATTAAATATTTTTCTGGTATAAATTGATATACGATGAAAAATGGTAATTTTTCATATTTTTTTGGTATTTAGCACTATAAATTTTTTTGCACAGGTGGAAATACATGAAAACTCAGGCAGATTTAGAAAGCTCAGTTTCTACCGAAAAAAACAATGTATAGTTTTCCTAGGTAAACTATAGGTTTCCCCTCAGAAAATGCCCCTAAAGTGAGAGAGCACAAAATGTTTCAAAAACGGCTGGCATTTCGCGTAACCAAAATGTGAAATTCTGCTGGCACTTAAAGGGTTAAACATGAAATCCAATTTCTATTTTTTATGTTGAAAATGTTTTTATTGTTTTCCACGTTAAACAAGCAGAAATTTCAACAAAAGATCAAAGCAGAACAATGAGGCACACCAAAAATGCCTAATATAAAAATGAAGAGTAAATATGATTGGTGAAGCCATCTAAATTGTTCCACAGATTAAAATAAGTAAATTAAAATCTAATCATATAACCAAGCAACCAAACCACCAAACAACGCTTAGCGAATGTTACTACATTTTAAAATTGTACCAGCAAAAAGCCAATTTCTATTTTTTATTAACGCATTCATAGCTGTTAAGCTCATTTAAAAATCTCAGCTGTCAATCAAATATTGTCTGCCACTCCTCTATGCCATGGGCATAGAGGCGGGGCAGACAATTACTTTCCATAGAGGCGGGGCAGACAATTACTTTCACTTTCCATTCAGCACTTCCTAGATGTCACTGCTATCCACATATTCCCCAGTTTTCTTTACCATTTAATTGTGTAGCCAGTGCATGGGGATGGACATTCTGGTGCACAAACAAGATTCTGAGATGATGCAAGGCTTGCCTTAATAACAGTGTGCACAAAATGGTTTCTGCCTGCTTGCTATATTTTTGAAATCCCAGACTGAAGGAAGCAAGATTCAAATAATTTATATAGTGTAATTAAAGTTCATTTTGCTCGACTAATGTGATAAAATAGGATTTTGAATCATTTTTTTGGGTGACGGGTCCCCTTTAAATATAACAGCACAGCATTTTAATGTATGTCAAATGTGAACCAAACATGGAAATCAAAAATAGTTTTCTTCACAAAAGAGTTTTGAGGATTGTGATAGGGTTTTAACATAACTGGATTGGCCATGAAGGCTTTGAAGGATCAGGGGCTACACTGTGACTGTGCAAGGAATTTTGTTTTTTTAGGGCCATAGGCCACTTCTCCCACTGCCCAGGAGATATTGTAAACTGAAGAGTGGGCCCTGTTTATTGAGGAGTATGGGGCCCGCATGATTAACTATGGAAGCCCTCTCAGTGGCATTTATAATCAACAAAGTAACAAAAATATTCTTTAGATCATCGATTCCTCAGCCCATTCCTCAGACCTGCAAGGTCTCACAGCCTTGTAATGTATAAAAATGTGCTTAGTGTTTCAGTACTTGCAGTGCCTGCATAATGTGCTAGATGTGCCACAACCCACAGTGTATGTGCTATGGGTTCCAATACAAACTACTTTTAAACGTATCTCACTGTACTGCTTAATGTACTTGGTATGCCAATACCCACTACTTCTGCCCGTATAATGTTCTTGAGGTGCAAGATCCAATGTCCTCACCATATAATGTGCTTTGGATTAATGATGCTTGAGTCAGAAATGTCCTGACCAAACCCACCCTAAACTACCCTTTTTTACACAGGCTACCTGGTTTGAGAAAGGACGAAAGAGTCGAGCTGGGACTGTCTCCATAGCTGATGTATGTAATGATGTTGGGGGGGATGGGAACTCTGCCCAACCAATAAAAGGCTAAGCTATTGGAGGCCAACTTCAGCACAGACATCAAAAGTTCTGTGCTGTGCGAGTGTGAAATTAGAAACTGTACTCAAAATGGTGGCTTGCTTTTTGGACAGAACCTGTCTGACCTGCTGGTTAACCCATAGGTTTCAGGCCAACCCATAGATCAGGATGATATTATATATAGTGTTCTCCCCATAAACTGTTAGCCATGTGTTTATTGTAAGCTGCCTGGCTGTGGCAGTAAGTGTAAAGTTTTTAACAATGAGCCTCAAAGCCTGCCTCAGTCTCATCTACTGCAATAGAAGTAAGAGTGTGCACGTCTGAAAATACAGCTCCCAGTGGGATTGGACTGCAAAGGCTTAATTTGGATCTGCAGACAGTCCAATTATTCTGAAAGCTGTATTAGCAGTTTTTGTAAAAAGTTTCCTATAATGGTAGGCAAGGTGGGGGCAAGCTTTGGATGCATTGCACAATATACATATATTTTTTCCACCACCCAGTCAGGAAAACATATCATATATTTTTTCTTCTCACTGTCTCTCTACCAGCTTAGGGCACAGATAATTATCGAAACCACAGTCCTGGTTACCCAGTTTTCTTCCTCTTTGTGGTGTCCCATGGATAGCAAACCATAGGTAGTAGTTTTGGGACTACTCCACCATCTTGTATTTCATTTTCTCTACTTCTTATCAATGAACTTGAGCCATTTGTGAATCATCTCATCCGAATTTTCCCAATGGTCACCAATTGAATTTACTTTATATCAATCACCTTTTATATAATTTATAACTATTTATGAGCATCTGCACTAAGATTAATGTAATCCTACTTAGCAAACCCTGCACAATGAATTGAATTTGAATTACTAGCGTGGTATCTCTGATATTTGAATCTCATTGAGGCACTGATGAATTTTAATTAATTCTTATCAATTGATTTTCACTAATGAATTAAGGATTTGATGATCTCTGAATCAGTTCTTTAGTTATTTAAGTCCAATTGACTAATTTTAGCACTGCACTATTTAGCACTTTAATTATAATTACCTAGAAACACATTAAGGTGGGGTAACTTTGCACACCTAATATATTTATTAACTTACAATTGAGTGGTTATTTGGTAAAAACTGGTTAAAGTGGTGTAACTCTTTCCTTCTACAATTTCTACTCTTTTCACTGTATAATGTGCTGGGGACACTATTAAATAAACAACTGCCCTATGAGCTACATTAAGGTGCTAGTGCAAAAGTCTCACCGGCTTGCCCCCTTGGCAATAAATAAAGAAATGTTCAAACAAAATAAAAAGTTATAAAATCTACCTTGTGAATGTTGTGTTGAAGTGCTCTACCAGTGAATTTCTGGGGGATGTTTCAGTCAAAAGTTATAGCAGATAAAAGGTGACAGGTGGCCCCCTGTCTTGGTGGGTCCTAGGTAGATGCCCTTTTTTGCTTTTTTATTAAAATGGCCCTGGTTGCCTTGCTTTGAATGCTATTACTCATTGCTTTCACTATATAATGTGTTAGTGATTCCAATACTTTTGATCTCAATAAAAAAATATACTCTCTGATCCTGTGCTTTGTTGTCAGGAAATCCCTTGGTGCAAGGCCAGATAAAATGAGTTAACAGGCCTGGAGCTGAAAATGAAAATGCCAGAAGATACAATTCAAAAGCACAAGATATATATGGAGCCTGTGATATAAAACTTCAGGCATAGTCATGCAGAAACTATCTGCATGAAAGCATGAAGCATCTACATTTGCACATCTGATGACAAGCACATTTGCTATAAACAAATATGCTGAGAAAAGCATATTAATTTCAATATAGAGCATATGCCAAAAGTAATGTTCTAGGCCCATGGTTGATGTGTCTAGGAATTCCTGCTTTCATTAGCCAGTTCTTGAAAAGAATATTGGATCTGAAGCTCCATTCACCCAACCCCACTATTGATCATGCCCTGGCTTGATGCGCTGGACATGAAGCAGTTTGCCCCAGTCTTGCCAAGAGTACTTATGGCAGGATGCCCTTGCGTCAGAAACTGATCCCAATCCTAATCCCTATGCTTTCTGTACAACATTTTTTGTTGGCTATATTAAAATGTGCATTACTACCAAAGCCCAATATAATTTGAATGATCCATGGACTTGGTCCTTGTACCCCTTGATAACCACAAGCTGATCATGTTTTACTGACACAGTCCACTCAGTTCTGCTAAACCCACAATTGCCACTTCAAATTAACTTTCTCCTATTTCTTTTTATAGGTAGGTATGGAGGGAAATTACAGCTGTCATGAATCCCCCTTTAGACCAGAAATGAAACACTCAGTTAAATACATAAAAATTAGGGCATGGCTGCACTATTACTTTCCTGTAACTATAAGGTGGTGATGTGAAGACTTTGCCAGGACTTGAAAATTCTTATTTCTTTGTTCCAGTGTGTAGGAAATATTCAAATGGCGGAATTTGATAGCAACCTTTCAAGCAATCTACCTACAACATACTTATCAATGCATATTTAAAGTAACATAAGGCAGCAATATTGCTCATTGTTAAGAAATCAATCTCTTAAAGGGGTTATTCACCTTTAAATTAACATTAAGTATGGTGTAGAGAGTGATGTTCTGAGACAATTTCCAATTGGTTTTCATTTATTATTATTCAGTTTTATAAGTTATTTAGCTTTTTGTTCAACATCCCTCCAGTTTGGAGTTTCAGCAATCGGGTTGCTAGGGTCCAAATTATCCTGATTTGAATGAGAGACTGGGATATAATTAGGAGAGCAAAGACAAAAAAATGTTTAGCATTACAGAGCATTTGCCTTTAAATGGGGTCAGTGACCCTTATTGGGAAGCTGGAAGGATTCAGAAGAAACAGGAATGTGTGAAGCAACTTACTTCACCCATGGCTTATGATGATAGAGGGTTCGGTGACCAACAATATAGCCAAGAGAGAGAAATTCACTGGCAAGAAGACTTCTGTTTGTAGAGCAAGTCTTTGCTGTTTAATAATGCGGAAGTGCAATGTTTCTGGGCCACATGCCCTCTTAATACAGCGCCCCTGAAACCAACGGCAAAGGCTTGCCCTGCAAGCAGAAGTCTTGTTGCCATCAATTTCTCTCTCTTAGGAATCAGAGGCAAATGATTCAAGAACTATTAATTTAAAAAATCCAAACCAGTTGAAAAAAATGCTTAGAATAAGGCATTCTATAACATACTAAAGTTAACTGAAATGTGAACCACCACTATAAAGCTGTGACTCCAGTAAAGATGCTAAAGCAACGAAAAAGGAGTCGCTACATTGCACTTCCCTGATATACCACGATATACAGATAATTTCATGTTACAAAAAACTGTGAAACAAGCCATGAGGAGAGGGGTAATAAGGGCATCTTTGAAATACGGTGTTTAAATGAGCCTTGGGTGCAGGGACAACAGACACCCCAAAGGTGCCCCCTCTGCTATAGCAACAGCACTTACCTGTCAGACCCAGAGATCAGAGCCTCGGCCTCGCACAGTTCCCAGTCTTTAGAGCACCATTCTCTGACTGCAGTGAATAAAAGCTGCAGCAACACTGCCCCTGTGAGCTCAGATAATCGCAACCTTATTTTTTTTTGGCTGTAAGATTTGCTTTCGCTTTCACTTTACTGCATACAGTGCGTTTCCAGGAAAACACGGGACTTTCTACCTATAGAGCCTCACACGCCTCCTAGCAGCTCTATCACATCAACACAAAGGAGCGGACAGGCACACAGAGAGGATCGGGCTGCTTGTGAGAGGTGAGTGACGGTTTCTTAAAATGCTCTGTCTCATGTACAAGGGAAATGTCCTTACCATATAGCACCGTGCTTGCTCCTTCCTACTTTTTCCTTTAAGGGAACATGGACTGTTAAATATAAATGGGTTGTTCACCTATAGATATTCATACATGAATAAGTCTAGGGCTCGTTTGTGATGTGTGCAAAGTGCACGTTGTGGCGCAAGTTGTCTTGTTTCCTACACTTAAAGCGATTTTCCGCTTTATTCCAGCAGTTTTGTGGTGATGAGGTGCCTGACACAATTCTAGCCAACACCTTCAAATATGCCCAACTGCATGGGCGCTTCAGTGAATTATATGCAATTGCACAGAAAATTGACAGAAAATGTTTGGTGTCAGACAGTCATCATTTCTGGCACTCATCAAAATTACATTTATAATTGTCATTTTATCATATTTATAATTAGGGTTTGCATGGACTTACTTTCCTATACATATTAAGTAAAACATTGTACAAACTACACAGTACTCCCATATAGCTACAACATCGCCAGGTGCAGAAGATGAGCTCAAAGAGACTGACAGCATTTCTAAAGGTTGCCATACACGTAGAATTCCACTCGTTTGACGATTTCGCCAAATGAGCCGATCTCTTCCCCGATATGCTCACATTGAGGTGGGCGATATCGTGGGCCCTAGGGTGCTGCCGATATGGGCAGTCGGATTGCAGGACCGCATCTACAAAGAGATGCGGCCGCGATCCAACATGAGGGCTGCAGACTCGGTCTGTCAGCAACTTTTATCAGCTCGTGTATGGCCAGCTTAAGTTTGGTGGTACAGTGAAATACCCACAAATGTGGAATGTTGGAAAAATGTTGGAATGTTTATTCAGCTTCACTGCTTTGATAAGAGCATTGTTTCCTAAATCCTGAGTGAGTAAATGTCAATACTGAAAACAATCATCTCCTTGACTTGAGGATCAATTAGTCAAATCTACTGGGGCCACCATATACATAGACCAGTGTTGGACTGGCCCACCGGGATACCAGGAAAACTCCCCTGGTGGGCCCAGGTGTCAGTGGCCCTCTTGCTGCTAAACATTTGGCCTATATTATAGTCATTCCGCATTTATTTATGAGAAAAAGAGGCTTAATAATGGAAGAATAGAGTATATTATGTAGAGACTATGAGAATAAAGAGGTTGAGTGAGGAGAGGAGGTTAAATAGTTTAGAAAGTGGGCCCTCAGCCTAAGGCAAGGCCACATAGGCCCGGGCCTAGGGCGGCAAAAATTAGGGGCGGCATGCTGCCCAGCCGCATTATGGGGGCGTGTGCGTCCCCATTCAATTACACCAGCTGTGCCGGCGTTTTTTCGCCGGCGCGCTGGGAAGGGGAAGTGTAGGCGGGCGCTAGGACCGCGCGGGCACCTGGTCGGACCTCGCAGTCTAGGGGCGGCCGGCAAAGAAATCCGGCGCTGAGTCCGACACTGACATAGACTGGATATTGTTCCAGGCCTAAAACGGGGTTTAAAACCAAAAATAAAATATTATAAAATATAATAGCTGAATAGCTAATTCTAAGCAACTCTCCAATAAACACTGCAAAGGGTTTAAAGTCACTTGTAAAAGTAATTACTATAAGCAGTATTTGTTTATAGCTGGGTTTTGACTTTTTGATGGATGTAAATTCAAAAATGATATTTGTCTAATAAATGAAAATGCTCAATGGTTAAAACTACAGTGGAACCTCAATTTTACATACCCTGGTTTTAAGTTCTCCCTCATTTACATTTGTTTTATGGTTCCACCAATATATTATGCATAATGCATTTCCCTGAGTTTACACTATTTTATTCTGGTCCCCTTAAATAAAATTAAATGGGGGTTCTACTGTTATTTAAAATAATAGCTATGTAAAGCAGTATCTGTCTGCCCCTTTCTGTTCTTTGTGCTGCTGGTATGACTTTTGAAACAATGTAACAGAAACCAACAATTAACAGACCTGTCTTTATTGGAGGAGAGATGACTTTATGCAACATTTTTTAAATGAAGTAGAAAATGAATAAATAGATAGTGCTTTCCAGAGAAACTGCATTTACAAATAACTTTTAGACCAATAAATATTTATAATCAATGTATGTTGGAAAGTTGCTTAAAATTATATTTATAAAATTATATTTTCATTTATTTGGAAATTTTTTTGGGGGGTTTATATGTCCTTTAAACAATGTTGCAAAAGTCATCAACAGGCCTTCTGTTAAAGGGATGGTTCACCTTTAAATTAACTTTTGGTATGTTATAAAATGACCAGTTCCTAGCAGCTTTTCAGTTGGTCCTCATTTCTTAATTTTAATTATTTGCTCTGCTACTTGAACCTTTCCAGTTTTCAAATGGGGGTCACTGTCCCCAGTTTGTATTACTTATCTTTGCTTTCTGACCTTCTCCTATTCAAATTCCTGTCCCTCATTCAAATTATTCCCGATTGCTAGAGTAATTTGAAGCAACCAGAAAGCTGCTAAAAATCCAAACTGGAGAGCTTCTGAACAAAAAAAATAAATAATTCAAAAACTGAAAATAATAGAAATGAACACCAATTGCAAATTGTCTTAGAATAGCATTGTCTACAACTTTCTGAAAGTTCATTTAAAGGACCAGTAACATTAAAAATTTTTTTTTCAAAATTCGTTAGTATAGAACGAAAAATAAACATCAAGGCAAATTAAACTTTTATATTGCAAAGCCTTTATTAAGATATAACTTACCAAAACTCCACTTCCTGTCCTCTTCTAAAACGGCGAAAGGGCGACCATCCATGCAGCGGTGTTCAACTTCTCCTCCCTGGCTATTCTAGTGACAGTATGTGAAGGAGGCAGAGGTCCGCTCTGCAGCGCTTCCCCTATTCCCAGCAGTCGGACTTTGACTCCAGACTTTCCTTGTCCGGCGAAAAAGAAGAAGAGGAGGAGGGCAGCCTCTGCCTCTCCAGCGGCAAGTGTTGTCTGCAGGCGCACCGATCTGCTGAAGAATATCCCCAGGACTACAGTGCACAAGCGCATGGACAAACCTCTTGTTCCCGTGATGTTCCCACCTGAGTGTGCAGTCCCTGCTGCTGCAGGAGAAGGCGGCGACTTTAGATTCCAGTAGCGCCGAATCACATGCTATCCATCGATGCGCTACGATTGCGGGCTACGAGCCGGTAGCACTCCCGGCTCAAAGGCGGAATGCCACAGTTTGCAGGAGCTGTGCACTTGGCCGCATGGAAAGCCTTGTGTTTGCGCAGCTCCTCCACGTCGCACTGATCCATGCGCTTGGGGATATTCTTCAACAGATCGGTGCGCCTGCAGACAACACTTGCCGCTGGAGAGGCAGAAGCTGCCCTCCTCCTCTTCTTCTTCCGCGCCGGACGAGGAAAGGCTGGATTCAAAGTCCGACTGCTGGGAATAGGGGAAGCGATGCAGAGAGAATAGCCAGGGAGGAGAAATTGAACACCGCTGCATGGATGGTCGACCTTTCGCCGTTTTAGAAGAGGACAGGAAGTGGAGTTTTGGTAAGTTCTCTCTTAATAAAGGCTTTGCAATCCAAAAGTTTTATTTGCCTTCGTGTTGATATTTCGTTCTATACTAACGAATTTTGAAAAAAATTTTTTTAATGTTACTGGTCCTTTAAAGGTGAACAGTGACATCAAGGTGGCCTTAATCAGATCTGTAATAGCTGCTAACTCTGTTCTTTAAAACCAAGTCAGCAGCTCATTGGCCAATGCATGGGGCGCACCAGCAGGCCTGCCCAACAGAATGCCAAATGTTTGGATTAGGCAGATATTGTCCAGCTCAATGTGGGCATATCAGGGAAAAATCTGCTTGTTTGGCTACCTCGCCAAACAATGTATGTTTCTTGCAAAATGAGTGTTTGTTTCTCTACTACATTTGATTCTCCTTTCACCTGGGGTTAACTGGGTTGTCTCTTTGCAGATTCAAGATCACCATGAATCCGTTCTGGACTCTGAGTTGTCTGTTTGCACTTGATATTACCACCTTGCCCTTCTTGGGATCATTTTTCTCTCACATCTTACCTTCAGATCTCCCTCTGATATTACCTTGGCTGGTTGGCTTGACACGATTTTTGTTTTTGACCTTGAGTATTGGTGTACTCAGTAAAAGGTTCAGGTTACCATTCAGCAAAGATCATCTAAACCTGTTTTGCACTGTCCTCAGTCTGCTTGTTCCCATTTATATTAGTCTCATGTCTCTAGTGAACCCACATAGCAGTGCCAATCTCCTCTACAGCTGGAATCACTGGATGATCTTGTTCTGGTGCTATCTTCTCACACTGATTTCGGCAGTTGTACTGCACCAGCTGTTGCCATACAACACAGAGAAGAAGGGTGCTGAAGTGACTGCTGCTTCTTTGGGCCGATTAGTTGCCCTACTAAAACCTTTTTTAAACAGGTTTTTGCTTGTGGCATTCTTTCTGATCCTGTCATCATGGGGTAAGTTAAAAATATTTTCTCCTTGTAAAACTGCACTTGTGGAAGTGCTAATGTTGCATATCATTTAAAAGAGTTGTGTTTAGGATAAAATGGCTAAAATATGCATTTGCACAATGATAGGGTTTAAAAGATGTGTGCCATAATTGTACATTTTTAAAGGGGATCTACATTAATTACATGCAAATTCTATGTTTAATGATTTCTGATATATTTGCAGTTTTAGACTGCAATTATCAGTCTCTGCCAAAAGGTCATCAAACCTAACTGGCTATGTGCTGCTTGCATCTGCCGTTAACTCTAGGGTCACTGACACTGAGTATCACAGAATGCTTAAAGGGATACTGTCATGAGAAACATTTTTTTTTCCAAATTGAATCAGTTTATAGTGCTGCTCCAGCAGAATTCTGTACTGAAATCCATTTTTCAAAAGAGCAAACAGATTTTTTTTACATTCAATTTTAAAATCTGACATGGGGCTAGACATTTTGTCAATTTCCCAGCTGCCCCCAGTCATGTGACTTGTGCCTGCACTTTAGGAGAGAAATGCTTTCTGACAGGCTGCTGTTTTTCCTTCTCAATGTAACTGAATGTGTCTCAGTGGGACATGGGTTTTTACTATTGAGTGTTGTTCTTAGATCTACCAGGCAGCTGTTATCTTGTGTTAGGGAGCTGCTATCTGGTTACCTTCCCATTGTTCTTTTGTTTGGCTGCTGGGGGGAAAAAGGGAGGGGTTGATATCACTCCAACTTGCAGTACAGCAGTAAAGAGTGATTGAAGTTTATCAGAGCACAAGTCACATGACTTGGGACAGCTGGGAAATTGACAATATGTCTAGCCCCATGTCATATTTCAGAATTGAATATAAAAAAAATCTGTTTGCTCTTTTGAGAAATGGATTTCAGTGCAGAATTCTGCTGGAGCAGCACTATTAACTGATTCATTTTGGAAAAAAATGTTTTTCCCATGACAGTATCCCTTTAAGGTATTTGCAGTTCTAAATTAATGAAAAATTAATGTATATTTCAAAAGAGCTCAGAAAAGCACAATGAGTAAGCAAAGTTGTTTAAAATGCTTCTCTGATCTACACATGGCACTTACTTTCCCACTGTAAAACACTCCCTGCAGGTCTGGAAGTATATCGGGACAAATGTCCCCTTATCTCTCGTCATTGCCCAGTGCCATTCTTGTTAAGTTCCCCAGAGGCCGTGAGAAGGGAGCCCACTTGTGGTGGCGACAGAACAGAAAAGTTTTTCCATACTTTATACCGACTCACTCAAGAGAAAAGGCTTATTACTAATCAAATTTAAATTGAGAGGGACCAAATGCCCCTTTCTGATACCTTTAGATATGCCCAGATATGCCACTATTTCATGGCTATAATGGGGAATAAACTGCAAGATTTACCTACTTCCATGGTTTTTGAGCGATTATGCTTACATTCCCTCCCATACAAGGGAGCTATCTCTAGAATCTATGAAGTGTTAGTTCACTAACAACCCCTGAAAGAATTGAACTATGTTAGACAGTGGGAGCTAGAGTTACACATAACTTTAGAAGAAGAAATCTGTCTTGGTTTCAGGACATGACTAAATGCTCTCCTAGTATCTTAATACAAGAAACATTCCAGAAGGTTATGACAAGATGGTATTTAGTCCCTGAAAGAATATCGAAATGGTACCCATCACTTCCCTCAACATGTTTCAGGGGTTGTGGCCAGATTCCTATCTAAATATATGGTGGTCCTGCCCTAAAGCTGATAGATTCTGGACTAGAATTTCTACAATGATTACAAGTGTAACAGGGCTAATACTAAAGAAATCCCCTTCAGACGCATTACTCCACGGTAATAAATATGTTAGAAAGCTAATTGGATGCATTTTTTTCAGCTTCTAAACAGACCATAGCAAAGGTCTGGAAAAAACACTAACTTGATCTCCAACTAGTCAAAACCAGGCTTGATAATTATTTAGTGATGGAAAGATTTACCTCTGCAGCCTAGGGCGAACTAGATACATTCAATAAAATATTGGATCCATGGATCCATTATAGAGGGTTAACAGTGGGATAACCTGGGAAGTGGGAACACAGACCATCTGATCGCGTAGTGACCCTTTTACAACTGTACCTATACACGGAATTCAGATACCCCCAATGATACATCCATTGTCAATTAGATATGGTTGTTGTTTTTGTTGGTTTCTATTTTCTTTCCTTTCTACTCCTACTGGCATTCTCTCTTTTCCACATTAAGGGGCCAATTCATTAACTTCGAGTGAAGGATTCGAAGTAAAAAAACTTTGAAGTGTTTTTTGGGCTACTTCGACCATCGAATAGGCTACTTCGACCTTCGACAACGACTTTGAATCTAAGGATTCAAACTAAAAATCGTTCGACTATTTCGACCATTTGATAGTCGAAGTACTGTCTCTTTAAGAAAAAACTTCGACCCCCTAGTTCGCCACCTAAAAGCTACCGAACCCAATTTAGCCTATGGGGAAGGTCACCATAGGCATGGCTACGTTTTTTTGTTCGAAGGATAATCCTTCGATCGTTGGATTAAAACCCTTCGAATGGTTAGATTCGAAGGATTTAATCGTTCGATCGAACGATTATTCCTTCGATCATTCGATCGAACTTTTTTGCGCAAAATCCTTCGACTTCGATATTCGAAGTCGAAGGATTTTCATTCCCAGTCGAATATCGAGGGTTAATGTTTACCAACTGTTAAACTTGTGCAAAATTGACGCAGCTATTGTAAACCTTTTACCTTTTTTTTAATGTTATTTGCAAAAAAAAAAAAAAAAATGTAAAAATGCTTCTCTGAGCACTTTTACATTTTCATATTAATTTCCTGTTTTCAATACATATACCTATGACTACGTATCGGTGGATATGAAATGCATCAGGGAATTGATGCTTTTAATAAGTTGAAAATAAACTCTACGGATAAATGGAGTGCTCGTCAAATATTTTCTACTGTTCAATACATTTGATCATAGTTCATAAAATCCACTAAGGATTTAGGGCTCTCTTGACTTGACTTGAGCTGGGGATGCAGCAAATCCACTGTTTTGGGATTCGGCGAATCCAGAATACTTCATGAAAGTTTTGGCAGAATTCTGAACTGAATCTGTTAGGAAGCATTAAAACATTTAGAACTTCCTTGTTTGTGTGACGAAAAGTCACACGATTTTAAGGATTAAGTTCGGTCAGGCACTTGGATTTGGCCAAATCCTGCTGAAAAAGGCCGAATCCTGAACTAAATCCTGGATTCTGCGTATTCATAATAAAAAAAAACACATTGTAATAAATCAGGAAGAATGGAGATGTCTTAGTAAATGTGCCACCTAGTGCTCATCTGCTTTAAATACTACACTATTATATAACATATCACAGTCTCTTGAGTGTTAAGATTATGACTTATAACTGGTGTACTCTCTTTTCTAGTTGATATATAAGATTTTCCAACCTGAGATAACATATTGGTACTGTACTTTATGAAGCCCTTGCAAGAACTTACTTTGTTAGCCTGTGAATAGTCAGCTATAAAACCTATATTCGGGTGTAAAATAAAGACAATGACTTCAAGTTGTATATTGTAGTTTTGAAAATGAATATATGTATGAAAGAAAGAACCACAAATGAGTACAGAATTCCACAAGAAAACATGATGATGTCCTCTGTGTCCCAGCTGTACCCCAGTATGTTTCTAAACTTTATTTTCCCCTATTACAGGTGAGATGGCTCTCCCCTCTTACATTGGGCGCATGACTGACTGGATAGCCAACAAGAAGGATCCCTCAGCCTTTACTTCAGCTATCATAGCAATGAGTCTGATCACAGTAGCAAGGTGACAATAGAAGTGGAACAGTAGTATAAGAATACACATTAATACCAATACAGCATTTTTGAGGCCTGAGTAATGTGAATTCACATGTAGCATGGGTACACAAAAATCACATCATGGTCTTTTATTAAAGGAACAGTTTAGTGTACAAATAAAAACTGGGTAAATAGATTGTATGTGCAAAGTAAAAAAAGTTTCTAATATAGTTAGTTAGCCAAAAATTTTATATATAAGGGCTGGAGTGACTGGATGTCTAACAGAACAGAACACTACTTCCTGCTTTTCAGTCAGTCAGCGACTTTAAGGGGGACCACATGGGACATAACTGTTTGCAATTGCTCCTCAGCATGCTGGTCAGATTCAAAACAAACAGTTATGACCCATGTGGCCCCTCCCTCAAGTCACTGATTGGTTACTGCCTGGTAACCAATCAGTAGAAGCAGGGCCGCCATCAGGGGGGTACAGGGGGGACAAGCGTACCGGGCCCGGGCATGAAGGGGGGCCCGGCAGCGCTGCATTTTTTAAAGATCCGGGCCCCCCTTGCGAGCGCCCGAGCCGTACGTCTTGTCTCTGTGCTGCCGAATGCGGAAGTGCCGAAAAGCCGAAGCCGATGCGCCGAAAAGACCCGAAGTCACGGAAAAAGCCGAAGTCACGAAGCGCCGAAAAGACCCGAAGTCACGAAAACAGCCGAAGCCGAAGTCCTGAAGCAGCGCAAAGACCCGAAGTCACGAAAACAGCCGAAGCCGAAGTCCTGAAGCGGTGAAAAGACCCGAAGTCACGAAAGGAGGTGAAGTTGAAGTACTGAAGCCGTGAGTTCAATTCTACTGAACACCAGTTTGTGTATTTTTTTTTTTTAATCTCCTGGCCACCAATGTATTATTTTAATATTCTATAGGCCCCTGCAACCAATCTTTTTTTTTAAAACATGTTTTTTTGGGGCCCCAATTTTTTTTTTAACTCGTAAGGGGCCCCTGACGCCAATGTTTTTTTTTTTTTTTTTCAAAAAAATTTTTTTTTTTTTAAATTTTTTTTGGGGCCCCAATTTGTTTTTAACTTGTAAGGGGGCCCCTGCCGCCAATGTTTTTTTTTTTTTTTTTTTCAAAAAATTTTTTTTTTTTTTTCAAATTTTTTTTTGGGGCCCCAATTTGTTTTTAACTTATAAGGGGGCCCCTGCCGCCAATGTTTTTTTTTTTTTCAAAAAAATTTTTTTTTTTTTAAATTTTTTTTTGGGGCCCCAATTTGTTTTTAACTTATAAGGGGGCCCCTGACGCCAATGTTTTTTTTTTTTTCAAAAATTTTTTTTTTTTTTTAAATTTTTTTTTGGGGCCCCAATTTGTTTTTAACTTATAAGGGGGCCCCTGCCACCAATGTTTGTTTATTTTTTAGTTTTTTTTACATTTTTTTTGTTGGGGCCCCAAGTTTTTTTTAACTTATAAGGGGGCCCCTGCCACCAATGTTTTTTTTAAAAAAAAAAATTTTTAATTTTTTTTTTTTTGGGGCCCCAATTTTTTATAAGGGGGCCCTGACCATCAATAGCTTTTTACAACTTGTGTGGGGGGGGTTACTTTTTTAGCGCTGATGTCTGTGTGGTCTTTTAACTGCGATGTGAAGTGGGCGGGAAATGGGGTGGAGCTTGGTCGTCAGTGTGGGCGGGGCCCAGGGGGCCCCAAAAATTTTGTTGTACGGGGCCCCGTGATTTCTAATGGCGGCCCTGAGTAGAAGCCAAGGGAGCTGCAATCCCACTATTTCTCTTCATTGGAGTGGAAGCTGCTCACTGTCTTCCCTGAGCTTTTCTCTTGCTCCTAAAGAAACTATAGCTAAACTTACTAGCACTATATAATTCTTTCTAACTTTGACCAAACTGCAGCTCTGGGCCTGTAACAACCCCTTTATACTTTTACATGCTGCCACCTAGTGGGCAAACCATAGCCTAGAGTAAATCCCAGTGGACACAGGAAGGGAGACATAGATGTCTGGGTATACTAAAGCACCACTTAGGTGTCCAATTGCATTGGAGGAACTGCCTGGGTAAAATATACCCTAATCTCAGGGTCCCTACATTAGAATTTTTTTTATTTTGCACATACCTTCTATTTTCCCAGTTTTTATTTTTATCCTGAACAATTCCTTTAAATCTTGAACTGGTGACCAGTAGATCAAAGCAACCCAACAGTTCACAAACAACTTAATTGGACCTTTAGATTAGACTGTTGTGGTTGTGATACTTTCCAATTAGAAGCTTAATTTGGTGCATTGTGCAATTTTTAGATGTAAGTCATCATGCTTTTTTTCCCCACAGTGCAGCATCTTCCCAGTATTCCATTATAAAAACAGTTGTGCACTTAAATACACTCATCACATTTCTTGAATCAAGCACAACTTGTGGTAAACATTATCAGATTGGATATGGTGTCACTTCCAGCATGCAAAGCTAACAGCATAAGCACTTAATTCATAAAGTAGTGACTAAACACTCATCCAGACCAGTGGTAACTCAATGGTTGCCTAGTGTCAATACATTCACTTTCACATTATTTATCCCAGCAGGCTGGTGCATCTAAGTTTGCATCCATTTTAGCACTTTTCAGTTACAATTGTAAATGAGCCTTTGGCCTATGGCAGTGCTGTCCAACTTCTATGGTACCGAGGGCCGGAATTTTTCCAATCTATATGGTGGAGGGCCGATAATGGAAGCCAGTGTTAGCCACTCCCTGTTTTAGACCACATCCACTTTCAACCACACCCATGTTACCGCAAGACCATGTCCACATTAATAGCACACCAAAAAACCAAATGGTTGGTGCTCACTTCAGGGATCAGGGCTGGAACTAGGGGTAGACATAGTAAGCGGCTGTCTAGGACGCCATCATTGAGGGGCGCACTTTTCAATCGTTTATTTAATAATTTGTTTCAGTAATCATGGTCACCCAGTTGGGTGGAATCCATCACCTTCCCCTTCTCCCTCTTGCCGGCAAGTAATAGCTCCTTCTGTGCAGTGCACCGCAACGTGCGTATATCCATCAGTGACATCACTGATGTGTTGGATGACAGAGAGAGGCAGAGAGCTGGTGGTCTGCTTGGTGTGGCTCTCGCTGCTCTCAGCCTTGCACAGTTGCACTGAACTCAAGACATTCTTTCTATTACTGTAAAGTGTGAAGCTTCCTGCTGGCACAGCCAAGTACAGATTTGGGGCCCATATGTTTGCTGTTGCTGCTGGGCTGGGTGCTGGCACAGGTATATAAATACTTGGGGACAATATGATGTGATCAGATTTATTTTTGGCTGCTGCTGACACAGGTAAAGATTGGGGGCAATATGATGGCTGCAGGAGGGCTGTATGATGGATGGCTGCTGAGCTTACCAGGCACAGGTACAGGGGGCAGTAATATAAATGAAAAAGTGTTGTACATTTTCTTTGCTTTCTTTATTTAAAAACCATCATGGTAAGGAGGGCAATGGTAATGCAGGACAGAGGGCACTGATTGAAGCTCTTGCTAAGGGTGCCAAACTACCTTGTGTCTGCCCTGGCAAGGATGTCACTCATATGTGAAAACAGTTAAGTCATATTAAGACATACCCTTAAATCCATATGCCTCCTCCACCCTTGTGTATAATACAGTACCCCAGCATATGATTAAACACCTTAGGGGCCCCTAACAATAATTTTCAAATGCTAACAAACCCCCAGAACAAATACCAAAGTATGACACGCACAGGGAACATATGGAAAGCAGAACAGAGCAGGAGACAGGGATAAGGATCAGTCTAATATGTACTACATACAGTGACACAGTGCTGGTGCCCCATTAGCATTTTGAATAAAGTGTGAACAGGTGAAAAATGTGGGCAGTTTCAGTCTGGGTCTCAGGTGTGAACAGTACAGCCCTTTAGGGGAGTGAACAATAGAGGTGTCACAAGTGTGAACAATACAGGGGGATCACAGGTGTGATCAATGCAGGGGATTAGTTTGAATTTGAGGTTTAGACAATACAGGGGGCAGTTAATGTCTGTAGTGATACCTTTAAAATCTTACATATGGTAAACAGACACAGCAGGCAGACTTTGATGTGGAGGGCCACATGAGGGGGGGTCGAGGGCAGGGCTGCCAATTGGACAGCCCTGGCCTATGGTATGGAGATATTGGCCTTTTCTGTGTTTTTACACCAGCAGAGAAAATTGTCATGTGTGCCATGGGCCTAATGATTTTTTAAACAATGAGAGTGGTGTTGTTAAATGCAGTAGTTTCTGTCTTCTTTTCATATAATGAATTACAGTTACGTTTTCTAAGTCAATATAACACTTCAGAATTCTTGTGCAAATATTTTCTGAAGCCTTGAACACTTTATTCATTGAAGAAAAATAACAGACTATTTGCCAGAAAATAACACCGCAAGTAAAAACTATCTAAGTTCTATAGAAGTCAACTGGAATTGTCTCAAGCAATTATATTTTCAGAGATTTTCAGCTTCAAAGAAAATTAATAGAACAATGTAGGTGATTTTCACTGACGTGTGACTTTTTTCAGTGAAAATCTCAAAGCAGGTGCTAATTTTTTAATTTCTGCTTGCATAAAAAACAGGTGTACTGACAAAAAGAGCCCATAGGCTGCCAGTCCACATAGGGGCTACCAAATTCCCAATTACAGGCCTTATTTGACATCATGCTTATGTTGCTCCCCAACTCTTTTTACATTTGAATGTTAAAAACTTGTTGTTTACATAAATACTCCTATGTATTCTATTATATTTCATGATAATAAATGTTAGCCACTTAATTATGCATGTCAAATTAGTTTTAGAATCTATGTTACCATAATAAATTAGAATTTTCTATGAGAAGGAAAATTTGATTTATAAATAGTTTTTTCCTGATAAAGAAAAAAAACGTTAAAATAAATTTTATTCTAAATAATAGCTTTTACTTTAAGCATAAATACTGGTAAAATGGCATGTTTGGGGCTAGCTGTAAAAAATTTGTTTTTTAAGTTTAAATAGACCTTAATATATACTATATAATTGGGAGCCATTTTACTACTTCATGCGACAAAGTCAATTGTGAAAAAGTCATTTTCATTTGTGTCGATTGTATGCTTTAAGTAATTTTTTTAACAGCGCATGTTCTGTTTTTGCAGTGCGGTTTCAGAATTTATTTGTGATTGTATCTACTTTTATACCATGAGTTTGATACACAGCCATACCCAAGGACAACTCATCCGTTCTCTTTTGAGGCAGGATATCACATTCTTTGATTCTATGTCATCAGGTACCATAATATTCTATTCTATACTTGGTTATGTTGGACCTGGTTTCCTGCTGTAGGACCAGATGTTTTGTTTCTTATTGTAAAAAATCTTAATCTTTTTCAAAATATTTTTATAACATATACATAAAAGAAAATATGTTGAAGAACAAGGCAGAGAACATGAAGACCAAAATTGTTAAGTACGTTTATCGTGTGAACACAACAACATTGTACCTATATGTACCTATAAAATCTAAGGTTTGTGGTTGATATGGATGTAACTTGCATGTTTGCAATTTGCTGTACTTTGACTTTAAGGCTGCTTGTAAGATGAATGTCAGGGGTAAGATCTTGTGATAGATCTTCTAGACAAGAATCATACACTTTCCATTTCTCTAGATATTTCAGATACGAATACCAATACTAGTTCTGCTGGAGCTAACATCAACAGAGATATCAACAGCTTTCCTATTAACTTCCATTAGGACCTTCTAGTTATTTACCCATATTGCATATGCATCCTCCTGCTGCCACCTTGTGCTATTAAATACTGCCATTGAGTCAATGAGAGAGGCCTTAAAGGAGAATTCAACCCTTTAGCAAAAAAACCCGTACCCCCACACCACGTAGACCCCCCTCTCCTTCCCCAGCCATAACTGCCCCCCCGGGGAAATGCCCCTAACTTTTTACTTACCCCTAGGCGCAGATTCAGGCATCGGAGTTTCACGCAGCCATCTTCCGGGTCTTCATGTCTTCTTCTGGCGCTTTGCCAATTTCCGTTCATTTCGGCGCATGCGCAGTTGTCACGAAACCATAAAACTGCTCCAACTGCGCATGTGCCGCTTCGCTGGTCTCCGTCTCAGCTTACCAAAGACCCAGAAGATGGCTGTGTGGAACTCCGTTGCCTGGTGTTGTTACCTTTTTACTTTTAGTATGATGTAGTGAGTAATATCCTGAGATCATGTGCAATTGATTTTCATGTTACATTATTTGTGTTTTTTGAATTATTTCTCTTTTTATTCAGCAGTTCTCCAGTTTGCAATTTCAGCAATCTGGTTGCTATGGTCCAGAGTACCCTATCAACCATGCATTTAAATAAGAGACTGGAATATGAATAGGAGAAGCCTGAATAGAAATATTAATAACAAAAACTAGCAATAACAATACAGCAATTTACAAAGCATGTGTTTTTTTTGATGGGGATCAGTGACCTCCACCCAATTAGAAAGCTGAAAAGAATCAGAAGAGAAAGGCAAATAGTTAAAAGTCAAAGCTATAATTTTGTTCAAGGCCTACTGTGTGGTCCACTATGCATACATTATAGTTCTATTTTCAGTTTGGAAGAGCTGCATTCCTTTGTTTCTGCAGTATGCCTTTTTGACTTGTTTTGCTTGTAAGGGTTACACTGGAATAATGATATTAATAATAATATGAAATAGCCAGGATAATTCATTGATATTTATCCTGATTTTCCTTTCATTGGTTAGGTAAAACGTCAAGGTGGTATGGAAAGGGGCTGAAACCAATTGGTATTTTTGTTTTTTAGAGTTAGGCTAAAAAAGTTATACCACCAGTGAGATACAATTTCCCATCTTTCGGCAGGATCTTATTTTTTTTTTCTTGGTAAGAACTGCTTTAAAAGGGTAGTTCACCTTTGAGGCAACTTTTTGGTATGTTATAGAATGTACTATACTTAGCAGTTTTTCAGTTATTCTTCATTCTATATAGTTTTTGAATAGTAGTCTTTTCCTTCTGCATATTTCCATCTGTCAGATGGAGTCACTAACCCTGGCAGCCAAAGTTATATTTCATGGTGGGTCTACAATTTTATCGTTATTGTTCATTTTCATTGGTTCTCTTACTATTCAGTCTCTCATTCAAACTACTGCTTAGTTGCTTGAGTAAACTGAACTCTAGCAACCAAAGTGCAAACTGTCTCAGAATATCACTGTCTAAATTATACTAAAAGTTATTTTAAACTAGTTCACCTTTACTTTAACTTTTAGTATGCTATAGAATGGTTGATTCAAAGCAATTTTTCAATTGACCTTCATTTTTTCTTTTTTATAGTTTTTGAATTATTTGCCTTTTTCTTTTGACTCTTTCCAGCTTTCAAATTGAGGTCACTGACCTAAAAAAAACAAATGCTACCATGTTATTGCTACTTTTTATTACTCACCTTTCTATCTTTCTACAGCAGGGGTCCCCAACCTTTTTTGCCTGTGAGCCACATTCAAATGTAAAAAGAGTTAGGGAGCAACAGAAGCATAAAAAAGTCCCTTGGGGTGCCAAATAAGGACTATGATTGGCTATTTGGTAGCCCCTATGTGCACTGGCAGCCTACAAGAAGCTCTACTTAGCACTATACTTAGTTTTTATGCAATTAAAACTTGCTTTCAAGCTTGTAATTCAAAAATAAGCACCTGCTTTGAGGACCCTGAGAGCAACATCCAAAGGGTTGGAGAGCAACATGTTGCTCACGAGCTACTGGTTGGGGATCACTGTTCTACAGTATACAGCAGATCCCTAGTGCTGCTGCATCATAGTCCCCCTCCGTGGCTCATCTTATACATTTAAAATAGCTGCACAGTGCCGGCCCAGGAGGTGCAGTGCAGGGCAGGGGAAGAGGACTGTTTGTGCCAGGTCCCATCACTAGATTATTTGGCGGGGGTCTGACGTCACAAAGTTATACCACTGATAATGCTATAAAGTTGCTATGCTGCTTTCCATTACCTGCAGCCCTGCACTTCACCCATAACAAAGCAGCTTTTAGATTCTTCTTATGCAGTAGAAAAATGGTGCTTAAAGGAAAACTATACCCCCAAAATGAATACTTCAGCAACAGATAGTTTATATCATATTAAGTTGCATATTAAATAATCCCACCAAACTGGTATATATATTCAAGTATATATTACCCTTTTACATCTCTTACCTTGAACCACCATTTCATGATGGTCTGTGTGCTGCCTCAGAGATCACCTGACCAGAAATACTGCAGCTCTAATTGTAACAGGAAGTAGTGTGGAAGCAAAAGACAGAACTCTGCCTGTTAATTGGCTCATGTGACCTCACATGTATGGTATGTTTGTGTGCACAGGGAATCATACTATAACAGGGGGCGGCCCTTATTTCTTAAAATTTTTATTTATGATTACCCAATGGCACATAAAAATGTATATTATTATGAAAATGGTTTATGAAGCAGGGTTTTACACATGAGCTGATTTATGCAATATCTTTTTATACAGATCAACATTGTTTGAGGGGTATAGTTTTCCTTTAAGGTAAATGGTACCATTCACATGACAAGTGTGACGTTTTATGTGTTTTGAGGAAGGTGCTGCTACTGATAGTGAGATGTATATGGTGTAGTATAGGTATAGTATAGGTTAACTGCAATGAGACATACATACAGTACATATAAATGTGGTATTTAAAGAATTTATTGCTTCTTTTTCAGGTGATATCACATCTCGTGTTACTACAGATACAATAACAATGGCCGAATCTTTGTCCAGTAACCTGAGCTTGTTAATGTGGTATTTTATGAGATGGTTATTGCTCCTCATTTACATGGTTATGTTATCCCCAAAACTGACCCTCTTCACCATTTTGTGTCTTGGTATCGTCATGCTTGTACCAAAACTTTCAGGGAGCTTTTATCAGGTAAGATGCCATGAACTCTAATTTCCTATGATTCAGTTGCACTATTAAGTTCAAACCCTAACTTGAGTTAAGTTGAGTTGAGTTTAACCTTTACTGTAAAATAATTTCAGCCTTGGGGTAGTACACCCATATACAGTATATCCTTTTAAAACAAGTACAATCTTTGCTTAAAATACATTCTGCCTATTCTTTTAATGAAAACATTTTTTTTTCTAAGGTATATTTTATAACTTAGTTTGTAAGGTCTGTAGGCCAGCGATGTGTACTGTAATGCACAGTGTTGCATATACTAGTAGCCCTAAATAAATAAATATATACATGCATTATAAAGCATTAATGGCGTATTGTTTTATTAATTCACCAGTTGTGTCAACAGCACCTTCAATAAATTTAGGAGGGCCCCTAACATATTATCAGTTTTTATTCCTCCTCTTCACTCCTTTGTTGTGACTGATTTTGCTTACAGATAAGCAGAAGTCCTTTATGTATGAGAACTAGCTGTGCACTCGTAAAATGATGTAGTAGCTTGCAAGAACCAGAAAGTTAGGAACATGGAGTAGCATGAACTAGCAATTAGCCAGTTTTATATGTACTTAAAAAGTTGAACTTGATGGGTGCATGCCTTTTTTTCAACCTAACTTACTAACTAACTTACCTGCACTGAACATCAGCTTAAAGGAGACATATTATGTAAAAAGCAAGAATGTGCCAGTTCATTAAACTCTTTTAGATATAAAAGGGATGTGCTTTTTCTGGTTACTTTATTGAAAATTTCTGCAAAAACTCTACTAGTCCCACCCATCTGTTCCACTTCCCGCTGCCTCCTTTCCCAGGCTGTGCAGGGGAGCCGGCTGCACTTAGCACACTACACTGTAGGATAGGAACTAATCAGCAGCTAGTCTGACCTGATAGGGAACTGAAGCCTTGCTTGTCTTTCCCCCTCCTACTGTGCTTCTGGCAGGGACCATTAAGACACCCCACCCTTCATTTGAAACATGGACAAGGACCAGAGAACATTTTTGGGGAGCTCAAATAAAGGGGCTATTTTATGAAGACAATATTAATTTAAAGTCAAAATTAGTTTTTTTTAATTTATCCTATATGTCTCCTTTAAATGTTTGTTTAGCCCAAGAAATTAGATATATTGCCAGAATACTCGTGAAACTGCAACTCCACCCCCTCTAGAACCTCAGCATGTGGACAGCTGTGCTGTAAAAAATATTCTGAAATTTCCTCTGGGGATGTCAAAGACATATTTACTATGTAGTGCAACATAATGTCTGCCAGAGAGTCACCAAGGAGAACTTCCTTCAGTTATGATGGTACCATGATGCATTGTTTTGTCATGCATTATGTAAGTTATGCATTGTAAGTGGAAATAATGAAAATTATATTCAAATTTATACCACAATCTAATCCAAGTTTTGCTTCCAACACCACCATCAAATTCTTGGTACCCATATTCATATCCTTCCCAAAACTCATTCTTTATGGACCTTTAATAAGCTTTTTTGCCCTTAATAAGCCACAACTATATCTTTATTTTCTGTATAATTTTGTGAAAATGTTCTTATTCTTGTATTTTATAATTTTTTGATGTTTTCATTTTACACAAGAGCTTTTATAATAAATGTTAAAGTATTCATTCTGTATTTCAGTGGAACTTTCTATGTACCTTCCTTTCTGTATCTATTTCTAGACTAATGTTCTGAACACCAACTCTGGTACAAGTGAAAAACATTAGCTGATTCAGTATAACTTCATGTGTGCCTAACCAATTATAAAGCTCAAATAGAAAGATATATTATCAACTATTCAAATGTATAAATAAAGAAAGACTTTGAAAGATTATCTTCACTTAGCTTGCATCTTGGTTTGGAAATTTAAAAAATGTTGAATTTGTAAAGGTTCTACAAACAATAATGCTCTCCAAAATCAATCTTTTTATGTTTTCTGAACAGAATTTAGCTGTGCAGGTCCAGAAGTCTCTCTCCAATGCTAACCAGGTGGCCTTGGAAACATTTTCCAATATGAAAACTGTTAGAAGTTTTGCTAATGAGGAAGGAGAATGTCAACGATATCAGTCAAAACTGCAAGAAACCTACCAATTAAACAAGATGGAGGCTCTATATTATGCCATATCTATGGTGGCCAACAATGTGGGTATCAGTGAAAATACAATGCACTTAAAAATAATTTAAAGAAGCAATTTTGTTGTATTAATATAATCTATCTGGTGCTGAGAATTGCTTATATATATATATATATATATATATATATATATATATATATAGCTCTTTTTCCCTTCCATTCCTAAAATGAAATGAAATTAATATTGTGCCAACCATTGACATTTTAAGGAGCAAAATGGTTGACATCAGGAAATTGTGTTTGTGGGTGGAGCTGTGACATCAGGGAGCGGGGTAAGAAAGGTAGTGTAAAAGCATCAGGCAAATACTTTTATGGCAAAATTATAACTAGCATTAAGATAATGTTATAATGGATATAAAATGTTATTTTCTGGTGTCAGTATCTCTTTGAATTTAAAATATGTTATATTTTTGCCAAAAATGAAAATTCATCATGACATTAGCAATTTACTAAAATTTAAGTACGACAAGTTTTGATGTGCAGGTCTGTTATCCAGAATGCTCAGGACCTGGGGCATTTTGGGTAATGGGTCTTTCCGTATTTTGGATCTTCATGCTTTAAGCCTACTAGAAAATCATGTAAACATTAAATAAAACCCAATAGATTGGTTTTGCCTCCAATAAGGATTAAGTATACCAATATGCACTGTTAATAGGAACGTATTTGGGTATTATAAATTAATAATTTATGGGAGAGTGTGGATTTTGCTTCCGGTGCTAGTGTGTAATTGTTTAATGCATCTTCTCTACTTTCTACATAGTTCTCTGGACTAGCACTTAAGGTTGGGATCTTGTACTATGGTGGACGTTTGGTTACTAATGGAAAGGTCAGTGGTGGTGACCTGGTGTCATTTGTCTTGTATGAACTACAGTTCTCTTCTGCTGTGGAGGTAAGAATGTACAAATGTTAATGCATTCCTCTCACTATTTTAGAGTGCCAGTGTGCTTATTCATGTAGCTATGATACAAATGTGACATGGCAGGCCATGTATGAATGTGAGTGTGATCAAGTGTATCCAATAAGGCTCCTTAGTTGTTATATGGATGTATTAGCATTAGTTGGAGACATGGGAAAAACAGGAGTTGAGTTACTTAACTTGTAAACATATAAACATGGTAATTCTCATGATCACAGTTCTGGGTGTGTAGCCATCTATTACTTTGATATTTTATTTGTGTATCTTATTCACATGGTTATTTTCATTGTAGTGTCATTCTCACTGAATACTGAATTTCCTGTACTGATACCTCAATTGAATTGCTTCATTTATATCAATTATTTATTTATATTTAGTAAATGTTTGGTACATGATGTGTCTGTTCACTGCATGTCTGTGATCCAAAAAGCCACCAACCCATTATTATATTTCGCAACCACAGATTCCACCACTATATTCTAGAAGATTGTTTCACAATGCAAAGTACAAGCAATACAGTTTAGTTTGCGTCAATGTGCTCCTTTCCGTACAACCCTTAAACATTTATTATAGATTCATCTTTTACTGGCATGAATCATACCATTCTAATGCAAAGTAGGATAATTCACAGTAAGTAAGGACCAACAGTCCTGTAATGCTAATACAGGTATAGGATCTGTTATCAAGAAACCTCCAGAAATTTAGAATTACGGGAAAGCCATCTTCTATGGATTTAATTTTAATAAAATAATTCAGTTTTTAAGAAAGTTTTCCTTTTCCTTTGTAATAATAAAACAGTACCTTGTACTTGCTATATAAGATAATAGATCCTTAGAGGAGGAGACACAATCCTACTGGGTTATATAATGTTAAAATTATATTTTAGGAGACTTACTGAAATCCAAATTATGGGAAGATCCAATCATTCTGTATACCATGTTCCATATCTGCATTATTCTTCTTCTGCTGGGAATTATTGTAAATCTGGTCTTGGACTAACTCTGGCTAAAGACTTCTTTCAGAACAACTATTCCTCCTTTCTCATGGCAAAATGTGAATAATGTAATATCTGGTTCAAAGTTTGGTACTGGTCTAGTACCCCGAAACAACAAATCAGCAGATAGCATTTACTGGCCACCTCTTTGAAAACACGCATTTGATCCTGATCTGATTACTATAGGTTACTAAACCTTGGCAAACTTTGTGGCATCTATTACATTGCTCTCAGGGTAACACACAATAGCAAAGCGTTATCGAGTAGCCATAATTCACAATGGTGCTCCGTCACTGGCAACCGCTATAGTAAGTCCAAATATATAATATGAGAATCACAGACTGAGAGCAGGATAACTGATAATTAGTATTTATTGTGCATCCACAATGTGTGGATGTACAATAGATGCAAATAAAAAGCAGTTGCTAACCAAATATTGTTATCGGCTTGTCCCACGGGTTATCCTGTTCTTGATATCCCAATTGAGTCAATATGTAGAATTATGTTGTTGTTGGACAAATCTAAGGCAACAAACTTGACTGCAATTTTCTTTATTGAGGAGTAGAGATACACAACATGTTTCGGGCTATGCCCTTTATCAAGTGTCACAAATAAAGAAACATTGTCTTTATTATATACATTTCTAGCAAATAGTTAATAAAGTGTAATAAATTGGTTGGACTTGATGGTGCTCAGATAACATTCTAATTCATATCGTATGACACCAGCCAACAATCTTCTGACGAAGGGGCATGCCCCCGAAACATTACTTTGAATAAACACGCAGGGCTTGTCCCGCTTGCATGGAGAACGGTTCATCTTCTTCCTATCACGAATAATTGAGGATGCCGATCCCTGAGACTGCGCACCGGACCAACTGGAGTTTGAGAGACCAGGGTGTGCTGGTGGGCTTTTGTGTTTTAGACCAGAAACAATCTGGTTATTGTATAATATCAATGCTGTTGTACCAATGCTGATTTTATTGATTGCTGTTACTGTTGGATACAGACCTTGTTGTATGCTAATACTTTGACCTTGTGTGAAATCAGCAAACTCTGTTTACACCAGGTTCTGTTCCAAATGTATCCAGATGTAAAGAAAGCAGTGGGCTCTTCAGAGAAGATTTTTGAGTACATGGATTGTATCCCACAATTACCAACCCCAGGCACTCTAGCTCCACCGAATCTTAAGGGTGTCATCCAGTTCAAGAATGTCACATTTTCTTATCCAACACGTCCTGATCGAACAGCTCTGCAGGTATTATAAAATGTAGGGCAAATTATTTACTCACAAACAAGAATGTCCTGGTTGTCATGTACAGTTCGATTTTACACACAGCTACACAAACAATGCCTATTTAGTTATGCAAATATATGGGACTTCTTTGTTTCTACTTTGCTTCCGCTTGTTAGCTTTAGCAATGGTCCCTACCAAATCTTAGCCTCAAGAGAATGTAAATGTAACATAGAAACAGTAAGTTAGGTTGGAAAAAACACACGTCCATTATATTGTAAGAACTTGCAGTTTAAATGGACCAATAAGTATCGAGCTTGCAGTTACCAACAAATTCTTATATTTACTATATTGTATGTAAAAATTGTATTTTGTAGTATTAGTATAAATGATATACAATATATTAAGTAATTTCTTGATACATAACAGAAATGTACCTATATAATGCACCAAATAATCTCTCATCTACTGTATGGCAGTCACATAGTGCACTCTCTGTGTACCCACAGGATGTTTCCTTTGAGCTGCCACCGGGTAAAGTAACTGCACTGGTGGGTCCCTGTGAGGCAGGAAAATCCACTGTGGTACAACTGCTGATGAGGTTTTATGAACCACAAAAAGGAGCAATTCTTCTGGATGGGAAACCACTATTCCAGTATGACAATCAGTACTACCGCAAAAAGGTAAGCTTTACTAGTGAGCATACTAGGTTAATGTTATTTTTGTTTATCTTTAAACTTATTGAATCTATTATCTATTTTTTATCATATTATCTTTTATCTTAGTAAGGAATTAAACCTAACACAAAAATTTTCATGGAGACTGGGAGCTGTGGATACCACGTACCTTCAGTTTGTTTCGGACTCTCCCCCCACTGCTTTTTTCTCCGTTGTGATACAACTCCCCCCAGTTTTTGGCGAGGGAACCCATGGAGTACCTGTTCCATATCCCCCCTACTTCACTTATCGCACATTGATATAGGCGTTTTCTTAGGGAGGAACTGATATGTATACGGAATTTTGTCTGTGTCACAAGTTACAGATTTATTTTTTGTGTTGGGCAGATCTCTTTACTTTCTTACTCGGCTCTAGGCGCACGGAGGAGAAACACTATAGTTGCATTAGCTTACGTCTACCAAATTACGTCAATAAGTGACAAACTCTGCGTAATGTCGATGAATGTCAAGGGTCTCAATATGATACAAAAACGCAATAGCCGTAAACTGGAGCTGAAACGTAATAAGATACACATTGCTTTTCTACAAGAGACACATTTTAAGCAACAGGCAACGTCCAGGATACATATCAAAGGTTTTCAAAATATTTACACTAGCAAACCACAACCAACTAAAGTTAGAGGCACAGCTATTATTCTCGCAGACCACCTACAATGGACACACCTAGACCAGACTATGGATAGATTGGGGCATATGAATGCCATTAAAGGACTTATTGACAACATGATGTATACCTTTGTATCGCTGTACCTTCCCAATACGGGACAGCTGGGCCGTCTCAAACCGTTACTTCGACAAATTGACCAGTTTACAGAGGGCACCTTGATCATAGGCGGCGACCTTAATTTTGCTATGAAGCCAACCCTAGACTGTTCCGCTACACAATCTAGTTTACCGAAACATCAACTGGTTCAGTTGAGACAGTTGTTACAGGAGTACAACCTAATAGACACCTGGAGGATCTTAAACCCTGAAGTAAGAGACTTCTTTTTATTCTAACCCACATCAACAATACTCCAGAATAGATTACCTGCTCACATCACATAATATTCTCTCCAAGTGCTGTTTGGCTACCATTGGACCAATTACCTGGTCAGACCACGCACCGGTTTTCCTATACCTCCTGAGACGGAGACCCCCACAAAAATCGTGGCAATGGATGCTCAATGAAACTTTACTCGAGGACATTTCTATAACCAAACGCATTGAGGTGGTCATAGAACGCTATTTTCAAGAGAATGTCACCCATGATTCAAACCCGCAAATGGTATGGGAAGCACATAAATGTGTGATAAGAGGAGAGCTGATCAAACTAGGCACACAAAAAAAGAAGGAAAAACAACAGAACTATAATCAGCTACTCCAGACTCTGATGACGCTGGAACGACAACATAAATACCAGCATTCGGACGCCACCCTTACTCAAATTACGTCAATCAGAAAAGAAATCAAAACCCTATTAAACAACTATACCACTAAAGCGATTTTTTACCAGAAACAACTTTACTTCGAACATGGGAATAAATGTGGCCGCCTTCTAGCCCCTGCCTTAAAAACCAAGCAGAGGAGAAATCACATCATGACTATTAAGGACCGCAATGGTACATCTACACATGACACAGATCGAATCAGCCAAGTTTTTCATGACTTTTATAAATCTCTATATAACATTGACCAGGAACGGGAACAACTTGTGACCAAAGCGACAAAATAGACACCAATTTGAGAACTGTCCCTAAGCCTCACCTATCGCTGGAAGATCTAGATCACCTAGAGTCCCCTGTCTCCCTGGAGGAAATTCAATTCGCTCTCAAACACACTCCAACCCACAAAGCTCCGGGCCCAGACGGATTTACTAGTCTATATTATAAATGTTTCTCCAAAGCTCTCCTACCATTCTTTCTGAAACATGTCCATGAGATTTTAGATGAGGGTAAATTGCCTTTAGACGCGACACAAGCTAATATTACTCTAATCCACAAAAAGGGGAAAGACACTTTAGACGTTAAGAGCTATAGGCCAATATCCCTCCTCAATGTGGATACTAAACTGTTTGCAAAAGTTTTGGCAGAAAGGTTGAAACCTCTTTTGGCAAGAATCATACACCCTGAGCAAGTGGGATTCGTCCCTAAGAGAGAAGCCAGAGACAACACCCTTTGGGTGTACAATATAATACATTATTGCAAGAAGAAGGACATTCCGCTGGCGCTTTTATCCACCGACGCGGAAAAAGCGTTTGACAGGGTGAAGTGGGAAATGATATTCAAATGCCTCCAGTGGATAGGAATTGGCCCTGTTTTCCAACTATATGTCCAAAGCTTATATGCTCAACCACAGGTACGTATCCGTGTTAACAGGACGCTGTCGGAACCCTTTGACATTAAAAATGGTACATGACAGGGATGCCTGCTGTCTCCCCTCCTCTTTGTCATTACACTTGAACCATTCCTGCAGCGCATTAGACAAAATGCGAATATCCTGGGTGTGAATATACGCGATCATATACATAAAACAGCGGCTTAGGCGGATGATATGTTGTTTTTTATAAGAAACCCAAGAACCACATTACTAGAGATCTTGCTCGAACTGGATGCATATGGCTCTTTAAGCAATCTAAAAATAAATCAACAGAAATCAAGCCTCCTCAATATCTCCTTGCCTCACCAAGAACTGCAACATATAAGCCACATTTATGATTGAATCTAAACATCTCACCTATCTGGGTCTCAAGATATCGGCTAAACTCGCAGACGGAGTCCCTTTGAACGTATACCCGCTTCTTAAAGCAGTGAAAACCGACTTACAGAGGTGGGACAGACCGGGCTTCTCCTGGTTTGGCCGTATCAGTATCATTAAAATGAATATACTCCCGCGTTTTCTGTATCTGTTCCAGACTCTCCCATTCCAGATACCCAGACCATTTTTTAAAGAACTACACTCTCTCATCTCACACTTCATTTGGAAGCATCAGAAAGCCAGACAGAAATTTGATTCCCTTACTCAACCTAAAGAAGCAGGGGGTGTAGGTCTGCCTGACTTCTGGGCATATTACAAAGCTGCAGTTTTACAACGGATGATAGACTTTATGATGCCTACAACCCTTAAATTGTGGCCACTTGTGGCACAGGATGGGTATGAGCACCCGCTGGGAATATATTCGTGGTTGCCCAAAAATTACCGTTGCACACCAACATTTCCAAACACAATCATCAAGGAAATCACTAACACTTGGGACGCATTGAAACATAAAAAATGCCTTCTTAATACATACTCCAGGTTAACCCCAATATTACACAATAAGGATTTCCCTCCAGGCTTACTGCCCATACATTTCAAGAATTGTACCCGAACAGAAACTCTATGGGCCTTTCAATTGCTTAATGGTCAATCCATCAAACCCTTAGCAGACATATTGCCATCAGAAAATATTACACCACTTGAGAGATTAAGTTTGCAACAAATACAGCATTTCTTAAACACTTAAATGATAACCGACCCCACAGGATCCGAGGATACCTCGTTTGAACAATTATTCACCAGAACCGAACGCACATCGCATGAAATTGCCTTAATTTATAAACAGTTGCTAAATGGTCCCTCTACACCAGCAAGTGACTTCAAACGAAAATGGGAAAAAGAGTTACAACGCACTTTTACAGACTCGAAATGGAAGGCTGTTGTAACAAACTCTTATAGATCTACTATATGTGCAAGATTGCAGGAAAACAACTATAAATTACTTTCGCAATGGTACCGGGTACCAAGTGTTCTATCTAAAATATTCCCAACTGTCCCTGCAGCTGGAGATGCGGTCAATCCAGTGGAACTCTCAGCCATATTATGTGGCATTGCCCCAACCTACAACCGTACTGGAATCAAATAAAACAGATATTACCCAGATTCACAGATATGGCAATACCAGACTCAGCGTCATTTTTCTTATTACATTGCAACGACATGTCCCCCGCACGATATCGCAAAGCACTAATATCAAACCTCATTACAGTGGTGAAATCTTTGATACCTATATTCTGGAAATCGAAAGTAATCCCTACACTCAAAGACTGGGCACTCAACGTAAACGAGATCTACCAATTTGAACACTACAAGACAGAGGCGAGTAACCCGCAATACCAAGAAAGCTTGACTCAGAAATGGTTCCACTGGCTCCAGTTCACAGAATCGCCGGAGTACCAGACCCTTACTTCATGAGCTGACCACTGTCCGTATGTAGCTTTAGCGAGACCCTTGATATTCAATTGATACACAATCAAGATATTTAGTTACTATATAATGCTTGTCAACCTATTTATTCTGTGTTTACTCCTCCAGTCACCATTTTGCTATTGCTTTCCGAGGTATAACTGTGGCCAACAAAGTTTGTTTTTATGTTTCATTTTTCATGGTTTCTTACTCATAGAAAGCGGCTACGAGATATGCCATCTGCTGATAACATATATAATCCTTATGTTGGACTACCATGTGATCATAAAATGTACCTTATGTTTGAACTTTTCACTGCAGGAATCTCATGCCATTGTATTTTCTGTATTTTGTAAAACACGAAAATAAAGAATTTACAAAAAAAAAAACCTAACACAAAAATGTGACATTTAGGGGGTTATTTACTAAACCTTGATTTTTTCTGGTCAGGGTTTTTGGGGAAAAAACTCAAAATTTTCCTGGGAAAAAAAATGTCTGAATTCGAAAACCCGGCATCTCAAACCTGTCCAGGTCATGTATAAGTCAATGGCAGATGTCTGGCTCAGTTTGGCCGATAATCCTAAAAATGTAGTCAATAACCCGAAAAATCAAGTGATTCTGGAGTAATGTCTAAAAAATTTGTATGCTTTCAGTTTTCTCTCACTTTTATCGAGTCTTTCCGCAATCCGATTTTTTGGAGGTTATTTTAATGATGAATCAAGTCAAATCGTGGATGGGAGTTGGTCAAGCTTTCTTTAAAGGGGACCCGTCACCCAAAAAAAAACATTCCAAATCCTATTTTATCACATTAGTCAAGCAAAATGAACTTTAATTACACTATATAAATTATTTGAATTTTGTTTTCTTCAGTCTGGGAATTCATAATTATAGCAAGCAGGAAGCAGCCATTTTGTGGACAGTTTTATTAAGGCAAGCCTTGTATCATCTCAGAATCTTGTTTGTGCACCAGAATGGGGGACCTGATGTCCATTTCCTTGCCGTGGCTACACAATTAAATGGTTATGAGAACACGGGAAGGTGTGGAGAGCAGTGACATTTAGGAAGTGCTGAATGGAAAGTGAAAGTAATTGTCTGCCCCGCCTCTATGCCACTGGCATAGAGGAGGGGCAGACAATATTTGATTGACAGCTGAGATTTTTAAATGAGCTTACAACAGCTATGAATGCTTTAATAAAAAATAGAAATTGGATTTCATGTTTAATTTGAAAAGGACTTTTATTATACAGATTTTTGTGTCTGGATGACAGGTCCACTTTGATAAAAAATTTAAATAAATTCAGATTTTAGAAAATAACCCCCTTAAAGTTCAAAACCCCACCCCATCCTAAATCTGGAGCTTCTATTGTTCACCATAATTAAATGAGGGTTAAGTAAAAATGATATAATATGACATGTCCATATTTTGTCTCCTCACTTTATTCAGTGATTGCTGACAAGAGTTGTAGTAACTTTTGGGACTGTTTAAATGTCACCTAAAAATACAGATAGATTATGGGGGGAATTAGAATCTTTTCTCTCTCCTCATTTAGAAAGAGAAATTAAGTTGTGCCCAATTTTTGCTCTACTAGATTTAATAGATGGAGACACATTTCATTAATCTAGGATCTTTTCATGATTGCCATGAGAAAACTTCTTTCTCTTTACTGGATTAGGAATTGATGTTCCTACTTTAAAGGAAGTTCTGTCCTTGCTAAGCCAACTATGTTTGCAAGAAACTTTACGATTTGACTATAAGAATGACAAACCCTCCCATTCTTTTTATTGTATCTGGTCTAAATATTTGGACTTTACTGTTAAATGTAGGGTTTATTTAACATGTAAATAAGAGTGGTAAAACATTTAACAAATTAATTCCAGGAGTTTTTTCATTTCCATCTAAGGGCCAGTATTATTTTATTTATACGTTAATTATTTAGTGCTCTGAGTGTTTGGGGAAAAAAAAGGATTATTAAAAGATCTGAATCTAAAAAAGAAATATTAAAAATTAAAAAAATATTTTTAAAAAATACTGACACCTCTAAAAATTCAAGTTTTTTTGACAATTCATAGCGAAAAAATCAGAAAACATCTTCCAAATGGCTAAAAAAAAGTTCCAATAGGCTCATCTCCTATTGAATTCTATAGGACCTCAACCTTTTACTTGCTGAAGTTTTGTATTAGAGTTTTTTGTGGCTTTACACTTTATAAATCTCCAATTTTTAGAGATGAAAAAAAAACATTGTTAGGGAAAAATGTATTTTGTAAAAAAAAATAGAAATTCAAATGTTTGTGATTTTGGTTTTTGGACAGTTTTTATTACTTTGTTACAACCCCAGCTGCTAAACCCTGACTCCTTATTCCCATTGTCTTCTAAAACATTGATTCTAAAGTGATTTATTTCTATTCATATATTTTTCGATGGCTCCAGAACAGTGCTACTTAATATTAAGCCTCTTTAATTAAGAGAGAAGGATGAATAAATATTTGATTTTACTGTAACAAAACATGTCATTGCTGCATCCCATGTTGTGCTCACTCTTCCAAACTCAGGTATCACTGGTCAGTCAGGAGCCTACTCTTTCTGCTCGCTCTCTGCAAGATAATATTGCATATGGTATGGGAAACGTTTCTCTCAAATGTGTTCAGGAGGCAGCACAGAATGCAAATGCCCATGATTTCATCTTACAAATGGCAAATAGCTACCAAACAGGTATATTTAAAATGCAAATATATATTGATATTTAATATATACAGACTTAATTTGCAATGTATTAGTTAAGACCCTCACCAGCAGTTACCAGAAATGTCACTTACTGCCCTTTTAAAAACTCAGTGCAAACAATGTGCTTAAGCAACTGAACCAGATTGTTAAAGTCTCAATAACATCTCTGGAAATTTCCAAAAAAAACTGCAGTATAATGAATTTTGACTCTGATGTTTTATTAGCTTATAAGGTTTTACATAATTTTAATTGTAACATTTATTGATATAATACATTGTATGTTTAAAATACTGACACTAAAAAATGACTCTTCAAAATATTAGTATACATTTATAAAAAAATCCAAAAAAAATCGTATGATTCGGATTTTCGCTAAATTTTATTGAGTTTTTCCCCAATCCGATTAAATCCTGCTTTTTTAATAATAAATAAGATCTAGTCGTGGATTCTAGTTTGCTCTGATTGTTTTAAATATAATTATCAAAAACATTGGATTTTGATAAGGCCCTAAAATTTACCTATAGGTCATGTTGATATTTTAGTCTGTTTTTGTAAGTAATTGTTACATATAGTTCCTAAACCTGTCAGTTACCGTGTCTAATGCTAACAGACTAATGGCAGCCCCTCATAGAGGAACATGGGGAATCAGATAAGTAATGTAAAAGCATGGGGCAAAATGATAAATAGCATTTGAAGACAAGGTTTTTATAGATGTAAAAACAGTTTAAATGAGAACTAATCTCTAATAACAAATATGGACAGAAAAGCAGTATTTTATATTCTGAACATACTGTACAAGCCTAAAGTTTCAGAATCTCAATAACAATGATGATTTGGGTCACATAGTTACATAGTTACATAGTTAAATTGGGTTGAAAAAAGACAAAGTCCATCAAGTTCAACCCCTTCAAATGAAAACCCAGCATCCATACACACACCCCTCCCTACTTTTAATTAAATTCTATATACCCATACCTATACTAACTATAGAATGTAGTATCACAATATCCTTTGATATTATGTCTGTCCAAAAAATCATCCAAGCCATTCTTAAAGGCATTAACTGAATCAGCCATCACATCAACACCCGGCAGTGCATTCCACAACCTCACTGTCCTGACTGTGAAGAACCCTCTACGTTGCTTCAAATGAAAGTTATTTTCTTCTAGTCTAAAGGGGTGGCCTCTGGTATGGTGATCCTCTTTATGGGTCTTCAAAGTTGTGCATGGGGGCCACCATCTTGGAGTTTGTTAGGAGTGTCATTGACACTGCACATGCTCAGTGTGCTTTGAGCAGCTGTTGAGAAGCTAAGCTTAGGGTTTATTGCAAATTATCAAACAGTAAATGAGGTTCACATGTACTTTAAGTTGATGCCTCAGGGCTGATTATTAAATTCTGATGCATAATGCACTAGTTTCTGATCTGCTAATGTATTGTGACATTAATATTGTATACATTATATTGTGCATCAGTCCCTAATATCAGTAACTGACAGCAGCACAGAGCATGTGCAGTGAATCAGCAGAAAGGAAGATGGGGAGCTACTGGGGCATCTTTGGAGAAACGGATATTTACTGCTAAATGGCTGTGGTTGCCTTGGGCTGGTGCAGAACCCCAAAATATAATGTTCAGCATTTCTACACTAGTTCTTCATTAAGCTGTAGTTCTCCTTTGATTTATGTGTCAGTAACTTCACCTTTGCAAGACTTTTTTTGATTAGTTCACTAAACTAAAGACTCAAGGCTTCTTCGTGCAGTACAGGAAAGCATGCAATGTGTCAAGAAATTGCTGCTTGCTGCACCTCCTGTGAATACAACTTGTGAATACAACTCTGAAAGCAGTATTGTATTTATAGGGGTCAGGTAGTGGGTAGTCGGCAGCAGCACCTTTGGACACTCCCTAGCTTGCAGAGTCAGAGTGAGGGTCACCCACAAAGCAGATCACTGCAATTTTTTGTGTCGCATGGAACATCATGGGTCCCCCACCACTTCAGGGTAACATAGTAACATAGTAACATAGTAAGTAAGGTTGAAAAAAGACACATGTCCATCGAGTTCAACATTTTTTTTTTATTAACTACCTATCTGCCAGTTGATCCAGAGGAAGGCAAAAAAACCCCATCTGAAGCCTCTCCAATTTGCCTTAGAGGGGGAAAAATTCCTTCCTGACTCCAAAATGGCAATCAGACTAGTCCCTGGATCAACTTGGACTATGAGCTATTTCCCATAACCCTGTATTCCCTTACTTGCTAAAAAGCCATCCAACCCCTTCTTAAAGCTATCTAATGTATCAGCCTGTACAACTGATTCAGGGAGAGAATTCCACATCTTCACAGCTCTCACTGTAAAAAACCCCTTCCGAATATTTAGGCGGAACCTCTTTTCTTCTAATCGGAATGGGTGACCTCGTGTCAGCTGGAAAGACCTACTGGTAAATAAAGCATTAGAGAGATTATTATATGATCCCCTTATATATTTATACATAGTCATCATATCACCCCTTAAGCGCCTCTTCTCCAGCGTGAACATCCCCAATTTGGCCAGTCTTTCCTCATAGCTAAGATTTTCAATACCTTTTACCAGCTTAGTTGCCCTTCTCTGTACCCTCTCTAATACAATAATGTCCTCTTTGAGTGATGGAGACCAAAACTGTATGGCATATTCTAGATGGGGCCTTACAAGTGCTCTATACAGTGGAAGAGTGACCCCCTCCTCCCGTGACTCTATGCCCCTTTTATTACAGCTCAAGACCTTATTTGCCCTTGATGCTGCTGACTGGCATTGCTTGCTACAGCCAAGTTTATCATCTACAAGGACTCCAAGGTCCTTTTCCATAATGGCTTTGCCTAGTGCAGTACCATTAAGAATATAAGTGGCTTGGATATTTTTACATCCCAGGTGCATGACTTTTTATCAACATTGAATCTCATTTGCCACTTAGCTGCCCAGATTGCCAGTTTGTCAAGATCATGTTGCAAGGATGCCACATCCTGGATGGAATTAATTGGGCTGGATAGTTTTGTGTCATCTGCAAACACTGATACATTACTTACAACACCCTCCACTAAGTCATTAATGAACAAGTTAAATAAAAGTGTACCCAATACTGAGCCCTGGGGGACCCCACTAAGAACCTTACTCCAAGTAGAGAATGTCCCATTAACAACCACCCTCTGTACCCGATCCTGTAGCCAATTTCCTATCCAAGTGCAAACGACTTCATTAAGCCCAACAGACCTTAGTTTAGAAAGCAGTCGTTTGTGGGGCACAGTATCAAACGCTTTGGCGAAATCCAAATAGATCACATCTACTGCCCCCCCACGATCCAGAATCTTACTTACCTCATCATAAAATGCAATCAAATTCGTCTGACATGACCTATCCTTCATAAAGCCATGCTAAAGGGTCTGATTCCTCTATAATTAATGACAGTGCATAAGACTAAAATGTTTTATGTAAATGAAGATAACATTTATTTGGAGGGCAATTGAAAGAATTACTACTGTGAAAAAGCATATATGTATATTTTTCCCTGATCAACTGAAGAATTATACTCATCTTATAACAAGTCATACACAATTACATAACCATGACCATTAAGCATGCCATACTTTATATGGGTGGTGTAGCCCAGAACACCCTACTTGTGTGCAATTATTTATTTCAAAAAGGTCTTCCTGCTATTGATTATAATGTTGTGATCTATGTAAAAAGTTCAATTGTTTATTCTTGTTTCTTTTCAGGTGTTGGGCCTAAAGGAGGATTGCTGTCGGTGGGGCAAAAGCAACGTGTAGCATTAGCAAGAGCTTTACTGAGGAAACCTAAGGTCCTTATACTGGACGATGCCACTAGCTCACTAGATTTAGAGTCTGAGCAGAAGGTGAGACCATTGGATGTTTTATAAAAGACTTGATTGTGTTTTTAAGCCAGTTCCTTTGCAATTGAAGATTTTTATTCATTTTTAATTGCCAGAATAAAGCATATTGCAACATATGGAACGAAGGATTAATTTGCTAGAGATAACATACAAAGCTGTAATCTAATTGTATCATTAATCAGTAGCATAACATATTATCCATACATCTTTATCCATTTATGCTAGAGTGAGACACCTCTTGTCTCAATATTCCTGATTTAGCATACTGTGCTGCATTGTTTATTTGGGGGGGAGGTTAGGTGAAGGGGGGAGAATCTGAGAGAAAGAAAAGAGAAGAAAGGGGGAGAATTATCAGGTTCTAGCTATATAAAATGATGAAACGTCTTGCACTCAGCAAGTGGTACCTCTAGCCTGCAGGTCATCCAAGTACTGGACCCACGGATGCCACTCCAGCTCCCCCTCATAGCTTCTATCCTGAAGTCTGTTTCTTATGGATTCCATTACTCTGATCCAGTTTATCTTTGATATCAATGCTTGTCGCCCTGGAATATTTGGTTGTTTCCAATTTGCTGCTAATAGAGATCTTGCTGCTGTTAGAATGTATGTGGCTAATTTGCGAGATTGTGGAAAGTGTATTGCTCTGACCTTCATTCCTAACAGGAATGTTTGTGGTGTTGCTTGTATAGTGCAATGCAAAACCTCAGAGAGCAGAGTCGCTACCAGTGGCGGAACTACCGGGAGAGCAGGGGGTGCGAGCGGGCCAGGGCCCGCACCCCCTCAGGGCCCCCTGGCAGTCCGTGCGCCGCTTTGAGCTGCATATTCCCAGCCAGTTCCGGGTGTACGGGGGGGGGCCCGGCTGCGCGTCCGGCGCCAGGGCCCGCCCCCCCCCTCTAGTTACGTTTCTGGTCGCTACCATTTTCCAGAATGCTTGAGCTATTGTACAAGTCCACCAGGTATGCAAAAATGATCCCCTATCTCCACACCCTCTAAAGCAGTTGGAGTTATCCGGGTTGCCACTTAATTTACTAATGCGTGTTGGAGTATAGTACCAGCAGTATATGATTTTATAAGCTCTTTCACTAGAGACTGCACATATAGATGTTTTTTTAGCTGTGTCCCAAATTGATGTCTTTTCGGAGATTGTGAGATCTAAGTCCTCTTCCCACTTAGTTATGTAAGGCTGATGCATGTCTGTATTATCTGAGGCAAGGTGCATGTATAGTAATGAGATCTGGTGGGTTGGGTATGATTTATTATGGCACATTTTTTCAAAGTACGAAAGAGCTTGGTTTGTTTGAGTTTTAAACAAGGTTTCTATATAGTGTCTTATTTGTAAATACCAGAAGAATTGTGTATGCAGTATATTATGTTCTTCCTTGTGTTGCTGGAATGAATTAACTTTCTGGTCAGATACAAAGTCAAGTAGGGTCAGCAGATTAGCTGCTATCCATGGTTGGAATTCTGTAGGTGTGCATCCTGGGAGAAAACTTTTGTTACAGAAGATTGTTCTGTATCTGGTAGTGGGAGTGGTTAGTTTCATTTTGATTGCAATGGTGTCCCATAGATTTAGTGCTTGCTGTGAAGGTGGTAAGATATCTGACGGTGTGTCTCTAGACGTTTTAGGGATCCAGAAAAGGTGAGCTAAACGTAATGGAGCTGTGAAATGGTCTTCAGTTTCTTTCCAGGATTCTACTGTTGGGGCATGTATGTGAACCATGACTTCTAGTCTGCTGGCCAGATAATATCTGTATAGATGGGATACTCCCAATCCTCCTAATGATTTTGGTTTAGTCATAATAGCCGCCTTGATTCTGGGTTTTTCCCTCCCCATATAAAGTTTGATATATTTTTTTGGAGCGAAGAGGCTATTGTCTCAACTTATCAATTAATGTAGGGTAATTGGCCTTGTATAAAGTGTAATATGAGGAGGTGAGGTATATTCCCAGATATGCTAGGGAATCTTTTTCCCACTTATAATCAAAATTGAGTTGCAACACTTTTAATTCCGATGTGGTCATTTTTAATGGTAAGGCATGCGACTTTGTGTGGTTTATCTTGTACCCCGAAATAAATTGGAATCTTTCTAGGGTCTGTAAAAGGTTTGGTAATGTGGTTTAAGGGGATGTCAATATAAGGAGGATATCATCTGCAAAGAGATTAATTTTATATTAGGGATGCACCGAATCCGGGATTCGGCCAGGATTCGGCCTTTTTCAGCAGGATTCGGCCAGGATTCGGCCTTTTTCAGCAGGATTCGGATTCGGCCGAATCCTTGTGTCAGGACAAACCGAATCCTAATCCTAATTTGTATATGTAAATTAGGGGCAGGTAGGGAAATCACGTGACTTTTAGTCACAAATGAAGAATTTTTTTCCACTTTTTCCTTTCCTACCCCTAATTTGCATATGCAAATTAGGGTTCGGATTCGGTTCAGTGTTCGGCCGAATCTTTCACGAAGGATCTCAAACAGTGAATTCGGTGCATCCCTATTTTATATTCTTTCTCACCTACTGAAAAAGCCCTTAATGTTGGAGTTCTCTCTAATAGCATTGGTTCTACAGCAAAAATTAGAGGGGACATAGGGCAACCTTGCCGTGTCCCTCCTTTTATTTCAATATTATTAGAAAGAAGACCCATACTAAATATCTGTGCCAAGGGTGCTGTATAAAGTTGTCTGATACCAGTGAGGAATGGTTTAGGTACTGTATATTTATTTAGTCTTAATACTGCAATCAAGTCTGTCAAATGCTTTTTGTGCGTCCAATGACAGTAGAAGGGATGACGTGGCAATCTTAGGTGCTCTACAAACTAAGTCTAATGCTTTGCGTACTCCGTCTGCTGCTTGTCGACCTGGTACAAATCCCACGTGGTCAGGGTGAATAAGACTAGGAAGAACTGCAGATAGTTTGTTGGCTAGTATTTTTGAGAATATCTTAATATCAGTATTAATTAGTGAGATTGGTCTGTCACAATTGTATGGGTCCTTTCCTGGCTTTAAGATCATTACAATGGATGCTGTTTGCATATGTTTTGTAGGGGGGTCGCCCTCAAGAAATGATTGGAAGAGATCTCTCAAATGAGGGGAAAGCTGTTTTACAAATCTTTTATAGTATTTTGATGTATAACCATCTGGGCCAGGTGCTTTACCCGATTTAGAATCTTATATCACCTGTTCAATTTCCTCTATGGCTATTGGCACCGCTAACATTTCCCGGTTTTCCCTTGATAAGTGAGGGGGCGTCCATCCAATTAGGAATTTAGATGTACTTGCCTTGGCTGCCTCAGGAGCCTTGTCTGCTGCATATAGGTCTATATGAAAGGTTCTGAATGTATTAAGGATTTGTTTAGTATCTCTTGTGATTGTTCCGATGGGAGTGCGGATAGCATGAATGGTTTGTGATGTGTGCAGAGCTTTTAATTTGCGAGCTAGCATTGTATGTGGCTTATTAGCATATTCATAATACAGGTGCTTGGTTTTCCGCATAGTATATGCGGCTTTGTCTGCGAGCACTTGAATTAACTGGGTCCTTGTATCTTGTATATCCCTATAGCATCTGGGGTGGGTTTCTGTTTGTAGATAATAGCTAGGTCATGCAGTCTCTGGGAGAGCTGCTGGGTTTTTGCTTCTCTGCTTTTTTCCAATGTGTAGCATGTTTGATAATCACCGCGTTATGGGTGACCCACCTGATGGCAGTAGATGTGTCCTCTAGACTGTTCATTTTAGAGTATTCTATAAGTGTTTTAGAAATTTCTGTATTAAGATCTACATCCAACAACAGAGACTCATTCAATCTCCAGCATCCATGACCTCTTATTTCGTCCCACTTGGAGAACACAGTTTCTACAATTCCGTGATCAGACCATGTAATCTCATGAATTCTAGTTGAGTGGACATAATCCACGAATGTGGATTTAGTAAATATAAAATCAATACGTGAGTATGAGGCATGGATGGCGGAGTAATAAGAATAGTCCCTATCTATGGGATGCTTCTCTCTCCAAACATCTACCAAGATCTCAGTAGCAAGATGTTTAGCTAGATATTTGGAGTCTTGATCCTGAGTGACAAGGGTTTTAGCTTCCAGCACATCTCGTGACCCATCAAGGTTATTATTTAGAGTGGTGTTAAAATCTCCACCTATTATGACTCTGCCCTCTGATACTTCTGAAAGTTTAGTGAAAAAGTTCCTATAAAAGGCTTTTCTGGAGGTGTTAGGGGCATAGACTGATGTCAATGTAGTAAGGTGATTCTGTAGCATACCTGTTATTATTATGTATCGACCTTCTTGATCTATATATTCCCGTTTGAGCTGAAATTTAACCTGTTTGGCAATAAGAATATCTACTTCTTTAATTTTAGTTTTGGAGCTAGCAAGGCAAACTTGAGGATAGTGTTTCGACAGATACTTGGGTGTTGACTTTTGGCCGAAGTGTGTCTCTTGGAGCAGCAAGATATCTTTTTTTTTTTTTAGAATAGTCAGAGAATGCCATTGTACATTTTTGTGGGGAATTCAGGCCATTAATATTATGTGAACATACCTTCAGGTCGAAGGGGTGGGTGCCAGAGGTGGTATAAGACAGTTCCTGAACAAGGAAATGTATAAACCGTAAATCTTCCTTCCAGAAAGCCAGATTAAGATCTTTTCATAATTCTTTCACACTGCTGCCTGCCTAACTACCCTCTGCCATTTACATATACAAAGTTACTGTGGTACATAGACTGACAGCTTGAAAGAAATTGGGAAGACAAGTGCCATGAGTAATCAGGTTAAGAAAGGGGATGAATGGGGATAGAAAGGAATAAAGAAAGGTGAACTGGAGAAAGGCTGAGCACAATGCGACTATCGTGACACCATAATTTTTTCACCCAATATTCATTTATGCTGTAAAAATAAGATAATGCCTATGCAACAAACTGGGGTGTGACATCTGAATCCACTATGCCACCTAAGACACAACACTCTGTTGCCAATTGCCAAAGTTTAGCATGTACATTTATAGTCAGGCCTGGAGTGGCTTCATCTGTGCAGGGCTACTTTGCCTTTTGGGAATGTGTAGGGCAAGTGGGCAAATGTAAAATCTGCCTGATTGACAAACTGACCAAAATCCATAGTACGAAGTTATCATTTGATATTATTGGGCCACGATACATGTAATGAAAACAGCATGATGTTATTGGTACTTGTATGGCCAACATAGGAGTGTTTGAATATGCATCTATTGCAATGCATGCTCTACAGGTCAGACTGGAATTAAAGGTGGTTCACCTTCTAGTTAACTTTTAGTATGTTATAGTGTGGTCAATTCTAAGCAACCTTTTAATTGGTCTTCATTATTTATTTGTTATAGTTTTTGAATTCATTGCCTTCTTCTGACTCTCTCCAGTGTTCAAATGGGGGTTACTGACCCCATTTAAACAACAAATGCTCTGAAAGGCTACACACATATATATAGTTACTGATACTTTTTATTCCTCATTTTTCTATTCAATCCCTCTCCTATTCTTATTACAGTTTCTCATTTAAATCAGTGCATGGTTGCTATGCTTATTTAGATCCTAGCAACCAGCTAAAACTGCAAACTGGAGAGCTGCAGAATAGAAAGCTGAATAAAATCCACAAATAATAAAAAATGAAAACCAAATGCAAATTATCTCAGAATTATTACTCCCCACATCATACTAAAAGTTGATTTAACTTTGAATAACCCCTTTAAGTGCATGATGCTTCACCTAGCTAATACACTGTTTGCTGTAGAATTCCACACTTAAATTAGCTACAGTCATGTACCAAATGCATGCATCTCTCTAAACCTGCAAAATTTTGTCTCCAAAGGTGCAAAATGCTATCTATGATCAACTTGAAGAGAGGACTGTTCTACTTATTTCCCACCGAATCAACACTGTTCAGAGAGCAGATCATATCCTAGTACTTGAAGGAGGGTGTATCGCAGAAGAGGGGACACATGACCAGCTAATGGCACAGAAGGGGAGCTACTGGAACCTATGGCACAAGCAACTCAGCAGTTTTCAAAGAGGAAATGGAGAGCAGCTGTAGACTAAGAATGCATTTGTGGTTATCAGTTGAAATCTCTAGATTGTTTTTGTAGCTTGTGGTCAGCTTTTTGGCAGAAAATTATTCCATAACTAAACACAGGGTCTTATCTATTGCGTACATACCAGCATATGTTTGGCTGCTGCAAACTTGCATACAATTTTACAGGGCCGGGGTAGTTTGGCACCCTAGGTAAGGGTTCCAATCAGCGTCCCCCCCTCCTATATTAGCATTTCCCACCTTACCATTACCACTGTACTGCAGCTGGCCCCAAGCCCCCTGTACCTGTGTGCCCAACCCAAGCTCCCATGATCTAGATTGTACCTGTGTGTCAGCAACAACAAACGCCAAACTTCAATGCAAGGAGGATTAAGATGGAAAGTAGTAAACTTAGCAGCTGCTCAAAGCTCCCAGGGGCCCCAGCCAGCAGGAGTCAGGACAGACAGGTCTCTTCAGAGCTGAGTTACTGCTCCCCCTATAGCGGGCACAGTATAAGCACAGCAACCAGGTCCTCTCTGCCCAACCCCAACCGATCCTTTGCAATCATGTCATGCGCTGTAGCCCACTGCACATGCGCATGAGTGCACCGGCGTCAGAATGGAAGGCACCAACTTGCAGGGTGGGGCTTTCAAAATAAAACAAGGCTAAAACAAACCCCAGAGGGGTTAGAATGCGTCTATAAAGGCCAAGTGAGCTGAATTGTAAAAATGAAGAAAAAATCTAAAAAAAATTTAAGGGCCCAGCCCTGCAATTTTACAGCAGATGATGTGAGAGCAAAATTTTGTATAGGGGAGAATATTTTCTTACATGGGCGTCTACTGCACTTTATTTATTTCATGCACAATGCACTAAAAGTTACATGTTAGGTGGAGGGCTCACTTGCGCATTAGGACATTTGTGAAGCCATTGAGTTTTCCAAAGATTTCAGTGGGTAGCTGTGTAAGTTGTCCTTTTATCTGTTGCTATTGCAGTTCCAGGGCTTCCTGCGTCAGGTTAATTTGACATGTGCTAATAAGTATTGGTCAAAATGTGTTATGTGCCACAGCCCTCATCTGTTTAGCAGCATTTCACTACATTTAAAGGCCATGGAAGCCTTTCACATACAAAACTAATATTATATGAGCCTTTCCTAATGCTAACAGTACCTGCATGTTTGGACACCAGTAATGATTGTTCTGTTTGCTGAATTAAATGAAAGCTTTTCCAAAACTTATAGAGAAGATCACTTCCTCTATACATGGCCATAGACACCTGCACAGATGAAAGCAACTGCGTCATCATTAACTCTTAAGAACATACCCACTGCCATGCATACCTGTTTGTGATATACTCACATCATCAGTGGCATTGGCATAAACAAAATGACTGCTCTGAGTGAGTTGAAATAGGCAATGATGGAGAGCTTTGTTCTTTATTAAAGTGATACTGACACTAAAATTTTTCTTTCCAATATATTAATCTACATTGGGGGGCAGATTTACAAAATTCGAGTGAAGAATTCGAATGTAAAAAAATTCGAATTTCGAAGTATTTTTTGGGTACTTCGACCATCGAATTGGTTAAATTCGATCGAATTCGATCGAAATCGAACGATTCGAAGTAAAAATCGTTCGACTATTCGACCATTCGATAGTCGAAGTACTTTGCCTTTAAAAAATAATTCGACCACCTACTTCGGTAGATAAAACCTACCGAAGTCAATGTTAGCCTATGGTGAAGGTCCCCATAGGTTTCCCTTTTTTTTTTTTGATCGAAGGATTTTCGTTCAATCGTTGGATTAAAATCGTTTGAATCGTTCGATTCGAACGTTTTATTCGTCGATCGAACGAAAAATTCTTCGATTGTTCGATCGCAGGATTTGCGCAAAATCGTTCGACTTCGATATTCGAAGTCAAACTATTTTAGTTCACAGTCGAATATCGAGGGTTAATTAACCCTCGATATTCGACCCATAGTAAATCTGCCCCTAAAAGTTGCCTATAGCTCATGATGATTGTTTTTAACTGATAGTTCAGCTTTTGTAAGTAATTGTCACTTGAAGTTCCTAAACCTGACTGTTTTGCCAACCTGACTGTCAGTTAGAGTTTCTAATGCTAACAGACTCCTGCTGCTCAAATATGGCAGCCCCCTCAGAGAGGAACATGGTAAGAAAGGTAATGTAAAAGCACCTGGCAAATACTTTTATGGCAAAATTATTAATTAATAAATAGTATGCAAAGACAATGGTCTGATAGATATAAATTATTTTCTGGTGTCAGTATCTCTTTAAGTAAACATTAATAAAAATTATGCAGTTCGGTAATTCCAAGTTTGCTCTAGCATATGAAAAAATTTTTTGCAGGGTTTCCATGTCTTTTGTGTACTTGTGTAATGTGCTTACAATAAGACTGCAATTGTTTTATTTTTCTGATTTTTTATGGGTGAAGTCTATAACAACATGCAAATCAGGTCATACAGGATTACTTACCAATGTATTCAATTTATTTAATCCATACTTGATAACAGCATATGCTCCCATTTGGCACCCCTCGTCCCCCCAGGTTGGTTGTGCTCACTTTCCCAGTAAACCTTGCTACTCCCCAGTGTCAGACTGGGGGGTCTGGAGCCCACCAAGGCTGCTGCCTCAGGGCCCCTCAGCATCTCCCCGGGTCCCCCCTGGTCTGGGCTGGCGGCACCTACCAGGTTTTGTCCGAGTAGGCCCAGATACACCCTGCTATTATCTACCCCCTACCTCCAACTTGCTTGTTCACCTGCTCCATTATTGACAGTGGGTGCACACAGGGCCAGACTGGGAGAAATAAGCAGCCCTGGCAAAAGAAAAATTAAAGCAGCCCACTTCAGTTATGGGATTGGTTATGTGGAAACCCATTATCCAGAAAGCTCCAAATTACGGAAAGGCCATCTTCCATAGACTTATAATCAAACAATGCAAATGTTTATTGATTTATTTTCTCTATAATAATAAAACAGAACCTTGTACTTGAGCCAAACTAAGATATAATTAGTCTTTATTGGGAGCAAAATCAGATTATTGGGCTTATTTAATGTTTACATGATTTTCTAGTAGACAAGTATGAAGATCTAAATTTTGGAAAGATCTGTTATCAGGAAAACCCCAGGTCTCTCCAGCATTCTGAATAACAGGTCCCATACCTGTATACATGTGTGGCATTGGCAGCCAAGCTCCCCCACCCACACAAGATAAAAAGAGAACATTGGTTGTCAGGGCCCCCCAATAAAATTAGGGAAAAAAAGTGGTCAGGAAAGTAAAAAAAAAATTGGTGACTAGCCACCCAGTTAAAAAACCATTGGCTGCCCGGGCCAGTCCAGGCCTGGGTGTGCAATATTCACAGGGCCAGAGTTAGAGCTGCATAAATATCTGTCTAAAGTGCTAGTGCTCCCCTTACCCCCACCACCCAAGTGTGCCCTAGGCTTTCTGCCTACCCCAAGTTCTGGTTCTGAAACATCTTAGGGGCTTGTGTGTAATTTACTTTTTTTGCTTTTAATTAAGCAATTACAGGGCAAACAATGAGATTGAAGCTACTCCATGTTTGGTCCTTGGGAATTAGTTAATTAGATTACCAGAACACCGAAAATCCCCCTGCATAATGGACTTCTGCTTATCTGGGGCTGAAAATCTAATTGCCCAAACATGGAGTAGCTTCAGTCTACAGCGCAGCCTGTTAAATGTGTGTGCTCCTCTCATTGGGGAAAAAGGAACTGTGCGAACAACAAATTACATTGGTTTGGTGGGCAGAAGGGTGGGAACAGTGCTTGAATTGGGTAAAAAAGTAGAAGGATGGTATGTGTGCCATATATAGCATTGCACATAAACATGTAAGGCCTACCCACAATTATAAGCCACACCAACTGATAAGCCTTGCCTACCAACACTTTCTTTTTTATATTGCTGGGACCACAAAAAAAATTTAAAATAAGGGGGGATAAGGGTATGTAAAAGTGAGGTTTCACTGTGTGTGTTGTATTGGTGTTCTATACAGACCAAATATTATTATACATATTATTTTCATGTATAATACCAGAAACAGTAGGCACAAAAGTAATATATATATATATATATATATATATATATATATATATATATATATATATATATATATATATATATATATACAGTATATAAATAAAATGCTCAACATCCTACTCACTTCTCCCTTAGTTGTTTCATGCTTTCGCCTATTACTTCTTTTTGTTTTCTTGTCTTTCTCTCCAGCTTTGCTTCACTTCACTATGCTTATTTCTTTTAACAATTGTGCTACCACATTCTTTGCTCTTCCTTGATCTCAGGCTTCCCTTTGCCCTTGCATAAATCATCCATTCTCCCCTTTGTCTGTTTTTTTTCCCTTTCTGAAGATGCCCCTTAAATATTGTGTTGCACTGCACCTTACTGGCAGTGTTTTAAAAAGACTCCTCCATCCTGTGCAGATACTTGTATAGACGTGAATCACTATAGACTGACACGGCTGTAAGTAAAAAATGCCAAATACTCTCCAGTTAGGCCTTGGCCACATACTTTTAAAAACCCTTATCTGATAAAGAAACTGACTTTGCAGTATTAAAGAGCCGAACAGTGGTGTCAGTCTTTATTGATCTGCGCCTATACATACCTTCTCCAAAGAACAACTAAAGCGCTGTACATGCACACTTCAGTTTAACATACCAACGCTTGCTTGAAGACAGGTTCCAGGTGCGCTGCATGTTCTTTTTCTGTTCCCTTTGCAGACCAGGCTTGGCTGTGCTGTGATTGGATGGGGGCGGGTTCTAATTTCTCTGAACATTGTCCAACTGCTACAAAGGACAATGGAAACAGCAAGCAGACACCCCAATATGGAAACCATGCTTAAAACTTATTTTAGCTGCTTATTTCCCTCCTGGTACGCAGGCCTCATCGGAGGTGCAGGGGCTACGAGTCCTGGTGCAGTTGCACCCCTGCTAGTTACACCACTGCCTATATTTTTTTTTTTAAAGTACATGGTGATATGGTAACACACGTCTTGAACAGTGTTTAAGGAGCTACAATGTATAAGCTTTTTTATAAACCATCCATTTATTATTGCTTTTGCTCTTTAATCTTAATAAAGTGTATTTAAATTGATGGAGATTTATTTGGATTTTTATTTCTGAGTGCTATTATTTAATATACACAGAATCCCGAATTCTACATGAAAGATTAGGCCAAATCCTGAATTAAATCTAAATCCTAATTTGCATATGTAAATTAGTACCAGGAAGGGACGAGTTTTATGCTTCCGTGTTTGTGTGACAAAAAAGTCACATGATTTTAAGGATTTTGATTCGGTTCGCCAGGCACTTGGTTTCTGCAAAATCCTGTCTAAATCCTAGATTCGGTGCATTGCTAAGGGAAACCCATGCAATGTGCGACTTCTTATTCTTCTTGGACTTGAAAAAGGCCTGCCATTTTGCTATCATGTTTACTGTGGGAAATCTTATCTGGCATTCTTCTGCAAAACAGTGGTAATTGTTTTTGATCATTGAGCATTTGATAAGTCTCCACCTTTCCACATTACTGGTGATGTTTGTCTCCAATGCTAATAAATACTCCCCTTAATGTATAATGCATTTCCCTGGTTTTGCACCATTTTTCCTGCTCCCCTGGAAAAAGTAAAATGGGGGTTCTACTGTAGGGCATATGTATGGCATATAAGTAGTTAAAATAAATAATGTGGTGATAAGTCAGTCAATTCATTGGGGGGCAGTGGAATTTGTCATTCATTGTGGGTCAGTGGAGTTTGGTCCATTTTAAACCCTTGCTCCTGACATGCTGCTCTGTCATTGCTTGATATACAAGTTATGTACGTTTCTAGGTAAGGCACTGAAGTTTTTATGGAAGTTATGTGTAAGTTTTAGATTAAGCTCATCCATAAATCACATGATTTAGGTAACTGTGTGCTATGTGACTTTTACCAATCCTGGAACATCAGTCCCTGCTCTTCCCTGATGGTGGCCCTGCATATAATTGCATTTATTTTTTATGTTTCTTTATCCATTATAAAAATAGTTTTCATTTTTAACCTTATCTTGCAGAATAGAATCTATCTAATCTATCTAACAGAAGAGGAATTACACAAAAAGTCATTTTTATATGCTTAGATATATGAAATACCTTGGTAAACTTAAGTCCCCACAGAAAATGCTTGCTACAGTAAAAAAAATTTGATCAATCTAACAGATTCTAAACACATAACATTCAAATGTTGATAAATATGCCCCCTGAGATGCACAATGTTATGAACCAGTAGTCAAGATGGATAAATATTTGCCACTATTGTATAAAAGTAACATGTTTTGGAAGATATGTCCCCTAAAAGAAAAGCAGGAGATAATAATTGCTTTTCATCAGGCAGAACTGTTGCATACAAAAACATGCTTTTTCCCTCCTGACTAAAAAAGTTGACAGTAAAGAATGTTTGGTTAAAAAAGGAAAAAAATATACAGAAAATCTGAAGATCTGTCTGAATGTTTCCTTTATTCTTAAAAAAAAATGAGAGAATTTACAAGGCTCTCCGGATAACAGGATAAGAATCTCCCAGTCTGAGCAGAACTTGTAAAACTGTGTTGGTCTCTTGAATCATTTGCATTTCTCCTCTGCGTACTTGTAGAGAAGTTCATTCACATCAAATTCTCCAACTTTTACCCAGCCATCCTCCTTCATGTGATACACTGTGAACAAATGGATAATTGTAGGTTTAACACAATTCACAAAAGTTGCACAAGATTTTTTAGGAAGGAATAGGCAATGGAAAATCAAAGGGGGTGAGTTTGTTTTATACCTCTTCTTTAAGAAATGTACTGGGCCACGGGTACTTTTGTGCCAAACATTGTTGCCATTTTGTTACAGGCTACTACACATCTGTTGTGTTGTGACCTGGGCAGACACATACACAGTAAAGGACTTTTTCCAGTAGATATTTGTACTGCACACAGCTAAATCAGAGCAGAGGTAGCATCATGCTGATTAGAGTCACTGGGGCGGGGGTTCATAGACAAACTGGTACCCCCCATGATTTCACTTTTCTGTTGCTTTTAAAGTACCGTAGTAGTGGTTAAAACAGAAAATATAAAAATTTTTAGACAATATCATGCCTCCCAACATTTAAAAACTGGAAAAAGGGACAAAAACATCTGGCACTCACAGCGCACAAAACATTTTTTGACCATGCCCATTTTATGGCCACAGCTCCTAATTACCATATCCATTTTACAAAATTAGGCAGGTTTTGAAAGTCTGAACACGTTTCTGGGATCTTAAGTTAATGTTTTATGTGTCATAACAGTTTTTCTAATTAAGGTGACGCACTTTAAAGGGGTTGTTCACCTTCCAATACTTCCTTCAGTTCAGTTGATTTCAGATAGTTCACCAGAAATAAAGACTTTTTCCAATTACTTTCTATTTTCTGTGACTTTTTCTAATATCGAAGTGTATATTGTCTTTTTTCACCTTCTAAAGCAGCTCTGGGAGAGGGGGTCACTGACCCTGTAAACTGTTCTAAATTGATACATTTCTTATCTTTGTCCGTGCTGAGCAGAATCCCTGGGTTTTATTACAGGCAGCTGTTAGAATTGATACAATAATTGCTAATACTCCAGAGATGCTGCTGAGAAATGGATCAACTAAATGTTGCAAATTTGTAGCAGTTCAGAATCTGCACCTGAATTATTGAGCTGCCAGACAGTCAGGAAAAGTAATAAAAAATGGAATGCAAATGAAAAAAAGTCTTTATTTCTGGGAACAATCTGAAAACAACTGAAATGAAAAAAGTGTTTGGAAGATGAATTGCCCTTTAAGCTGCAAGTCTCAGTTCTACCAAAATACCTGCTTATTTTAAATTGTTACAATTCTATCTTTGTTTATCTTAAATTGTTACAAATGTATCAAAGTGCAGATGCTGACTGTTCAAGGATCTCTGCCAAGTGCCTCTTATTTACATTTCAGAACATGTTATCTTTTTCTGGCTGTGCAATGCAGGAGATCAAAGAGAAACTTGGAACATTTCACTAACAAACTGGGAATGGCGCTGAGCTGTCAAAATTGTGGACAGTTGGGAAATATGCAATATTTTAATATAAACAATGGAAAAAAAAATCCTTACTGTTGACAACTCCTCCGGAGTAACTGTCACGATGCGTAGCGTAGCTAATTGCACGCCGGCCCAGATCATAGGCCTCTTCTGGGGTCAGATCAAAGCGATAGCCACTGTCCATCACACCATAGGCATATGGATTTCCTGATCCCGTAGAGAAGATGTCACCACATAACCTTGTACCATTGTCATTCACATAATATAGACCAGGCCCCTGTATACAAAATGTTAACCATTATTTTTTTTTTTATACATGTACAGTTGACTTTGTTATTGAAAAGTGGTTGCAAATTAAATATATAATTGTGATGATATATGGAAGTCTTGAAATGTTTATACTCACACATTCTTTAGATACAGATCAGTCATGATTGTTTTAATTAATTAAAAATAGATTTTAGCTGTAACACTGGTGTGTAGGCAGCCATCTTAGTTCGTTGTGGCTGATCCTGCGCTTTCAGAATGACCAGCACTGCACAATAAAACAGCTTTCTGATAAGCTATTGTATCTCCTCCTAAATTTACTCAATACCCAAGTTGCATAATAGCAAAATAGGTTTTATTCTTCTTGGGTGCTATTCTCATGTCTACCACTATGTGTAGCATGGGCACATGTTTAACAATGCAAAAAAAATCTGAATTTGTTTTAATATCTACAATGCGGACATCTTCAACTTTTAGGAAACCTGCATTTGGGAACGGTATTTGGGGCTTAAATTTCCACTTCTCATTGTATTTAATATATTTTGCGTGCCACTTCTTCTGGCCCATTGTATAATGTTTTAGGATCTTGAGTTATTCTGCATAGAAGTAAATATATCATTATTTAGAAGTACATATTGTGTGTGTATAACTATATATCCTTTATAGTATAACCTAACTGAGGCTAATGGCACATGGGGCAGTACTTGCACCTAGAGTTGTGCTGCAAGGAGCACAAATCTGGTACTCCATGCCAAGAGTAGCATCAGGAGGCAAACAACGTCCCTGTCCTTACCAACTGCCAGGCAATAAGGATGCAGCCTGCTTCTCCTGCTGCTCTGTACCTCTGAGGCGGGGTAAGGGGGACACCTATGTGTAGTGTCGGACTGGGATGCCAGGGGCCCACCAGAATATCTTAGCCAGGGCTGTCCAACTGGCGGTCCGTGACCCCCCCTTATATGGCCCTCCACATAAAAATCTGCCTGCTGTGCCTGTTTAACATTTGTAAAATTTAAAAGGTATAACTACAGAGATTGACTGGCCCCTGCATTGTATAAACATCAAATTCAGACTAAAGCCCTGTATTGTTCACACTTGTGACACCTCTATTCTTCATACCCTTAAAGCCCTGTACTGTTCACACCTGAGACCCAGACTGAAACTGCCCATATTGTTCACCTGTTCACACTTTATACAAAATGCTAATGGGGCACCAGCACTGTGTCACTGTATGTAGTACATATTAGACTGGTCCTGATTCTTGTCTCCTGCTCTGTTCTGCTTTCCATATGCTCCCTGTGTGTGTCATACTTTGGAATTTGTTCTGGGGGTTTGTTAGCATTTGAAAATTATTGTTAGTGGCCCCTAAGGTGTTTAATCATATGCTGGGGTACTGTATTTTACACAGGGGAGGAGGAGGCATATGTCTTAATATGACTTTTTTCACATATGAGTGGCATCCTTACCAGGGCAGACACAAGGTAGTTTGGCACCCCAGGCAAGAGCTTCAATCAGTGCCCCCCCTGTCCTGCATTACCATTTCCCTCCTTACCATGATGGTTTTTAAATAAAGAGAGCAAGAAAATGTACAACACTTTTTCATTTATATTACTGCCCCCTGTACCTGTACCAGCAAGCCCAGCAGCTATCCATTATACTGCCCTCCATACCTGTACCAGCAAGCTCAGCAGCCATCCATCATACAGTCCTCCAGCAGCCGTCATATGTGCAAGGCTGAGAGCAGCGAGAGCCACACCAAGCAGGCCGCCAGCTCTCTGCCTCTCTCTGTCACCCAACCACATCAGTGACGTCACTGACGCGTGTATGCACATCGCACTGCACTGCACAGAAGGAGCTATTACTTGCCGGCAAGAGGGAGAAGGGGAAGGAAATGGATTCCACCCAACTGGGTGACCATGATTACTGAAACAAATTATTAAATAAATGCTTGAAAAAAATGAAAAAATGTAAAAAACAAAAAAAAAATCCCCTTAAAAGTGCGCCCCTCAATGATGGCACCCTAGCCAGCTGGCTACTCTGACTACCCCTAGTTGCTTAGCCCTGATCCCTGCAGTGAGCACCAACCATTTGGTTTTTTGGTGTGCTATTAATGTGGACATGGTCTTGCGGTAACATGGGTGTGGTTTAAAGTGGGTGTGGTCTAAAAACAGGGAGTGGCTAACACTGGCTTCCATTATCGGCCCTCCACCATATAGATTAGAAAAATTCCGGCCCTCTGTACCATAGAAGTTGGACAGTACTGCATTAGACTGTGGGCCCACTTTCCAAACTATTATTCCTCCTCTATTCACTTAACCTCTTCATTCTCCTAGTCTATTATATCTACTTATTAAACTCTATTGTTCCATTTTTAAGCCTCTTTTTTCCTAAAGATAAATAGGGAATGACCATGAAATAGGCCAAATGGTTAGAAGCAAGAGTCCAACACTGCCTATGTGCATTCCCCAGACTGCACTAGATTCAAACAGTCCAAAAGTCTATGTGCTCAAAATGGAGGCCAGATTCTTGTAGCTATTGCACATAGCCCCTTGGAGTGAACAAACTGCAAAAACTGTACAATTCTTTTCTTCATTCTATCCATTCCACCCTTCCTATTTCCTGTATTTTGTTTTAATTTACCAAAGTGCACTTCTCTTCTCCATACCCCATTTCCCATATTCATAATTTATTTTATTCCTCTTGTTGAATTACTTACTATAATCTGCTAGGGATATATGATTATTGCCCTCATTACTCTTAAATTCATATAAATAAACGTATGCACAAATAAGCCTGCTCTTAAAATACTGCCCCCAAGTTATGCAACAAATACTACTAATTAGTGATCAGCGAATCTGTACTGTTTCGTTTCACAGAAAAACCTGCTTAACAGCATGAAGTCGCAAAACACATTAGGGTCGATGGGAATAAAAAACATCCATTCTATTGTACAATGCTGGTAAGACAGAGCCAGGGCTGGTCTTATCAACTGCAGGGCCCAATTGGCACCATTTTGGCGGGCCCCCTAGATGAAGTTCCAGGGTTGGGTGGGCAAATAGTGCCTGCCTTTCCCTCTGTCTAAGTGACTGCTACCAGTTGGGGTTGGGGGCAGACTGAGGGAAAAGTTCCGTCAGTTCGTGTAGAAATGTGTGCGCAGCACCATGTATTATATATAAAAAAATAGATACATTTCACTCATTCCTCAATTTTATTTTTATGGCGTTCAACTGCATCAAAAGCAGAGGTATTACATTTCATAGTATAAGCAAAGTAGAGTGAGTTCTTTAAAGGACTATCCTCAAACCTTCCTGCTGTATGGTAAATAGTGCAGGATGGCACAGTGACCATTAGACTGCATGGCTACTAAATAAAAAACTGAAATTACACTATACAAACAAACTGCTCAATACTATAAATTAGGGATGCACCGAATCCACTTTTTTGGATTCGGCTGAACCCCCGAATCCTTCACGAAAGATTCGGCTGAATACCAAACCGAATCCGAACCCTAATTTGCATATGCAAATGAGGGATGGGAAGGAGACATTTTTTTTTACTTCCTTGTTTTCTGACAAAAAGTCACGCAATTTCCATCCCCGCCCTAATTTGCATATGCAAATTAGGATTCGGATTCGGTTCGGTCGGGCAGAAGGATTCGGCCGAATCCGAATCCTGCTGAAAAAGGCCGAATCCTGAACCGAATCCTGGATTCGGTGCATCCCTACTATAAATTAAAAATCAGCTGTACTTAGAATATAACAATAGAAAATAAGGCCTAAGTGTGAACATCCAAACCAAAACCACAGACCGCTGTCAAGGCGCTGACCAAGAATATCAGGAATCCGGCACAATTAACATCTTTGTTTACCAAAGAGTAACAGAGGTTCAGATGCACTGCCCTGGCCTAAACAACCATGGAGGTGCAAACACCATAATTCGTTTAGAAAAAATTATAAACGTTCTCTCCCAGTGATTTAAAACGAGGGGTCTGCCATTACAAGGAGATGCTTCAGTCAAAGGTTATATAGTAGATAATAGATCTGATAGTGGGCCCCCTGTTTTGGTGGGCCCTTGGCAAATACTTCTTTTTCCCATTTATTAAAATAGTCCTGCATGTGCATAGTGTGTCTGGCTGCTGGACTTTTCTGGCAAAGCAGATGGGGACTGCTGGGACTCTCCACAATGTATTGTGGTGCAGATTTATTTTTATGGGTTTCTGTCTTAATTACTTTCATTAAAAATGGCATTTAACAACCAAACAGGCCTACAAGAGGCTCTGCTTAGTAGAACACATGCTTTTTATGCAATTAAAACCTGCCTTTGAACCTGGAATTCAAAAATAAGTACCTGCTTTGAAGCCACTGAGAGCAACATCCAATGAGTTGATGATCAACATGTTACGAGCCACTGGTTTGGGATCACTGGGTCACAGGCTATTGGCAATTCTTTTTGCACATACAGTGTATTGAATATAGAACAACCTGTCACTGATCGCAAATCCTGAACCAATGGCTTAAACTCAACTACATTCTGGGATAGGGACAATGATTCCATCACATATTTTTTCACGGACAGTGACATATTTTTTGTTTATGATCCAAGCCAGGGAGTGGAGTATATAGGTACCTATAAGGTAGGTGTAAAGCAGCAAATATACCAGTGCATGCTGAGTTAAAAAAACACAGTGGTTCCCCCTTAAAGCTGGAGAATATTTCTGAGTTATTGTTGAAATCAGGGAACGAGGGCTACATTTTAGCACAAGTACAATAAATTGATTGACACTGATATATTCTTGTAAGAAAGGACAGACAGCACTTCCTCTTACATGTATGCATACATCTTACCTTGTACACTGATGCCACTGTCCTATGATAGGAAAGTAATGACTGCAGAACCTCAACTATATAGTCATACCCAATGATGTACAGCAGTGCTGTCCAAGTTCTGTGGTACCGAGGGCCAAAATGTTACTGGCCTATGTGGAGGAGGGCCGATAATGTAAGTCAGGGTTGGCCACTCCCCTTTTAAACCACACCCACTGTAAACCACACCCATATTACCACAAAAACTTTTAAGATCATATCCACATTAACGGTGGTAGCACACCAAAAAAACACAAATGGTTGGTGCTCACTGCAGGGAAATACCTCATCACTCATATGTGAAAAACTGAAGTCATGTTAAAACATTCCCTTAAATCCATATGCCTCATCCTCCCCTGTGGATAATACAACAACCCCCCAACACATGATTAAACACCTTAGGGGCCCTTAACAACAATTAGTAAATGCTAACAAACCCCAAGAACAAACCCACAGGTAGCGTAGGGCAAGCAGAGAATGGCACACACAAGCAGCACTTGGCAAGCAGAGAATGGCACACACAGGGAGGCAGGGCCGGCCAAGGTATTTTTGCACCCTAGGCAAAGGCTTCAATCAGTGCCCCCCCCACCCAGTCCTGCATTACCATTTCCCACCTTACCAGTCATATAGCCCCCTGTACCTGTGCCAGCACCTATCATATTGCCTCCATTTGTACCTATGCCAGCGGCAACCAAAAGAATCCATCATATTGCCCCAATTTGCATCTGTTCCAGCACTAGCCAAAAATCCATCATATTGCCCTCAAACATCTGTGTACCTGTGCCAGCAACCACCATATTGCCCCATGTACCTGAGCCAGCAGCAGCCAATCCCTTATATTGCCCCCAATCTGTACCTGTGCCAGCATCAGCCAAAAAATACACACTATTGCCTCCATATATGTACTTGTGCCAGCAGCAGCCAAATATCCATCATATCATCTGTTTACCTGTGCAAGTAGCAGCCAAGATATTGCCCACAAATATGTACCTGTACCAGCAGCTGCCAAAAGGGAACTGCGGAGTGATTCTGTCTGGAACAGGAGGTTTATAAAGTTGAAAAACTATTAAAGGCCAAGCAAATCAGGGTTTAAAAAAGAAAGAAAGGAAATTCCCCTTAAAAGTGTGCCCCGCCCCATGATTGCGCCCTAGGTGGGTGCCTACTCTGCCTGCCCCTATTCCAGCCCTGCAGGGAGGGAAGGCTGAGCAGAGCAGGAGACAGGGAGAGCTATCATTCTAATATGTACTACATACAGTGACACAGTGCTGGTGCCCCATTATCATTTTGAATAAGGTGTGAACAGGTGAACAATGTGGCAGTTTCAGTCTGGGTTTTAGGTTTGAACAGTACAGGCTGTAGGATATAAACAATAGAGGTGTCACAAGTGTGAACAATACAGGGGGATCACAAGTGTGAACAATACAGGGGATTAGTCTGAATTTGAGGTTTAAACAATGCAGGGGCCAGTTTATCTCTACAGTGATAACTTTTAAATTTTACATATGGTAAGAAGACACAGCATCTGGGGGGCCAAAGAAGACCACACAGAAATCAGCGGTAAAAATGGTAAAACCCCCCACACAAAAGTTATAAAAAGCCATTGATAGTCCGGGCCTCCCTACAAGTTTTGCGGGTTTGGGACTTCAACTTCTGGCTCCTTTTGTGACTTCGGATCTTTTAGTGGCTTCTGGGCTTTTTGCAGCTTTGGATATTCACGGCTTCGGCTCTTCACTACGGCAGATGTGGAACGGCTTGGCCCCCCTTTAGACCCGGGCCCGGTACAGCAGTACCACCAGTGCCCCCCTGATGGTAGTCCTGATTATAGCACTATGTCACCTAGTGTCTGAACCTGGGATAACTAAGGGTCAGGCTTTGAGCCAGGAAGAGGAGCCTAGCTCCCAAATAACCAAGGTCCCCCTTGGTGACCAATCCATAGGGGAATGCAAAGTAAAGGGGGAACACATTTACCAGTCCCCTACACCTGCAAAGCATTCTGGATGCAGTGGAAAAGCTCTGATGTCCTCAACACGTGTGTGGTCTGCATTTATTCAGAGGAAGTGATAAGGTAGACTGCAACTTCCCCAGCTCTTGATGATTAGTGACATTACTTCCAGTGCCCAAGCCATCCAGCCCCAAAATAATGATGACACTTTTGGATTTTGCCAGGACAAGTTTGGGAAGGCACTTGCTCTGATGGGTTTGGGTACACAGAAGTCATCGGATGCAATGTAGGTGCACAGGCCTGGGTCAGGTGAGGGTCTGGTAAAACCCAATAAATATTTATTTTTAGTTTTTTTAATATTTATGTCTCTCTTCCATACAATATTGATTCTCTTATTACACATAAAAGGCCAGTTTAATGCAATTACTTGCCATCATTATCAAAATTTGCCAGTTATTGAGCTAAAGGCCAACACAGAAAAAAGTGCATGACACTTTCATGCTGCTTACCTTTTTATCCCAACCACAGATCATGCTACCTACAGACAGCCCAGACCCGCGATACTGGAGCATCATGTTACACAATAGCTTAGAGGCGGAAGACACTGATATCCTTGAATTATTTCTCAGTTGGTATAACCTACAATACAAAAACACACACACATTACTGTTTGTAAGATCACAGCCCTAGCAGTGCATAGTTTCTTCAGACCAGGGAATTTGCACTGCAAACAGAACTACCAGGGAAAAAGAGGCACACAATTACTTCTGTAAATAAAGCCACATTGCTTCACAAAGAGTAGAGCAGCTGCGCTTTATCAGCTGATTGAAAACTATAGGATATATTTACCAAGCTATGTAAAAAAAATGCCATATTACATTGTGAAAAATTGTGTATTTATCAAACTGTATAATATATGTCTCTGAGAGTAAAATTCTGAAGTAAATAGTTGTAAAAATCGTCTTATATTTCCACTGCTTTTTTTCAGTATTCTACTTTAACGTGTCCTGTTCATTTTAAACTCAGGTGGAGAAAAATTATGTACATTTCCACAGATGATAAAAATACAAACCATAATAAACAACACAGCCTTTTATTATCAGCTCCATTTATTTTACTGGATTACACCATGGATGTATGCAATCTTGGAACACTGTTCCTGGAAGCATTTACAATAATTGTGAGAGATGCAAGTGTTTTTTTTTCTTTTAGATTCTGAAGTGCAGACTGCAAACATGTGGGAGGATAGACTGCTGGCTCAGTGGCCATTAGCGAGCACAGTGAAGTGTGGAGTGGAGATGGCAAAGTTATATGATATAAAATGAGGGAGACAGACAAATGATAGAGATATATGAGGGAGACAGGCTTGTTACAGTTAAAATGGAAATTAGGGAACAGAAGGCTGGTCCTGTTTAGGTGAAGATGCTGGGGAGGTCACCTTTGAACTGAGATGTATAGAAAGAAAGCCACTGTTGCACAGAAGGGATGAGTGATAGTTAGGAGAGGCAGGTTGTAGTAATATGGGATTGTTAAAGGGATACTGTCATGGGAAAAAAGTTTTTTTCCAAAATGAATCAGTTAATAGTGCTGCTCCAGCAGAATTCTGCACTGAAATCCATTTCTCAAAAGAGCAAACAGTTTTTTTTATATTCGATTTTGAAATCTGACATGGAGCTAGACATATTGTCAATTTCCCAGCTGCCCAAAGTCATGTGACTTGTGCTCTGATAAACTTCAATCACTCTTTACTGCTGTACTGCAAGTTGGAGTGATATCACCCCCTCCCTTCCCCCCCTCCAGCAGCCAAACAAAAGAACAACGGGAAGGTACCAGATAACAGCTCCCTAAAGGTGGCCATACACGGATAGATCCGCTTGTTTGGCGATGTCGCCGAACGAGCGGATCTCCCTCCTATATGCCCTCCTTCAAGGTGGGCAATATCGGGCAGATCCGATCGTGGGTCCTAGGGCCCAACGATCGGATCCTAGCTCTCACAAACGGGCGGTCGGATCGCGGGACCGCATCAACGAACAGATGCGGCCGCGATCCGACGGGATTTTTAACCCCATCCGATCGAGATCTGGCCGACTTTCGCCAGATCTCGATCGGGGAAGCCCGTCGGGGGCCCCCATACACGGGCCAATAAGCTGCCGACACGGTCTGTCGGCAGCTTTTATCGGCCCGTGTATGGCCACCTTAACACAAGATAACAGCTGACTGGTAGATCTAAGAACAACACTCAATAGTAAAAACCCATGTCCCACTGAGACACATTAAGTTACATTGAGAAGGAAAAACAGCAGCCTGCCAGAAAGCATTTCTCTCCTAAAGTGCAGGCACAAGTCACATGACCAGATTTCAAAATTGAAAATAAAAAAATCTGTTTGCTCTTTTGAGAAATGGATTTCAGTGCAGAATTCTGCTGGAGTAGCACTATTAACTGATGCGTTTTAAAAAAAACATGTTTTCCCATCACAGTATCCCTTTAATAGAAATCTGTTGCAAGGACCCTACATGCCGAATTGTCTGCTGCTTGCCTGGTACGAGAGTCCGGCATATGCTGAAGCATGTTGACAGATTATTGGAAGGGGGTTGAAAAAGACTCAACTATCATGGTACAAGTTAGTGGAGGTGGGGAAGTCCTTTAAAACGATATTAGAAAATTAGGTGAAAAGACGAAGGCCAGGATCTTCCAGGTACTTATCTCATAAACTTTTGCCATGTCAAGTGCTTCATTAGTGAGGCAAAAAGAATTACAGAGATAAATGAGTGGCTAAGAGATTGGTAAATGGAGGAGGGATTTGTTTTTGTTTTTTCTAGAGATCTGGGCTGATTATTCCCATCAGCTGCAGGTTCTTGCCAGGGTTGTACTGCAACAAATGAATATGCTGCAGATGTTTTTGGGGAGAGCATGGCTAGAAGGTTGGAGGACATTTTAAAGTAGGCACAGGGGGCACAGTGGAATATTCCTTGGAAGAGATGTTACATTAGTATCTGGGCATAGTAAGCAAATATGAAGTAGATAGATGAATGGAGAGGAAGTCATATACAGTATATAGGAAAAATAATAACTGGAATCAGTATTTAATATATGTTTACTAATGCAAGAATCCTGGCTGGTAAAATTGGAAAGCTGGCTCTGGATGAAAAATATAATGTAATTAACATTTCTGAAACACAGTCATTTGACTGGGCAGTAAATATAGAGGGCTATAGTTGGTTGGAAGGATATGGGAAATAGAAAAAGGAGAAGGGGCATACAGTACCTGTATGTTAAGCATGAGTTGAAATCCAAACAAGAAATACATTGTAAAGGAGAATGTGAGGACTGAAACCTTATGGGTTCAATACTGATACTGACTGAATCAATCATACTGCCTGCACAGTTAATGAATTACAGGTGCTAGAGCATTAAGGTAATAGCGACCATAATATTATCTCAGGTAGTGTTTGCTGCAAAAACATATACTGGGATGAACAAAAAATAAATAAAGAATATATATAACTGAAAATGCATTCCGATTATTATTGTAAAAAAATCCATATTTTCCATTTTTTTGCTATTCTTAAACACTAATTTGATTTTTTTTCACCAAACATCCTCTCCCTCCCCCTTATAGATAGAACTATTTATTCAGAGTTCATACCAGATCATACTTCTGTGGACACCCTCTTGCCATATAAGTAAGTTGTATTAGGGGGAGTGCTGATTTTAACAAGTTTAACCAGCCATTAAATGTGGGGGATTGGGGGGACATCCAATTCAGGAGGATACATTTCCTGGCATAGAATAGTAATGTATGGAAAAGTATTCTTCTGACCGCCCTTGGGGTGACGTCATCTATTACACCGAGAATGCATACCTGAGGGGTTATTATTTTAGGAAGTGCAGCTTTGTCCTGAATATAGTTGAAAACCTGGGACCAGAAGGCTTCGATTCGGGGGCATGACCAGATAAGGTGCAGGTAAGATGCATCCGAGGCTCTACACTTAGGGCACTGTGGTGAGTCAAGTCTGTTCATCTGGAACAGCCTATTTGGGGTTAAGTGGAATCTATGTAGGATCCTGAACTGAATCAGTCTATCTCTGGTTGAGACAAGGTAGTCATAGGCCCTGTCAGTTGCCTCTTCCCAGTCCCCATCCTCCAACCCCAGGATGTCCCTGCTCCAAACTGCACCCGCTGCGTTAAATGGAGGTTTAATAATAGCTAGGAGAATTGAGTACAGCCTGGTAACAAGTTTCTTGGTGGTGGGGGCTCTAAGGGCTGATTCTATCTTAGATGTTGTAAGGTTCATATCGTTCCCTTGAAATTGGGTAGTGGCGGCCTGTCAAAGCTGGAAATAGGAGAACCAGGGAAGAGGCTCCTGGGATTGGACATGTTTGATTTCGGTCCTGGGGCGTACCACTCGTTCCCTAACCAAGTCCCCAAGTGTACGTAAACCCCATTTTGGCCATATTTTGTACTCCGCTATGTGTTGCAGATGTGGGAGGAAGGAATTCCCCCATAGGGGTAACTGAGGCGACAGGAGGGGTGATGCTAGGTGGCAAACTTTGAGTGCTGCCATCCACGCTTTGTATGGGGTGATTATAACTGTGTGGGTTGTATGTAGATCAGGAGACTTGCAAAATGGGATATATGAAAGTGACTCTGTTGAGCTTGCCAAAGTGGCCTGCATTGGGAAGTTCGGATTATATGGATCTGGATTAAACCACCAATGTATATAGTAGATCTGAGCTGCTAATGAATAGAAATACCAATGTGGGAGTCCCAATCCCCCTTCAGCAACAGGAGCCCGCAGTTTGGCTCAAGCAAACCTAGGGGGCTTGTTTGCCCAGAGAAACGCTGTTTGGGCCGTTTCAAGAGAGGCAAAGAAGGAGCGGGGGGTGGGAACAGGGGAATTGTGAAAGATGTAGCTTTAGGAATTTAGGGAGAAATATCATTTTTAGAAGATTAATTCTGCCCCAGATAGAGATAGGTAGGTTAGCCCACACTTTCAGTTTATCTTTCATAGTGGAAAGATTCAAGGGTATAAAGGCATCTAAATTCCTATGTACCACAATGCCAACTTTATATATTTATAGTAAAGCTGTTGTTAGGGTTTGTGTGGAAACCAAAATATGGGTACAATTAATTTGTATAATATGTTTTCTTCCTTGCTCCCCTGGGAATTTTTTTGCGGACACCCATGGCCTCTGTATACCTGAAATGTCAGGGCCTATTTTGAGTCTCAGTCCAGACCTGCCTAGGTTAGCTAGAATAAGAAAGTTTGTTACCAATTGGTTCCCAAAAGATCTTGGGAATCAGCTATGAATTAACATTTGTAGCTAGTTACCAAGAACTTTTTTTCTGGAGGATAATCTTTACATACCTTCGATATATTGATGGCATCCTTATTATTTTGGCAGATACTGAGCAAAAGCTCATCCAGTTCCATAAACAATTCAATAGTTTTTAATCCACCATCAACTTTAAATTAGCCTACGCCACAACCCACATTCACTTTATGGACACAACTAGTTATATCAAAGACAATACCATAGATAATACCATATATCGGAAACCTACAGACAAACTGTCTTAAACGATTTATGGCACCTTCCTCCTGGACCACACTATATCATCTATAGCCAGGCCCTGCTCTACAACCAAATATCTTCCTCCTCAACCAAATCTGACACCTCAGAAAGGCATAAGCACTTTGAAAATACTTTATTAACAGAGGCTACAACATACACAAGGCCATCAAGGTCACCAGGAACAAACTGCTAAAATACAAAAAGACAAAATAGGTACCTATGAATTACAACCCACGTCTAAAGGCACTCAGGAAAATAACCAGAGAGCTGCAAAGGCATACTATAAAAAGATAAAAGTCCAAGTAACATATTTCCAGTCCAGGTTGTCTAGCAGTTAGACAACCTCCAAATCTCAGCAGACTTATCATAAAAGGTTCCTTATCAGGACCTAGCAGCAATAGAAGGAAGAGATGCGAGACATGGCCACACATCCTCTCCTAGACTGGTTTACCATAAAAACTAAACACACCAGTAGGTGAGCGTTTTAACAGCCCCTATCAGAGCCTAGATGACTTCTAAATTTCTGTTGCTAAAGTTAATTTGAAGACAGAAAATAAATGAAAAGTGTGGGAATACAAACTTATCCCTGGCTCTCTGCTGCTGGATCCTTCAGCTGCCACATTCTGTGCTTTCTGTAGTGCAGCGACGCTTCCAGCAGGAACTTGAGGCGGATCTGCGGTGCCGGTGTTCCTATGGGCCATGATCTCTCTCTCACTGCTGTAACCGCTCAGGCACTGCTGAGCTGCGGGGCTCTGCATCCAGCTGACTACAAGTCCCTGCGTCCCACTGCCGGTAACGTAACCAGCAGATGGGACGGATGCATGGTGGGACTTGTAGTTTTGTCGGTAGCTGCGAAGCGCCAGAGAGAAACAGTTGCAGCAGGTGCGCGCAGCTGCAAGGGCGCACTACCGGTTGTCCCAGCAAACTGTGAAGAGAACTGTGAAGAGTCTTCTTTCTCTCCTTGCCACACAGCCGCCCTACAGGGAACTGACCAGGACTCACCTCCCCGGGCGGAGGGGGATCTTGTAGGGCCTGAGCTGTTACAGCAGTGATAGAGAGATCATGGCCCATAGGAACACCGGCACCGCATATCCGCCTCAAGTTCCTGCTGGAAGCGCCGCTGCACTACAGAAAGCACAGAATGTGGCAGCTGAAGGATCCAGCAGCAGAGAGCCAGGGAGGAGAAATCAAGCACCGCTCAATGGATGGTCGCCCTTTCTGTAGAAGACAGGAAGCAGAGTTTATGTAAGTTATTTCTTAATAAAGACTTTGCTTTTTTAAAGTATAATTTGTGTATGTGTTTTTTTTCGTTGTGTACTAACGAATTTATTTTAAAAATGTTTTTATGTTACTGGTCCTTTAATACCTTAGGTCTAATTTGTGCCTGATCTGGACCCTTTTACATAACCCACCTCCCCATATATCTGTCTTTGCTTGAAATCTAAATTATGTTTATGTGTTTTACTTTTTCCTTTGTTTCTTAAGGTTATTTTGTGTACAAAAATAATTAAATAAAAGTATCACCTTTACACCAATTGTTTTATGCTTCATATCAAAAATGTTATCCTATAACTTTCCCCCAAATAAATACGCATCATTTCTTAAGAAAGAAACTTCAACTTGAGTTCTAGGAAGAATAGCAGAGTAAAAACAAAAATGTGATAAAATGGGTCTCTGTTTAGTAGTTACTATATGTAAACTAGTGGGAGAAGTAGAGACCAATTGTCGTGTAGGTTAGAGGAAAACAGCGAAGATACTGTCTCAGCATCTGATTTTGTCTTTCTGTTTGCCCAATCATTTGGGGATGGAAAGAAATAGAAAAAGAAAGTTAAATTTATAAACCCCAACAAACAAAAAGAGAAATAAAATGTGCTAAGTCAATCAACCACAACAAAGATATTATTAACCCAGCAGTCACAGGTAGGTCAACAATGAAGTCCATTCAAATACCATTCCAGGTTCTTGTTGGCACTGGAAGAAGTTGAAGCAGACCCATGCAAAGAGAGTGTGAATCCTTATAACCAGTGGCATAACAAGTCGGCGTTGGGCCCCCCACAATAAAATCTTGAGGGGCTCAGCAGACTGCAACTCATATGCAGCCCCCTCCCATGCCCCTGCTTCCCGTCTGCCAGTAGGAATGTAGCTGGAGAGGTGTGATTTCTTCACAACTATAGAGGAAGCAGACCCCGTGGTCTGGAAAATGTTTCATGATAAGGATGGCATTACAATAGAACCCCCATTTTAAGTTTTTCAGGAGACCAGATAAAACCCAGAAAAATGTAAAATCAGGGAAATATATTATGCATAATATATAGGTGGTACCACAAAAAAAAATGTAAAATGAGGGGAAACTTAAAGGGATACTGTCATGGGAAAAAAAAAATTTCTATAATGAATCAGTTAATAGTGCTGCTCCAGCAGAATTCTGCACTGAAATCCATTTCTCAAAAGAGCAAACAGATTTTTTTATATTCAATTTTGAAATCTGACATGGGGCTAGACATTTTGTCAAATAGTTTACTTAACAAGTCAGAAAGCTCCAGAAAAAAAAAAAAAATATAGAAAATAATAGAAAAAAAGGAAGATAATTTATAATTGTTCAAAAAAATCTTCTGTCTACACTATACTGGATATAGTCTAAGATTAAATAACTCTTTGATACCTTTAATGGGAACTTCAGTACAAAACATTTTTTTTGCCTAATAAAAGAAAACATAATTCTAAGCAAGTTTGCAATATACATTAATTATAATGTTTCTATGGTTGTCAAGTAATTTGTATATATAAAGTTATTGAAAGCAGTGTTTGTTTGTCCCGTTCACTTTGACTCAGACTGTTGATACAGTGTAAGACAATACAGCTGATTAACAGACCTGTCTTTGATGGGACTTTTGCAACATTGTTTACAAAGTAAAAATCAGGAGCAATTGGTTTTGCAATAACTTTAAAAGCACTGCTTTTTTAAAAAAAATGTTTATTGGAAAGTTGCTAAAAAGTATGTTTTCTTTTATTAGACTTTATATTTTTATTTTGGGGTTGATTTGCCCTTTAAGATGGGCAATGGATACTTCATCTTGACGGTCGACTGCCTTCTATTTTCAAATTTTTCCAAAATGAGTATGTAAAAATAATAGTGTGACAATGGTATGTAAAGATTAGCTGCAACAGTTACTCACCTGCATTCTTTTGCCAGCAGTCGTTCCCAGTGCTGGCAGTCTGCAGCACTTCCGGACATGGTTCCCAAAAGATAAGGGTTAATCTCGATCACTTTATTTGCCTTAAGAGATTCTGTTTCCAAATACAATTTCGAAAATATAGTTGAAGGATACAACACTGAAGTAAACAACATTGTCTAGTAAATCAGTTATAAAAATTATGTATAATGTAACAACTCCTGTAAATCATAATTACTGCTAAGCAATTATGTGACCATAAAAAGGTACAGTACCATGGGCTTAAGGGACTCCAAGGTTAAAACTTTAGCCACATACCTAGTAATGTTTGACAATTTAACAAAATATTCACTTAAAATACAAGTTGATCATTGCAGTTAATTAAAACCCTAATTTCCAGGTGCAGGCAGGATAGGATGCTAATACCAGTGTAGGGGCTGATTCATGGCCTGTGTATTTCAGCCAGCCAATTTTCAGCCCTGTCTGGCATTAGTCTTAGGGCTCTTACACATGAGCGTTTTTACCTGCGCTCCCCTGCGTTCCGTTTTTCGGCGTTCAGCCGCAGGGGAGCGCAGGAATAGACGCATTTAATTATTTCAAATGGGGCTGTACTCACACAGGCGCATGTAGGCGCCGAACGCAGGTATAATGCAGCATGTTGCGTCTCAACCTGCGTTCGGCGCCTACATGCGCCTGTGTGAGTACAGCCCCATTTGAAATAATTAAATGCGTCTATTCCTGCGCTCCCCTGCGGCTGAACGCCGAAAAACGGAACGCAGGGGAGCGCAGGTAAAAACGCTCATGTGTAAGAGCCCTAAAGGTTGCCATGCATGGGCAGATTTTAGCTACAGATTCAGATCCTTCAGTGAGCAACTTTCTGCTCATGGATGGGGCATTCACTCAGGCCTACCTGACTAATAGCCACCTGAAAATTGGCCAGATATCAATTGGACAGATTTATCTCATTGGAGTGATCACCACATTGTGATGATGTTGCCCTTGCCCTGACAGTCTGTATCCCCATCATTACAGGGTGTATCACGGAAAAATGCACTTGTTTGGTGAGCTTGCCAAACAAGCAGATCTTTCAGTGTATGGCCAAATTAAGACTTACGTTTCTACTGTTTGATTGAAAATGGTTTAAAGAAGCATATGCAAAGAAAGAACAAATAATTCAAGTTTGCAGAACCTTGTTCTGCTTTTACTATTTATTGCCTATTTATAGAGCAAGTCTTTATATAGTATGCAGTAGTTGTTTTTTTCAACTTGGTTAAGTGTTAAAAATAAAGTTCCCTTTCTCATAACATAGGATTCTTAAAATATATATTCACTTTAGCTTGCCTTCTGAAGGTTTATACTTAAAGGGGTTGTTCATCTTCCAAGCACTTTTTTTCATTTCAGTTGTTTTCACCAAAATATTGACTTTTTTTCAACTGCTTTCCATATTTTCTTTTTTTACAATGTTTCTAAAATTAAAGTTCCAGTCTCTGGTGTTTCAGTCTGAACTGTTACAATTTACTACAATAGTTGATACACTTATCAGCAGCATCTTTGTCAAATATTAGTAATTTTTGTATCAATTATAACAGCTGCCTTTAATAAAACTCAGCTCAGCAGGGCCAAAGATAAGAAATGTATCAACTCATGTATCAATTAAGAACAGTCTACAGAGTTGTGACCCCCACCAGAGCTGCTTCATCGGGAATATATACAAATACAAAATAGAAAAAAAAACCTCTTTCTGGTAAACAATTTGAAACCAACTGAAGTGAAAAAAACAACCCCTTTAAAGCACCCTACTAAAATTGTTAGAGACCTAGGTATTTAGAGACTATAAGAAATAAATAGCGCATAAAGTACACTTTGGAAAAATAATAGGGTGATGACACCATATAGTCAGTAGTTCAAACGTAAAGTAAAGGGGGAGATCTCACTGTCCACCCCCTAGGTATTTAGAGTCTGTACTATCTCAAGAGCTCCTCCCGCTCACTTCCTGTTGTTCAGATACTTTAGCTTTTTTACTTCCCAAGAACTGTCTATTGAATACTGTACATTAGAGCTAATATACAATGGAGGGGCAAGGTGCAAAAACAAAAAAAAAGGTAATGTTTTTAACTCTTGCCCCCCTAAGATTTGTGCATGTCACCCACACACACCTCTCTGCACTAACAAAATGGAGTGCAGAGAACTGCTCCCACTTATTTATGCATCACAAGGTTTCTTGGTATAGGAACAGATACTCCAATGCAGAGACTGTGCTGCAGTTTTTTATTCAACCAAATAAAAAACTGCAGCACAGTCTCTGCATTGGAGTATCTGTTCCTATACCAAGAAACTTTGAGACTATACACTTTAAGAAGGACATAAAGTTGGGGACAAGATACTAAAAATTTCTCTGGCGCAAGCTGAGCCCTCATACTAAGAAAACATTATGCATCACAAGGACAGAATGTGCGTGTCCCCAGCAACCCCCATGTGCATTATTCATGGGTGCCACATCCTGTTTATTTTCTACTTCTTGACTCACCAATATAACTTCCAGCTGATGCTCTTGAGTCTACTGCCACAATGACTCCATGTTTAAACTTAAAAGCCAGTGTAGTTGTCCCATGCCATGGCTCAATTTTAACACCATCCACCCCTTCTCGTAAATTATGCAGAAACTTTGCTGGCTGAAAGACAAACAAACAATATTACACCAGTTAGTTATATTTTATTCTTTCCAACAGTTCTATCCAATGTTTATGACATAAATGGGAATTTGATCACTGATACTAAGACCCAGTCAAAACCTCCAGTTCCTACCAGATCGCTTTCACAGACACAAATTGAAAACAGGTTAGATTTTATATATATATATATATCAAAGTTCTTTAAGACAGTGTGCAGTCAAGCACTTTATTCTGGGTCAATATTTTGATTTATATAATTTCCCTCTGTAGGCTATATTTTCTCATATTGCTATAACTCTAGAGATATCCAAAACAGAAAAGAAGCATTAAATTCCATATTGACTGGCTGCACCCACCTTACTAGTGATGAGCGGGCCGGGTCGCTCAGGTTGAGATCTTCTGCCTGCTCTCCCTGCCAAGCTTCCTGTTTTATAGACGGCGGGCAGTGCCGGTCTATAAATTAAGGGGGTTCGGCAAAACGAGATAGCAGAAATTCTGGGATATCTCCACACCTCTTTTCCTTTTCAAATCTGTTCACACAATCATGGTGGTTTTTAAGAGACACCAACTTAGAAATGTTTAAAGTGTTATATTATTTATGCACTATTCACTTTAATGATCAAGTTGGATCCTGAAATGAATTGATAAAAGCACTAAGTAACTTTAAAGGTGACCTGTCACCCAGCATAAAAGGTTGTCTTTTTAAAAAAATATGAAACCCAAATTCCTTTTTTATTACAACATTCATACCTGTTATAAAAGGTACTTAAAATCTCAGCTGTCAATCATTTATTGCCTGCCCCTCCTTTATGCAGGTTAGACAATTACTTTCACTTTACATTCTGCACTTCATTGATGTCACAGCCCTCCTAACATTCCCCACCCTCCTCACCATCTAATTGTGTAGCCAGTGCATGGGCATGGGTATCTGGTCCCCCATTCTGGTACATAAACAAGATGTTGGCATGATGCAATGTTTGCCATGAAGGAGAACTAACCCCCCAATAAGAAAAGCAAATGCTCCTACTGCGCATGTGCCGCCAAACGCTGGGCAATCCCGGAAGAAGACCGCACGGGAGAAGATGGTGTCTGTGAACTCCATGGACAGAACCTGTGCCAAGGGGTAAGTAGCAACTTGGGGCCATTTGCCCGGGGGGAGGAGGGACGGAGACAACACAGGGGAGGGATTTTAGCGCCGAAGGGGTTGACTTCTCCTTTAACAAAAAAGTCGGCTATATTGTACGTTATTTCTTTCCACCGTGCATGTGTCTGCCCTGAGAAATTTAAAGATAGAAGAAGCCAGAAGACGATTGCTCCATGGTGCTTGCTGGAAGAAACCCGGGCCGGTGCAGTTTTCTTCTGATAGAAGCACTGGCCCTCGGTTTCAGGTTTCCTAACTTTTGGCACCCCCAAGTTAAAAGCCCTGGACCTGTATCCACCTCCCCGGCAATGGGAGGCTCAGGAAAGACTCCAAGCACAAGGGTGCTCTGCCTTTTACACTGAAAGATACTTCCACCTACTGGGCAGACTTTGTATTAACTCAAATTACTGCAGTCTGGGGGCCCAATTAGCCCTCAGGGTCATGGGGTAGTACACGCTGTAAGACAGGGTATTTGCCTTAGTTACATCTTATGTTAGGCTACATTTACGTTACTTGGGGAGTTCGGATTGGAAGTTGCATATTTTTGATTGGTCAATTTGTTGGGCAGTTGATTGGTTGTTTTAGTGAACCAATAATAATAGGGGGACCGTTGGTGTGGGGTCTATAAAAGGGGGCAGCATAGAGTTCCCTTAGCAGTTTTCATCTGACCTGTATGCAGCGATGTCAGGTATCCAGAAAGTCAGCGCTGATTCGGCTCCAGGTTCGTCCATGGATGTGAGTGGCAGATCGTCGCGTTTGAATGAGATCCTTCGTTGGGCACAGTTTGAAGCAGGCGAAGAGGACCTCCTTTTGTTGAACAGGGCTTGCCTGCGCCCCGCTGCACTGACCCCGACTGGGTCTGAGTCCCCGCCTTCAGAAGAAGCAACGTCACCGGCTCCTCCCAGCGTTCAACCGAGGACTCCGGCTGGTCACGCCTCCTTAAAGCGGTCCAGTACCCGCTCAGCGAAGCCGGCTCACAAGAGATCTCATTCAGCGCCTGCAGGACGCCTAACCAGGAAGAAGCCCGCACGGACCTGCCCTGCTCCTCCTCTGCCTGCCCTAGATGTCTCAGCTTGCCTACTTTCTCCGCCCAGCACTGCTGCTAGTTTGATGCCTCCACCCACTTCTCTTCGCCCTCCGGCTCCTCCGCCTCGCAAGAAGGCTGCAACGAGTGGCGGCACCTCCCGACATCCTCCCTCCACGCCGGCCGGCGTCTACTCCGCTGCCCGACCAGCTTGCCTGCTTACAGCCCTGCCGGCCTCTTCCGGCGTGGTAGCTCCGCCTCTGCTGACAGCTACTTCCCCGCCTCCGTCAACTTCGTCCAGCGCTAACCCAGCATGGCCTTCGATGACCCCGCCACCTCTTTCGGGCCCTTCGGCTGTTGCTCTTGGACAACCTTCCTCCACGCCGGCCGGCGTCTACTCCGCTGCCCATCCAGCTTGCCTGCTTACAGCCCTGCCGGCCTCTCCCGGCGCGGTAGCTCCGCCTCCTCTGCCTTCGCTGTCAGTTACTTCGCCTCCTTCTTCAGCTTCGTCCAGCACTAATTCAGCATTGCCTTTGATGACCCCGCCACCTCTTCCGGGCCCTTCGGCTGTTGCTCTTGGCGGAGCTGCCTCAGCCTCTGCCCTTTCCAGCAGCTTTATTAGCAGTACGGTTCCTGACCCTGAGAATAGGGGTTCTTTTAGAGCCGTCGCAACTTCATCTGCTCCTGTTACTGCTCCCCAGCCTGTCCGGGCTTTACAGTTTCAGCCTTCCCAGAATGATCCTGCTTCCGTGGTTATACCGGAGAACTTTACTTCTCAGGATTTAGGTAACTCTGCTAATGCTCAGTTTGTGTCTTCTTTACTTCGTTTGTTAGCACCTGGCGCGGCGTCCACGCAAGCAAGCGCAGGGGCCCCTGAAGCAGCTTTTAGGGATTCTATTTTATGTGACACAACCCCCCTTGGTCTGCATTTATCTCAGTCTATAAAGGAGAAAATTAATAGAGGGGATTATGTTGATTTGCTATCGTTATTACCTTCAGTCAAGGTATTTTTAAAAGATCAGAAAAATGATTCGGAAGAGGATAGGCGTAGGCCAGTGGCTAGGACCTTTACCAATTGGCTACAGTCGTTTTGTATTTATGCTAATATCCTGTGTTCTAAGCATCCCCAATTAGGGGCTAGTATGTTTAAGCATGTTGATATTGTTTTGGAAGCGTACAAGTCTTATGGTGGCATTGCCTGGTTTGTTTATGAGGACAAATTTAGGCAAAAAATGGCTGTTCAGAAGTCGATTCCTTGGGGCTCTAAGGATATTGATCTTTGGATGGGCATGATGGTTCCACGCCCTGTTGTTAGCCCACCTGGAGTACAGAAACCTGGGCAGAAATACAATACTTGTTGGGCATATAATGATTCAGCTTGTAAATGGCAGAGTAACTGCAAGTTTAAGCATGAATGTTCACATTGTGGGGGCAATCATCCTGCCTTTTGATGTGTTAAAAAATTCATCACTATGCCCAACAAATTGTTGTCCAAAGAAGCAGGAAAACTTGACAACTCCGGTGAAGCTAGTAAATATGCTTCCTTATCTAAGTCAGTATCCAAACCGCAGGATGACAATGTTAATTGAGGAGGGTTTTAAGTTTGGTTTTTGGATCCCTTCTAGAAGAAGTGGTCCAGTTGTTATTCCGGATAATCTTAAATCTATTAATGTTAATATTGGAGTTGTCAGATTAAAAATTGCTAAGGAATTAGCAGCCCATAGAATAAGGGGACCTTTTCGAGAACCGCCATATTCGGATTTTAGGGTATCTCCTTTAGGACTTGTGCCTAAAAAGGAGCCTGGATCGTATAGGATGATACATCACTTATCATTTCCAGCAGGGGATTCAGTGAATGATGGGATTGACCCTGAATTGTGTACTGTAAGTTATGCATCTTTTGACCAAGCCATTGGGTTAATTAAGCAGTGCGGTAAGGGTGCTCTTCTTTCAAAAAGCGATATTGAATCGGCTTTCAGATTATTGCCAATCCATCCAGATTGTTGGAATTTACTTGGTTTTCATTTTGAGGGTTCTTTTTATTTCGATTGTTGTCTTCCAATGGGGTGTTCGTTGTCTTGTTATTATTTTGAAGCCTTTGCTTCATTTTTACAATGGGCAGTGCAGTATGAAACGAGTTCTAAGTTTGTATTGCATTATCTGGATGATTTTCTATTTGTTGGACCTTCTCAGTCAGATCATTGTTTGTATCTGTTACAAGTGTTCATGTGGATTGCTGGCAAATTTGGTATTCCTTTGTCAAAAGAGAAAACAGTGTATCCCACTACTGTGTTGCAATTTCTAGGCATAGAAATTGATACTAATTGTCAAGAATTTAGGTTGCCTCATGATAAATTGATACATTTAAAAAGTCTGGTAGAGTCTGCTTTAGCTGCCAAGAAGCTAAAGTTGAAGCATATTCAATCTCTTATTGGGCATTTGAATTTTACTACGAAAATTATTCCAATTGGCAGAGTATTTAATAGGCATTTAATTTCTTTAACTGAAGGAATATCGAATCCAAATTGGCATATTAGGATTCCGCAGGAGGTTAAAGATGACCTGTGTATTTGGCAGCAATTCTTACATGATTTTAACGGTAAAGCTTATTGGCAGGATGAGTTTTTGGGAAGTACAGTGTTGCATATCTTTTCAGATGCAGCAGCTTCGACTGGTTTCGGAGCTGTATTTAATAGTCATTGGTGTGCTGATTCTTGGCCTATTAGTTGGCATGAACAAAATTTAACAAAGAACTTAGTGCTTTTGGAATTTTTTCCTATTCTGGTTGTTCTTGAGATTTGGGGAGAGCAGTTGGCAAATAAAAGGATTCTTTGGCATACTGACAATATGGGTGTGGTTTACGTACTGAATAATTTGTCTTCTAATTCGCCACCGGTTTTACGGCTGTTAAGGCAAGTAGTTTTTAGGGCCTTGAAATATAATATTTGGTTAAAAGCAAAGCATATTCCTGGTTTTAAGAATAATATAGCCGATGCTTTATCTCGGTTTCAGTTCGAGCTATTTTGGAGGATTGCAGACAACCCAGATCCATGCGGTGTTCCGTGTCCAGATTACCTTTGGGGGCTCATTCTGCCAGAGCATGCGAAATTTTAAAGAATGCACTAAGTGGGAAAACTTGGAATGAATATGCAACGAGCTGGTGGAATTGGTCTCTTTTCAAGGATAACAACAAACAAGAAATTTGGCAGGATTCTGATTTAATACTGTGGTATATACTGGAGCTTTCTCAGGCTCAGTATTCTCAAGCCAAAATTTGTAGGGATTTGGCAGGTATTTCATATTTTTTGAAATTACAAGGTTTGCAAGATTTTACAAAGCCTTTTTTGGTGAAACAAATTTTGAAGGGTTTAGCTAGAGTTGGCCGTGTTTATGATAACAGGAAACCTATAACCTTGTTGTTATTAGAAAGATTAGTCCATAAGTTACCAGAGGTGTGTTTTTCACAATATGAATTAAGGTTATTTACCTTACTGTTTGTTTTATCATTCTTTGCGGCATTGCGGGTTAGCGAGTCAGTCTCTAGTAGCAGGAAAAATCCAGGTGGCCTTGATGTTTCTGATGTTGTGGTTATTCAGGATAAGTTGAGGATTACGATTAGGAGATCTAAGACTGATCTAGCAGGAAGAGGTATTCTTATTTGGTTGGGCTCCTTTGGTGTGGTGGATCTGTGTCCTATGGCAAATTTTTTGAAATTTAAGGATTTACGCCCGGACATACCTGGTCCTCTTTTTGTCCATGCAGATGGTTCTTTTTTGTCCACCTTTCAGTTTCGACAAGTGCTTAAAAAGACACTTAGGTTAGTGGGTCTGGCATCTGATGATTATAATACTCACTCATTTCGCATTGGGGCTGCTACACAGGCAGCTCTTTTAGGTTTTAGTGAACAATCCCTTATGAAGTTAGGTAGGTGGTCCTCTACGCGCTACCGCTCATATGTTCGGCCAAGTTTAGTTGATGTTTAGATGTTAAATTTAAGGTATTTGTTTTCACAGGACAACCGCTCATGGTATGGATTATTGGTCATTCCTTTGTCTTTCATGCGAAGAAACGGGCCGAAGAACGTCCTTATGGTGTCAATTTAGGTCTCGAGAATGTGAATATAGTTTGGATGGGAGTAAGAGGCCTCAAATGGGATGATATGTTACCAATTGCTTTGCAAATGTCTACAAGATGGGGTATTCCTGCCATAATTACTGTCACTTAGGTGGTAATGATATTGGGTCATTCAGGTCTATTGAATTTCCTATATTAGGAATATAAAAAGGGATTTAGCCCAATTACGTTTCCTTTTCCCTGACAGTTGTATTGTCTGGTCCGAGGTAATTCCTAGATTAATTTGGCTGCAAGATGTTCGTCCATTAGAACGTTGCAGGAGAAAAGTTAATTTTTGTATTTCTAAATTTGCCAAGAGTGTGAACATTTTAGTTCATCGTCATTTTGAGTTGGAGTTAGGTGGAGAAGGCCTGTATTGGCATGACAGAGTGCATCTTTCAGATATTGGATATGACATATTCAATATGGGTATTCAAGATGCTTTAGAAAAGGCAATCAAAGTGTGGGGTTGGCCAAGACCAAACTAAGGTATTAGTTGGTCTTGTCATGGAGAGGTGCCCTAGGCTAATTTAGCAGGGCTTAAGGTATAAGCAAATTGAGGCGGCCTGCTGGTGTTTGAGCTGAGGCTGGCTGGGGTTACTAACATATGTATTCGTTTAAAAGTTTGTTATGGTTAAACTAATATGAAATAAAATTTATCAGCTGCGGCCTTTCTCCACCTATGTATTCTTAGTGTATTTATTTTAGTGGTTGTCAATTTAAGTAATGCGGGTTACTCATCCCATGCAGTCTGGGGGCCCAATTAGCCCTCAGGGTCATGGGGTAGTACACGCTGTAAGACAGGGTATTTGCCTTAGTTACATCTTATGTTAGGCTACATTTACGTTACTTGGGGAGTTTGGATTGGAAGTTGCATATTTTTGATTGGTCAATTTGTTGGGCAGTTGATTGGTTGTTTTAGTGAACCAATAATAATAGGGGGACCGTTGGTGTGGGGTCTATAAAAGGGGGCAGCATAGAGTTCCCTTAGCAGTTTTCATCTGACCTGTATGCAGCGATGTATCCCACCCACCCACCCTATGTTGTTCTATGTTAATTCTGCATTGTATAATTTTAAAAAAAAAAAAAAAAAAAAAAATGGAAATGAAAATGGAAGTGTAATTTTACAGTTATTTGTGATATTGTCGCAGCTGTGGAGAGGTGCCCTAGGCTAATTTAGCAGGGCTTAAGGTATAAGCAAATTGAGGCGGCCTGCTGGTGTTTGAGCTGAGGCTGGCTGGGGTTACTAACATATGTATTCGTTTAAAAGATTGTTATGGTTAAACTAATATGAAATAAAATTTATCAGCTGCGGCCTTTCTCCACCTATGTATTCTTAGTGTCTTTATTTTAGTGGTTGTCAATTTAAGTAATGCGGGTTACTCATCCCATGTAAACCCCAGGAAACGGCTGCCTAAGGTGAATCACAGGACCCTTTAGACGTCCACAACGAAGGGGAAACTGCCAGAGAAATATGTCTAAGAGGCTCTGCAAACACACCTATTGACTTCAATGTATTTTGTGCAAAAAAAAGCTGTGAAAAAAAACACCCATTGTCACAAATTTTTGCTGTGAGCCCTTATTTAGTGGCAACCCTTTCTGTGTGCCAGTTCATGTGTTGTCCCAGAATAAAAGGTTAGCAATTGTATAATCTGTTAGGCACACCCCAGTGATTATTTGTTTCCTTCAACAGAGTAACTGCAACTCTCCAAGTCCATAAAATCAATGTAGTTGTTTTATGAGCCCTTTAAAACCAGAAAAAATGCTTAAACTAGAGAGCTGTAGTGTTGATAAATGAGCGCTGGCATCTCTGCAGTCTGATCGGTTTCTGTGTTAGTGCACTTCTGTTTCAAATAGATGAGAGTATTATACAGTATCTGTTAGACTAAGTACATGCTGCTACAGGTAGTGTATAAATCAAGCAAAGTATTATATTATAGAGACGCTTCACTGGTGCATCACATTTTGTTATACAATAAGTACAGAGTTACAGTATAGTCCCAGGCACTAGTGAGAAGTCTTTAGGTACATGGAGTTGCCTGACAAACTGAGCGGGATTGTTTAAACAGGCCTAAATATAAATACCTGTATTCCAGGTGGCACAACAAATTCCTTTCCCATCGTCTTGAAGGGGATTGTGGGAGAAATGTTCCCTCCATACAGGGGCATCCGCCATTCCTGACTCTGAGGGGGGCCGCATATGTTCAGAAGTGCCATATTATAGGCGAAGAGAGAGGCAAATTAGGAAGAATATAAATGCTCGATTATAGAACCTTTTTCTGAGTTGGTTTAGTCAGCTGTCTGTTCCTGAAGCGGTGTCCCTTGCAGCAGCCTATGCCTCACCCTTACATACAGAAAGTGAAACAGCAATGTGTCTCACACGATGAGCTCCCAACCTCCCGCCCTTGTGTAACACCCATAGTCCACTATTAAAATGAGCTGGAAAGAGGCTGATATACCAGTTAAAAAGTAATGCATTTGCTCGCTATCCAGCTTTCATTTTTCTGCGTACGTTTAAAAAAGGCAAGACAGAAATGTGCCTTAAGTGAGGGTAGAGGGTTACGCCGACTGTTCCGCTAGTGGTCAGACACTTGCAGCTGTGCATTCAGTGACGCTTTTATCTAATAATTGTCTGTTTTACTCGTCCTGCCTGGGGGGATTTACTTGCAGACCACTGAGAGCAATAACATAACTGGTTCTTTCCTATACAGAAACCTGTTACTGCGAGCGCGGCTGTCGTTATTTAGTGATTGTTGTCCATTAATATCGCAATCTAAACACGTTGTATTTTATGTGCCCCTGCTACTGGAGTAATCCCCCACCCTCACACAAACGGTTAAATCTGATGTCACTGAATTGAATACACTTATGTTTCCGTATTAAGATTTTTTTTAAGAACAACACCCAATAAAGATTTCGATATGTGCGCATCATATGTCTCTGGGCAGAACAATTCCCTGCAGGTTATGAAAACTGCTTTTTTTTTTAGTTTGCCTTGTTTGTTAAAGTGGTAGTATCCTTTAAATTACAAAGTATAGAGTGAGACAATTTGCAGTTGGTCTTAATTTTTTATTTTATTTGTTTTTGTTCAGGAGTTCTCCAGTTTGGAATTTTAGCAGCTATCTGGTTACTAGGATCCAGTTTAACATAGCAACCAGGAAAGTTAGCTAACTCCCCAATCTATTCCAGCTCCATACTGCAGAACAGTACTACAAAAAAAAACAGAACTATTGAGAGGTATGACATACTAGGGGGCATGCGTGTCCGCAGAAGGGCACGATGGGTGGCAGTTGCCCCACCCTTATCCAGCTAGTTTCAATTGTTTTTACATTTAATTCCCAAAAACACAAAACATTTTTTAAACTTCCCACCCCAAGACAAGCCTTAATTAGAATTATCTTCTGCATTGTCATGAACAGGTTCATCTTCAGTGGGATGCTACCCTGTGTGATATTAGCTTACTCCTCCCTCCCCGGAAGATTTCCTGCAAAGACCCAAGCTCGTGGGTCTATTTTTCATGCTGTGAAAAAAAGTGGAGTGAAGCACTACTGGTGATTTTGCTCATAGCAGTTAGATTTCAACGGTTTGAAAACAAAAGCAAATATCTGATTGGTTGCTATGAGCAACATCACCAGTAATGTTTCACTCTACTTTTAACACAGCATGATAGATAAACTGCTAGATGTTAAGTTAAATGGTTTATTCACATTCCAAACACTTTTTTTAGTTTAGTTATTTTTTCGTTTTTGGAGGGACAGTCACGATTTTGACAGCTCAGCCTGCAGTCCAAGATTGTTACTGAAATATACGGACTTTCTCTTTTGATATCCTGCACTGAACAGCCAGAAAAAGATACAATATTTCTAATTGATTTGGCTTTTGGCAGAGAGCCCAGAATATGCGGCAGGTGCACTTATAGATACCTTTGTAACAATTTAAGATAAGCAAAGAAACTATTGTAACAATTTAAGATAAGTAGGTATCTTTGGGAAACTGTGACTTGCAGCTTAAATGGCAATTTACCTTCATTAGAAAAACTGTAATAACTGAAAAAAACAGAAATGTGTTCAAACGTTCATACCCTGCCAAGTTTTATCAAATGAATATGGTAATTAGGGGGTGTGACATAAAATGGGCGTGGGCAAAAAAAAAATTACGCTCTGCACAGCAAATCATTTTGTCCCTCTTTCTATGTCCACTTCCATGTTGGGAGGTATACACCCCCAGGAACATATTACTAAAAGGGAAGGGTTAAACTTGAAAGGCATGAACATATTTAAACTTCACACCCCCACACTAGAGCTGTAACAGTCATAAGGCTGTAGTACTTTGGTTTCACTTTTGCTCTGTACTGCATGGAAGAAGAGAATGTTTACTTCTGGGAACCCCTGTAATTCACCTCTTGCTGTCTCCATGGGGGTAAGTGAATATACAATGGATATCAGGGCACCAATATGAGAAAATGCACCAGATCAATAGAGCAAGATGGTATAAAGAATTTAACAATGAATTTAACAAATTCTCAACTTGCCTTGTGGCAGAAGCTCTAAATTGAATTATTAGCTGATGTTCTCATTGTTTGTACAAGCAATTACTCTACCCAAGGAAAATTTCAGCCAGGGTGGTGCATGGCACTGGACCTCTTCACAACCACTGGCACATGCGTCACAATGTAACGTACTTGTGACATCACTTCCGTCCGCGATCCGCACCCGATATCCCCTACCCTCCCCACCTCTGCTGCAGGATTTCGTGGAAAAGGGGTTTTTTTTTAGCTAAAAATGTAATTACCATATAGGCATCCGAGGGCCACCCCCCTTAAAGCTGCAGCCCTAGACACAGTGCCTATGTGGTAAATACAGCCCTGACTGTGTGCAGGATAATCTAGACAACTAGTTTAATATCAATTTTCTAATTACAGTGAACAAATTATAATAACCCCAATTAGTAATGCATTATAACCCCTTCACATAAGTCAATTCATGTATTATTCACAATTAATAAAAAATCATAAATATACTAAATATTCATCAATAGTAAAAGTTTGTTGTCAAATCAATATTAAAAACATGTTAGAATGCTGTAGTTAGGACTTGTGTATTTATGGCCATTACTCAACTTGTAAGATGCAGCGTATCAATTATGATCAAATCCTTCTCATAACAATGCTGGCATAAATTCCGTTTAAAGTAGGATAAATTCATACGTTCTGCCTGAGATATATTTTTCTATAGCACTGGCATGTCCAATAAGGAGTGTCTCACACAGGGAACTGGGCTAAATGTTTGAAAAGTAATAGCATACAAGGTGGGGCAAACGGACATCAGTCATAAGACAAATAGCCCAGTATCACCATTCATACTTTACCACTCCTGACTGTAAAACATACAGGGGTGAATTCACTACAGGGCGAATTTTCGCCATCGGACACTCCGCCCCACTTCGCCAGGCGTAAATTTGTTACCGATACGCTAGTTCACTAAAAGTTGCGTCTCTTTAGCTGAACACTGGCGAAGTTTCACTAGCATTTATTCGTCAACACGAGCATTTCATAGCGATCTTTCGATAGTGTTCATTTCTGCCTAGCAAAACTTTTTTAGTACTTGTCAGGACTGCCAGAAGCACCCGACGACGCTGCTCACCTTCTCGGCGGTCGCAATGAAAATCCAAGATGGCGGTGCCCATGTTGAACGCAAGGGTGCAGCGTCGCTGCATGATGACGTCATCACTGGTGCCGATGAAAATCCAAGATGGTGGCGCCCATGTTGAACACATGGGTGCAGCGTCGCTGCATGATGACGCCATCACTGGTACAGATGAAAATCCAAGATGGCAGTGCCCATGTTGAACACATGGGTGCAGTGTCGCTGCATGATGATGTCATCACTGTTGCCGGGTTTTGGTCATAAAAGGGCGCCCTGGACAATGAAACCCTGCCTAATTATAGGATCTGTTTATTAGCGTTCCTGGGTGCTGTATTGTAGTTATTCTGGACTTTGAACCCTGCCTGGACTTTGATTCTGACTCTTTCTGCCTGCCATTAAACCTTGCCTGGACTTTGACCTTGTATTCTCCTTAACCCTTGCCTGTACCTTGAATCTGAATTCTGACCCAATAGGCTTCCTCCTTGGTCCTGACTTCCACGCTGGGAGCCGATAGTCCCCCTGACAGTACTCTTATGTCTAGGTCTATTTGAATAGGGTGGGTACATATAGGTCTGGACATCTTTATTAGAGATGTAGTGCAAATGCTTAAAACATACCTCCCAACATTTGAGAATAGGAAAGAGGGACAGAAAAAGTTGCTGCGCGTAGCGCTGGGAATTTTTTTTGGCCATGCCCACTTGATGGACACCCCCCCAAAGCCCCCCCTTTTACGAAAACACACCCCTTCCCCTTGGTTGGCATGGCAGCATCAGAGACACAGTGTGCACCAACAAAATGCAGACAAAGTGGCCCCCCCATTATTTAATAAGTGTGTGGCAGAAGCATTGCTGGCTCTCAGCATTTAATGGCACATTGTAGTGCCAGCGCTTCATGACACCCTCTACCCCACAATAACCCTGCTCAGTAATTGCTCCCCTAATTACATTAAGAAATTATAAATGACACTAACTCAGTTATGATTAAACTTTAAATAGTGTTTATAAATATCATAACAGTTTAATTTTTTAACTTTAACATAATGAACGGGGAGTGACTTAACCTCCCCTAACATGGGAGTGCGGCAGCTCCCCTCCCCCCTGTTTGATGTAATTTTACTTACCTCGTGTAGTTCTGTGGAAAAAACTTACCTCTCTTCCGATTGGTCAATTTTCAATCCCAAGCCTTCTGATTGGTCGATTCAAAAAAGGGGCGTGGCTTCGCAGGAAAAGCCGCGAAGACCGGCTATAAAAGGACGAACCGGCAAACACTCTTCATTCTTCGCCGGCAGCCGACGTGAGAGGATCGTCTTGGAAATGGCTGAAGAGAATCCCGACGGCAGACTTCGCGACATCCTTCGATGGATCCAGGCGGAGGCGGGACATGAAGACATCCAGACGCTCCTTCAGCAGTGCCAGCTCGCATCATCGACGACGACAGCGGTGACATCACTTCCGACTGCAGAGCCTCCAGGATCGCCGTCAGAGGAAGCTGCGTCATCTTCAGGAGCCGCATCTGACGTCGCCATCCAGCGCACCCCAGCTTCACGCGGACCAGGAAAGAGGCGGATCGTCGCCGTCAAGAGGAACACCAGAGGGAAACAAGCGGCGAAGAAGAGAACCCAGATGACGTCAGCGGTCTCCGCCAAGAAGAGGATCGTCGCTGACCCGCCGCAGACAGGAGTTTGGCCGTCGGCTTCCCCCCCTTCATCGCGAGTGAGTTCCGCCGCTGTTGCAAGTGGTGGGCCGCTCCATCAAAAGAGCTTTAACACTTTAGGGCCCTTTCCTTCCACAGGGTCCGGGGGAGGTCCGGCCGCCGGCAGCTCCTATGAGGGGCACCAGGTCAGCAGGGGCCCCCAAAGCCTCCCAGAACCGGGGCCCTCCAGCTGTAACACTATAGGGCACCCGGTTCTGCCACCTGCCATCAGGGGTCATACATCACCATCTGTCACCCACAGCGCACCCCAGCCTGCTGGTTTTACCCCTCAGGAGGAGAGTCAACCCATCCAAGTGATTGGTAACTATGCTGCCACTGATGTCATAAAATCTTTGTTAGCTTTGTTAACCCCTGGTGCGGCGTCAACGCATACAAGCACAGGGGCTGTGTCTTCTCAAGTAGCTGAAACTGCTTTTAGAGATTCAATACTCTGTGATGCTACACCTTTGGGTTTGCACTTGCCACAGGCCATAAAAGAAAAAATCACAAAAGGGGAGTATATTGACATGCTCTCACTGTTGCCATCATCAAAGGAATTTTTAGGCAAGCAAGTTAAGCAGTCAGATCCTGAAATGGACAGACGCAGGCCTGTGGCAAGGACATTCACTAATTGGTTACAGGCATTTTGTATTTATTCAAATGTATTGTGTGAAAAACACCCACAATTAGGTCCAGGCCTATTTAAACACATTGACATTATTCTTGAAGCATATAAAGCCTATGGGGGTATTTCCTGGTTTTTGTATGATGATAGATTCAGACAGAAAATGTCCATTCAGAAGTCAATATCTTGGGGTTCAAAGGATATTGACCTTTGGATGGGAATGCTTATTCCCAAACAGCCATTAGTTCCATTACCGGGGAACAAGACTCCTGTAAAATACAATGCTTGCTGGGCATTCAATGAGTCAACTTGCCGCTTTCAGGCAAGCTGTAGATATAAACATGAATGTGCTCATTGTACTGGCAACCATCCTGCCTTTCGTTGCATCAAACGATTTGCTACAAAACACAGTGGTAGGGACTCCAGTAAGTCAGATAACCCCAGTGAGGTTACCAGAAATGCGCCAATACCTAGAGCTATATCCAAAGCGCCAGATGGCGTGCCTCTTAGAGAAGGGTTTTGAAGTTGGCTTTTGGATACCATCAGCAGATCCTGTAACCCTCATATCATTTCCCAAGAATTTAAAATCAATTGAGCTAAACCCAAAAGTAGTTAAGGAAAAAATTGAGAAGGAGCTTAGATTGGGCAGAATTGATGGCCCGTTCAATGATCCTCCATTTGAGGATTTCAGAGTTTCGCCTTTAGGACTTGTACCGAAGAAGGAGCCAGGAAGCTATCGCTTAATTCACCATTTATCATATCCTTCGGGGGCATCTGTCAATGATGGAATTGGTCAGGAGTTATCTTCAGTTTCATATACGACTTTCGACCAGGCAATATCGATAATTCAAGAATTTGGTCAAGGTTCATTATTGGCTAAAAGTGACATCCAATCGGCTTTCAGGCTACTGCCCATACACCCTGACTGTTATAAGCTTTTAGGCTTTCATTATGAAGGCAATTTCTATTTTGACAGATGCCTCCCAATGGGCTGTTCCCTTTCCTGCTTTTATTTTGAAGCCTTTGCATCCTTTTTACAATGGGTAGTTCAATGGGAAACTGGTTCTAAGGGGGTTATTCATTATTTAGATGATTTCCTATTTGTCGGTCCTGCAGATTCTAGTTCATGTGGAATTTTGTTAAGTACTTTTACGTGGTTTGCTAGGAAATTTGCCATTCCACTAGCTGTTGAAAAAACAATACCCCCTACTACAACTTTAGAATTCCTTGGTATCCAGATAGATACTGTAAATCGTGAATTTCGCTTACCCGAAGGAAAAGTAGCTAAGCTGAGAAGCATTCTAAACGCAACTTTAAAATCTAAAAAGGTTAAATTAAAACACATACAATCCTTGATCGGACATCTGAATTTCGCTACACGGGTTATTCCTATTGGTCGGGTTTTTAACAGGAGAATTATTGCACTTACGTCTGGCCTAGATAATCCCAACTGGCACATAAGAATCCCTCAGGTTGTTAAAGACGACCTGATTGTTTGGCAGGAATTTCTAGAGAATTTCAATGGCATTTCTTATTGGCAAGGAGAATTGTTCGAGAATGCAGCTTTGAATCTGTATACAGACGCCGCGGCTTCAGCTGGGTTTGGTGCTATCTTTGGCACACATTGGATTGCGGATGCATGGCCATCTTTCTGGGTAGAACTCAAGCTTACCAAAAATCTAGTGTTACTGGAATTTTTTCCACTGTTAGTTGTTTTGGAAGTGTGGGGCCCCCAATTGGCTAACAAACGTATTGTTTGGCACTGCGATAATATGGGTGTGGTGCAAGTTGTTAATAATCTATCTTCTAACTCCCCCCCAGTACTGAGATTACTTAGGCAGGCAGTATTCCGAGCTCTTAAATTTAACATTTTGATTCAAGCAAAGCATATCCCTGGTTGTACCAATGTTGTAGCTGACGCATTATCTCGATTTCAGTTCAACGAGCTCTGGGAAATCGCCAATTATTTGGACAAAGAAGGAACACCATGCCCCCAACATCTGTGGAATTTAGTATTGCCAGAATTTCAAAATGGTTAAGTATGTCATTGGCAGACAAAACCTGGCATGCTTACATCGCAAGCTGGAATGAGTGGATGAAGTTCAAAACAAATTTTCCTAAAGAGCATTATCAAAGGGACAGTGACGTCTTATTGTCTTTTGTACTGGAGCAAGTTGAGGCTCAGTACTCTCTTTCAGCTATAACTAAAAAATTAGCAGGCATATCTTTCTTTTTAAAGGTTCAAGGTGAGGCTGACATAACTAAATCCTTTTTGGTTAAACAAATTCTTCGGGGGGTTAGTAGGATTACACGATCTGTTGACATTAGGAGACCCATCACATTATCATTGTTGAAAGATCTCGTTTCGGTCCTACCTCAAATATGCTATTCTCGGTTTGAAACAATTTTGTTTACGTTGTTATTTTCTGTGTCGTTCTTTGGTGCCCTTCGGGTAAGTGAGTCGGTCTCTCAGAGTAAAAGATCCCCGGGGGGTATTGGGAGTGAAGACATTCATCTGGTTGAGGGCAAATTAAAGATTATATTAAAAAAATCAAAAACGGATAAAGTAGGAAGAGGGACAACCATTTGGCTTGGTAATAGCACGGAACAGTCAATATGTCCAGTATTAGCTTTTGGACATTATCAGCAAGTCAGACCCTGCCTTCCTGGCCCTTTCTTTATACACAGTGATGGATCTTTCCTTACAAGATTTCAATTTGTGAAAATTCTCAAAGGAGCTGTCAGTAAGCTAGGTATACCACCTGACCATTATAACACACATTCTTTTCGCATTGGAGCTGCCACACAAGCCTCATTGATGGGTTTAGGAGAAGAGTTCATCAAAAGGCTTGGCAGATGGAACTCCTCTAGGTATCAACTTTATGTCAGACCTACCCTGGTTTAGTAAGTGTTATCTTTTTTCGTTACAGTTTCTCCTCCTTTGGTCTGGATTATTGGACACTCTTTCGTCCACAGAGCGAGAGCTAGAGCAGAACAACGAACCTACACAACTAATGTAGGCATTAAAGATGTTAGAATTGTCTGGATGGGCATTCGAGGCCTTAAATGGCCAGATTTATTACCAATAATTTTGCAAATGAAATCTCGTTGGGGTTTCCCAGCAATTATTCTGATCCATTTAGCTGGAAATGACATTGGAAAGGGTAGAAACATTGATTTAATTCGTAATATAAAAAGAGACCTTGCTCAGATCAGATTTATTTTTCCCAATACTGTGATAATTTGGTCTGAAGTTGTGCCCAGATTAGTCTGGCTTCAAGATGCAGGCTTTCACCCCCTTGAGAGATGCCGCAAAAAACTCAATTTTGCTCTCTCAAAATTTTCCAAGACAGTTAATATTTTGGTTTATAGGCACTATGAGTTGGAGCAAGGTTTTGAAGGCCTGTATCGTGCGGACAGGGTACATTTGTCAGATATCGGTTTTGACATTCTGAACATGGGATTCCAAAGTGCAATTGAAAGAGCTTTACATGTGTGGGGAATGGCCAAGGCCAATGTAATGGTTTAATTGGCCTTGACGTGGAGGTATGCTCCTGTCTAGGTAAAAAAATTGGCGGGGCTTAAGGATATTTGTGGTCAAGCTTTAAGGCGGTCCGCTGCAGAGATCTGATGCAGAGGCTGGCTGGGAAGATATGTATGAACAGGTATTAGTATCATTAGCAATATTAATGTTCTGATTGATATGATATTTAATAAACAACAGCTGCGGCCATTCTCCACCATGCAAGTGTCCGTGTCTATGATTGGTTGTTATAATTGGGGTTTTGTAAGCAAGTAATGCTGTCTGCAACTCCCATGAACGGGGAGTGACTTAACCTCCCCTAACATGGGAGTGCGGCAGCTCCCCTCCCCCCTGTTTGATGTAATTTTACTTACCTCGTGTAGTTCTGTGGAAAAAACTTACCTCTCTTCCGATTGGTCAATTTTCAATCCCAAGCCTTCTGATTGGTCGATTCAAAAAAGGGGCGTGGCTTCGCAGGAAAAGCCGCGAAGACCGGCTATAAAAGGACGAACCGGCAAACACTCTTCATTCTTTGCCGGCAGCCGACGTGAGAGGATCGTCTTGGAAATCCCACCCACCCACCCTGTTATGGTATATAATATATGAATGCATATATAATTTAAAAAAAAAAAAAAAAACAATATTGTCGCAGCAGTTAATTGTTGTTTATAGTGAAGTTTCATGTGGAGGTATGCTCCTGGCTAGGTAAAAAAATTGGCGGGGCTTAAGGATATTTGTGGTCAAGCTTTAAGGCGGTCCGCTGCAGAGATCTGATGCAGAGGCTGGCTGGGAAGATATGTATGAACAGGTATTAGTATCATTAGCAATATTAATGTTCTGATTGATATGATATTTAATAAACAACAGCTGCGGCCATTCTCCACCATGCAAGTGTCCGTGTCTATGATTGGTTGTTATAATTGGGGTTTTGTAAGCAAGTAATGCTGTCTGCAACTCCCATGTGTTTAATGTAATGTCTCTTCAGAGTATTCCTTCAATCAGTCAATAATAAAAACATCGTCTGATTCGCTGCCAGTCTCAGCTACAGATTCCTTAGAGAGGTTAGCTGGTGTTTTTTGCTTTTTAGATCCACCTATAGACTTTTTTCTGTGGATACTTGTTTGTTTCTTGCTAAACTGAAGTTTAGCTTGCCGAAGTGTGGCAGCAGCAGCAACAGCAGCAGATGGTTCCTTGCTAGACCCAGGTTCCATAACAACAGCAGTAGATTGTTCACTGCTAGAGCCAGCTGAAGGTTCACTTACAAAACTAATGGATGGGTCCTTGCTGAATAAAGCTGAAGTGCCCCTAACAGCAGCAGAGGATGTTTTTCTGCTAGATGTGGATTCTCCAAGAACAGTCACTGCTTCACTGCTAGGCCCAGATACACTTTCACTACTAGCAGCCGCTGGTGGATCTGACCTAGAAGAAGAGGAACGCTGTCTACGACTGGACAAACTTATATAAGTGGCAGATTTAGCACTTTTCAGCAGGCGAGGGGAAGGCTTCCACTGGTGACACTTTGTTTGTGAGTTCTCCCAAACAAAGTGTCACCAGTGGATTAATCTTGGAATCAAGAATCGCACATTATGTATTTCTTACAGTAGTTGCTTCCTTGTAGACGTTTGGTCCAGGCTGTTGGGTTATTGGATTCTTCCCCAAGGAACTTCGTTGGTCAGTTATTATTTTTCTGACAGTGCTAAATAATCTCTCACATGTAGCATTGCTATGAGGAATCAGACATATAAACTTTGCAAGTTTACAAAGGATTCTGTACTGAGGCTGGCCAGTCACAGGGTCTTGGATAAGGGATAATTTCTGCCAGAATTCATCTATTCGCTCATTCTGAAACGCTGGAAGACTGCTGGTTTGATACTCCCTAAATTCCGTGAACAACCTGTCCATGTCCTGGGAGCTGACTATGTTTGGGAATCTTGATATAAGCATCTTTAGTTCCTCTATGGTAGAGGACAATCAAGTGTTGGGATTTAAGAAGGAGAGATTTTGAAGAACCTGGTCCTCCAAAGGCATTGCCTTTTTCATGTAGTCAAGGGCCTTGCAAAAAAAATTTACAGCTTCCTTGACAAATGATTTGAACCTGGATGTGTCAATCAGATTCTCTCTCCTTGCATAATTCGTGGTTTCAAAACCAAGCATAATTTCATTTGCTTGAAATAGTAGTGTAGTGCTGTATCATGATAACTGATGTCAGTTATGTCCTGTACCCCAGAAATTACTGATGGTTTTACAAATCTTACTAACAGGTCCCTATATAATGTCTGCATTGCTGGATGCAAGACATGTACCATCGGAGCTTCAGTTTGCAGAAGTACATTAAATGTATTGAATACTGGAAATACAGAGTGCAAAAATAAAAAGTATAACTTGGAAATGGGGTCTTGTATTGTCTGTAAAATCCTTTTCTCTCTGGCACCGAGATTAACAGCTTGTTCTTCCTCAAATGTGCTGATGATATAGGATTTAAGTGCATCCCATGTGAGCAGTGTCCGTTCCACTGCTTTTTCCAATGACAACAACGTGTCTTAACATGCTTCACAATTTTCCGTACTCCTGTGTTACAAAATGACATGTAATTCTGAAGAGTAGCCACTCTTTTTGCACTCTTTTGGAAGTGGTAATAGACGTCAATAATAAAGTCTTCCACATTTACTGACAGAATTTTTGCTGCATGCTCAGCCATCAAATGGACTAAATGACATGGGCAGCCAACAGCATATACTTTTTGTGCAGATGTTTGGCTTCCCTTTATCCTTGAAAGAACACTGTTGTGTTTCCCTTGCATATTAGCAGCATTATTCGCTGAATATGTTGCACACATGTTCCAATCCACATGATGTTTTTTAAGCATAACATCAACAGCCTCAAATAGATCCTGGGCTCTGCTAGATGCACAAGCTACCATATCCAAAAAGTCTGTTACTATTAGCCCAGTGTCTGGATGTTCGTAAGTAACTAGCACTCGGAAATATTTTTCAAACTGTTCAGAGCTTGCATCTAGTGAAAGCCCAAAATATTTATTTTTATTAGAAATGACACTCCTCACATTGGCTAATGCTTCTGGTGCAATTGTGCCTTGAATTATGTGTGTAGTTTTTGTCGATGAACAAGGAAATATTGTGTTCAACCAGAAAACCAGTGAACAACACTTCCGCTTTAGTTACACATTCTGTAGCTCCTGGGTCAGAGAACATTGATGTTAATCCTTTGGAGCGTGTCACAGCTTTTGCCGACCCAATGTGTTTATCAGTGGCAATGTGTCTTGTTACGTCATTGTAGCCACCATGACCAACTGTAAAGTCAGCCCTACAAAGCTCACAGAAAGCATATGATGAGCCTCGCCTTGACTTCTGCAAAAATGGGTGCTCTTTCCGCCAATTATCTTTAAAGGGGATCTATCGCGAAATTAAAAATTGGTAAAAAGAATCATTGCATGAAGTTATTAAAATGTCTAAATATAATGTATTAAAAAAATGTACAGTTTTTAAAATATCAGAGTCATTATAGTGAATCCATACACAGCTGCTTCTCCCCTACCTGCCTCTGGCTAGCTCTGAGGTCGAGTCGGGTTTCTCTGCATAACAGTTCTGTCCTGTCTCTCATTGGCTGTCAGTGCTGTCACTCATAAACTGTGTGAAGCCAACATCTTTCCTCAATGGCTTCAAAGGCTCCGTTTTTCATGCCCTGCTGGAGTGATCCTCTACTGAGTCAGACCCTCCCCACCCCCCTGCAGCCAGCCCCCTTACTTTTGTAACTTTTAAAACATGGTTTCACACAAAGCTGCTGTACTTCTGCACCTCCCCCTCCCATCCAGAAAAGTGGAAAGCTAGGTAGCCTGTAAGAAGCTCCTTCTCTCTGCTGACTCAGCCCCTCCCCCCTGCAGTCAGCATCGTAGTTTTTACAGGTACATCTCCTGTTCGTGAATACAGGTACGTCTCCTGTTCGTGAAGACTTTCACTCCTAGTTCTCAAACTCCCCCCTCCCTCCCAGAAACGAGGCATAAAGAAATAAAGGTGGACTGGGTAACAGTGTGTGAATCTCAGACGCACATTCATTTGTATGAGACACTGAGACGCAGCCGTGTTAGATAAAGTGGAAATTCAAACTGGAGCAGCAGCACCTTCAATACTTATGCATCTCAGTGTCTCATACAAATGAATGTGTGTCTGAGATTCACACACTGTTACCCAGTCCACCTTTATTTCTTTATGCCTTGTTTCTGGGAGGGAGGGGGAGTTTGAGAACTTTAGGAGTGAAAGTCTTCACGAACAGGAGACGTACTTGTAAAAACTACGATGCTGACTGACTGCAGGGGGGAGGGCTGAGTCAGGAGAGAGAAGGAGCTTGTTACAGGCTACCTAGCTTTACACTTTTCCGGATGGGAGGGGGAGGTGCAGAAGTACAGCAGCTTTGTGTGAAACCATGTTTTAAAAGTTACAAAAGTACGGAGGCAGACATGAGGGGACTGGCTGCAGGGGGGCTGGCTGCTGGGGAACCGACACAAGGGAGAAGCTGGCTGCAGGGGGGCTGGCTGCAGGAGGGTGGGACTGGCTGCAGCTTGCTCCATCCCTGCTCATTCCCCACCTTTAGGCAATGAGTAGAGTGGGGGATCCAGTGGCCCCTGGGGCGCAATCGCCATGAGGCCCTAAGGTAGCAGTAGGAACGTGAATTCTACGTGTCCTGCTGCTGCCTGCACTTCCTATACCCACAGCACTGCCCACTCACTGGATCTTCACCGAAGACATCTGCCTCCTCTTTTTGGGACCCCCTCCTGCAACCACAGATGGATTGTCATGCATTTTCCAGGTTAGTGTTACACTTACACACACACACACTTATTACACTGATACACATTTACATTCACACTAACACATACATTTTTGGGGATGGGGGGGTCACACACTCACAGAACTCACACTTGTACCCGCACACATGCGCACATAACTTAATTTTGAGAATTGTACACACACATATGCCACTATTTTGTGGCTTTTTTTTCTTATTGCATCATTTGTTTTTTTGCCTGAAATTTTTTTTTATAGCCATTGTGAATAGCGTACCATACTGCGCAATACCTTTTATACGTTATTTTTTGTGATTATATTGCAAATGTGATGATTTTGGTGCATTTTTAGCCATTTTATTGCATGTTTAGCTATTTTATTGCATTTTCAGCATTGCATAGGTGTTGTTCGCTTGTTTCTGTCTGTAAAACATATTTGGCCATGCTAAAATAGTCAAACAGTGATTATGACTGCTGATTAAACTAGGCTAAAAAAAAGCATTGATTTTTATGGTTTTATTGGAGTTCTGTCTTTTGCTTCCTTACTTCTTCCTGTTACAGTTGTAGTATTTCTGGTCAGGTGATCTCTGAGACAGCACAGATAAGAGTCACAAAATTGTGGTTCAAGGCAAGAGATGTAAAAGGACAACATTTACTTAAATATATATTCCAGTTTGGTAAGATTCTTTAATATGCAACTTCATTTGATATAAACTGTTGCTCAAGTGTTAATTTTTTGGGTATAGTTTTCCTTAAAAAGTTATCTCAGAGCACACACGATGTAAATTTGCACATCTCCCCTTGCACAATCTGTGGGATTTTTGCGCTTTATGACCTGTCTGCTCAGAGGGGTCAACCTAGAACTTAATATTTTACATTTCATTGGCACTGCTTTTACAAAGTCTAATGGAAAGGGACCCTTGGTAGTGGGGACCTCTCACTAGTAACACCTTAGCTGTGAATGTGGTCTCTCTCTGTCAGCACTTATGTCAATTAGTTTTCTTTTTATGTTCATATTGTCACACAATTGTATTGTCATGTGGTTCATAATGTTCCCAAGGGGTTGATAACTCACAACTACAGTTTTACTGTTGGACAAACCAGTTATATGCCATGATATAATTTAAAGAAATTAAAAAAAAAAAGTTTCCCTAATTCTCGCCAATTCTTACAGCAGAGGGTGGACCATATTTTTTTTGAAAACTCCAATATGCAAATTAGGATTTGGTTCGGTATTGGGCAGAATCTTTCACTGATCAGTAATATTTGGGCACATGATTAATGAAATGATCATATGCAAATTAGGGGTAGAAAGGGGAAAAAAATTTTACTTCCTTGTTTTGTGCCAAAAAGTCACGCAATTTCCCTTCCCGCCCCTAATTTGCATATACAAATTCGGATTTGGTTTAGCCGGTAGAAGGATTCGGCCGAAATCTGAATCCTGCTGAAAAAGGCTGAATCCTTAAGCGAATCCTGGATTCGGTGCATCCCTAATTATTTACCAATCTCTCTGTCTGTACTTGACTGAGAGAATGTGCAGACCTGACAGCCTTACTTTTCTCACAAGGAGCTTCCACAGTATAACAGTTGGTGTGAGGATGCTATTCAGCATGGAAGAGGGAGGGACTTTGCTAGTTGCTAAGTGACGTCATAGCTAGTGAGAAGCCACTCCCATTCAGCAGTAGCTTGAACTGTCTCTCAGTGAAAGCACCCTCATTGCATGTAGTAATATGTCATTTTACTAAAAAAGTAAGCATTTCTGCTAAAAAAATATATTTGAAGATATTATTATTTCCACCTCAACTATCCATTCAGAGAATTAAAATTTCACAATAGATCCCCTTTAAACAGACATAACCTTTTAGCTTTTTTCTTAGATGACTCTGAGTAATCAGCCATTTCTTTTAGTAATTGCTTAGTAGTTACTCTGTAAAAGCTATCATTGGGGGATGAAAGAAAAACAATACCAACCATTATAGTCACTGATAAATTAACAGTTGGTTGAACCGTTTAAACTGAAAAATATAACCTCAGCCTGGTAAAATGTGTTTACTCTTTAATATATCTGGGGTGGGGAAGCCAAGTTATATATCTATGTTATATGTCAGTCCTGAAGGAAGCACTAGTGCATATAGGCACTTATATAAGCATTATAATCATGATGTTACCACATTTATCCAGGGCCTCTATAACTATTATCATAAAGGCATGTTGGGGGTTAAATCACATAATGTTGATCTGTATTTTGTTTTCGTAATTTTCCTCTTGACGCCCTACTAGCTTTGGAACATGGACATGGTCATCTCCTTCCTCTATGTCCCTGCCCTGCTAGTTTTGGAAAAGGGATGTTCGTAATCCAGGTCCCTGCCAAGATATGTTATCTCGCACGTAGTATAGGTGGTAACCAACAAAACTAACAATAGTCTTTACTTTTGCCAAAGTCTTTATTTTTACCAAAGTATTCTGTATGCAGATGTATCCTGTTTGAAGTGACGTAATTTTCACTATAAGAATTTGTACCCTTGCCCATAATGAACGAGTTTGCTAACAGACTACACCTCGTTGTGTTCTGAGCATATTCCCAGATATCTGTTTTGCCTGAGTGGACAGTGATAGATGACCCCTGGAGTGGCAGGTTCAAATCGAGTGCACTCGTAGCTACAGGTCCGAGGATTAGGACCAGGTTTACCCTTTCAAGTCCTGCTGACAAACTTTCGCATATCATAGTGTTGTACTCTGATACAAAGTAAACTTTGACCCAGGTTGAGGTTATATTTAAGGACTTCCAGCTCAGTTAGTTTCAGATTGTTCACCAGAAATAGACATTTCCCAATCACTTTCTATTTTCTATGTATTGATACATTCCGTTGATACATTTCTTATCTTTGTCCCTGTTGAGAAGAATCCCTGGGTGGCTGTTAGAATTGATACAATAGTTGCTAGTACTCCAGAGATGCTGCTGAGAAATGTATGAACTAAATGTTGCAAAATTGTCTGCACATGAATTACTGAGGACTGAATCACCACAGGCAGGGACATTCAACTTAACTTAGATTTTGGAAAAACTGTAAAAAGAACTGTTTATTTCTGCTAAACAACCTGAAAGCTGAAAAAAATAGAACTGAGAAGATGAATCACCTCTTTAAATACTTGATGATAAAAAACAATGCCCAGGTTAAATTTCTGCTGAAATTTCTGCTGAAAGAAAGGAAAAAGGGCATGCACCCCTACAGAACAGCACGTTTACTGCAGGGTATCTTTAACCTTTTAAGTGCCAGCAGAATTTCACATTTTGGTTACGTGAAATGCCAGCCGTTTTTGAAACATTTTGTGCTCTCTCACTTTAGGGGCATTTTCTGAGGGGAAACCTATAGTTTACCTAGGAAAACTATACATTGTTTTTTTCAGTAGAAACTGAGCTTTCTAAATCTGCCTGAGTTTTCATGTATTTACACCTGTGCAAAAAAATTTATAGTGCTAAATACCAAAAAAAAATGAAAAATTACCATTTTTCATCGTATATCAATTTATACCAGAAAAATATTTCATTTTACGGATGAAAATCCAACTGATTTGGAAAGCCTTACTCGAACGTGCCAATACCAGATATGGATAGTTTTAGGGAGATTTAGGATATCTGTACAGCAAAAACTCCCGGCAGTATATTACCAAATTTTGAAAGCACTAAGGCAGAAAACAGCATGCTTTAGATTCCAAGGCAAAAAATCCTGAAACCGTAGGTTTACCCCAGAAAACCATACATTTTTGAAAAGTACACATTCTACCGATTACAAAATGGGTAACTATGTCTCTCTACTCCCAACTACCAAACATAAAAGCTTGTCTGAACATAGCGGTTTTTCAACAAAAAATTCAAAATTCTGAAAAATCATTTCAAAGGTTTTATTTTGCTGCTCCGCATATCCCAAACTATATTAGGTACCAAGAAAAAGCACCTGAAATATGATTGCCAGGGGTCCACTGAACAATTTGATACCCATTATGCATAGGTTTACCAAAGTATCTGGCATTTAGAGACACCAATATGTAGTTAGCACATCCAAATTGTTCAGGACTTTACTTCAGCTACTGAGAAATCAACACATTGACTGCATTTTTGTGGGGTAAAAACACAGAAATATATGTTTACCCCCCAAACCCATATATTTTTGGAAAGTACACATTCTACTGAATCTAAAATGGGTACCCATGCCTTTCTGCTCCAAACTACTGAGTCGCAAGGCTTTACCAAAATTGTCGGTTTTGGTGAAATATCTGAAAATTTCCTCAAAGCTTCAACCTTCAACTTCCCAGCACCATATCGCCCATGTATCATTACGTACTAAGAAAAAGCACCCTAAATATGATTGCCAGGGTTCCTCTGAACATTTTGGTGGTCATTATTCATAAGTTTACCAAAGTATCTGGCATTTAGAGGCCCCAAAATGAAGTTAGCGCATACAAACAGTCCCGTGAGTAACTTCAGCTAATGAAAGATCAACACATTGACTGCATTTTTGTGGGGTAAAAACACAGAAATATATGTTTACCCCCCAAAACCCATATATTTTTGGAAAGTACACATTCTACCGAATCTAAAATGGGTACCCATGCCTTTCTGCTCCAAACTACTGAGTCGCAAGGCTTTCCCATAATTGTCGGTTTTGGTGAAATATCTGAAAATTGCCTCAAAGCTTCAACTTCCCAGCACCATATCACCCATGTATCGTTATGCACCAAGAAAAAGCACCCTAAATATGATTGCCAGGGTTCCTCCAAACAGTTTGGTGGCCATTGTTCATAGGTTTATCAAAGTATCTGGCATTTAGAGGCCTCAAAATGAAGTTAGCGCATACAAATAGTCCTGTGGGTAACTTCATCTAATGAAAAATCAACACACTGACTGCATTTTTGTGGGATAAAAACACAGAAATATATGTTTACCCCCCAAACCCATATATTTTTGGAAAGTACACATTCTACTGAATCTAAAATGGGTACCCATGCCTTTCTGCTCCAAACTACTGAGTCGCAAGGCTTTCCCAAATTTGTCGGTTTTGGTGAAATATCTGAAAATTGCCTCAAAGCTTCAACTTCCCAGCACCATATCACCCATGTGTCATTACGTACTAGGAAAAAGCACCCTAAATATGATTGCCAGGGTTCCTCTGAACATTTTGGTGGCCATTGTTCATAGGTTTACCAAAGTATCTGGCATTTAGAGTCCCCAAAATGAAGTTAGCGCATACAAACAGTCCCGTGGGTAACTTCAGCTAATGAAAGATCAACACACAGGAGAAAGCTCTCTGTTTAGTGCTGAATTAAGCATTGAAATTCCTGTTTGAGACAGGATTTTTTGTTATCATTTGGTGTGTGAATGTGTTGTCCACTTGGTGGGTGAAATTTGGGAAGTTTTGAGTTGATTTTCTTTACTAAAAATCGATTTTTCTTTTGACCCTGAAGGTGAGTGATTCCTAGCCCAGTTCCTTTCACTTGCTCTGGGCTACAAACTCACTGTTAGATCCCCTACCCCTCCCCCTTACCTGGGTGTCAGTTTCATTTGCATTTTTCTCTTGTTTCAGCACAAATTGTTTAATTTTTGTACAGATTGAGTGGATATTTTGATTTTGCACTCAGTTCTGTGAGGAGAGAAAGCTAAAGGGAGAAGGATTTAATATAAGTATAAATATAAAATATTTTCCAGCAGCAGCAGTGCAGCTCCCAGGCACCTGCTCACATTAACCCTCTTCCTGCCACAGCTTCTCAACTTAAAACTTATTTTTTTTTGTTAATCAATAGTATAAAGCTTTCTTTTTGTGTGGTGTTGTGTAAAATAATGGGAGGGAATAAAAAGGAAAGTTATAAAAAAACATCTCTTGGTTCTAAAGCAAAAGGACCTGAAAAACCCAGCTGTAGCTCTGCAAGGAAACACCAGTCAGAGCCCATGTCAAAAAGCCCCATTGCCTCTACTTCTGCTGCTGCAGCTAATGTGACCCCTGCTAAAACATTTGCACACGCGGTAGCTACTGGCAGCAACCCTAGCCAAGTCACTGCTGGGGTAGAGAAGCTTACAAGGAAGCATGGGGTCAGATGCCTAATGTCAAGCACTCATGGCATAAAGGCTTATATAAAGGCTGCAGCTGAAGTGGTGGGCCACTCTGCAGTAGTGGCAGCAAGTAAAATGTATGGGAAAGCCATAATCTTTGCCCGTACTCTAACTGCAGTGCATACTCTGGTATAGAGGGGTATCACAGTGGGAGGGAGTTATGTCCCTGTAGAACCTCTAGAAGGATTGGGCACAAGGGTGGTTTTATCTAATGTGCCCCCCTTCCTGCAAGACCACTTATTGTACCCCCACCTGCAAGCCCTTGGGGAGTTAAAATCAAATATGTCTAGAATTCCCCTGGGATGTAAGGAGAGCAGACTGAGGCATGTCCTTTCCTTTAAAAGGCAGGTGCAACTACTTTTACCTCGGGGGCAAGACACTATTGAGGGGTCTTTCGGGGTTCCATTTGAAGGGGTGCTGTATAAAATTTTTTACAGCACAGAGGAAGTGAGGTGCTTCCTTTGCAAGAACCTGGGGCACACTCGCCAGAGTTGCCCCAAAGGGCAAATTAAGACCACAGCCCCTGTTCCTGCTCCCAATGCCTCAAATAAAACATCTTATCCTGCTGGGACTATTTCAGCAGGGTCCTCAAAGGGGATATCTCCTTCACTAAAGAACCTCAAGGTGGCTGTTACACAACCCACCTCTACAACATCCAAACCTCCTCCTTCTTCACTGAAGACATCTAAGGCTGCAGCATGTCTTACAATTGCGGCAAAAGAGAAGGGGGGAAAACATGTCAAAGCTTCCCCCAGGGTCACAGTTGTTCCTACCACAAAAGGGTGTACCCCTGTTATGGGCACCCCTGAAGGTGTGGGGGTACCCATGATTGCAACACCTGTTGGGGTTGGGGCAGATAGTGGCCTTTCCTCTTCAGATGCCAAGAAAAAGAGGAAATTTAAATCAAACTGGCTGGTACCTGAGGAATGGGCATCAGTGGTTAATGATGGGGCACCCCCATCCAAGGGTAAAAAGGGCAGCAAAACTTCTGCTCCTCATGTGGTGACATTGTCTGGCCCAACTGTTGGTCACGATCAACCGGTGTCAGACCATGCACTCTTGCCTCCAGACCAGGTGGGGAATAATGAGGTTAATGGTCTGCATGGCCTTGAACATGGCAGTGTTGGTTTCCCCACAGAGTCAGGGGTGCAGTATCTGCCTCAAAATCATTTGGAAGATCTTCCCTTGGAGTGTAAAGAGACACCTGAGACTCCTGCAGAGTGGGCAGTCAGTGTTCCTGAAGTGCTGAGATTTGGGAACTGCAACCAGCCTCAGTTTTTAGTGCCTCAGGGTATTTCACTCCAGGAGGGGGACAATATTGGGCTAACCCCCATACAGGACCCTGCAGATAAAACTGCTGGGAAGGATGGTGAGGGTGGAGTTGTAAATACGGAGGAGGGTAGCCAGACAACCTCTACTGTTCATGCTAAAATCTCTCCTCCCTTGTCTTCAACTGACCCAAATGTTATTGCCATCAAAAAAGCACAGGAGGTAGTAGAGAGGGCAGAGGCTAACCATCGAGCCTCCAAAGCTCTACCTGTTGCTGGGGAGCTAATTAGTTCTGTTGCTCCTGTGTCAAACACTTCCAAATGTGTTTCAAGTGAAGTTGAGGGAACACCTGAGCCATTGCAGGGTCTCCAGAAAAGTGATTCTGATACTTTTCTTTTTCTTTTCAAATTCTTTTTATTAAGTTTCAATAAGTTTCAATAAAACATTGAATCATGTATGTATACAATCATGAAGTCTTTAACATTAAAAGAAGAACAGTTCAGAATATTAACATGAAAATTTTATCATGTGAACAAAAAAAAAAAAAACCAAGCCAACATAAAAAAAGAAAACAAATTGACCTGTAATTTACCAAAATTCAGTATGTAGTCAGGTAACATAGATGAATTTGCTTAAATTTTAGATAATAAATAAATAAATAATAATAATGGCACATTCATATACATATAAATAGAAAAGAATATTAATTCTACCCAATTCATTCATTCCCAATATCTTGTCCCATCAGCTTAAGAATAAATTCTCTTTTAGCATTATCTAAAGATGAGATATATATGGACCATCTGTATTTTACTTTATTCCTCTGAGATAAATCATCCATCCGGAATCTGATTACCTCCTGCAAACATAAATTATGTAAAGAAAGCACATCATTCACAGACGGAGGAGTATCCCTGATCCAGCACAAAAAAATAGCTTTCCGAGTAGCTGCCATAACTAGCCAACAGAAGGATGAAATCTCATCAGAAACATTCGTAGAAGAACCATAACTAGACACCAAAAGAGAATCTCTGACATCTAATAGTGCAAACTGAGGATTCAATACTATATCCAATTTAACCACATCCTTAATATGACGTTCAATTGAATCCCAAAGAGTTTTAATAAATGGACATTTCCGAATATAATGAAAAAAATCAATATTTTGTTCTTTGCACTTCGGGCAATAGGAAACCCTCCGAGAATCTTTGTTACTTTGGAATAATTGTCCGTATCCTAAGTGGATAAATCTGAATTGTTGATCTCTCCAACTCTCAGACAGTATATTATTCCTAAAATTTTTAAAAGAATTTAGAAGATCCCTAGAAGATACACCAACGCCCAAAAACAAAGACCATTTTTTACTAGCATTTTCAAGTGGATCTAAATTACAAGCAAGAGGAACTCACATGCCCCTACTGCAGCCACTCCTAAATCGTGTCCAGTCCATAATAGTGTGGTGGTTCCTCGTACTGGTCTCCATCCAGTGGACATTGCATGTAGAGGGTTTAGGTGGGTGAGAAGACCAATCCACACATGTAGGATAAAATTCTTGTCCGGCTTTATTTTGTATAGATAAAACAACAAACAGGCATCTATTTCAGATGTACTCCTACTCTATGATATGTTAGATCACCTGACGCGTTTCATGCCTCTTTCTGGCACTTCATCTAAATTACAAGGCCTCAAGTTTAAAAGATGTGCTGAAATCCATGAAATATTATTTAGTTTAAGATCTTCAACTAATTGTGATAATGAATCATAAAACGGATGATGTCTTAATTGCGATTTTGTTTTGTTATCAATTATTTGGAAACCATATCTGATCTGCATATAACTTAGCCTTTCCTTCTCCGATAGATCATAAAGTCCTTTGATAACTTCCCAAGAAAAAGGATCTCCAGAACTTGGATCAATAATATGACTAATTTGAAAGACACCATATCTTCTCCATCTACAAGATATTTGATTTCTATTCTTCTTAGGAAAACCTCCCAAAAAGAATGGAGATAAGAAAGGCGAAACATTAAAGTTTAAATTATTATTTTTACATAGAATTTTCCAAGTGCTAGTTGTATCCCTATAAATCGGGTTTCTCCTTACATCTATATGCTGCTCAGACCATCTACTATGAATAGAAGAGATAATATGTTCTTTTGAATCTAAAAATTGCTCTAAATCTAGGTTAGTAAATTTCTCTTTACCCGATAACCATTCCACAATATATCTAGTATTGGCAGCTACATTGAACTTTCTAAAATCTGGAACATTAAGTCCCCCTAAACATTTAGGGTTTCTAAGCTTGGATAGAGAAATTTTAGGTTTTTTATTATGCCATATAAAGTTATTCAAAATTCGGTCCAAATTCTGCACATCTGAATGTTTTATCAATAACGGAAGATTTAAAATAGGAAATGCAATTTTTGGAAAGATCAACATTTTAAACAATGCAATCCTTCCCATTAAATTCAATGGACTATCAATCCATTTTTTACAACAAGTACTCATTACTTGAATTAATGGGGTAAAATTCAAAGTATACAATCTAGATAGATCAGAAGAAACCAATATCCCTAGATACTTCAATTTGCCAGATGGGGGCTTAATTTTAAGATCAGCAAGTACTTGATTAGGAATAGTACAGCAAATATTCAATAAGTCTGTTTTACTAGAATTTATACTGTATCCCGAGAAAGTTTTATAGTAATCAAAAAAATCAAAAATGTTTTTAATTGAATGGGAAGGATTACTAACAAATAAGAGAAGGTCGTCAGCATATGCTAATGATTTAATATGTTTGCCATTAAATCTCATTCCTTGAAATAAATTTGAAGAGTCTATATATCTAATTAGTGGCTCCATAGAGATATTAAATAAAAGTGGAGATAAAGGACAACCTTGACGAGTTCCTCTATATAGCCCAAATGTTTCAGAAAGTTCACCCACTACTGCAATTCTAGCCTTAGGCTTTGAATAAATAGATTCAAGTAATGAAATGAATTCACCTTTCAGACCAAATCTGTTACAACATAGAGAAAGATATTTCCACGAGACATTGTCAAAAGTCTTTTCGGCATCTAGACTCAAAATTGAGCATGGGATCCTGGACTTCTTAGCATTATAAATGACATTCAATAAAGTACGAATGTTTTTAACCCCAGTCCTATTTTTCACAAAACCATTTTGTTGAGAGGAAATAATACTAGGTAACAAAAAGGATATCTGATACTTTTCCTGTAACAACTTGTGGAGAGATTCTCAAAGCTCTAGTGGAGAGGGGAGATTATCAATCCCTTAGCCAGGAAGAGCTCATGGATGAGGGGAACATCGAAGAGGAGGTTGACATAGGAGTGGCAAATCCTTCTACCCCAATCATCCCTGCTGAGGAACTCAAAAAGTTTCTTGAGAGCACCCTTGGTGTTAAATTAGAGAAGAAGATGCACATAGCTCTGGAGAAGTGGCATGATTTGCCTTTAGTTATCAATTCTGTGAGACAGTACATTAAGGTCATAAAAGAGGCCAAGAACTATGGAACAGCGGAATATCTCCGTATAATGAAGTTTCACAAAAAATGTTTGTCTCATCAGACCTTGATGAAGGTTAAAGCACTTCCTAAGACTCAGTAATGGCCTTGAGTATAAGCACACTTAATACTAATGGCTGTCGGAATCCTTTCCGAATGTTTCAGGTACTCTCCTTTCTTCGTCAAGGAGGGTACTCTGTGAGTTTCCTCCAAGAGACCCACACCACTCCAGAGCTTGAAGCAAGCTGGAATCTGGAGTGGAAGGGAAGGGTCTTTCTTAATCACCTCACTTGGACATCATGCGGGGTGGTGACCCTTTTCTCAGATTCCTTCCAGCCAGAGGTCCTGAGTGCTACCTCTGTCATCCCTGGCCGTCTATTGCATCTTCGGGTCCGGGAGTCAGGTAGAACATATAATCTAATGAATGTGTATGCTCCTACTACCGGACCAGAGAGGGCACGGTTCTTTGAAAGTTTGTCAGCCTACATGGAGACAATTGACTCTGATGAAGCCTTGATTATAAGGGGTGATTTTAATTACACCCTTGATGCTCGAGATCGCAATGTACCCAAGAAAAGAGACTCGTCTGAGTCCGTTTTGCGAGAACTAATTGCTCATTTCTCCTTGGTTGATGTCTGGAGAGAACAGAACCCAGAGACGGTTGCCTTTACCTATGTCAGGGTGAGAGATGGTCATGTTTCTCAATCCCGGATTGATAGGATATATATATCGAGCCATCTCATGTCACGAGCCCAGTCGAGCACCATTAGATTGGCACCATTCTCAGACCACAATTGTGTATCCCTGAGAATGTCAATCGCACCATCTCTGCCAAAAGCTGCTTACTGGCACTTTAACAACAGTTTATTAGAAGATGAGGGTTTTGCAAAGTCAGTCCGGGATACATGGAGAGGCTGGAGGGCCTTTCAGGATGAATTTGCCACATTGAACCAGTGGTGGGATGTAGGCAAGGTTCACCTAAAGCTCTTGTGTCAAGAGTATACCAAAAGTGTGAGCGGGCAGCGCAATGCAGAGATTGAGGCACTGAATGGGGAGGTGCTTGATCTTGAGCAAAGGCTATCAGGCTCTGAAGACCAAGCCCTTCAGTGTGAATATCTAGAAAGGAAAGAAGCGCTGCGTAACATGGAACAACGACAGGTTCGTGGCCTTTGTGCGAAGCCGGATGCAGTTACTTTGTGATATGGATCGTGGTTCCCGATTCTTCTATGCTCTGGAGAGGAAGAAGGGGAACCGAAAACAAATCACATGCCTTTTTGCGGAGGATGGAACCCCCCTTGAGGATCCGGAGGCTATCCGGGACAGAGCCCGGTCCTTCTATCAAAACCTTTTTTCTCCAGATCCCATCTCTCCAGATGCCTGTGAGGAGCTATGGGATGGGCTTCCAGTGGTCAGTGAGAGGAGAAAAGAGAGGTTGGAAACACCAATCACTCTAGATGAACTCTCTCAAGCACTCCGTTTAATGCCCCACAATAAATCTCCTGGGCTTGACGGACTGACCATAGAGTTCTTCCAGTTCTTTTGGGATACTCTGGGCCCTGATTTCCATAGGGTCCTAACTGAGGCCTTCAAGAAAGGTGAGTTGCCACTTTCGTGTCGTTGAGCAGTTTTATCACTACTTCCTAAGAAGGGGGATCTCCGTCTTATTAAGAACTGGAGACCAGTCTCACTGCTTAGCACAGACTATAAGATCGTGGCCAAAGCTATCTCACTTAGGCTCAAATCAGTGCTGGCAGAGGTGATTCATCCTGACCAGTCCTATACAGTCCCCGGTCGGACAATTTTTGATAATGTCTTTTTAATCCGAGACTTACTACATTTTGCGAGAAGGACTGGTCTATCTCTTGCTTTTCTCTCTCTGGATCAAGAGAAGGCATTTGACAGGGTGGATCACCAATATCTTATAGGCACTCTGCAAGCCTATAGCTTTGGCCCACAGTTTGTGGGCTACCTGAAAACAATGTATGCCTCTGCAGAGTGTTTAGTTAAAATCAATTGGTCTCTGACTGCACCTCTGGCCTTTGGACGAGGAGTTCGGCAAGGATGCCCCTTGTCGGGACAACTGTACTCGCTGGCCATTGAGCCCTTCCTGTGTCTCTTAAGGAAAAGGCTCACGGGACTGGTGCTCAAAGAACCTGACATGAGGGTGGTTCTCTCAGCCTACGCTGATGATGTAATTCTTGTGGCCCAGGACCTAGTTGATCTTGAGCGGGCACAAGAGTGTCAAGAAGTCTACGCTGCTGCCTCATCTGCCCGGATCAACTGGTCCAAGAGCTCAGGCCTTCTGGAGGGTTCTCTAAAGGTAGATTTCCTGCCTCCTGCTTTTCGTGACATCTCGTGGGAGAGTAAATTAAATATTTAGGCGTCTACCTATCAGCTGAGGAGTATCCTGTCTCACAGAATTTCATTGAACTTGAGGAGTGTGTTCTAACGCGCCTTGGAAAGTGGAAGGGTTTTGCTAAAGTACTTTCTATGAGGGGGAGAGCTTTGGTGATTAATCAGCTGGTGGCCTCTCAGATCTGGTACCGGCTGATATGTCTTAGCCCAACCCAAGAATTCATTGCTAAAATCCAGAGAAGGTTACTGGACTTTCTCTGGATAGGAAAGCATTGGGTTTCTGCAGGTGTCTCAAGCCTCCCGTTGAAAGAGGGAGGGCAGGGAGTCGTGTGTATACGTTCTCAAGTGCACACCTTCCGTCTCCAGCAAATACAGAGATACTTGTATGCAGATCCTTCTCCACAGTGGTGTACTCTAGCATCGAGTTTTTATCGCCAGGTACGAAATATGGGATATGACCGGCAATTGTTTATAATTGAACCTGAGGGTTTCCTAAGAAACCTTTCAACCCTGCCGGCTTACTACCAAGACACGCTAAAAACCTGGAGCATGGTATCCGTGTTAAGGCAAGGAGCCATTGAAGGGGAAGACATTCTAAATGAGCCCCTACTTTACAATCCATCTTTTAAGACTAGGATGTTAGAATCCATCAGCATCCGACGTCGCCTTTGCCAGGCTCGGTTAACCAGAGTTGGAGATCTCCTGGATTTTGAGAAATCAGATTGGGTGGACTCTCAAGCAGTTATGCAACGCATGGGATTCCTCACCACTAGGGTTCCACACCGTCTTCTCAAGGAAATCAAGGACACAATCTCTCCTGATTCTCACACCTTCATTGATGGGGTTTTACATGCTGGAGAGCCACGTCCACCTTGGAACTCCTCACCTCCAGACATAATAATAGCACCTAAAACCCGTCAATCCCCCCAAGCACCTCCTTCCCCCAACTTGAGCCAGTTGGAGAATTTTCCATTGACACGCTTTCATGATATAACAAGAAAGCTGTTGTACTCTCTAATGCTTCACACTGTACACTTCCTTGCCCTCATCTCCTGATATGATACCATCTGGAGACGTGTGCTTAATGAGGGTGAAAGACCTCAGTGGCGAGCTCTTTATTCCAGTTTGGTGCCTAGACCAACTGGAGACTTGAGTTGGAAAGTGCTGCATGGTGCATTGAGCACGGGAGAGTATTTAGCTCGTTTTACAGACTCCCCAGCTGCTTGTCCATTCTGTGGCAAAGGAGAGTCTGTGTTTCATGCTTATTTTACGTGTGCCAGACTGAAACCTCTATTGGCTCTTTTGAGGAAGCTTTACCTGCAGTTCTGGTTACATTTTTCCCCTCATGTTTATATTTTTGGACGCCCAGTATCCCGGGACAATAAAGAGAAAGACCTTCTCTCCAACTTGCTCCTGGCTTTAGCTAAATTAGTCATCCATAAATCTAGAAAGCAATGTTTGGAAGGTGGGAATCCTCTGCCAGCAGAGGTCTTGTTCCGAGTGCTGGTGCGTTCCCGCATCCGAGCAGAGTACACCCAAGCAGTGTTTACTGGTCGGTTGAAAGAATTTGCTGACCAGTGGGCAATAGATGGGGTACTTTGCTCAGTATCCCCAGACCTGGTTTCTGTTCAGACAATTCTCACACTCCATATTTAAGTGCACTTTAATTTAAGTGACAGTTGTATTTTAATCAGTTAATTATCTCCTTTGAGATGTGATTAACTTTGGTGAGCAATCACTCACCTGCAATTTGAATATATCAGCTAATGAAAAATCAACACATTGACTGCATTTTTGTGGGGTAAAAACACAGAAATATATGTTTACCCCCCAAAACCCATATATTTTTGGAAAGTACACATTCTACAGAATCTAAAATGGGTACCCATGCCTTTCTGCTCCAAACTACTGAGTCGCAAGGCTTTCCCACAATTGTCAATTTTGATGAAATATCTGAAAATTGCCTCAAAGCTTCAACTTCTCAGCACCATATCACCCATGTATCGTTATGCACCAAGAAAAAGCACCCTAAATATGATTGCCAGGGTTCCTCCGAACAGTTTGGTGGCCATTGTTCATAGGTTTACCAAAGTATCTGGCATTTAGAGGCCCCAAAATGAAGTTAGCGCATACAAACAGTCCCGTGGGTAACTTCAGCTAATGAAAAATCAACACATTGACTGCATTTTTGTGGGGTAAAAACACAGAAATATATGTTTACCCCCCAAACCCATACATTTTTGGAAAGTACACATTCTACCGAATCTAAAATGGGTACCCATGCCTTATTGCTCCAAACTACTGAGTCGCAAGGCTTTCCCAAAGTTGTCGGTTTTGGTGAAATATCTGAAAATTGCCTCAAAGCTTCAACTTCCCAGCACCATATCACCCATGTGTCATTACGTACTAAGAAAAAGCACCCTAAATATCATTGCCAGGGTTCCTCCGAACAGTTTGGTGGCCATTGTTCATAGGTTTACCAAAGTATCTGGCATTTAGAGGCCCCAAAATGAAGTTAGCGCATACAAACAGTCCCGTGGGTAACTTCAGCTAATGAAAAATCAACACATTGACTGCATTTTTGTGGGGTAAAAACACAGAAATATATGTTTACCCCCAAACCCATACATTTTTGGAAAGTACACATTCTACAGAATCTAAAATGGGTACCCATGCCTTATTGCTCCAAACTACTGAGTCGCAAGGCTTTCCCAAAGTTGTCGGTTTTGGTGAAATATCTGAAAATTGCCTCAAAGCTTCAACTTACCAGCACCATATCACCCATGTGTCGTTACGTACTAAGAAAAAGCACCCTAAATATGATTGCCAGGGTTCCTCTGAACATTTTGGTGGCCATTGTTCATAAGTTTACCAAAGTATATGGCATTTAGAGGCCCCAAAACGAAGTTAGCACATACAAATTGTCCGGTGGGTAACTTCAGCTAATGAAAAATCAACACATTGACTGCATTTTTGTGGGGTAAAAACACAGAAATATATGTTTACCCCCCAACCCCATATATTTTTGGAAATTACACATTCTACAGAATCTAAAATGGGTACCCATGCCTTTCTGCTCCAAACTACTGAGTCGCAAGGCTTTGCCAAATTTGGCGGTTTTGGTGAAATATCTGGAAATTGCCTCAAAGCTTCAACTTTCCAGCATCGTATTGTCCATGTATCATTACCAGCATAAAGCATCCTAAATATAAACATATGGGTCTACTAAACAGTTTGATGCCCAATGTGCATAGATATACCAAACTATGTGGCGCACAGAGACCCCCAAATGACAATATGTATAGACATTTTCACGGCTGACGCGCTGGCTGCTGCAATATAACCACCCGGTGTGTGTATTATGCGACATTAGACCACCTAACAGTACAGAGACCCCAGAAAACCATATATTTTCAGAAAGTAAGCATTCTGATGAATCCAATATGGGTAAATAAGTGTTTCTACTGCAAACTGCCAAACTGCAAAGCAATGCTGAACATAACGGTTTTTATCAAATTTCTGAAAATCGTCACAAAGCTTGAATTTTACCCCATTATATGCCCCACATTTCGTAACGTATCAGCATAAAACATCCTAAATATGAATGCCAGGGGTCTACTGAACACTTTGATGCCCAATATGCATAGATATACCAAACTATGTGGTGCACAGAGACCCCCAAATGACAATAGTGTATATACATTTTCACGGCTGACGCGCTGGCTGCTGCAATATGAGCACCTGGTGTGTGTATTATGCGACATTAGACCCCCCTAACAGTACAGAGACCCCAGAAAACCATATATTTTCAGAAAGTACACATTCTGACGAATCCAATATGGGTAAATAAGTGTTTCTACTGCAAACTGCCAAACTGCAAAGCAATGCTGAACATAACGGTTTTTATCAAATTTCTGAAAATCGTCACAAAGCTTGAATTTTACCCCATTATATGCCCACATTTCATAACGTATCAGCATAAAACATCCTAAATATGAACGCCAGGGGTCTACTGAACACTTTGATGCCCAATATGCATAGATATACCAAACTATGTGGCGCACAGAGACCCCCAAATGACAATAGTGTATATACATTTTCACGGCTGACGCACTGGCTGCTGCAATATGAGCACCTGGTGTGTGTATTATGCGACATTAGACCCCCCTAACAGTACAGAGACCCCAGAAAACCATATATTTTCAGAAAGTACACATTCTGACGAATCCAATATGGGTAAATAAGTGTTTCTACTGCAAACTGCCAAACTGCAAAGCAATGCTGAACATAACGGTTTTTATCAAATTTCTGAAAATCGTCACAAAGCTTGAATTTTACCCCATTATATGCCCCACATTTCGTAACGTATCAGCATAAAACATCCTAAATATGAACGCCAGGGGTCTACTGAACACTTTGATGCCCAATATGCATAGATATACCAAACTATGTGGCACACAGAGACCCCCAAATGACAATAGTGTATATACATTTTCACGGCTGACGCGCTGGCTGCTGCAATATGAGTACCTGGTGTGTGTATTATGCAACATTAGACCCCCCTAACAGTACAGAGACCCCAGAAAACCATATATTTTCAGAAAGTACACATTCTGACGAATCCAATATGGGTAAATAAGTGTTTCTACTGCAAACTGCCAAACTGCAAAGCAATGCTGAACATAACGGTTTTTATCAAATTTCTGAAAATCGTCACAAAGCTTGAATTTTACCCCATTATATGCCCCACATTTCGTAACGTATCAGCATAAAACATCCTAAATATGAACGCCAGGGGTCTACTGAACACTTTGATGCCCAATATGCATAGATATACCAAACTATGTGGCACACAGAGACCCCCAAATGACAATAGTGTATATACATTTTCACGGTTGACGCGCTGGCTGCTGCAATATGAGCACCTGGTGTGTGTATTATGCAACATTAGACCCCCCTAACAGTACAGAGACCCCAGAAAACCATATATTTTCAGAAAGTACACATTCTGACGAATCCAATATGGGTAAATAAGTGTTTCTACTGCAAACTGCCAAACTGCAAAGCAATGCTGAACATAACAGTTTTTATCAAATTTCTGAAAATCGTCACAAAGCTTGAATTTTACCCCATTATATGCCCCACATTTCGTAACGTATCAGCATAAAACATCCTAAATATGAACGCCAGGGGTCTACTGAACACTTTGATGCCCAATATGCATAGATATACCAAACTATATGGCGCACAGAGACCCCCAAATGACAATAGTGTATATACATTTTCACGGCTGACGCGCTGGCTGCTGCAATATGAGCACCTGGTGTGTGTATTATGCAACATTAGACCCCCCTAACAGTACAGAGACCCCAGAAAACCATATATTTTCAGAAAGTACACATTCTGAAGAATCCAATATGGGTAAATAAGTGTTTCTACTGCAAACTGCCAAACTGCAAAGCAATGCTGAACATAACGGTTTTTATCAAATTTCTGAAAATCGTCACAAAGCTTGAATTTTACCCCATTATATGCCCCACATTTCGTAACGTATCAGCATAAAACATCCTAAATATGAACGCCAGGGGTCTACTGAACACTTTGATGCCCAATATGCATAGATATACTAAACTATGTGGCGCACAGAGACCCCCAAATGACAATAGTGTATATACATTTTCACGGCTGACGCGCTGGCTGCTGCAAAATGAGCACCTGGTGTGTGTATTATGCGACATTAGACCCCCCTAACAGTACAGAGACCCCAGAAAACCATATATTTTCAGAAAGTACACATTCTGACGAATCCAATATGGGTAAATAAGTGTTTCTACTCCAAACTGCCAAACTGCAAAGCAATGCTGAACGTAACGGTTTTTATCAAATTTCTGAAAATCGTCACAAAGCTTGAATTCTACCGCATTATATGCCCCACATTTCGTAACGTATCAGCATAAAACATCCTAAATATGAACACCAGGGGTCTACTGAACACTTTGATGCCCAATATGCATAGATATACCAAACTATGTGGCGCACAGAGACCCCCAAATGGATTTAAAGTAGATAAAATTTACAAGGCAAAACAAAATAAGGCAGTAAAGAGTGAAATGCAAAAAAATCCAACAAAACCACAAAAATCAATGTTTTTTTTCCAGACTAGTGTTATCGGCCGTCAGAATCACAGTTTGAATATTTTAGCTGGGCCAAACAGGTAATACGGCTAGAAACAAGTGAACACAACATACGCAGAGCTGAAAATGCAATAAAATGGCTAAAAATTCAATAAAATGGCTAAAAATGCACCAAAATACCCAAAATTGCAATATAATCACCGAAATAACATAAAAAAGATATTGCACAGTACGGTTAGCGAATACGCTATTCGTAATGGCAATAAAACATTTTTTTCAGCCAAAAAAAGAGACGATGCGATAAGAAAAAAAAAAAAAGCCACGATGCCATGTATGTGCGTGTGCGTGTGTACAAATGGTAAATTACATGTTATGTGCGCGTGTGTGCGTGTGCACATGTGTGTAAGTGCAGTGAGTGTAAGTGACCCCCCCATCCCCAAAAATGTATGTGTAAGTGTGTGTAAGTGTGAATCTAAGTGTGTATTACTGTAATAAGTGTGTGTTGGTGTGTTTGTGTGTGTAATTGTTGCACTAACCTGAAAAAATCGCTGGAGACTGTTGCAGGCGATCAGGAAGAGCCCCTGGAAGACATCTGCCTCATGGTTCCTGTCTGTGTGCTGTGGGGGCGGAGATCGTCGATCCGGTGCAGGCTGCAGCAGCAGGACACGTAAGTAACACGTGCCTGCTGCTGTTTTTGGGCCCCTGGGCGATCGCGCCCCAGGGGCCACTCGATCCCCTGCTCTGCTCGTTGCCTAGGGGCAGGGGATCGAGCAGGAACGGAGCGAGCGGCTCTAACAGCCGCTCCTCCGCTTCTGAACCCGGAAGTGCTGCAGAACGTAGAATCTACGTTCTGTGGCATTTCAAGTACCTTTGCCACAGAACGTAGATTCTACGATCTGTGGCATTTAAAGGGTTAACAACAATGACAAAACAACAACACAGATGTTTATAGATTTGGAACAACTTTATTTAATATGTTAAAATAAACATTGATGGAACAACAAACTCACCAGACTGTGCCAAAATATGTATTTCTCAAGATGACTGAAATTGCTCCAAATAAGTCACTGTTTGAAGACATATAAAACCAGAATATTTAAATATACAACTTTGTTGTTCTTCCAGTCATTAAGTACTCATGTTACTATCCCATGAAAGGCAGGCACCTCCTACTGATGTGTATAAATACAAATATACAGAGAAGGAATGTTCTGGGATCACAATAAACTATATTCTCATACTATACTGTCTAAGGGAATCAATATGGCACCTCCTCCCATATGTATAAATACAAATATACAGAGAAGGAATGTTCTTGGCACACAATAAGCTAAACCCTCATACTGTACTGTGTAAGGGAATCAATATGGCACCTCCCTCCTCCCATATGTATAAATACAAATATACAGAGAAGGAATGTTCTGGACACACAATAAGCTTTACCCTCATACTGTACTGTCTAAGGGAATCAATATGGCACCTCCTTCCATATGTATAAATACAAATATACAGAGAAGGAATGTTCTGGGCACACAATAAGCTAAACCCTCATACTGTACTATCTAAGGGAATCAATATGGCACCTCCTCAAAATGCCCTGGCCCTTAGATACACTTAAAATGTTACTCAGTTAGGGTTGCCACCTTTTCTGGAAAAAAAATACCGGCCTTCCTATATATTTATCTTTTTTCCCTATTAATAACATTGGGATCAACCATCATTTTTACCGGCCAGATGGCAACTCTACACTCAGTGATGTTACTGGTCCTTTAACACTAGACACACATGAAAACCTCGCGCTACATACAGTAGCTAAATGGCAATTAAAGTAGATGCATGCTGCATTGGCAGAAACCTGCTCTGTTTGCAAAATGATTCCAAATGAACTGCTGATTAGCCATTCAGTAGGTGGATTTAATGTGTCCTTTTACCAATATAAATATATAAAACACTTGAGTGTTTGTCCTGCTGATGCTCTCTAGGTATTCATAGAATAGCATCTACCTACTAGACATAAAGTAGTAACTCAATTCTAAACATCAATATTCAGCTCTCAAGTAATGCCCTTCATGGCTTGAGTTCATATAAACCCCCACATAACTGGAGTTTTCACAGATGGATTTATGTACCAGATGGGGGCAGTAGATAGATCTCTATACTGCTCGAGGCATCAGCTGTGCACACGGGGTTAATGTGGAACAATAGGAATGGATGGCATTCATTAACACTCCTCAGCATCCACAATGAGAGGAATGGGGGGGTGCAGGGTTGGTGCAGACCCCAGAGTCTGGCAATAAATGGGTTAAGATTATTTGAAAGCATGGAGCGGAAGCCAAGAAACATATGGGAGGAACAGTGCTTGCCTTCAGCTTGGATTAAAGGGAAAATGTCCCAGATCATGCATAAAGAGACACTAGGGTGGAGGCTTTTAAAGGGCTGACTGAACAGTTAATGCTTTAAAGAATTAAAACCAGGAATAATCCCTGGTTTTAATTCTTTAAAGCATTAACTGTTCAGTCAGCCCTTTAAAAGCTCTCCACCCTAGTGGGATATCCCAACCTGCAGCCCTCCAGCTGCAACCTTTTTTAAGAAAAGCTGCATTGTACAGAACAAAGGAAGCAGCTGCGGGCTCTGATCTGCTCACACACGACAGTCACAGCGCACATGGAGCTGCTCTCTAGATCGCGGCCCCGGGCTCCTGGGCAGCCTGCGCCAGTACGCCTACCTTGTACTTGGGTTGTTTGCAGTGAGTGACTTCTTCGATCAGCATGCGGCAGAGATCTGAGATCTCTCCAGGGCAGGGCTAGTAACAGCTAGGCTGAAGACACAAATGGAGAGACTGTGACCAGACGTACGCTCGGCTCCCCTCCCACCGGAAGTCAGAGAATCTCAATCAATCTCGCGAAGGCGGACGACGTGACGTGAGACAGAATGCAGCGAACTCCTGCTCCCCCTCCGGAAACTGCCGAGAAAACCTGGAAGAAGCTAGGAAGATCCGAAGCGACGAGCCGGCGGGACATCTTCACCTCCTATCCGGGACGGCGGGACAGGCAAGTAAAATCGGGACTGTCCCGCCTAATCCGGGACACTTGGGAGGTATGTTAAAGTGGCTATTTATTATTACAAATGTACAAGGAAGCATGTGGCAAAAGAGATCCTCTAATGCCCTAGATATGAGCCCACCCTAAATAAAGGTGGTATGCCCCTCAAATCGTTGGAAAAGAAATGTTAACACAAAAATCTTTAATAGCTAGGACTTTTGAAGGCAATCCTGCTTTAAAAATGAAAAACGACAGCATTTTTTACAACTTTTATGACTTTCACACATACAGGATATAATGTCACTGACATAAGATTGAGGAGGATGTAGCTTCATCTTATCAGTTCGCCTGGTCTAAGGTGGTAAAGGAAACTCTAGCAAACAGGTTAACGCTCTGTAAAATTTGCACTTTAGTGAATTTGCGGATTAACGATCTTTCGCCTGAGCAAAAATTCACCTGGCGATATGGTGCGAAACTGCACTAGCGATGGTCTCTTTCGGTAGGGAATTGTCATTTACACTTGTTAGTAAATTGGTGATGATGCAGATGAGATTTCTGGCAAAATTTCACTAGCGACAGTCATTTTGCAGTTTAGAAAATCTGCCCCATAGTATGGTACTCCTGTATTCATAGAGTTCAGAGGTATTAGTTTATCTCTACACAAGATTCCAGGCCATGACAAATTACCAGCCACATTGCCACCATCATGCTCAGGAATTTCTCTGGATATGTATTTAATAGCATCTTCTTAAAAAAAAGTTACTTTCAGTTATTCCATCAGGTGGGATGTTTCTGACTGTAGCTACTTATAATGATCCTGCAACTACAAATAATATTTTTCAAGGACTCCTGTGAGCAAGTGTCACCAAGTGGGCTGTGTATGTACATATTAAGGCTGGTTTCTAAAAGCAACCACAAGTGTAATTGCATTTGTTCAGGCAGTCCCCTAAAGTTTAGACAACAAAGGGGGGGGGAATGTTATATTGGTCGCTAATACAAAAATCTTTTGCAATTCATTTGCAATGTGAATAAATGTTCACAAAGTGCACAATTTTGCCTTCGCAAATATTTTGCCCCTCACACGACCAAAGATAGTTATTGCAAATTTTCTAGTTTGTGATAGTGTGCAGTATACATAATAAAAAGTTTTTACATTTGCTCGAAAAGTTAACATCACCTTCAAGCAAGTCTTAAAGGTTCGTAATGCACTATAAAGATTTGCAATGCAATTTGCAACATGCTAATTTTTATTCGCAAACTTGTTCTCCTTGCAAATTCTCCCCCTAAGTGCTTCCTAATGTACAGTTGGGAGTGGAAGTTGTTTCCTTACCCTTTGTTATAGTATTTTCTTGGCAGTTCAATAGCTGTACAGAATATAACAGATATACTGTTATATTCTATAAAAGGGGAAGCCAACTTATGTTCTACCTCTTTCTGAGGTGAACACTGGGGACCTTTTAAAATCTAAAATATCATATTTTTATTTAATACATGTTAAAAACAGGTCAAAGTTTCGGTCTGTTCCTAAGACCTTTATCAAGACCATTAACACCCAGTAAAATATCATACAAATAAATAGGTGAAACCCAACAGCACTCACCCAACCACGTGCCGGCACATGGGACATGTGATGAGAAGTTCCACCCCTCTGTGGAGGTTAAACAGGATACCACACACTTGTCATAAAAATGGAGAAAACACAATCAAACCCACAAGCAAGAGTGTGAATAACTACTATGGGGCATATTTACTAAACTCGAGTGAAGGATTAGAATAAAAAATACTTTGAATTTCGAAGTTTTTTTTGGCTACTTCGACCATCAAATTGGCTACTTCGACCTTCGACTTTGAATCAAACAATTCGAACTAAAAATCATTCAACTATTCGACCATTCGATAGTCGAAGTACTGTCTCTTTAAAAAAAAACTTTGACTACCTACTTCACCACCTAAAACCTACCGAGGTACAATGTTAGCCTATGGGGAAGGTCCCCGTAGGCTTTCCTAGCAATTTCGGATCGAAGGATAATCGTTCAATCGATTAATTAAAATCCTTCGAATCGTTCAATTTGAAGGATTTAATCGTTCGATCGAACAATTTTTCCTTCGATCATTCGATCGAACGAATTGCGGTAAATCCTTCGACTTCGATATTCAAAGTCGAAGGATTTTACTTCGAGGGTTAATTAACCCTTGATATTCGACCAATAGTAAATGTGCCCCAATGTGTCAAATTCATGTTATAAATGTTACTAATAAAACATAACAGGGTAACACTTAACTTCCTATCAATATAACTTTTATCTTTGATTCAAAAAACACAGGGAGGAGCATTGCTCATTTAACCCTGCTGGCACCAAAGTGTTTAACTTCTTTATCCAGAACACTTCTTGCTGAAACAGCATTTTTTGATCTATCCCCTCCTCTTCTCAGAGGGAGGATATGGTCAATAGCGATATATCGCAATGTGGGTAATCTGTGGCCTACTTCGAAAAAATGATTAGCCACTGGTTTATTAGTGTGGCCGTCCTGAAACGCAGTGCTAATAGCAGAGCGGTGTGCATCCATATGTAGGCATAGTGTTTGGTCAGTTTTTCCCACATATAATAGATAACCCATAAGGGCAGGTGATCATATATATTACATGAGTGGTTGTGCATGTGATATGGTGTCTTATTAGGAAATGTTTACCAGTTTGAGGATGTAGAAAACTATTAACCAGTGTCATGAATCTACAGGAGGTACAACTAGAGCATTTAAAACAACCTGGTGCATCATTTTGTACCAGGTGTCCTGTCTCGTCTTTAATTATCGGATAAGGAAGTCTACAGACGATTACCTAAGGACCCACTAATACAGTTTAAATCTCAGATAGACACGGGGATTGATAAGGCCCTTGATGATCATATTATTAAAGGAACAGTAACGTCAAAAAATAAAAGTGTTATAAAGTAATGAAAATATAATGCAGTGTTGCCCTGCACTGGTAAAACTGTGTGTTTGCTTAAGAAACACTACTATTGTTTATATAAATAAGCTGCTGTGTAGCAATGGGGGCAGCCATTCAAAGGAGAAAAGGCTCAGGTTACACAGCAGATAGGAAATAAGCTTTATAATTAGTTTACCTGTGCCATGTAGCCGTTTTTCAATTTCCGCCATTGCTCCACTTAGCTTGTTTATATGAACTATAGTAGTGTTTTTGAAGCAAACAGATCCGTTTTACCAGTGCAGGGCAACATTACATGATATTTTCATTACTTTAAAACACTTACATTTTTTTGGTGTTACTGTTCCTTTAACTTATCTCTGAGGGATTACTTGAAACAGGAATATTCCATTTGTCCAATACTTGATGCCTTACCCAAGGTGCACAAAAATCTGCTCAAACCTCCCGGTCGTCCTATAGTATCTAGTCGGGGGTTGTAAGAAACTTACCCTGGTGGTCTAGTGGGCAGTGGGGTCCACGCTGCGTCCTTGGCATGGACACCCACTGCGCCGCTCCTGTCCTGTCCTTGCCGGTGCCATTTTGGATTCCTAGGGCGCGCGCGGCACGCACAGCACGCACAGCACGCACAGCACGCACAAAATTGCGCATGTTTTGGCGCCAATTGGACCCCTATTTAAGGCCCATTCAGACCTGTAGCTAGTGCCCGTTATAGGATCATATCCTGTGGTTTCCTGAGCTTTTTGCTACCTGTTCCTGAATTTGCTATCCTGACTGATTATCTGTGTTTGACCCTGCCTGTTCCTGACTACTCTGCATTCTGTATCCTGACCCTTGCCTGCCTACGACAACGCTTCCTGCTTAACCCCTTGATTGACAACCCGGTTTGACCCTTGCCTGCCTGATGATTCTGATATCCGCCTGCCTCGACCATCCTTCTGCCTTATCCAGTCTGTCTGATTATCTGGTTTTGACCCCTTGCCTGCCTGAAGATTCTGTTATCTGCCTGTCCTGATCCGGTCTGTTCCGTTTCCACCAGACGCCTTGTCCTTGACCTTTTGCCCAAAGACTCTTGCTATCTGGTCGTGCCACATTGCCAGCCAGAACTCCTCGCCTTGTACCCCTCGTTAAGTCCAGGTGGCACCCAATTAAGCTGAAGGCTCCTCCCAAAGCCCAAAGGTGGTCACACTACTGGTGAAGCTGAGCCAAGACCAGGGTCCTTAGCATTTGTTCTGGAGTTGGGTGCCGGCCGTGACAGGGGTTCTCTAATACACCTGATATGTAATTATTTGGACACTATACTACAGCCTGTGGTACAAAACACCTCTACGTGCCTGAGTGATACCCCACATTTGCTAGATTGTCTAAAATCTCTTGTGCTTCCTAATGGATTTAAATGTTGGAGGGCCATTCTGGACATTGTTAGCCTGTATACATGCATCCCACACAAGGCTGGGATACCCCCAATACCATTCATATTGGAACTTTTAAGACTGTCTCTAACAATTAATTATTTTCGATTTCAATCTGATTTTTTTCTTCAGGTTGCAGGGACAGCGATGGGGGCTGCCATGGCACCCTCATACACCAACTTGTTTATGCACCAGTTTGAGCAACATTCAATTAGCTCAGAATATGGGGACAGGATACTCTTCTTCTGATGCTACATCGACGATATAATCATCGTATGGTGTGGCACGGAGGATGAGTTCCATAGGATGGTACGTGATTTAAATGCCCTTGAAGGTCCTGTAAAATTCACTTATGAATTGCATGCCGAGCGAATACATTTTTTAGACATTGAATTATGTAGGCAGGACGTCCACATTGAGTACACACTTTTCCGTAAAAAGATGGATAAAAATGTCCTCCTCCATTACAACAGTTGTCACCCAAGTTTTGTCTGTAATACCAAGTTCTCCTCTGGCTCCAACAAGGAGATTATGAATCATTATTATTAATGAGTATTATTCAAGCAGATGATGGTCTGAATAGGGTGATTCCTGAGAAACCCATGACTTGCTACCAGAGAGGTACAAATTTAAGAGACCTTTTAGTGAAAAGTGACCCAGTGAGGTGTTATCAGACGAGGCAGGACACCTGGTTACGAAATGATACACCAGGTTGTTTAAAGTGCCCTAGTTGTACCTCCTGTAGATTCATGACACCGGGTAATAGTTTTCCACATCCTCAAAGCAGTAAACGTTTCCTAATAAGACACCATATCACATGCACAACCACTCATGTAATATATATGATCACCTGCCCTTGCGGGTTTCATGTGTGGGAAAAACTGACCAAACACTATGCCTACGTATGGATTCACACCACTCTGCTATTAGCACTGCATTTTGGGTCTGCCACACTAATAAACCAGTGGCTAATCATTTTTTCGAAGTAAGTCACACCCACATTGCGATATATCGCTATTGACCATATCCTCCCTCTGAGAAGAGGAGGGGATAGATCAAAAAATACTGCTCCAGTGAGAAGTGTTCTGAATAAAGAAGTTAAACACTTTGGCACCAGCAGGGTTAAATGCGCATTGCTCCTTCCCATGTTTTTTGAATCAAAAATAGAAATTATATTGATAGGAAGTTGAGTGTTACCCTGTTATGTTTCATTAGAAACATTTATAATATGAATTTGACCATAGTAGTGGGTTTGATTGTGTTTTCTCAATTTTATGATATGGCTCAGGTAGTGTCCTGTTTAACCTCCACAGAGAGGTGGAACTTCTCATCACATGTCCCATGGGGCGGCACGTGGATGGGTGAGTACTGTTGAGTTTTACCTATTTAACATTGTGTCTGAAACTTGCAATTTTTACATTACTGTGCAATTCATTTTTGACAAGTGCCTTCTCAAATTTGAGTTCTGTCAGTATAAGTTTTAGGCAGCTGCTTCTCAAAAACAGATTACTAAGTGCTTATTAGAACATGAACTGGATTGAGGCCATCCCTCATCTTGTGCTTTAACCTAGCCTGCTTGAACCTATCACTGGCATTCTTTCTAATAAGTGAACTGTGCTCCTTTTTCAAATGGCATAACATTAATATAAAGGGAATGTTTTAGCCCAATAAAAGAAAACACAATTCTAAACAACTTTGCAATATATATCCATTATAAATTATCTACGGTGTTTAAGTTATTTGTATATGTATTGCTATTGAAAACCCCACGAGAGAAACGGGAGATTGGTGTGCTATGATCCCTCTATCGCAAATCAGAGATCTTTTGAAAACAGTGATTATCTGTCCCTTTCTATTCTTAAGCTGGCCATAGATGTTGAGATTTTTAAAAGATCAGATCCTGATCGTGAGACCACGATCTTCTCAGAACGATCGTACGATCGTACGAATTTACCATCAACTAAAAAGACCAATTTGCCAGGAAAACAAAGGGGAGCTGCCTGCTTGGCCCTGCAAATATATATAGATTGCACTGGGACCGACAAAGATTTTTTGACCTGGCCGATCAATTTCCCGACAGATGTCGGACGAAAAATCGTAAGATGTACGATAGTTCGAATACCACTAACCGCACGATAATTTGGAAGGATTGGTCGGACTTCCCTAAAATCGGTCGTTCGGCAAGAAGAATCATCGTGTCTATGGGGACCATTAGCCCTGGTGGCTCAGACTGTTGAAACAACGTAAGATAACCTGGCTGATAACAAGACCTGGCTTTGCTGGGGAATTAAGACTTTTGCAACATTGTTTAAATAGTAACAACCAGGAGTTAAGCAAAAACCCACTATAAACTCCTCTCCAAACAAACTTTGTAAGTCCAGGTTATCTCTGTATTCATCCTGATCCTTGCTCTGCTCTCACTCTCTGTCACAGCTGGGTGATCAGTTTGGTGTTTGATCAATTAGAATCAGTTGTAATTCCCCAGACCTGTGTGCAGCAGCTCCCAGCTTTTACTCTCCCTATTTATTAAGACCTCTTTAGGGGAGAGCATTTGCTGGGGTGAGCATTTGGAAGGGTGCTTCATTTCGAAGTGATTCATTTACAAGTGATCTGGAAGAGTTTAACAAGGAAAGCTACAAGGAGAGACCACACAGAGGACTACGTTAAGGACATAACACTGCTACCGGCTAGAAACTGCAATGGCAAAGTTAATTATTTTTGCTGTGTTTACATGCATGGTGCTCCCTAAAGCTGGCCATAGATGCAAAGATCCGATCGTACAAATCATCGTACGATTGGACTTTCCCATCTCCCGACCCGCCACTAACCATTCAGATCAAAGTCTTACCAGTCAGATTAGTTAAAGAAGAGATCAGCAATGTTCTGCCCCTGACAGCAATCGTACGATATCTATGTCCAACCAAAGCTAGTGACAGTCTCCCACTTGTAAATCGTACGATCGGCAATACATGCAGAGATATTATCGGCAGCCGACAGAAATTTTCTAACCTGTCCGATCGACCAAACGACCGATCTCCGCTGGACGAAAAATGTTGGGACTCTCCACATACGTTCCGAAAATCGTACGAATCGAGGATTCGTACGATCAGATCTTTGCGTCTATGGCCAGCTTAAGGTAGTTACTTCCTTCAACCATCCTATTGTCTGTCAGTATTCTATTTACATATCTTCTTCTCTACTGCCTTCCACATACTCCAGCTCCTATACACTTTACAATTACTTGCAACACCTTTGTCCTCCAGTTACTAACAAGACCCGGATATGTCGTCACTTCAAATCCTCTTCCCACATCTTTTCCCTCTTTTACCTACTTTTGCTGGCTGCAGGGGATATCTCTCCAAACCCTGGACCCTGCTCCATACCAACATATATTCAACCTCGTCTTCCTGCCAACTTGCTCAAATCTTCTCGTTCCTCTACTTTCTCTAACCTTATTCAGATTCCGACTCTTCCTTCTTCCTGCCTTCCCTTTTCTTGTGCACTTCTTAACATCCGCTCTTTAACTAACAAATCCACATTAATCCATGATCATTTTTGCTCTAATTCACTTAGTCTTCTTGCACTAACAGAAACCTGGCTCTCACAGAATGATACCGCCATTGAGGCTGCACTCTCTCATGGCGGTCTATCTTTCTCTCACACCCCCTGAACCATTGGATGTGGTGGGGGAGTCGGAATTCTCCTCTCCTCTCGCTGTCGGTCCAAACCTATTCCTATTCCTCCAGCCTTCTCATTTAACTCTTTTGAGGTGCATGCCATTAACATCTTCCACCCTCTCTGTGCGTGTAGCTGTCATTTACAGACCCCCATCAGCCTCCTCCTCTGCTGCCTTCCTTTCTGACTTTGACACCTGACTTTCTTTCTTCCTCTGCACTGACAGCCCTGCAATCATTCTTGGGGATTTCAACTTCCACATTGATGATGCTTCACAACCCTGGCCCTCTCGTTTTCTCCGCCTAACCTCCTCCTTTGAGCTCCAGCAGTGGACAAACACCCCTACTCATAAGGATGGCCACTTTCTGGATCTAGTGTTTACTAAAAAACTTTCTCTCTCTGATTTTAACAGCAAACCCTTCCCCCTTTCTGATCACAATTTGGTTACATTTTACATCTCTCACTCTCCATGCTCACCTGCTTCTTCCCCCACTGTCTTAGTCCGGGATACACGTGACATTGACCTTCCAGCCTTAGCTCAGTCTTTCAGGTCCAGTCTCATTTCCCTTAAGGAAACGTCTTATCCTGATATCCTGGTAAGTGAGCATAATCACATACTATCCTCAACCATTGGCTCATTTGCCCCTTTACATGCTAAGCGTTCACGTGCTCTGAACCCACGACCCTGGCTGAATTCACAAACCAGATACTTATGCTCCTGCACGAGATCTGCTGAACATATGTGGAAAAAATCCTGTACGCAAGCAGACTTTATTCACTATAAATTTCTTTTGTCCTGCCTCAATTCTGCCTTGTCAAAAGCCAAACAAGAGTACTACAGTACCCTTATAAACAATCACAAATCCAACCCACGATGCGTTACTCCACTACTTACTCACATCTTCAATTCTTCTCTAGCTTCTGGAACCTTCCCTTCTCCTTTCAAACATGCCTGTGTAAAGCCTATTCTTAAAAAGGCCACGCTTGACCCAGCCTGTCTATCAAATTACCGTCCTGTCTCCCTTCTACCACTTGCCTCTAAACTCCTAGAGCGTATTGTGTTCTCCCATATTACTAACTTTCTACACACCCATGATCTGTTGGACCCTCTGCAATCTGGTTTCCGGCCTGGTCACTCTACTGAGACTGCTTTGTGCAGAGTTACAAATGATCTTCAGGTTGCCAAAGCCAAAGGTCACTTCTCCATCCTTCTCCTCCTTGACCTATCTGCATTTGATACAGTTGATCACTCTCTCCTGATGCAGATTCTCTATTCGCTTGGCATCCGTAACCAGGCTGCATCTTGGCTCTCTTCTTACCTATCTAACCGGTCATTCACTGTCTCGTATGATAACAAAACCTCATCTCCAGTTCCACTTAATGTGGGGGTGCCGCAAGGCTCCGTACTTGGTCCGCTGTTGTTCTCCCTGTACATTCTGTCTTTGGGAGATCTCATCCATTCATTTGGCTTTAATTATCATCTGTATGCTGATGATACCCAAATATATTTATCCACCCCTTCATTAACAGCTGAAACAGAGGCTTAGATCTCTAACTGCCTCCTGGCTATCTCAAATTGAACCAACGCCACCTCAAACTCAACCTAACAAAAACTGAACTTATCATCTTTCCACCTAAGCCTGGTCCTACTCCCCTATTTATTATCTATATTGATGGCATGCTCATTAATCCTGTCAACTCAGCTCGCTGTCTGGGGGTAATCTTTGACTCCTCTCTCTCCTTCTCTGATCATATTAACACCACTGTCAAAACCTGTCACTTCTTCTTACGCAATATTGCCAAAATTCATCCCTTCCTTTCACCTGATACATCCAAGACGCTCATGCATGCTCTCATCCTATCCAGACTAGATTACTGTAACCTTCTACTAACTGGCCTCCCTAACTCCCATCTCTCCCCTCTACAGTCTGTATTAAACACTGCTGTAAGAATTATCCTCCTCTCATCCAAAAGGGTACAGGCCCCTCCGCTACTGAAGTCCTTATCATGGCTTCCTATAAAACAAAGAATAACTTATAAACTCCTCCTTGTAACCTTCAAAGCTCTTCATTCCTCTGCACCTAACTACATCTCATCTCTTGTCTCTCTATATGTTCCTACTGAAACCTCCGCTCCTCTCAGAGCAACCGCTTGGTTGTACCCCCCACTACTACTGCTGTTTCCAGTATCAGACTCCTTATATTTGGAATGCCATTCCTGAATCTCTCAGGAGAGAATCCTCCTTCAATGTTTTTAAAACAAAACTCAAAGACAACCACTGGGAGCACCTGGATAACACCTGAACTGGCACTTATAGAACAGTGTAACAAACTGTAACCCACAGCACCTTATTACCCCTCTGAATTGTGTCTGTATGTTACCCTCCCATTTAGACTGTAAGCCCTACGTTGTAGGGTCCTCTAGCCTTTTGTTTCCTTGACACGGAACACTTAATCTGCATTGTAATTATATTTTATATTTTTGTGAATTGTAGTCTAATAATGCACTTATTGTTACTTTTTATTCCAATGACCCCTTGTTTGTTACTACTAATTTATTGTTTTGTTGTACAGTGCTTTGCCCTCAAGGAGCGCTTTACTAGGGATGTAGCGAACTGTTCGCCGGCGAACTAGTTCGCACGACCTTCGACTGTTCGCGTCCGCCGAATGTTCGCGAACGTCGCGCGACGTTCGCCAATTTGAGTTCGCGTTCGATTTGAACAAAAATCGTTCGACCATTCGATTCCTTCGACCGCTGAAATCGAACGATTTCCATTCGTTCGAACGATTGTAAGCATTCGATCGAATGAAAATCATTCGATCGAATGGCTTCGATCGTTCGATTCGAACGAAAAATCCTTCAATCGTTCGAATCGAACGATTTTAGCGGGTGTTCGTAGTTCGCAAACTGTTTGCATTTTTGCCGGTGTTCGCGAACGGCGTTCGCGAACACCTAAACGGCAGTTCGCTACATCCCTACGCTTTACACATAAAAATATATATACATACATATATACATACATAATAGCAATTGTTTTTACAAGTAACTTTAAAAGCACTAAACATTTTTAATAAATGTATATTGGAAAGTTTCTTAAAATTATACTTTATTTTATTAGGTGCATCTTTATTTTGGGGTTGACTTGCCCTTTAACCATTGATGCATCTAAGTTTTCTTAACATTTTCAGATTCAGTTTCACTAGGGAGGATTAAAGGAGAAGGAAATGTCTTTTAACTTGGGGTTGCCAAAAGTTAGGCACCCTCAAGTAATCGCATGTACTTACCTGAAACCCCGGGACAATGCTCCTATAAGATTCTTCCAGCAAGCACCATGGATCGATCGTCTTCTGGTTTCTTCTTTTTTCTCGAGGCTGCACATGCGCAGTAGCGTGAAAAGCTGAACTTTAACTAAAAAGTTGTCTATTTCGTTCTACTGTGCATGTGTTTGCCCCGGGAGATTTGAAGGAAGAAGAAGCAGGAAGAGGATCACTCCGTGGTGCTCGCTGGGAGAATCCCGGCTGGTGCAGTTTTCTTCTGATAGGAGCAAAGGCCCGGGGTTTCAGGTAAGTACATGCGATCACTTGGGGGTGCCTATCTTTTGGCAGCCCCAAGTTAGAACACCTTTACTTCTCCTTTAAGTGGCTGGATATAAACAGCCAAATGTCCAAATTACTGCACTATTGCTTGTGCAAAAATGAAGAGAGGGCAATGTTCTCTAGCAGTAGGTTAGGATCAATGTTCCCTCAAATTCCTTCTTAGCTACAGTATGTGCACTAAAAAATCTTTTGTGCAAGTACAGTGAGTGCAAAAGATAGAGCAAAGCCATAACATGTAGGCTTTTTGCCAATAAACAGTACAGTAATTGAACCTTTTATGATGATAGTACAGTGATACTGTATGTCCCTCATTCAGTATAATAACATACTAAAATCTGTTCTGTTTAATCAAGTTAAAACCTACTTGCATTTATACATAATACAGTAATATTAGAGTTGCCACCTGTCCAGTTTTGACCCAGACAGCCCTGTTTTCAGAAGAGTTGCCAGGATACAAACTGCCTGCCTGGCTTTCTAAATTAGGAAATCCGGACTGAATACGGATAAGCCATACGCTTACTGACCCTTCACGGGCACCACCACTGCCCTGTGATGTCACCACCCCACCCTGTGATAGAACTGTTTGCCCCCCTGCCTGGAGTACCAGCAGTCCGAAGGTGGCAACCGGAGGCATTGCGCTAATGAGGAAACTCGCCTCAGGAGGCAGAAGCCCATAAGTTACCAGAGGTGGCAAAAAACCATCCCAGCCCCCATCACTACACTTATACCCCCCCCATGACATGACCACAAATTCCTTACCTACCTTAGATGTCACCAGAGGGGGTTGAGTAAAGCTCTGGTATAACTTGTGCTGTCAGGCTCGGTTGGGTGTGGGTTCTGAACCGCACATCTCTAATGTAGAAGTAACAAACATGAAATACACATGTTAATAAATATTAAAGGACAAGAAAAGTCCAGAAAGTGGAGGGATGGCAATTTGTAAGACATCCCTGAGGACCTCACTAAGTAGCCTATAAGAGCTGGCTGGTAACTATTAGTATGATATAGAGAGTGATTATCTGAGGCAATTTGCAGTTGGTTTTCATTTTTTATTTGTGTTTTTTAGCTTTTTATTCAGCAGCTCTCCAGTTTGCAATTCCAGCAGTCAGGTTGCTAGAGTCCAAATTACCATCCATGCACTGTTTTGAATAAGAAACTAGAATATAATTAGGGGAGGATCTGAATAGTAATAAGAGCAATAAAACTAAATTTGTAACCTTACAGAGCATTTATTTTTTAGATTATGCACCTGACCCCCATTTGAAAGTTGAAAAGTCAGAAGAAAACGGCAAATAATTCAAAAACTGTAACCAATAAATAATGAAGACCAATTAAAAAGTTGCAACTCTATAACATACAAAAAGGTTATGTTAAGGTGAACCCAGGATCCTTACAGGAACTATTTCTTTCACATTCATAAAATCATTCTTATTTGAGGTGTCAGCAACCTTTTAGCAACCTTAATTAGAGATTAAGAGAAGAATGCTTAGCAAGGTTATCATGTTATGAAGGCAGGGATCCCCAACCTTTTGAACCCATGAGCAACATTCAGAAGAAAATGGGGTTGGGGAGCAACACTAGCATTAAAAATGTCCTTGAGGTGCCAAATAAGTGCTGTGATTGACTTTTTGGTAGCCCCTATGTGGACTGGCAGCTTACACGAGGCTCTGTTTGGCAGTACACCTGGTTTTCATACAACCAAAACTTGCTTCCGAGCCTGGAATTCAAAAATAAGCACCTGCTTTGAGGCCACTGAGAGCAACATCCAAGGGGTTGAAGAGCAACATGTTGCTCATGAGCTACTGGTTGGGGATCACTGTTATGAAGGAAACCTCTCAGAAACTTGTATTTTTTAAAAATGTGTTTAAAACCCCTAAAGGCAGCCATAAGCTTACTGAACCTTCAGAATATATGACTAATTTGACAGCAAGTTGGGTAAATGCTGAAATATTGCATTAGTAGGAAGTGAATAAAAAACAGTGCTCTTCCGCACTTTATTCCTCATTATCTGCAGGTGTATCATCCACCTGAGAGGATATCTTATTAGAACCTGCTTACATTGTTTACATGTCAATTGCATATTCTAATATATTAAAGAGAAGAGACAAGGAAGCGTATATAGGTCAATATTGTTTTCCAACAAAAAACAATCCAGCCACAATAGGGTTAAAAAGTGTTCAGGTAAAAAGTTGATTGGATCTACTAGAGGTGCACACACGGATAAAGCTCCGTTTTGGGTATGAACTTAAAAACAGTCAATGTTCAGCATGCATGTCACATTTGTTTTGTGCTCCATGGTTCATTAGTTACTCCATACATGAAGTGGAGATAAAAGAGAAGATAGTATATTTCTGTTCAAATATTTTAAAAACAATCACAGAACGCCAATTGCCAACTCACAAACAGATCCGCATCAAGAGTGTGTAAGGAAGCAAAATGTGAATTGTTAAATAGTTAATGTATAATTACTTTGGCTACTAGGTGGCAGTGCTTCACAGTTGAACTGCGAAAATTGTTGGTACTGAAAAGGTATAAAGCATACAGGAGCAGGAAATACGCTGGCCATTGTGGCAGTGGTAGAGGAAGGCACAACAGTCTTTGTTAGGGAGACGTGAGCAGAAAAGGTTGTGCCACTGTCTACCTGTTATGAAGGAGTCACAGCAATAAACTTCAACTGTTTAAGAGGAAGTCTTCTAAAACTTGTGTCTTAAGTTTACATTTGGCATAATTGGCGGGATGGAATACTCTGGAGCTGTGACTTCAGCAGCAGTGATGCTCTTCCTACCGGTGAGTGCTGCCTTGGCCAGTATACCCAAGTTTAATGGAAGGAATGTGACAGTGGTAGACTGGGCTGAGCGGCTGCAAGGGACAGCTTGCTTATACAAGGTTCCTGCTGAGCATGGAGCTGAGTGCTGGGCTCACTGGAGGGTGGTGCTCACAAGGCAGTGCTTCAGCTACCAGTGGCAGAAAGAGGTTCGGTAGATGATATAGTGGCCCATCTGGAGGGGCTCTACGGACAAGTTGCAGTTACCACACATCTACGCACCAGGTTCTTTACACGAGTACAAAGAGAAGAAGAGACGCTCCCCCAGTTTACAGTGGCACTATGGGAACTCTGGAACAAGCTAACTAAGGTCAATGAATGACTGAAGACTGGCTATGTCGACTGATCCAGATAGCCTACTTCACGACCAGTTCATAGCAAGCAAGAGTGAGAACTGCATTAAAGGAAAATGTGTGAGCCAACAGTGGCATTTTTGTTCTGGGTTGTTTTGTGGGAGGCTATAGAGTGGAGCTAAGAAGAGAAAATAAACCCCCAAGAGAACCCGCAGCTGTGACAGTTGCTGTCCCCAGTTAGCAGCAGAACCCCCAGGGACAAGAGGGAATAGTAAAAGAGCTGAGGGAGTCTCTGGCAGCAATACAGGATCAGGATGAGATGGCCAACCTCTTGTAATGGAAATGGAAGTTACTCACCTCCAAGATGGCGACGGCGTCCAAAATGGCGACCCCTTGCTTCCCCATGTGGATCCCGTGGGTCACAGCGATATGACGCCAGCATCTTCTCGCCTGCCGATTGGTCGCCGGCGACGGAATGTGCGCCCAAACTTTGGCGCCAATTCTACCTATTTAAGCCTTCTGGATACTGCAGACATTGCTCAAGTATAGGTTTATCTTCGTGAATTCCTGGGTGTGTTATTTGATTGATTCCTGTGTACCAACCTTGCCTGTTATTTCGGATTGACCCTTCGCTGCCTGGATTGAACTTTTGCCTGGACTTTGACTATTCTCTTGCCTCATCCTTCTGTTACCACGAACTTGGTTACTACCTGCCTCCTCCTTGGTCTGCACTCCAACTGTGCCTTCGGGCCCTTACACCTCTCCCAAGTGAACTCAAACAGGCTCCAGGATATTTTGTCCAATCAAGCCCCAATTAAGAGGGAGGCCCCTGTCTCAGAGGATAAGAATTTAAACTAATGGAGCCCACAGTCAAGGGGGCGAAGCTGATGTGTGCCCCTTGGAGCAGGAGGAAGGGCTCATAGGTACTAGGCCCTTTGTGATAGCGGAGCTGGGAGGGAGACAAGCCTGTTGCCTGCTGGACACTGTCTCAGAGGTAACTACCATGACACTGATCTTCTTTGAACAAAGATAATTTCAATACCTGGAGAGACAGTTATCAGGTTTCTCCCTGTGGGCTGTGAAGAACAACCCTCTTTTAAGTGGTGGGCATTATCTGGAAGGACATACATGTAACTTTGTTTGGGCAATGCGTGCCTTGTAAAGGGGTCGTGGTGGTGAAACAGGCCCAAACCCAGAGCCCCCAGGTTATCATTGGCATGAATGTCCTGTAAGAAGTGGATGGACTACTCTTAGCTGATGTGGGGCTGGAATACTGGAATTGGGTCCCGACCAGCTTAGAGACCTGCTAGTTACTGCTGCAAGTGCTACAAAGGCTACCTGGTCATGTGGGGATTGTATGTACCCCTGCTTAACAGCTATCTCACATTCCAAGTGGGCACAAAGTGGTGGTACCCATGTGGGTTGATACTCAATTCATGATGCAATGGGCTACCCTGCTCATTGAACTTTGTGCTGACAGCGCCGGGTGGGGAGGAGAATGGCTAGTTGCCCACTTTGTGGGAAAGGTGAGAAATGGCTGGATGCCTGTGAGAATAATAAACCCAGGCCCTTCACCAGTAACTATGACCACCAACACTATTGTGGTGGAGGTGGTTTCAATTACGCCCGCTGACATGGTGGATGCCGTGGAGGGAAGCTACTGCCTGAAGGGCTCCATAGGAAGCAAACAGCTTCTGGATAAGTCCCAGCAACAGACAATCCTTCAGCAACTTGACATGGCCCAGCTTGGAGTTGACAGACTTACAGCGGCAGGCCCTGAGTGCTGTGCTGCTGTGGCACTGGGGGTATATGCCTGTGATGATGAGAACTATGGATTTACTTAAGGCAATTAATCACTCCATCGAGACTGGAACATCCCCCCCCCCAGCCGAGAAAGGTACAGGTACATTTCCCCAGCATTGTACCAGGAAGTCAAGAACTTATTGCGCAAGATGCCAAGGCTGCATTCATTACTCCCATGGGACTGTACGAGTTTAATCGAATGGCATTTGCCTTGACAAATACCCCCAGCACTTTTCAAAGACTAATGGAATGGTGCCTGGGAGACATCAACTATGACAAGGTACTCATATATCTAGATGACATTATCTTCTCCTGTATCATGTCCTAAACTTGGACACTGAACTGAGCCAGCTAGAGGCATTTGGGTTGAAGTTAAAGCCCGTCAAGTGTCGGTTGGCCCAGAAGCAATTGGCCTACTTGGGACAAGTTATTAGCAAAAATAGGGTGGCTCCTGACCCCCGTAAAGTGCAGCCCATTCAACGTTGGCCCTCTCCCACAGTGTAGGGCAATTGAGGTCCTGGCTGGATACTATCAGCTACTGGAGGGGCAGGTCACAGAAAAAGGAAAGAGATGCCAGGTGACCAGGTGGACTTGGGGATCCAAGCAGCAGAGAGCCTTTGAGTGGTTAAAAAAACCTGTCTATTGTCCGCTCCGGTGCTGGCGTATGCGGGTTATGCAGAACCTGTAATTCCGCTTGTATACAGACTCCAGCCTGCAGGGGCTAGGGGCTGTTCTGGTCCAGGTCCAAGAAGGGATGGAGAAGGTGATATAGCATTAAATTTCTCTGGACAACCTCTTGCTAGGTAAGTCAATTTTTGACCTGTAAGGGAATTATTTACCAACTTTGCCAAAATCATAGGGAAGGAGGGGCAAGAGATTTCCAGTGCATAAGGATAGCCTGTCTTTGTATAAACACGCCAGGCGCCTGGCGTGTTTATACAAAGACACTGTTGTTTTTGCTCCCGTTCTACATTGCCTGATGAAGCAGGAAATGCCTGCGAAACGCGTTGCAATACTGTTTTGTGAATAAACTATTACTGAAAATTACCACTTTCGTTGGTGTCTGCTTGGAGGAGGTAAGTCCATTACTACCTCCTCTGAATTACCCATTGGGTTTTTAAGTGTTTTTAGCTAATTTTATCCTTTTGGCGCCTCTGTTTTGTCTTACTACTATATCGAGTCCACCTCGAGTGGAGGGGCACCATCCCCGTTTTCGTCTTCTACAGAGAGCGACATCTTATTCCTGAGTGGGGTCAGGATAATCTCCCCACCTGCCTATACTGTCGTTGCCTATCGGTAACCCTGGTTTGTGAGTATTAATTTGTTTACTCTACCATTACTCCTTGTAAAAACATATTACACTATTGGGGCTCTTGGTGTTCCTTTTTGTCTTCATTTTATACAAGAGGTGGAAAGAGAACTGTTTGAGGGATCCCGAAAAATGTGAATATCAAGGAAGTTAACAGTGTTACTATCAATTTGTGAGGTCACCTTCAGATTTATATTATTGGTGTTTAGAGCCTTTACAAACTCAAAGAATTTATTCTTTGTATTGGTCCATATAAGTACTATGTCATCGATATAGTGGATCCAGAGTGGTATATATTGTGTGTAGTCTGTCAAATAATCACCAAACACCAAATTACGTTCCCACCATCCAAGATGGATGTTGGCATACGAAGGGGCGCACGTACTTCCCATTTCGGTCCCCCTTAGTTGATGGAAATATTTATTATTAAACGGAAAATAGTTATGTGTAAGTATGAATTCTAGCAGTTCTACTACAAACTCATTGTGATCAGTGAACTGTTGGCCTCATTGTAATAGTGTGTCTTTTACAGCATTTAGACCTACTATATGTGGAATACTAGTATACAGGCACTCAACATCTAGGCAAGCTATGTAATGATCTTTGCGTAGGACAATACCTTCCAGTCGTCGTTTTGCATCAGTTGTATCTTGGATAAATGAAGGCAAACAAGTTACAAAAGGTTTTTAAATCTCATCAATATACTTGCTTGAGGTCTCAGTCAGACTGCCTATTCCTGACACTATGAGGTGGGCACTTCGCATTTTTATGTATTTTGGGTATAATATAGAAGGTGGGAATGATGAGTGACTTAACTGACATAAAGTCAAATTCATCTTGGTTGATCACTTTTTTTGCCAGTCCCTTCTTGAGAATGTGAGAAATATTTGTCTGAAACTGCTTGGTGGGGTCATTTGATAGTTGTATATAGCAGGTTTTATCTCCAAGTAGTCGCATGCATTCTTTAAGGTAGTCAGCTTGTTCCAAAATAACAATATTGCCCCCTTTATCACTTTGGCATTGTCATCTAATAACTGGCAGAGATCCTCTAAGGCTCTGAGTTCGTCTACAGACCATTCTTTGTCTATGGACGTTTTAGCAAAATGCTTATGTAGGAGTAATTTTCTACCAATTTGGAACAGTTTAAATGAGTTTGTGGGGGCAAAAGAGAGACCTTTATGTAATGCTTTCAACTGTGAATCGTTGAGTACTGTTGACGATAGGTTAAAAATCTGTAAAGACTAGTCTGCATTATTTATTTGTTCTTGCGGTATCCCCATTTCTGCCTGTCTCTCAGTTTCTCCAGAGATCCCTGATGTGGAACCCCTAAAAAAGACAGTGAGGGGGTATTTCTCGGATTTCTGTTTCTAGTAGTATTGCTATTTCTTAAGTCTGCCCTCACATCAGATAAGACAATATCGCTTGCTTCACTGGCTGATGTATATGTCCCTAAATCAGACTCACTCAAGTAAGTTTGTTTGGAACTAGAATTTTTTCTAGAAAGGGGTTCTCTGTTATATACTTTGCCTGATGCGAAATCTGTTCTATCTCTGCAGAATTTCTTCCACGTTCTAGACTTAAGTTCAGTTACCAATTTATTTATGTTAGTCTGTAGGTCTTCTTCTAGTTTTTTGAAGGCAAGGTCTTCATTGAAGCTTTTAATAACGGTTAGATTGTCCTCTACTTCTTTATTGACATTTTCTTGCATAACTACTTCAGTTTCTTTAATGAGAGTCATTAGGTCTAGGGAACATTTAGTTAGAATGGAATCCCATTGTTTGTTAAACTCAATACTGTTCAGGTGACCTGCTGGACTAAGCCTAATTCGTAGGCCTCTGGGCACAATCGATTGTGCTAGATATTTCTCAGTCGAAATAATCTCCCACCATAGTTTGATCTGTTTGATCATTATACGTTTAAGTGCTTTAAAGGCTTCTCCTTTTTCAGGGTTACTGTTTGTCAATGGCGGGTAATCTGAACTGCTATTAAATAGAAGTTCAGCTTCCTCTCTCCATTTTTTAAAATTTAAAGGGTTAGAGAGGAAGCCTGCCATGGTGAAGATAAAAAGAAATCTATTAAGCTCCAGAAAGAGAATATAACTCAAAGATAAAAGGATATTGGGGAAGTGGAGCAAAATGAAAACCATGCTTTAATCAGGTTTAATTACAGGGAGATCCAACATCACAATATATTTTGAGACATTTCGTACCAGTACCAATTTTGGTGCAATACTTCACTCCATTATACATTAACCAGGTGGGTTATTTCAAATCCCTGTGTAATAGTGGCATTTCACTGTAAATAAATACTAATATGGACAATATTAGAATCGTGCGATTGGACATCATTAGGATCATGTGATTTACACTATAACAAAAATTACGCATTTTTATATCACTTTAATAGACATATTAAGTGCATTTCATGGCTGAAAAGCTGCCCATAATGTTTTTTGAACACCTTATTATGGACTGTTGAATGTCAGCATCATATGCCCACTATGTGCATCTAGAGGCCGAATGTACTAGCACATGCGCACTTTAACCCTGTGGCAGGCAATTTCCCCACAAGTAGGATGCAGCTGCATATGCGCACCCTTTGATCCAGCATGAGGACGGGTAATTATGGGCAGAACTAAGCTGCACATGCGCACTAACGCACTAGCGCCTGTGTGGGAGTAGAATCATGGCGTCCACCGGAACTACATCACTAACTCATGGCGCACCCGGAAGTGACGTCTTTTAGCTGTGCCGCCATGAAGAACGCCGAATAAGGGTATTTAATGGGTTGCGACTAGTTCCCATCCTCTGAAAGGACCGTCCCTCTAGTGGATAGGAAATAGTCGATTCACTTGGCAGTGAGCTAATTCCTATCCCTAGAAAGGACCTAATCCCTCTAGTGGTGAGGTACCAGAACAGGATAGGAATTAGACCATTCTATATAGAAGCGACTAGTTCCTATCCTCAGAAAGGACCGTCCCTCTAGTGGATTGGAAAAAGACTATTCATATGGCAGTGAGCTAGTTCCTATCCCTAGAAAGGACTTAAATGCCTCTAGTGGTGAGGTACCAGGAAAGGATAGGAACTAGCCCTTTCATTTATGAACAAGCTAATTCCTATCCTGTCTAAGGACCTTTTCCAACAGTACAGGGACCATCTGTATTAGACAAAAACCTGAAAGGTCCAGTAAAGGGATAGAAGATAGCCCATTCATATATGAACAAGCTAATTCCTATCCTGACTAAGGACCTTCTCTAATAGTACATTAACCATCTATCTGTATTAGGCAAAAACCTGAAAGGTCCAGTGAAGGGATAGGAACTAGTCAGCTCATATATGAACAAGCTAATTCCTATCCTGTCTAAGGACCTTCTCTAATAGTACATTAACCATCTGTATTAGGCAAATACCTGAAAGGTCCAGTAAAGGGATAGGAACTAGTCAGCTCATATATGAACAAGCTAATTCCTATCCTGTCTAAGGACCTTCTCTAACTTTGGTGGGACCATCTGTATTAGGCAAAAACCTGAAAGGTCCAGTAAAGGGATAGGAAATAGCCCATTCATATATGAACAAGCTAATTCCTATCCTGTCTAAGGACCTTCTCTAACATTAGAGGAACCATCTGTATTAGGCAAAAACCTGAAAGGTCCAGTAAAGGGATAGGAAATAGCCCATTCATATATAAACAAGCTAATTCCTATCCTGCCTAAGGACCTTCTCTAACATTAGAGGGACCATCTGTATTAGGCAAAAACCTGAAAGGTCCAGTAAAGGGATAGGAAATAGCCCATTCATATATAAACAAGCTAATTCCTATCCTGCCTAAGGACCTTCTCTAACATTAGAGGGACCATCTGTATTAGGCAAAAACCTGAAAGGTCCAGTAAAGGGATAGGAAATAGCCCATTCATATATGAACAAGCTAATTCCTATCCTGTCTAAGGACCTTCTCTAATAGTACATTAACCATCTGTATTAGGCAAATACCTGAAAGGTCCAGTAAAGGGATAGGAACTAGTCAGCTCATATATGAACAAGCTAATTCCTATCCTGTCTAAGGACCTTCTCTAACTTTGGAGGGACCATCTGTATTAGGCAAAAACCTGAAAGGTCCAGTAAAGGGATAGGAAATAGCCCATTCATATATGAACAAGCTAATTCCTATCCTGTCTAAGGACCTTCTCTAACATTAGAGGGACCATCTGTATTAGGCAAAAACCTGAAAGGTCCAGTAAAGGGATAGGAAATAGCCCATTCATATATAAACAAGCTAATTCCTATCCTGTCTAAGGACCTTCTCTAACATTAGAGGGACCATCTGTATTAGGCAAAAACCTGAAAGGTCCAGTAAAGGGATAGGAAATAGCCCATTCATATATGAACAAGCTAATTCCTATCCTGTCTAAGGACCTTCTCTAACATTAGAGGGACCATCTGTATTAGGCAAAAACCTGAAAGGTCCAGTAAAGGGATAGGAACTAGTCAGCTCATATATGAACAAGCTAATTCCTATCCTGTCTAAGGACCTTCTCTAATAGTACATTAACCATCTGTATTAGGCAAAAACCTGAAAGGTCCAGTAAAGGGATAGGAACTAGTCAGCTCATATATGAACAAGCTAATTCCTATCCTGTCTAAGGACCTTCTCTAACAGTACATGGACCATCTGTATTAGGCAAAAACCTGAAAGGTCCAGTAAAGGGATAGGAACTAGTCAGCTCATATATGAACAAGCTAATTCCTATCCTGTCTAAGGACCTTCTCTAACAGTACATTAACCGTCTGTATTAGGCAAAAACCAGAAAGGTCCAGTAAAGGGATAGGAAATAGCCTGTTCATTTATGAACAAGCTAATTCCTATCCTGTCTAAGGACCTTCTCTAATAGTATATTAACCATCTGTATTAGACAAGTACCTGAAAGGTCCAGTAAAGGATTAGGAACTAGCCCATTTATATATGAACAAGCTAATTCCTATCCTATCTAAGTACCTTCTCTAACAGTACATTAACCAGCTGTATTTGGCAAATACATGAAAGGTCCAGTAAAGGGACAGAAAGTAGTCCATTCATTTATGAACAAGCTAATTCCTCTCCTGTCTAAGGACCATCGCTAACAGTATATGAACCATTTGTATTGACCAATTATGTGACAGGTGCAGTAAAGGGATCAAATTCCTATCCTATCTAAGGACCTTCTCTAACAATACAGGGACCATCTGTATATGGGCAAATACCTGAAAGGTCCAGTAAAGGGATAGGAACTAGTCAGTTTATAAATGAACAAGTTAAATCCTATCCTGTCTAAGGACCCTCTCTAACAGTACAGGAACCATCTATATTAGGCAAACACCTGACAGGTCCAGTATCGGCATAGAAACGATTCAGTTCATATAAGAACCAGCTAATTCCGATCCTGTCTAAGGACCTTCTCTAACTTAGTACAGGGACAAGCTGTAATAGGCAAATACCTGACAAGTCCAGTAAAGGGATAGAAACTAGTCCATTAAATCATGCACCAGATACTTCCTTCCAGTTAAGTGACCACCTTAACCATATTAATGTAAGTTTTTTTAACAACAGTTTAATGTTTTCTGAGATACAGTAAAAGCCTACTGCTGACAAGTTGCTATGGTAACTGTACCTGGGCAAACGTCTTTTTTTACATAATTATTGCATAAATAACATAAATAGCCTATTAATGGTAAATATGGCATGATGAATGGTATGTGTATAAACAAGCCATGAAACTTCTCACATCCTGCCTGGAGTTGAATTAATACTTTGGTATTTTCATGTTGTCTGTAGTAACTCTACTCAATATGAGCAGACAGCTAAGGGCATTGTTCACTGCTATTGCTATCCCTTTATTTGAAAGTAGGCATACATTTTTCTCCCAATACTAATCTGGCCATAGGTTATCAGTGTAAGGTATTAGTTTGGCTGTATGAGTTCCTGCTTTGCACTGAATCATTGCCTTTTATAGTCAACCATGCTTGCTCCTAGGTGCTCTTAATACTACTTTGCTGGTTCACTGATTTCTGATCCTTCTTGGTTCTGACCCAAGCTTTTTTGAGACCTTGAGTTTGCCTCACAATTCTGCTCCTGTGATCTGGTTCTGACAAGGCCTGTCTGACTACATCCAGCTCCTTACTAGAGTTCCCAGAGTATATATACTTGGCTCCCTTGCCTGCCCCAGTGGGAGTACTGGATTCTTGTACAGTAGGTCCTGGTGATAACCAAGTAGTTGGGGCCTGGCCCAAATCCAAAAGTGGTTATAGGCAGAATAGCAAGTCTAGACAAGATTCTCATCACTCCCCTGGAGTTTGGCTTTGCCATGCATGATAACACTCTTAAAAAGTCCATATCATACAGGAGGCAATATATTTTGAACCTACTACTAAATAAGAGGCTCATGTATTAACACTGTGCAAATTTGTCCAAGGGTAGAAACTCATAGAAACCAATCAGTTAGTGGCTTTTTATAGCCAACTGCAGCTAAAATGACTTGTCTCTGTTGCCCTCTAAGTGCACCAATTAAGCTTCTTGTTTTTCCAAAGAACCTCCTGATTGTGTATTGTATTTGTGTAAAGTATCTTAAGTTTACTATACTGCATATACACTGGTCTTATCATAAAAACCTAAAATTGTTGCTCTGATAGAATATGTTCCTCAGCCTGTGTTGTTTACTGGGCCAGAGAAAATTTTATTCTTTTGCGTTTCCTATATATTTTACCAAAACAAATTTCCTTATTCTTTTAAAAACGTAACTTTTCCACATTTTTCACTGTAATAATAAATGCAAAGATCATATTTAATTTTTTTTATTTTGATAAAATCCCAGGTCCCAAGCATTCAACATCATAGATCTCATACGTGATCCTATGCCAATTATCAAAATATTAGATCCCATACCAAATAGTAAGATAAAGAACAAACAATGTAAATAGGTATAAATAATATAGAAAATAGCAAATAATCATTTGAATATTAAACAGGAATATAAAACACTAGCCCATGTTTTTACTAGCATTAGTATCAAATGATTTGAAAACTTTAATTCCCACAGTTGGCGCAAGTAAATTTCTTATTTGTTTTTACACAGCTGTCATTTTTTGTAATCCCTACACACTTAAAGTGAAACCATTTTTTGCATTGCCAGCATTCAACCATGCTTTGCCCTGGCTTGTGGATATTGCAGGAGCAGTGGGTTGTCATTGTCACATTTTTGCACTTTGGTTTTGGTGGAGCAGATGCAGAATTAAATGGAAACATGGATATAAGCCCCTGTTCCATACACTGTACAAGATGACTTCTCATCTCCGACTTGAGTAAACATCACATCCGCTAGGCAATATCCATTGGCTAAAGCAACAATGTTGGCTATAGCAAACAATCCACAGTCAGAGGCCCCAATTTGCTGCTGGTAACAAACAAGGTGAACGTCTAACACTGAATATTCCCCTGAAAAAAGTGGAGCATGGAGCAACAACAGTTGTTTCTTAAGCTCCTCTGACAACTGTAAAGATTTTAATGAATCATAAATGGTTACAGTTCTGTTATGTCTTTCTGAAACAACCCAGTGTGCTCCTGCATGATGGATCTGAAGTAGATGGTCACTATCATGTAGTGACAAGAAACCATTTGCTAGAAGCACTGTATCAAAGAATCCTGAAATTGTTCCAAATTGCTTTGAAATCAGGTGCTGGCAGGTATTTATTATGTTGTCATCAAGCCAATCATTATTTTGTATAACTGATTTGTCAGCCAAAGTCAGTGTTATGTTATTGATTATCAACCAGTTACTTGAGGGTCCCTGCTCCTTCTGGCTTTCATCATTGGAAAATACAGTTTTCCAGGTGTCATCTTTCAACATTTCGGCTTTTTGCCCATATCTATTTGATCCGAACTGCTTGCTCCTTCCATACTGTGCCTTTTTAAGTGGATGTATATTATCACTTTTTTTTTTTTTTTGGGCGTCTCGATAAGTGGCAAGTCTTTCTCAAGTGGAATGTTTGCTTGTACATCTTGTAGCAAGATTTTTATGTTCTCATCTAGCTCTTCAAGGTATGATTCGTTCTTTTGTAAATATGTACAATCTATAATCCGCTTTAAATTCTGAACACAGTTGTGTATCAGTTTATTTCGTCTGCTTTTCCTGCGTTCTGGAAGGGCTACAACATTACTGTCTGGTAAAGGAGTGGCCATATAATCAGTCTCTAGCTCAATTTTTGGCTCACCTCTACTAACACACAGACAGCCTTCATCTAAAAGAAACAAGGGATTTGGAGAATAAACAGGGTTCAGCCTATCCCACTTCAATTCACTGTCATATTTTAAAATGCAGCATATGTGCTTGCAGGGTACAAAGTGTTTTTCCCAGTCTGCACAAGTGCAAGATGGTATTCCGTCTTTAAATGTAACTGTATAGGTTTTAGCTGCATTTTCCTCACTGTTTACTTCAAAAACACCAGATTTTCTGTCTAAGCATTTTATGTGGCTATTGTCTAAGGTGGTGTCAAGCCTCGTCATCATATGCCACACAAAGTTTTTTGGTCGATTTCTCAGAAAATCAGGAATCTCTTTCTTATATTTTCTGTAGGTCTCACAGTTTTGTACATTTAGCTGGATGTATCTAGTAAAAAAGACAGTAATTCAAAAATATTCTTTTACATCTTGATTAAAAATATAATTCTGAAAAATCAAGCTTGTTGCACAACATTTATAAAAGTCACCAAAATGATATTCCCCAGTTATACACATATAAATAAATACAGTAAATGCTATTCAAAATCAATTGAAAATTAAAGGTTATATTTTATCTTAATTATACTAAGGATAGTATCATGCAGGTTTGTGCCTTGGCCACTAACAGGTCAGATTTTAGGCCAAAAATCTCCATGCTCTTATGTTTTTAAATAAAATCTACCACAATATGGTTGCCATAAACCTTGCATTGTATTCAGAGGCTTAAAAAATGCATTTTTGCAAAGTCATGCTACCTGCAATATAACCCATAGTGGCTCTAGAAGGCCCCAATGGGGTGTGGGCACAGGTGCTATTGCTCCCCCGGAAGTTACACCAGTGTTACATTAGCGAAAAAATTATTAGATTTACATATCTGAATTTTGGAAAACTCAACATATCCATACTTACTTTTTGTGTGCATTTGGGAAGAAATGCTTATGAAAAACTATTAACAGTTCACTGAGTGTACAGTTTTTATATCCTTCCATATATGTATGTTTTAAAACTTCATTTTGTCTTTCAAGGCCATTATTTGTATGTATCGCAATCTGTAGTTCTCCAGTTCTGTAAACATGTGCCCATTTCTGTGGTGAAGAAATAAAAATTAGTTTTTATTTTCTGTTTCGTGCACTCAGATTATACTGCATACTAAAGCATAACAACCAATATGACACTGTCAGGAAAACTGTACTCCCCCAAACAATGTTTCTATAAAAATATATTTCCATAAAACAACTCATATGTGAAACTCTGCTTCATGTAAATAAAAAGTTTCATTATAACATATTTTTTCCGTAGTATGTGCAATTGGGTAATCCTAAATAGTAAATTGTTATTTTTAAAAAAGGGCTACCCCCTGGGATCCTAGGATTCACGGTGCACACAAACCATACATATTGGTCATATCGGCCAATTAATGGACAAAGTTCTGTCTTTTGTTTCCAAACTTATTCCTGTTACTGTTACAACTACAATATTTCTTGTTAAGGGATCTCTCAGAGGACACAAAGACCACCACAAAATGGTGGCTCAAGGGAAAAGATATAAAAGGGCAATATTTACTGATATATGTATTTAAGCTTGGTATGATTCTTTAATGTGCCACTTAATACGATAGTTTATAAACTAAGGGGCACATTTACTAAGCTCGAGTGAAGAATTCGAGTAGGTCGAATTCAAAATTCGAATTAAATTTTTTTTGCAACTTTTTGAAAATTCGACCATCGAATTTGATAGCTCGACCATCGAATAGGAATCGTTCGAGCAATTCAAACGATCGAATATAAAATCGTTCGACCATTCGATAGTCAAAGTACTTCCCCTTTAAAAATCGTTCGACCATTTAATTCGCCAGATAAAATCTACTGAATTGCATTGTAAGCCTATGGGGACCTTCCAGAGTGGTTTGGGAAATTTTTCTACGTTTTTTAGATCGAATGGTTTTCATTCTATCGAATGGCCAAAATCGTTAGATTCGAACGATTTTGGCGTTCCATCGAATGAAAATCGTTCGATCGTTCGATTGATTTTTCGTTCGATCGTTCGATCGATCGAATAGCGCTAAGATCGTTAGAATTTGCTATTCGAATTCGAACGATCACTATTCCCCCCCTCGATGGTCGAATTTCGAGTGTTTATATCACTCGAAATTCGACCATTAGTAAATGTGCCTCTATCTGTTGGTTAATTATTTTATTCTAGGGGAATATGTATGTGTGTATGTATGTATGTGCATTGTGACTTTACCTCTATTTCAGGTAGCCACTTGTTTGAAAACCAGTGCCTCAGGGCACTGCATGTCTTCCAAATTTTTGATTCCATCAGATTTTTTAGAGAATTTTGATGTTCATCCATAGTTCGAGCAAGTGCTATTTTACGAAGCATGCTCAAGATGGTCTTCCGAAAATCATATACATTGTGGTCTTTTTTACTAGTCCATTCAGTCCATGCTTTTTCACGGTGAAAATCACAGAGCAAGACTTTTGATGCTAAAATTTTGAGATATGTACAGAAAAAACAAGATTAGATTAAAAAAAAAAATATATATATATATATATATAAATTAAATAATTAAATAATTAAAAAGCTGCAGAAAATTATAGCACTCCAAGGCAAAGTTACACGGTGAGTCAAAAATGCAAATAAAGGTGGAGGTTTTATTGGTGGTCCAACATTTCAGCTTCGCACAGGAGCTTTTGTCCCCTGATGAAAGCTCCTGTGCGGATCTGAAATATAATATTCTTAATTATATAATTATTACACCAGGTAAATTAACAGCAACACCAAAGTTAAAGTATTTCAAAGTAATAGAAATATAATGTAGTGTTTCCCTGGATAGGTTAAATTGGTGTGCTTGCTAATGAAACTCTACTGCTGCTGTGTAGCCATGGGGACAGCCATTCAAGCACAGGATACACAGTAGATAACAGATAAGTACTACTATAGTTTATATAAACAAGCTGCTGTGTAGCCATGGGGGCAGCCATTCGAGCACATGATACACAGTAGATAACAGATAAGTACTACTATAGTTTATATAAACAAGCTGCTGTGTAGCCATGGGGGCAGCCATTCAAGCACGGGATACACAGTAGATAATAGATAAGTACTACTATAGTTTATATAAACAAGCTGCTGTGTAGCCATGGGGGCAGCCATTCAAGCACAGGATACACAGTAGATAACAGATAAGTACTACTATAGTTTATATGAACAAGCTGCTGTGTAGCCATGGGGGCAGCCATTCAAGCACAGGATACACAGTAGATAACAGATAAGTACTACTATAGTTTATATAAACAAGCTGCTGTGTAGCCATGGGGGCAGCCATTCAAGCACAGGATACACAGTAGATAACAGATAAGTACTACTATAGTTTATATAAACAAGCTGCTGTGTAGCCATGGGGGCAGCCATTCAAGCACAGGATACACAGTAGATAACAGATAAGTACTACTATAGTTTATATAAACAAGCTGCTGTGTAGCCATGGGGGCAGCCATTCAAGCACAGGATACACAGTAGATAACAGATAAGTACTACTATAGTTTATATAAACAAGCTGCTGTATAGCCATGGGGGCAGCCATTCAAGCACAGGATACACAGTAGATAACAGATAAGTACTACTATAGTTTATATAAACAAGCTGCTGTGTAGCCATGGGGACAGCCATTCAAGCACAGGATGCACAGTAGATAACAGATAAGTACTACTATAGTTTATATAAACAAGCTGCTGTGTAGTCATGGGGAGCAGCCATTCAAGCACAGGATACACAGTAGATAACAGATAAGTACTACTATAGTTTATATAAACAACCTGCTGTGTAGCCATGGGGGCAGCCATTCAAGCACAGGATACACAGTAGATAACAGATAAGTACCACTATAGTTTATATAAACAAGCTGCTGTGTAGCCATGGGGCAGCCATTCAAGCACAGGATACACAGTAAATAACCGATAAGTACTACTATAGCTTATATAAATAAGTTGCAGTGTAGTCATGAGGGTCAGCATTTCAATGAAAGGAACTAACTCCAGCATACATAGCTACTCAAGGGATTTAACCCATGTTTAATGTCAAGCCAACAAGTACAACAAGGGCGTACCCCTTTCAAAGCCATTTCAAAACTGGAGAAAAGGAGAAAAGGCACTGGATACACACCAGATAACAGATAAACTCTGTAATATACAATGGGATTCCTCAGAATTTATCTATCTACTATGTATCCTTGAATGGCTGCCCCCATGGCTATATAACAGCTTCTTTATATAAATGATAGTAGTGTTTCTGAAGCAAACACACCAGTATTAAAAGTGCAGTGAAACCATAGATTATATTATTTTTATACACTTTTATTTTTTGGTGTTACTGTTGCTTTAATTATAAAAAGACAATAAAATCAAGATATGAATCTAAAAATAAACCTGGAAATGTTTCTAATATTGCATTAATCTCCTCTTGACAGAAATCCACAAGAAAACACTTTGGTTTCCACTCTTTGTTCCAGTTTTTAAATAACTGTAATGCTTCTTTAATGCTTGCTGTATTTTCTTCTTGGGTAACAAAAGCCCCAACCACCAAGTAGCAAACATTAGACCGAACACAGAGGAAAAACAGAGGCAGAGCATAACGTGTTGTTCTATATGTAGCATCAAGAAGTGTTATATGGTTTCCATACATCGTTAGTAATTTTTGCTGCCAATCATTTTGGTAACAGAATAAAAAAGTCTAATGTTTGTTTTCAGTGGTGCAGCAACTTGGACGACAAAACATTTTGTCATTTGGATTTTGCACCTTCCATTGTTCTATAAGGTCAAGGATATTTTCTTGGTCTAATGTTGAATCATGCCCTTCACTTTTAGCTTTGTACATTAGATTGGCAAGGTCTTTTCTTGTTGGGTAATATCGTCTTCGAGTTTCTTCGGGGAGTTCTAGACCCAAGAAAAGCTCTTTTAAGACAAAAGCATCCATGTGTCTTTTCATTTCAGCAACTCGTCTAACACCATTTCTGTATAGATCAATTATTTTTCTCTTTACCCTTGCATCAATTTTTTCTCTTAGGTTAGCCACCTGTAAAAAATGCTAAATGTATTAATAGTTGCTCATATAATTAAAAAAAAAAAATATTTATGATATTTAATATATGTACTTGATATTTCAAAATTGTAATATGTATTTGATATAAAATCAAGTAATTTAAAGCATTAATTTAAATATATGAGCTTGCACCATATACATATATTTTAATCAAAATAAATTAATTTACTTTTATCGATATGTTGATAAGGGGACCCAAAATAGTAATGTTATAAAAATCAGGGAATTGTGTTAAATCACCTTGAGCTTAAATTATTGAAAGGATATTGGTCTGTTTTAAGTAATTATTGAAAGGATATTGGTCTGTTTTAAGTTAGAAATACAATTTATACTGTACTAATGACAAGCATTGCAGCATTAATATTACACTATGGGTAGGAGCATTTTACATGCACATATAACACATACAATCGAACACTTGGGGGCACATTTATCATAGGTTGAATTGAAAATTGAAATTAGATTTTCAAGATTTATCATACTCTGGCCATTTAAAAACTTGAATTCGACTATTCACTACCGAAAACCTGCAAAATTGCTGTTAGATGTCCGGGGATACGTTTGGATTTAATTCATCCAAGTTTTATAAATCTGACTTTTTAATTTAATTTCAAATGGTCAAATTTAAAATGTATGGGAGTTTTTAAAAACCATGATAAATGTACCTCCACATGTGATTTGAGTAATAGGGCTTGCAAATTTAATTTTTACAGGGCAAAATATTAATTTGTTCAGCATTTTAAATGCTTAGGGTGTTATTTATTAAAGTAAATTTTTTTCTGGTTAGACTTTTAAATGGGAAAACACCTATTTTTCATAGAAAAAAAAGTCAGATTTCTCATGATTTATTAAACCTCGATGGTGTTAGGCCAAATAAAATAGCACTCCATCTCAAATCTGTAATTGACTTCATGTTGAAGTTAATGGAAGATGTCCTTTTTACATTTGGAAGATATCCTAATCTGCGCTGGCTTTTGTTCAATAATCTGAAAAAATTTAGATTTTCTGGCAATAATCCAAAAAAGTTATGGTCAAATCCAAAAAAAAGTGCAATTGTTATTTTTAATGATTTTATATTTTCCTTACACCAGATTTTTAAAAAAAAATGTATTGATAAATATGAGGAAAACATTTTATGGATTTGGTTAAATAACCCCTTTAAAGGGCACCTGTTGGGTAAAAATGTTATCCCCAACCAAAGGTTAAGGCTAATAGTGCCTGCATTCCAGTTTGGGATAACAGTAGTTTTTTTTTTAAAAAAATGCCCCCACCAGCACTAGGCTATCTGCACCGTGAGGGAGCTCCTGGTGTGAGCAGCCATGTCCAGTCACTCACATGCGCACAATGAAAAGCTGCTCCAAATTGCTCATTATGCGTGTGACATCACATTCATGGTGTGGGTAGCCTAGTGCTGGCGGGGTGCATTTTTTAAAATGAAAATGACTGTTATCCCCAACCAGAATGCGGGCTCTATTAGCCCATACCTATGGTTGGGGATAAAATTTTTATCCAAGAGGTGCCATTTAATGACACCAAAAATAACACTCACAGAGGACAAACAGCTATTTCCAGAGAAACAATGTAAATGCATTAGAATTATTGGGACCACAAAAGAGCTAATAAATGCCACAATAATTTTATGTGGCATTACTATAGCACCTAATGGACAATACATACAACAGGGCAATCACAGCAAGGTATCTCCTATGGGACCCATGGGCAGTATACCCGGATGTAATTGCACCCCCTGCCCCATAGTAGTTATGCAACTGGGAAATGTAGGTTTCCCTTTTTTATTTTATGAACCTTGTTTTTAGGGTATACTTACTTCTCCTGTAGTTTCATGATTCACATGGTCAGACAAATTTGGAAGTACTATTTTATATGCATGCTTGACTTTTACATTATCTCTGTCACGCTGAAGTGCTTCTCTAAGCTTGCTAGATGCAGTTTTTCTCCTTTTCTCTGTGCTCTGTTTGATCTACAAATGTAATGTGCACCGGTTATTTTTTGTTTGCAGCAAAATTAATTTTATAGTATTGATCGTGATAAATGGTCGAATGTTTGAAAATAATTATTAATCCATATCAACCATGAGATGTTTCTTTCCAATAGTGGAACAGTAAATACAAACTGCTGATTGGTTGCTATTTGTTAATAGACAGGAATGAAATGCATTACTGTTTATAATAAAACTCTGAATTTATTCTTAGAACAGCAATCCTCCTGACCTAGAATAGTATCTGTGTTTATTCTGTGCTATTAAATAAGGTACAGTAATTTAATATAATATATTAAACAAGGGGTATTATTATTTAGTATTACTAAACTTTTGGCTTCCCTGGGCCACATTGGTAAAAAAAAAGTTTCCTGGGGCCACACATGAAAAACACAAAAATTAAAAAAAAAATGCACAGAAAAGAACTACAATACCTATTGAATAACCAGATGGAGCTATTCTAAGGGGGGCTATTGACTCCCAGTGGGGAGTAGTCAGGACCAAGGAGGAAGCTTCAGGGTTAAAGTCCAAGGTCACAACGGCGCGACGGACGCAGGCGCAGTGCGTCGGTCGCAGACGTGCTGACGCCGACGCAAGGGCGCCAAAAAACCCCTTTAAAAGGACGCCTGAGGCGCCAAGATGGCGCCCGAAAATAGGATCTCGTTCCTGAGAAGATTCCTGGGTTTCCTGCTTCTATTCCTGTTATCCCTGAAGATATTCCTGATTGATCTCTTGTTATTGACCCCCTGCCTGGACTTTGGACTCTGTTTGATACTCTGCCTGCCTTCTTGAACTATTGCCTGGACTTGGACTCTGTTTGTATTCTGCCTGCCTTGTGACCTGTTGCCTGGACTCCATTACCCCTTCTGCCGAATCCCTGGATACCGCGATCCTGATCCCTCCTGAGGGGCTTCCTCCTAGATCCGGACAACTCCCCCAGAGGGAACTCCCGGTTCCCTGACATCTGGGCACCGCCATTACCTGGAGCACCCTCCAGAGTGCTCCTGACAGCTATACACTGAAATATGGGACACCTGGATATTAAATAGACTTATTATTATAATATTATTACTACTAACTGGTCAATGGGCAGAGTCCCCCTCCTGCCTACTCCTAAATCCTTTGAAACATGATGTTTCCTTGGAAACCAAGGATTCAAGCTGGGCCAAATTCATATCAATCCTGGGCCGCAGGTTGGACACCCCTGTATTAAACTATATGAGGAAGATGTGTCAACATCTAAACTAAGAACGATTTATCAAAATGTGAGTTTAGAGTTTAATATATAAAATCTCACCCACATTATATTCATTCTTATGGAATTTTTAGAATTATTTTATTGATGGGTGGGTTAGAACTAACCATTTGATATATATGGTTCTAAACAGTGACGGGACTACCAGGGGAGCAGGTAGCGCAATTGAACCAAGACTCACATCCCCTCAGGGACCTCCGGCAGCTTGCACACTGCTGATTCAAGCCGGAAAATCGCATACGGTAGGTGGTCTCCTGCTAGTTACGTTACTGGTTCTTAAAATCTAACAGGAAATAATTAAATGAGGTGAGATTTTATTTCTAAAGGTCCCCATAGACGCGACGATTCTTCTTTGCGAAACGACCGATTTCAGCGCAGCCCGACCGATTCGTCAAATTATCGTGTGGTTAGTGGGATTCAAACGATCGAACATCTTACGATTTTTCGTCCGACATCTGCCAGGAAATTGATCGGCCAGGTTAAAAAATCTTTGTCGGTCCCAGTACAATCTATGGATGTTTGCAGGGCCAAGCAGGCAGCTCCCCTTTGTTTTCCTGGTAAATTGGTCGTTTTAGTTGATGGACAGTTCGAACGTTCGTACGATGGTTCTCGGAAGATCTTGGTCTCACGATGTGGATTGGATCTGTTGAAAATCTGTACATCTATGGCCAGCTTTAAACTCTAAACTCACATTTTGATAATTCTGCTCCTAAATGTTTACTGAAATGTAAAAAATGTAGATAATGAATATTTGCTTGAATAATTACATGTAACATCTTAAAGCTGGTGTATTTCTATAAGAAGTCAATGGGAGGAATATTTAGAAAAATCAAGCACTTTTAAAATTCCTATTTCTAGACTATTAATGTACAAAGTAAAATGTGGCTGTACTGTGTTCTAGTTGTTTTTCATGATTTTTAAGTAATCAAGTTTTCACTATTCAAGTGTTCTCAGTTTTTTTAAAGTAAGGTGATCTAAATGTATTATGAAAAAACTGTTAAACACCAGGTCCCAATCATTCCAAATAATAGATCCATCCAAAGCTGCAAAGTACCCATGGAACCTCACTATGGTATGCGCTAAGGTGTAGCCTGCTAAACATGTATGTTTAAACTCAGTGGTGTAACTAAAGTGCCCCAAGCCCCCCTGCAAAAAAAAATCTTTGAAGGGCCTAGCACATTGCAAGCCCTATCAACCCACCCCATCCCCGTCCCATGCAGTCTCCCAGCCACCTGCATTCATCTTACCTGGCCAAAGATAAGAGAGCGGATGGGGAGGGGGTCCACATAACTTTAGAGGAAGCAGACCCTGTGGTCCTGGCCCCTCCTTCCCAGGCCCCCACACAACCACAGGGTCTGCTTCTATTATATTTACAACATTGTTTAAAATGCAAAGTAAAAAAGTCCAAATATTTTAGCACTATTTCAAAGAAAATATCTATTGTATATAATTATTGCTTTTGAAAAAGTACAAATAATTCCTCACAGTTTGGATAATATGAAGAGAATGCTACCTCGTATTCGGGATACAGTATTATATGAGTTATCTGAATTGAGGCAGTGCATCCCATTTTCTTGGTATCTTGAATAATTCTCCTCCTTTTAATTATGCTGTGCTCATCACCCTTTATTGCATTTAAAGGAATTAAAAATATATATTCATTATATGATACATTCTCAAATGAACTATTTTTAAAATATACTGCATATATTGGTATAATTACTGGAATTTCAGATCATTAGGCACGCACCCCCACCCTCTAGTGATGAGACTTGCTTACCCAGACCCTGGGTTGGTTCCCCTATTCACTGAAAACTGCACTGTCCAAGCTTTCTAGTACAGGAGTGCTTTCCTGACATATTTTTTCTAAATTGTCTGTCCAATCCAGTACAGGTGCACATTTGCATATTTGAGTGGAATGTATACGAATATACTTATATAGAAGTCAACCATATAAGCAAATAGCTGGCTTATCACTACTGCATATGGGTACCCACTTAGATATGCAGAGAAGAAAGAAGAAGCAGAAAATGATTATGCAGGACCGGTTTCTTCTAAAATGACAACCAACCTGGGGGTAATAAGTAAGCAAGTATAATCACTGGGGATGCTTAATATTTATCACCCAATAGAATATAACTTTCTTTGCCTGTTAAAATACAATATATAATGCTTACTAGCAATGTTTTTTATAATAAAACATTTTTGAAAATAACTAAAAAAACACCTGTTTTAAATCTCGTTGTTCTGAATATTTCTGCTTCTTGGCAAGTCCTGTGTCCTTTCCTAAGTGACACTGAAGAATTTTTTTCCCTACTATTACATAGGGATTAAACACATCTAACTGGATCGAATGGCATTCCCAGTGAACTCTTGCATTTGATGGAACTTGAAAACCTAATTAAAACATAAATGTATTGAATATATGAATTCAAAAGGTGGGAAGTAGATCAAATGTATCATTTGAAATTACATTATTTACCTAAAAACTCACACAGGCTGTTGTACAGTTCTGCATTATATAACCAGGCATCCAAAATATTTTTTTGGCAATATAAAATGACATTCCTTGTTTTGTGATAGATTTACTTTAAAAAAACATTGCCATTTAGAAATGGCAGGGTATAACACTCTGTCAGTAAGTGCCTGTATGTATTTCTTATTATTTTAATATAGAAACTCTTAAGTTAAGTCTGCTTTTTCACTTTTAAAGATTCATATATCTGTCATAGAAGCTGGTGTTACAGTGGTGGTTATTAAAGAATTGTGATACACTTGATTCTGTGCTGCCATGTAACATGATCTCAAACTGTATACAGGGCTCATTTTCTAACACTGGTCAAATGTGGACCAGGGCAGGTGGACAACAGTGGTCCTTTGAATCAAGATGATTTGATTTTAATATCATTACTAAGGGTGGATTAATGAGATATGACGTCTCTAGGCTATATGCACAGGCCCCCCTTCTAGGCTTCTACTGGATTTAAATGCAAGCAGATACACGCATATGTGCACCTCTCTCCACGCCTGACCTGGCTTGGCACATGCCAGTGTGTACTGTCAGATACACTAGGGCCAGATGCTTTATTCACCTGTAGATCATCCCGGCAGCCAATCATATTAAAGGACAGTTAGGTCCATGTCAAGGGGGGAAAGGGGACTTACAGGGAGAGCTGGGAAATTATGGAATTGTCTCCCTGAATCAGTAGTACAGGCTGATACATTAGATAGCTTTAAAGGGCATATAAAGGTAAAAAAATAAAATCCCATTTTTACTTTATTGAAAAAGAAATCTTTTCAACTACAGCTGCAGGGACAAAGATCATGGAGCCATATTTAAACAGATAAACTAGAATTCTGTTCGGAGGATTATTTTACTACAGTCACTGGTTCTGCAGAGTTGGAGAAAGTGTATATTAAACAAAATAAAATCCACATTAGATTACTGTAAGGACCAGCCAGGCATTGAACTCTGGGGACTGTTAGTTCTGGGCTTTAAGTGCACAGTCAGTACACTTATCAAGTGAGCCACTGGTGGCTCTTGGGCTTGGCCTATCCTGTGATATTGTATTTTGTCTGTTTCCAGTTTGTCTCCTCCTTGTTCTCCTCCCTCCTCATTATCTCCCATGTGTTCCCCATTCCATTTTTATGCTCCTTTTATAAACCATGCCCTGAGCCCTTCTCAGGGCTGAGTCATCGTTTGTTTCCTGCTATTCGTGGATGATGTACCAACCTTGTATTTGCGTTCCTGCCATATCTTGTACCTGTGATTCCCTGATCCAAGTCTTGTTCCTGATTACCTTGTACCTTTGAAACCGTGTTCCTGAATTACCTTACACCTGTGCTACCTTGTTCCAGAACTGTTCACCTTTCCTCACCAACCGGTAAAGTCTGTATTTGAACATTTTCTGTTTCTTTAATTACCACCAGTAAACCTGCTTTTCACACCATGCCTTTCACACCATGCCTGTCCTGTTGTCTATGGCTACACCCCAGGGCTTCCGCCATATCCACTCCCCATGGAGAGGCTCTCCTCCATCACACTGGTTCCCAGCTGTGATCATTGCAATTACATAACAACACAGGACCCAGTGCAGTCTATATATTCTGATTATTAAGCAGTCTTACTGTATCAGCTTCTGGCAGATATTATTTGACTTTTGCTGTTTTGATCATTTATGATGCTCCATAAGCAGCCCAGACCACACTGAGCATGTGCACAGTCTTGGTCTTGCAAAGATGTTTAACAAAGTTACAAGATGGTGACCCCCTGTGGCCAACTTTGAAAGCATAAATCATTTGTTTGATTAGGCTTGTGGTGTAGTAATTTCATGTTTATATTTAGTATACAAAATATAGCCTTATTCTATTTTAGACTTTACTTCCACTTTAAGAAGGGGTTGGATGTCTTGTTAATGTTCTATATTCTCCTGTGTGCTTCTTTTTCTATGATATCTGATGTTTGTTTATGTAAGAAACCTCTACATAAGGCAATAAGATGTGAGAATGTCATTTCTATGCTATTCGAATGATATGCAATGTTTGGAAACATATATCTATGTTAAAAACCAAATAAAACTTAAGTTACAAAAAAAAAGAAGGGGTTGGATGGTGTTTAGCAAGTGAGGGAATACAGGGTTATGGGAGATGGCTCATAGTACAAGTTGATCCAGGGACTGGTCCAATTGCATTGTGGAGTCAGGAGGCAATTTCCACCTTCTGAGGCCAATTGGAGAGGATTCAAATAGCGTTTTTTGCCTTCCTCTGGATCAACTAACAGTTAGGCAGGTTTCACTTAGACATAACATTTTTAACTCGATGAATGTGTGTCTTTTTATAATCTAAGTTACTAGGGTACCAATTTCCACCATATTAACACCTTCAGAAGAATTATGTAAGTAATAGTTATTGCTCACCTTCATTACCAAAATCCTTTGTCTTCTTCAGAGTGATGTAATTGGACTTTGTGCTTTCCTCAAAGTCACATATGATTTTCATAGCCATTTGGGGAGAATCACATAATTCAGTGTGGATAGTTTCATCTGTCTTTATAGCATCAACCTAGAGAGAGCATTATAATTCTAATACACACAGTGACTTGGTAGGGGACTCACAATCGCACACATGAATTGTAATGCTGGTATAGGGGTCAAAATCATATTCTGCTAGGGAGCCTGGGCACAGGATATTTTGCTCCCGAATATAGTTTGTGTGTGTGTGCGTAGTAGCAGCAGACCCAGAATTGACCCTGTTTACAAGATCCACATTTGGGCAAATAAATGCAACGCAAGCAAATAAAGAATCCCCGTACTTCCTCAGTGTGCACCTCACTCAAGAATCTTTAGGGAACTAGATAGTAGACAACCCAACTTACTTTACTCAGTCACACAGGGAATATGCAAGTCAGACACAGTGGCGTAACTACGTTACTGGGTCCCTCAGCTAAATCATTTTAGGGCCCCCAAATTATCCAGAGGTTGCCATGTTTTACAAATATATTTTAAAATTGCTCATTAATTAGGGTCCCCTATACCTCCTGGGCCAATTGACGTAACTACTGGTGAAAGCCCCCCCCCGGGTCCATTGGAGATTGTGCGACAGTAAGTGGTTCCGGGTGCATAGCCTGTGCCCGTGCATCGGAAGCCACCAGTTACGGTATTTTGTTACATTCCAACCTGTAATATAAGTGTTTCATAATCTTATTTTATGTGTTCGATCTGCACAAAATAGTCTAAGTTGGTGAAGTGAAATGAGAAAATATATATAAAAAAAGAATTAAAAAAAAATAAAAACCTGAAAATTGGCATGTGCATATGTATCCACCCCCTTTGCCATGAAGCCCCTAAAAAATCCTGGAGCAACCAATTTCCTTCAAAAGGCACATAATTAGTGAAATGAAGTCCACCTGTGTGCAATCTAAGTGTCAAGGAGGGCATTAATCAGAGAGGCATCACAGAGATCAAAGGTAACCCTGAAGTAGTTACAGAGTTCCAGAGACTGTAGTATCTGTCCATAGGACCACAATAAGCTGTACACTCCATAGAGCTGGGCTTAATGGAAGAGTGGCCAGAAAAAAGCCATTACAGTTAAAAATAAGAAGGCACATTTTGAGTTTGCCAAAAGGCATATGGGTGACTCCCCAAATGTATGGAGGAAGGTGCTCTGGTCAGATAAGACTAAAATTGAACTCGAACAAGGAAAATGCTATGTCTGGCACAAACCCAACACATCCCTTCAGCCAAGAACATCATTGCCACAGTGAAACATGGTGGTGGCAGCATCGTGCTGTGGGGATGTTTTTCAGCAGCAGAGACTAGGAAACTGGTCCAAGTTGAGGGAAAAATGGTGCTAAACACAGGGATATACTTGAGCGACACCTGTGTCAGTCTGCCTGTGGTTTGAGACTGGGACAGAGGTTCACGTTCTAGCAGGACAATGACAGAAGCATACTGCTAATGCAACACTAGTGGTTTAAGAGGAAACATTTAAATGTGTTGGAATGGACTAGTCAAAGTCCAGACCTCAATCCAATTAAGAATCTGTGGTCAGACTTGGAAGATTGCTTATCACAAGTGAAAAACATCCAACATGAAGGAGCTGGAGCAGTTTTGCCTTGAGGAATGGCCAAAGATCCCAGTGGCGAGATGTGACAAGCTCATAGAGACTTATCCAAAGTGACTTGCAGCTGTAATTGCCGCAAAAGGTGGCTCTACAAAGTACTCACTTTGGGAGGGGGGTTGAACAGTTATGCATGCTGAAGATTTCTGTTTTTTGTCCCTTGTTTTAAAGATTTTTATTCTTTAATTGTGAAGCAAAGTTGTAGGCATGTTTTGTACATGAAATGGTGCAAACTCTTAAACAATCCATCTTAATACCAGGTTGTGATATCTATTACAACTGTGGTTGTTTGTGTTATTTATGATCTCTGTGGTCCATTTTACTGTAATAAAACAAATAAAAAATAGCATTGCATTTACTTTGTATCTAGAAGAAGTGATGGGTGGCTAATAGTGATGAGCACAATTTTTTGCCAAGTTTTGATGCAAAAATTACAACCAAAGATTCCAATGGGTGAAAACATTTTTTTGTGTTTAAAATAGAATTTTGTCTCCTATAGACCAATGAATGTCTGCAAATTTTCATAGAAGCAAAATGGGTCAGATTCACCTATCACGATTGGCTGAACACTGTGCAGAGCCTTGACTCGACCCAGTGGGTTTAAAATGTATGATGGGTGATCATGTTGTTGACAGATCAAGCAGTAGACAATACTAGTAATAAATGGGCATCCTGTGAAGAAATGGTGCCAAAGTATACACCACAGCCATATAAAGATTAGCTAACTTTTGAGAAAATTTGAATTTGTCTGCTTTTTTGGCCACATCCCTTTTCTGATGATGTCACTTCTGTTTTGCAACAAGACAACTTCCGATTTCATGGGGTCAGTGTGTAGGCTTGCAGATAAGGTGGTTGCGGTTTGGATTGGGTAGCAGGTATTAGCAGGTAAAATTGCAGAATGTTGGTCTGGCTTGTAGCTCTGGGTCAGGTTCAAGTTCTAGCAATTTGGACCACATAGAACCCCGCACAACTCGAATGCTATTGATCACTATCCAGACCAAAATAGCATTAGAAAGTGTGTGCTCGTTATTGGGAGATTAGAATGTAAACTCATCATCAACATGAGGTACGTGAAGCAACCCAATGTTTTCTCGAATAGAAACTAAAATAGAAAACAATAATTAATCAAAATATATTTGAACTTCATACCTTGTTCTCAGGAGACAAATGTTTTTCATCCAAGCCTGCCATTACTTAAATACTTAAAGTCTCAATCGAAATCCTGTTAAATGTGAATAATTATGAGCTGTGTAATAGCAATTTGATAAACAGATTGTTCAAATTAAAAAATTTAACAGAACATGCCTTTAAATGTGGCATTTCTGCCTTATTTTTTATATAATTTATTTGTGAATTGACAATATAAAAGTATAAGAAAAAACTCTGCTCAAAATCTAAGAGGGCACTAAGAACAAGTGTATTACTAGGGTGCCATGAGAAATAGTAATGTATTTAACTGCACAGTGTTACAATGGTTAGCTAAAATGCATTGATGCTGGAAACATAAGTTATACAATCAAAGAAAATATACATGATACCAAACTCATTTCTAAACCTTGTATGTAAAGTGACTCCTTAAGTAAACAAAGATCTTGAAAAATATTTTAAACTAAAATGCTCATACACACTTACACAATATGGAACTTTAAAGATTTAGGAAGTGAAATGAGACCTTTAGTAAATATTATTCATATCACAGAGAGCAATCAACCTGATTTCAGATGAGAGTTCCATCCACCAGTGTGTTCATAAAGGCTAGTTGGTAGATCAACAAGTTGCTTGACAAACTAGAGGAAATGCTTTAGGATGTATGCCATCTAGTGGATAAATTAGTGTTTGCAGCCCCCATTGTACAAACATTATAATAGTATATGTATGGGGCAATACATCCATTTACAAAAATGCAGATTAATTTATTCACATGGACCCTCTGTGCCTTGTGCAAACTTGACAACACATTTATCTATATGGCACCCTTCATCCATTGACCGAACATTATGCAAATATATTGGCAGACCCAATTATCATTATGATGCACTTTATTCATGGATGCAATGTCAAGGACCCAATTTATTCACATGGAACCAAACATATTGACATGTCAATTTCTCTAAACAAACACAATCATTTCTATCTTTACTACAATTCGCAGTCAGTTTTCTTATACTTTCCATTCTGTATTTCCATTTCTCCAATTTACTGATAAAAAAAAAAAGACTTATTAATACATATGAGAGCAGCAGGCAGATCTGTTGGTTAAGTCTAGCCTACAAAATAATGCTTTGCTCGTCTTCACTCTATAGCAGGGGTAGGCAACCCACAGCTCTGGGGCCTCATGTGGCTCTTCATCCTGCTTGTTGCAGCTCAGTCTTGAGACTTTGGCGGTCATGTCATCTTTACAGCCCTTGCACCTGCTGGCGGCTTCTTGAGTGTGCGACCAATGTAAGCTAATGGTTAGCTTACCATGGTCGTACACTCAGAAGCCACCAGCAGGTGCAAGGGCTGTTTTGACATCCCAGGAGTGACGGGCTAGACCTTGCCATGGCCCTTACCATGGTCAAACACCCAAGACAAGAGAGGGAAGATCAGCATGGAGCTTCAGAAACAGAAGTCACATTAAACAGATGAGAACACTAGCATTAATTATGGCTATTCAGTGTTTAATTTTTTTCAAAGTAGGCTAACACATACAACAACAGAATATAACAAAAAGAAATGCAGTGTGTAACAGTTAAAAATAGAAAAACGGTTTATAAGCTGTGCTTTGTTTTGAGGCTCCAGACTATTTTTCTTTAGTGGAAGAAGGGGGAAAATGGCTCTTTTGATAGTAAAGGTTGCTGACCTCTGGTCTATAGCAATTGGCATTGGCAAAAACCAAAGAAGCTGAGGACTAGTGTACTTACACCATTATAGGTTGGGACACTGTAATGCCAGGTGTTTTTTCCATTAGTGTATATATGCCAAGGGCAAAACCACTGTTCTGCTCAGAGTGTGTGGATTTTATTATGGCAATGCCAAACCAAGCCATTCAGTGCACATGGATTGTTAGAGCAGAAGCAAGTAGACCATTATCTCTACCAGTGTAGCTACACCAGTGAATATTTTTTAGAAGTTGTCTGCTGGAATATATACACTGCATGGTTCAGAAAGCAGGTCATTGCCTAGACCAGGGATCCCCAACCTTTTGAACCCACAAGCAACATTCAGAAGTAAGAGAAATTGGGGAGCAACACAAGCATGAAAAATGTTCTTGGGGTGCCAAATAAGTGCTGTGATTGGCCATTTGATAGCCCCATGTGGATTGTCAGCCTACATTGAAGCTCTGTCAGTACACCTGTTTTATCTGCAACCAAAACTTGCTTCCAACAATGGAAATAAAAAAAAACCTGATTTGAGGCCACTGGGAGCAAAATCAAGGGGTTGAGGTGCAACATTTTGCTCATGAGCTACTGGTTGGGATCACTGACCTAGAATTTCAAATATGGCAGAACTTTACTAGTCGAGAAATAATCAAATCTGATTGAGTCTTATGGCATTCTCCTATGGACAAAAAAAAAGTGAGAAGTACCTGTCGGAACAGGGGTAGTTAGTTGTAATTCAAAGAAATAACCAGTGGCACTGGAGGTTTCAATGATATTTCTACGAGAATAAATGAAAGCAACCAATACAGACATATATAAGCAGAATCAAAAAACAAATCTAGGACACAATAAATAAAACCAAAGCTTTCCTTTAATGAGTACCACTTCAATTCCTGGCAAAACAATAGAAAAATGCACAAAACAATGGAGACAAAATTAGTCAGGATGTGAGGATTCCAACAGCAGCTGTAAAAAAGAAGAAAAAACAATCAATTAACACGTTCTTATCTAAATAAATTGAAAAAAACTGGTGCGACTGACCAATTACTAAAATTAAAAAGTTCTGTGAATTAAAGGAGATTTCAACCCCCCTTGATGTTAAGTGCCCATTTGCCCCCCCCCCGCACAGTCTTACGCCTGAATCCTTCTCTCAAGAAATAGTGACCAGTGCAGCAGAGCTCCCAGCCGCCATGTTATTAATCTGGATCTAATCTAATCTGGAGTGTTGGTGCATACGCAGTTGTAGAAAATTTGGGGTTTGAACAATACCGATTCACCCAAAGATAGCCCCCCCATAGCCCAAACAAAAAACAGAGGTACAGTGATACCCCCATAGCCCAAAGAGAATCAGAGGAACAGTGATACCCTCATAGCCCACAGAGAATCAGAGGAACAGTGATCCCCCCATAGCCCACAGAGAATCAGAGGAACAGTGGTACCCCCATAGCCCACAGAAAATCAGAGGCACAGTGATACCCCCCCATAGGCCACAGAAAATCAGAGGCACAGTGATACCCCCCATAGCCCACAGAAAATCAGAGGCACAGTGCTACCCCCATAGCCCACAGAGAATGAGATTTACTGATTTTCTGTGGGCTATGGGGGTATCTACTGTGCCTCTGATTTTCTGTGGCCTTTGGGGGGGTATCACTGTTCCTCTGATTTTCTGTGGCCTTTGGGGGGGGTATCACTGTTCCTCTGATTTTCTGTGGCCTTTGGGGGGGGGGTATCACTGTTCCTCTGATTTTCTGTAGCCTATGAGGGGATTTAACTGTGCCTCTGATTCTCTGTGGGCTATGGGGGGTTCACTGTGCCTCTAATTTACTGTGGGCTATGGGGGTTTCACTGTGCCTCTGATTTACTGTGGGCTATGGGGGGGATCACTGTGCCTCTGATTTACTGTGGGCTATGGGGGTTTCACTGTGCCTCTGATTTACTGTGGGCTATGGGGGGGATCACTGTGCCTCTGATTTACTGTGGGCTATGGGGGGGATCACTGTGCCTCCGATTTACTGTGGGCTATGGGGGTTTTACTGTGCCTCCGATTTACTGTGGGCTATGGGGGGATATCACTGTGCCTCCGATTTACTGTGGGCTATGGGGGGGATCACTGTGCCTCCTATTTATTGTAAGCTATGGAAATATCACTGTGGCTCTGATTCTCTGTGGGCTATGGGGGTATCACTGTGCCTCTGATTTACTGTGGGCTATGGGGGGTTTCACTGTGCCTCTGATTTACTGTGGCCTATGGGTGGGGGGTTCACTGTGCCTCTGATTTACTGTGGCCTATGGGGGGGTTCACTGTGCCTCTGATTTACTGTGGGCTATGGGGGGTTTCACTGTGCCTCTGATTTACTGTGGGCTATGGGGGTATCACTGTGCCTCTGATTTACTGAGGGCTATGAGGGGGGGGTTACTGTGCTTCTGATTTACTGTGGGCTATGGGGGGGGTTACTGTGCCTCTGATTTACTCAGGGCTATGGGGGGTATCACTGTGCCTCTGATTTACTGTGGGCTATGGGGAGGTTTTACTGTGCCTCTGATTTACTGTGGGCTATGGGGGGGGGTATCACTGTTCCTCTGATTTACTGTGGCCTATGGGTTGGTTTCACTGTGCCTCGGATATACTGTGGGCTATGGGGGGGATCACTGTGCCTCCGATTTTCTGTGGGCTATGGGGGGGGTATCACTGTTCCCCTGATTTTCTGTAGCCTATGAGGGGAGTATCACTGTGCCTCCGATTTACTGTTGGCTAAAGGGGTATATACTGTGCCTCTGATTTACTGTGGCCTTTGGGGGGGGTATCACTGTTCCTCTGATTTTCTGTGGCCTTTGAGGGGGTATCACTATTCCTCTTATTTTCTGTAGCCTATGAGGGGGTTTCACTGTGGGCTATGGGGGGGGTTTCACTGTGCCTCTAAATTACTGTGGGCTATGGGGGTTTCACTGTGCCTCTGATTTACTGTGGGCTATGGGGGTTTCACTGTGCCTCTGATTTACTGTGGGCTATGGGGGGTATCACCGTGCCTCTGATTTACTGTGGGCTATGGGAGAGTATCACTGTGCCTCTGATCAGAAAATCAGAGGCACAGTGAACCCCCCCATAGGCCACAGAAAATCAGAGGCACAGTGATACCCCCCCCCATAGCCCTCAGTAAATCAGAGGCACAGTGAAACCCCCCATAGCCCACAGTAAATCAGAGGCACAGTGAAACCCCCCCATAGGCCACAGTAAATCAGAGGCACAGTGAAACCCCCCCCATAGGCCACAGTAAATCAGAGGCACAGTGAACCCCCCCCATAGGCCACAGTAAATCAGAGGCACAGTGAACCCCCCCCCCATAGCCCACAGTAAATCAGAGGCACAGTGAACCCCCCCCCATAGGCCACAGTAAATCAGAGGCACAGTGAAACCCCCCCCATAGCCCACAGTAAATCAGAGGCACAGTGAACCCCCCCCATAGGCCACAGTAAATCAGAGGCACAGTGAACCCCCCCCATAGGCCACAGTAAATCAGAGGCACAGTGAACCCCCCCCATAGGCCACAGTAAATCAGAGGCACAGTGAAACCCCCCATAGCCCTCAGTAAATCAGAGGCACAGTGAAACCCCCCCATAGCCCACAGTAAATCAGAGGCACAGTGAAACCCCCCATAGCCCACAGTAAATCAGAGGCACAGTGAAACCCCCCATAGCCCACAGTAAATCAGAGGCACAGTAAACCCCCCCATAGCCCACAGTAAATCAGAAGCACAGTAACCCCCCCCCATAGCCCTCAGTAAATCAGAGGCACAGTGATACCCCCATAGCCCACAGAAAATCAGAGGCACAGTGAAACCACCCATAGCCCACAGTAAATCAGAGGCACAGTGAAACCCCCCCCCATAGCCCACAGTAAATCAGAGGCACAGTAACTCCCCCCCATAGCCCACAGTAAATCAGAGGCACAGTGAAACCCCCCCCCATAGCCCACAGTAAATCAGAGGCACAGTGAAACCCCCCCCCATAGCCCACAGTAAATCAGAGGCACAGTAAACCCCCCCCATAGCCCACAGTAAATCAGAAGCACAGTAACCCCCCCCATAGCCCACAGTAAATCAGAAGCACAGTAACCCCCCCCATAGCCCTCAGTAAATCAGAGGCACAGTGAAACCCCCCCATAGCCCACAGTAAATCAGAAGCACAGTAAACCCCCCCCATAGCCCTGAGTAAATCAGAGGCACAGTGAACCCCCCCCCATAGCCCACAGTAAATCAGAAGCACAGTAACTCCCCCCCATAGCCCACAGTAAATCAGAGGCACAGTGAAACCCCCCCCATAGGCCACAGTAAATCAGAGGCACAGTGAAACCCGCCCCCCATAGCCCACAGTAAATCAGAGGCACAGTGATACCCCCCCCCATAGCCCTCAGTAAATCAGAGGCACAGTGAAACCCCCCCATGGCCCACAGTAAATCAGAAGCACAGTAAACCCCCCCATAGCCCTGAGTAAATCAGAGGCACAGTGAACCCCCCCCCATAGCCCACAGTAAATCAGAGGCACAGTGAAACCCCCCCATAGCCAACAGAAAATCAGAGGCACAGTGAAACCCCCATAGCCCACAGTAAATCAGAGGCACAGTGAAACCCCCCATAGCCCACAGTAAATCAGAGGCACAGTGAAACCCCCCCATAGGCCACAGTAAATCAGAGGCACAGTGATCCCCCCCCCATAGCCCACAGAAAATCAGAGGCACAGTGAACCCCCCCATAGCCCACAGTAAATCAGAGGCACAGTGAAACCCCCCCATAGGCCACAGTAAATCAGAGGCACAGTGATATCCCCCATAGGCCACAGAAAATCAGACGCACAGTGATACCCCCCCATAGCACACAGAAAATCAGAGGCACAGTGAAACCCCCCATAGCCCACAGTAAATCAGAGGCACAGTGAAAACCCCCCCCATAGGCCACAGTAAATCAGAGGCACAGTGATCCCCCCCCATAGCCCACAGAAAATCAGAGGCACAGTGAACCCCCCCATAGCCCACAGTAAATCAGAGGCACAGTGAACCCCCCCATAGGCCACAGTAAATCAGAGGCACAGTGAAACCCCCCATAGCCCACAGTAAATCAGAGGCACAGTGAACCCCCCCCATAGGCCACAGTAAATCAGAGGCACAGTGAAACCCCCCATAGCCCACAGTAAATCAGAGGCACAGTGATACCCCCCCCCCAGGCCACAGTAAATCAGAGGCACAGTGAAACCCCCATAGCCCACAGTAAATCAGAGGCACAGTGAAACCCCCCATAGCCCACAGTAAATCAGAGGCACAGTGATACCCCCCCCCATAGGCCACAGTAAATCAGAGGCACAGTGAACCCCCCCCCCATAGGCCACAGTAAATCAGAGGCACAGTGAAACCCCCCCCCCCCATAGCCCACAGTAAATCAGAAGCACAGTAACCCCCCCATAGCCCTCAGTAAATCAGAGGCACAGTGAACCCCCCCCCATAGGCCACAGTAAATCAGAGGCACAGTGAAACCCCCCCCATAGCCCACAGTAAATAAGAGGCACAGTGAAACCCCCCATAGCCCACAGTAAATCAGAGGCACAGTGATACCCCCATAGGCCACAGTAAATCAGAGGCACAGTGAAACCCCCATAGCCCACAGTAAATCAGAGGCACAGTGATACCCCCCCCATAGGCCACAGTAAATCAGAGGCACAGTGATACCCCCATAGGCCACAGTAAATCAGAGGCACAGTGAAACCCCCATAGCCCACAGTAAATCAGAGGCACAGTGATACCCCCCCCATAGGCCACAGTAAATCAGAGGCACAGTGAACCCCCCCATAGGCCACAGTAAATCAGAGGCACAGTGAAACCCCCCATAGCCCACAGTAAATCAGAGGCACAGTGATACCCCCCCCCCATAGGCCACAGTAAATCAGAAGCACAGTGAAACCCCCCATAGCCCACAGTAAATCAGAGGCACAGTGAAACCCCCCATAGCCCACAGTAAATCAGAGGCACAGTGAAACCCCCCACCATAGCCCACAGAAAATCAGAGGCACAGTGAAACCCCCCATAGCCCACAGTAAATCAGAGGCACAGTGAAACCCCCCATAGCCCACAGTAAATCAGAGGCACAGTGAAACCCCCCACCATAGCCCACAGTAAATCAGAGGCACAGTGATACCCCCCCATAGGCCACAGTAAATCAGAGGCACAGTGAACCCCCCCATAGGCCACAGTAAATCAGAGGCACAGTGAAACCCCCCATAGCCCACAGTAAATCAGAGGCACAGTGAAACCCCCCACCATAGCCCACAGAAAATCAGAGGCACAGTGATACCCCCCCATAGGCCACAGTAAATCAGAGGCACAGTGAACCCCCCCATAGGCCACAGTAAATCAGAGGCACAGTGAAACCCCCCATAGCCCACAGTAAATCAGAGGCACAGTGATACCCCCCCCATAGGCCACAGTAAATCAGAAGCACAGTGAAACCCCCCATAGCCCACAGTAAATCAGAGGCACAGTGAAACCCCCCATAGCCCACAGTAAATCAGAGGCACAGTGAAACCCCCCACCATAGCCCACAGTAAATCAGAGGCACAGTAAAAAAACCCCCATAGCCCACAGTAAATCAGAAGCACAGTAACCCCCCCCCATAGCCCTCAGTAAATCAGAGGCACAGTGATACCCCCATAGCCCACAGTAAATCAGAGGCACAGTGACATACAAATAACCAGTGACTCAGTAACTGCCCCAAAATATAGATCAAAGTTTGCAGTCTGTTCTAAACCTACATTACAATTTGGTGGCCGTGGCCATTAAAACTTACAGGTCCTGGGAAATTTCCGCTGTCTGCATTAGCGCTTCTGTATGCTTGAATTTACCGCTCAATAATGGGTAATGCGCAATGGAGCGGTCACATGGTATCATCACATGACCGTTCACGTCACGAAGGTCCCTTCCGAGGATAGGAACTAGCCGCTACCGTATTTAATGGCTGCTGCAACAACACCCGACCAGCACCTATGCCCCTGAGGAAGCCGTTTTCACGGCAAAACGCATAGGGCAGCATAGGTGGACGGTGGGAGATCTAGCTCCCATCCGCTCCCCACGTAGACAGGCAGAATTGGGCCTAAGGGAACGGAATTGGAAAGGGAGGGGGATATGGCTATATACTTATTATATGCTACCCATTGATGGAGACTTTCTCCACTTGAAATAGCACTTACTTTTTTAGTGGCTATTTTCTATTTTCACTGTCCACTTTGCTATTTGTTTTTATCTTTAAATGTTTTTTAAGGCTAAATTCCTGCACTGATCACACTTTGTGTGTTGCAGTGAGTGTGTTGTTTGCAGTGTGGGCTTGGCCCAGTGATTTGCAGTGGTTTTAATACTTTTTATTAAAGGTGAAGTTTTAATGGAGTTCTTTATCGTGTGTTATTATAAAGTACTTGACGACATAGCCTGAACTGGTTTGCAAGTGGGTTCTATTATAGAGGGAGGTACCTTTGGACTAAGGTACCTGCCCTATATGCCCCCTATTTTTTGTTAGTTGTTTATAATTGTTTCAAACTTGCAGGCAGATTACTATCAACCTTTATGGTTGTCATTTTGCTCCACTTCCCCAATAACAGCAGCACTTACCTGAGGCTCCTGGAACAGCATTCTGGGCTGATGAGTTAGAGAATGGGCGGGACCACCTCCATTTCCTATTGCTGGGAGTTGCACAGGAATCACCTGATTTCACTCAGCAGGGGGTTACATTGCCAGTGAAATCCACGAATTTTACTCACTGGTGTCTGCATAGGTAACACCGAGGAAAATTTGATAATTGGTGTCAAACTGCCTCCTACAAGGGCCCAGGTCTGCAGCCATTTCTAGCTGAAAGGCTATAGAGCAAAAAAAAAAAAACTACCTCCATCTTAGGAAAGTCTGTTGAGTGAGGCAGCTGGCTATGAAACTTTTCCTCCATTGAAAGCAGGGGCTTGAAACTTGCCCCAGGTGGCAGCAGCCCCCAAGTTACCAGGGACGGCAAAAAGCCGATCATCTAGCTATGCCCCTCCCTGGACCCACTTCTGCATAAGAATTGTTAGTTCTAGGGAGCAAGCGGGGATGGCATCGTAAGAGCCGCCTCAGGCAGTAAGAGGCAGAGAATTGCCTCTGATTGAAAAAAAACCCCATATATCCCCGGTACAGGGAACAAAGAAAACAAAAAAGTAACAGGAGGCACACCAGTTCTTTACCTGATCCAGGACCTGAAAAACACAGATGACTCCAAGATATGAGGTAATGTGCTGGACAAAAAGGTCCCATGGACCAAAAACCCCTATCCCTAGCCTTATGGGGAGGCTTAATGGTTTCCCAAGGTTAAAAAGAAAAATTCTGCTTCCAATGGGAGCATAAAGACACTGGTAGATGGGTGTGGTTGGTCATTTAAAGATTTGGGGAGGGTCCTTCTGATGGGAGTGGGGGGGGCTATCCCTGTGAGTACTGACATGGAATTCGACAAGGGAAAAATATGCTTAGATGTTTATTGGCCCCCAAACAAACATAGTAAATGGCAATGTTCCAGACCACCCTTTCCATATGTCAAGCTGTTTTGTGCATATATTATTGGTAATAAACTCATTTACTTTAGAGTATTATGTTTTTAATGGTAGTATGTGCATGCGGTCCTATATCAAAGCTTGTCAAAATATGGCCACGGACAACAATGGTCTAAGCGTAATTGCATTGTGTACCTTTTGTAGAGGTCTACATGGTTCTATGTCATCTAACCTTGAAATAAATTTTATGGCCGTACTTCTTTAGTCCACAAAACAGAATATGGTGTTGTAACACATATCTAAAGTTTGGCAAAATACTGTTTATCTGCATTACCATGTGATCTGCTTAACATATGCTACATGTGGCAGTGGAGAACAAAGTTGACATTATATATGTAGTTAATTGACTTTTTTTAAAGCTGGTCATGGCTTATACAATGCACCATCTGCCATGGCTTTAAAGGGGATGTAAAGGCAAAAAAAATCCCATTTTTTTGCAGAGGTGGAAATACATGAAAACTCAGGCAGATTTAGAAAGCTCAATACAATGTATAGTTTTCCCCTTAAAGTGAGAGAGCACAAAATGTTTCGAAAACGTCTGTCATTTTGTGCAACTGAAATGTGAAATTTTGCTGGCACTTAAAGGGTTAAAGGACATGTAAACCCCCCACGCAAAAATTTAATCACAGAAGAGCCTCTTTGAAATGTCTAAATACCAGCCACTCTGGTTGTTCAAAAGTTAATAGTAAGGCTGCAGTGTCCCCTTACTTAGAAATCCTTCTGCTCCTCTAACCCACTCTGCCCCCTCCCTCAGGTATTTACTTTGTCTGTTGGCTAATGAACATACTCAGTTCTTCTCAGCTTAGATTACTAAACACACCCTCCAGTCTAGCAGCCAATGAAGAGATGGCATTGCTGGTTCCCATAGAAACTCTGCTCTAGCTGTCTGCTGCTATTTTTAACTCCTAACCTCCTCTCCTGAGCGCAGAGTAACCATTACAGTGCTTAATCCAAGCAGGACTTGTCATCATAGTAAATTCTTCCTGTGTTAGCCTGCATTATTTAATTGCATGAACTTTACACCACATATGTGCTGTTTGCAGATATAAATGTACTGATGATGTGTCAGAGAGAAAATGACCCCCGGATGAAAGCTTTAAATTTGTTTGTAATGACGCTGGCAAATGGAGGGGATGTATGCAGTACAAATAATGCCATTTGGGTGGGGAAGAGTCGCGCAACTTATATACATGGTAGGAAAATGTAGGTTTTACATGTCCTTTAAACAGAGAACACATTCTCTGTTAATCAATCCCATTCTTGGAGCATATCTCGATCACTAGGGAGAAATTAAAGGCTAGAGTTACCTTTTTCCAGCTTTTCTTGGTCACTCTACCCAGGGTCAGACTGGCCTGCCGGGGCACCGGGTAAGAACCCGGTGGGCCCCAGCATTGGTGGGCCCAAGGCCCTTTAACTACATTGGTGGTGCAGCGCATCCTGTGGTGGAGCCAACAGATCACTGAGTACCAGTGGGCACACCGCTTTCCGGACCACCGGCTGGGTCGCCAGCCTGTGCACCAGCCCTCCCTCTTCACTCACACAACAGTAGCGCACAGACATCCTGCAGTAGTGGAGCAGAACAGGTCATCTGGCGCAGGGTACGTATGCTGACAGCTTGTGCACGCCATATTCTGCGTCTGTCCTCTGGAGACTGCATGTACCTCCTGGTGTCATGCAATGTCCTCCCAGCCTAACAGAAGTTAAGTGTGCAGGCAGTGGACGGTTCTGTAAAGTGGATGGTGAGGGTCTGGCCTGGGTGACTGAGAGAGACTGACTGGGAGCAGGAACAGAGCCACCAATTGAATACTGCTAGTAGTTACTAATACACAGCACAGAAGAGCTTGGAGCAATTACTTGCTGTGTTGAAGCTTCCATTTGTTCACTGCCACAGCACCAAGTACTGACACTGATTGTATCTTTCAACTTTTTTTTATATAAAAAAAAATGAACCTGGACTGTGTTGTCTCCATTACAACAAACACTTCTTTCTTTTATTATTTATTTATTTATTATATAAAAAAATAAAAAATATTCTTTAAAAAAAAAAAACAAACAAGTTTCAGCATCCACTCTGTTGCTAGCGTGGAGATAAGCAGCCAAGAAATGATTACAGCAGCCTTGCCTAACATATAACTCAACACGTGTTGAAAGTTTTTAGCCTCTTAAAATTAAGTTTCACCAAAAAACAGTGAAGCTGTGGAATTCCCTACCAGGTGATGTTGTGATGACTGATATACTTAAAGTGGTTGTTGATTAACTAGTATGATGTAGCAATGATGTTTTCATACAAGTTGTAGTTGGGCTTCATTTTTTATTATTTTTAGTTTTTTAACTTCTTGTTAAACTCTCCAGTTTGGAATTTCAGCACATATCTGGTTGCTAGGGTCAAAACTACCATAGCAACCATGCACTGATTTGAATAAGAGATTGGAATATGAATAGGAAAGGGCCTGAATAATAAAGATAAACAATAAAAATAAACAATTACAATAGTTTTTTGGGTGCTGTGGTTTGGGACCCCCATTTGAAAGCTGGAGAGGGTTTATTGTTTATTGTATGATGACATAATTAATAACTTTGCCCAGTCATCTACACTCTTGCACAAACTTCTTATTTAAGAGGGATTGTTCTGTGCACTTTTCAACCTGGGAAATGAATGCAAGATAATATTTTTGTGCTTTGTTGGTTAAAGTTTGGTTTGCTATAATTTATTTATGAAAAAAAGTGTTATAAAAGGTTTACTTGTTCATATTGTATGTGCACTTACTTAAAGGGATTCTATTATGCTCTTGTATTTTTGATTTATAATTTAATTTAATATTGTTACTGCCATTCCAGTCTTTTTTTTTTTAAATAAAGTGTTAATTTTGATATTTATTTGTGGTTGCTATTTTGTACTGGGGGGGGGGGGGTGTGGGCCATTGATATGAGGTTTCCTGGTGGGCCCCAGGCATCCCAGTCCGACACTGACTCTACCACACTTTGTATACTCTCTACTGACCCTTAGAGGCCCTTACTCAGTAAATGCTCTTAATGAAACCTCCTACCTCACTCCTACTGAATGATATTGAGTGGCTCAAATTACACATTTCTTTCTATCTTGTCTAAATGAGGTACCAAAAGGGGGGCAATTACCCATATATTTCTGAAGAACAAAGGATTACATAAGAAAATGTAATTACAAAGATTTTATTTGTAATTTAATCAAAACAAACTTACAGCAGTAAAATTAAGAAGAATATTTTATCACCTTGGCTTTACTTAAATATATATGTTACATCTGTATCTGCAACCATAAACTTTGGGTCAAAATAACTCATGTTCAAGGTCTGGCTTTATATTCACCTCCCACTGAATGTCTACATTGCAGCACTGTACAGGGTGCCAATGTGGACTGCACCCAACAGCATGATTTGCACGTATGAATGATGCACAAGTTAGAGGAAGTGTAGGGGGCAAGTAGAGGGATACCCATGTGCATGTGCCTCTATCCACCTGCCCCTCGTGAATACAGTGCTGCTGAATACAGGCAGCATTCTATTCATGGGGTGAAATAGGTCTCTGCACTCCAGAACATTGTAAGACATGGCAGACTGAGCCTGTTTATAGCACTTTACACCCTGCCCACATTTAGTAAATGACCCCTACTAAGTACAAAAACACTCATTCTCTCCATATTTGTATGAGTGGGAAATACTATTTTGCTTTGTCAAGTGGATACTTCCTTCAGAAATTAGAACATCCACCATCATGCTATGCCTGCTATAAGTTAAAGGAATTGTTCAGTATAAAGATAAAAACTGGGTAAATGGATAGTCTGTGCAAAATAAAAAATGTTTCTAATATAGTTAGTTAGCCAAAAATGTAATATATAAAGTCTGGAGTGACTGGATGTCTAACATAATAGCCAGAACACTACTTCCTGCTTTTCAGCTCTCTTGGTTTACACTGACTGGTTACCCTGGTTGCCAGGCAGTAACCAATTAGAGACTTGAGGGAGGCACATGGGTCATATCTGTTGCTTTTGAATCTGAGCTGAATGCTGAGGATCAATTACAAACTCACTGAACAGATATGTACCATGTGGCCCCCCTTCAAGTCACTGATTTATAGAGCTGAAAAGCAGGATAGAGAGCTCTGGCTATTATGTTAGACATCCAGTCACTCCAGCCTTTATACATTACATTTTTGCATAACTAACTATATTAGAAACATTTTTTTATTTTGCACAGTCTATCTATTTACACAGTTTTTATTTTCACACTGAACTGTTCCTTTAATGTACTAAACAGGCCTATGGAGAACATCTCTGAAAGTGGTATAGTAGTAATGATTGTTATCCAATCTCTCCAAATTGAATCATGCTCAAACACTCTGTATATAATTTGAATAAACCAATACTGCAAAAATGTTTATCTTCCAAATGTGCCAGGAAACTAAATGTATTGTCAATAGTGCCAATGCAAGCAGTAAGAGACATGCCTTGGAAGCTATGAGAGTCTATAGGAGGTCATTTAAAATAATATGATATAAAACTGATATCTGGAAATGTCTGAATTATAATAATCTATAGTTTGAAAAAATAGTCAAATTAGTGAATTTAGTTTCAGAAGCAAGTATTTCTTATACAGCACTAACAAATCAAAACAAATTAAAAATATATACTTATCCAGTCCCAGCTGCAGTGAGCCTAAAGTGACTACTAAACTAGAAGAGGAATAGATTACCTGATGCAAGGACAGTAATTATTAATAAACTACCCAAAATGCTTGAAGAAGTTCATTTTTGGCACAAGAGCTGAAATTACACTACTGTCAATGGCTTCAGGTTCTGTTGTATTTATTGTTGTGCCCTTTTATGAAGCCAAGATACATGACCCAGACAGGATTACTGAGATGACAGATGAGCATCCTGATTACCCTATTTTAATCAAATACGTCCACCATATATTGTGCTGCATGAACCTCAGATCAGATGTACATAAATTACATTCATTTTACAACTCAAAAAGCTAAAACAATAAAAAAAAGCCATAAATCCTTAAAACCAAACCTTAATATTAAAGAAATCAGGGCAGAATTTTGAACAGTGATTTACCAACACACCATGAATAATGAAACAAAGTTTAAACATTCCTTTCTATAATGGAGATATAGTTTGTTGGGAACAACTAAAATCAAACTTCCTCTTCATCTGGATCTTCCAGTGCCCCTTTCGTAGCATAAGTGACCCTGGAATTAAAAAATAAAAAGCAATGTAAAAATTACGAATGAAAGGAGTCTATTGTTCCACATTTATTGTTAATCGCAAATAAATGTTATTAGCACAATTTTTATGCACAAATTTGACAGTTGAATTTGGTGCATCAGCCACAAGGTGCAGTGAACACTTAAGACCAAAGGGAGTCCTGTATTTAGCACCTGTCTTCACCAGCCACAAGTTACTGCAGGTGCCCAATATTGTACCAGTGAAATAGCATGCAATTGAAGGGCACGTAAATACCCACCCACAGGCCCGGATCTGTGGTAAGGCCACATAGGCACAGGCCTAGGGCGGCAGAAATTTAGGGGAGGCATGCTGCCCAGCCGCAACCCTGAGGAGCACTGGGGACTCAAAACCCCCACAGTGCTCCTTTGATTGAAAGCGCACTTGATGGCGCTTGCTGGCACTAGGACCATGTAGCTTCGGCAGTGGCGGGAGGGCGTGCGCAACAGAAGAAGCCAGCGCTGGGATCATGCGGCTTTGGGCAACTCGAAATCCAGCCCTGCACACCTATATCTTGCCCATATGCAAGTGTTGTTAAAGCAAAGCTAACCCAACTACATTGGCCCATATTAAAAGGTGTCTGGATATGGACCAAAACAGCAGTTACCGTTACCAAAATCAGAGCATGGCTTTTTCAGATATAATTTCAGGAGGCTGGGAAATGCTGTCGGGTAAGGACCATAGCAGAGGAATCCACAGGGCCAAAAAAATAAGTCTTTATTAAACATATTTAAAAGTATAAGTACATCTCCATAGGCCCTAAGCGTTTCGTACCCACTAGGTACTTAATCATGGGCTAAAATCTCACCCACAGGAATTGAGCTTTTATACAAAAAACAATTAGAAATTAGAAACAATCAAAACAATTAGAAAAAAAGGAAAGAAACATTTCTTAAAGGGACAGTATCCCATGAAAAACAAAATCAAAATATGCAAAATATATAGCAAATATATGAAGATATTCAATAAAAATATTGCATAAAAACAACTATACATAGTTACAGGGAGAAATTGCACACAATATATGGATACAATTTTTTTATAAATGTTTTTGATTGGTTGTTTTTTGTATAAAAGCTCATTTCCTGTGGGTGAGATCTTAGCCCATAATTAAGTACCTAGCAGGTACGAAACGAGTAGGGCCTATGGAGATGTACTTATACTTTTAACTATGATTAATAAAGACTTAACTCTTACTTTTGGCCCTGTAGATTCCTCTGAGTGCCGGACAGCCCTGTCTTTTTGCTGCGTTTTGGTTTGCCACTCCCTGAAGCTGGGGGTCTGGTGCACCTGGACCACATGATCAACTTGGTGAGCCTTTTACATTGTTATTCTGGAGAAACATTTCTCTTTATTGCAATAAGGACAATATCAAATAATGGATAATGTTAACTTCAGGAGGAACTGTACAAGCACCCACATTATCCAACAAAAGATCAACATGAGCCACATTTTGTAAACTTTACATTTAGCAAGCTTGCTTAAGAGATATTTTTAAATAAACTATCATGCTTTCTAGAAACCATATTTTTAAAAATGCAGACCAGTGTAAATTGATTTAGGGCATTTTCATTTCCTAGTATTACTTTACTAAAACCTAAAGTGGCTATACACGTGTGCCAAGAAAAACTGCAGAGAATCAGGAACTTATTGGACCATGCATTGTACTCTTCTAACAGTCTACCCAAACAATATCTGGTAATCATCCAGATATCTATTAGAACTGTGTTGATTTAGTCCTCCCTAGACAGGTCTATTAGCCCCCCCCCCCATTATGATCCAACTGTTGGTCCAAGACAAAAGAATCAGATCATTCTCATTTGGCCCTGCGTGTTGGTGGTCAAATCCAGTCTATTTGGGTTGTGAATATTATAAGGAACCCACTACTTAGCACCTGGTCTTTCTATAATCTGCACCTGCATTCAGTTTACTCCATTCTGAATAAATAGCCCAGAAATGAATGGTGGCTAGGTGAACCAAACTGATCCAGACACATTACAGACACCATCTGCAAATGAGTGAAAACAGGTGTGCCTATATTTGTGAATGTATCACTTGTGCCTAGTGGCAGGCAATGATACTGGCATTCTGGGAAAAAGTATTGCATTGTGGGTAAAAAACAATGCAAATTGCTTCATGTTAGTAATTAACAGTTAGTATTTAGAAAGCACATAAAAATAATATGTGCACCTTTTTGGTTTTGTCATTTGCCTGTGGCCGTTGCACAGTATTATTCCTTACCTTAAGCTGAAACAATAGATGAAGGGGGGGAATCGCGATTTGCAGCTGCTAAAAAAAAGTAAAAAAGAGATGCTGTTAACAGATTGTATTTTATATGCTTTAGTTTATTCCATCACAACTTTTCGTAGTCTATTAACCTTTTCCCCCCAAGGACCCAGATTAAACCTGGGAGTTGGGCCTGGGGGGCAGAAAATCATTTAGAACTATGTATACATTTCATTGATTTACTATAATGTATTGAAAGCACAACTTCATTCTATTTAATGGGATAATGGTGTCCCACCCTAAATATTATGTTTACATAGATGGAGAAAAACAATAGTGTTTGTTAAAGAATAGCCCCCCAATTGAGTGCTGTGCCACACACCTGAAGGTACAGTATATGCATGCATTTTTACTATGCATTTATTTATTATTCACCGAAGGTGTCCCAACTCCATATCAAAAGCAGGATACATTTAAGTGCCTCTTTTCTGGAAGCAATGCTACACTCAGACTGCTTGCTCTAAGATCAGGAGTTATAAAGAAAAGCTTAAATATGCGACTCTGTCTTTCCCAGCAGCCCATACTCTTAAAGGCATGTTTAGCTATAACAAAGTTATATTAGCAAAAAATAGATTCGTATAAATATACCTAATACCTAAGGTTACCTAATATATAGGCTACACAAGTATCGGCAGGTTATTCTGTCCCTGAGAAACTGGTATTAAGGGCAGAGGGTTTGGGTACTGAGAACTGAATAGTCTTTGTAATTGCTTCAGACTCAAGAAGCAAGATAAATAAATACTTCATATAGATCAAGTCCAGTAAGCATTTTCCAATGTAAAACAAACATATTATTTGCTAGAAAGAACTTGTAGCAGACGTTGCACCTTTTATTACATAACTTTGAATACAGTAACATTCCTTGGATCAACCTTATAGTATTATTATTATTATAAATTATATATAACTAACTCTTGGGCTTTGTAATATTTTTACTAACTAAAATATAATCTGCCTCTTCTGTTAAAACTATCCAATTTATGTATCTGCAAGAAACTGCTTCAACATGTAAATACTGTATTAGTTGTAAGAGATAATCCTTCACCTTTAGAAGAAACCTTCTTTCCCCTTAATAACTTTGTAAGGTTAATAAGTCAATTTGAAACCATCAACACAAATAATGTTTGAAATACTGACCTGTGTAACCAGCAACTGGTTTTCCTAAAAAAAAATGGTAGACATTTATTGGTTGTTGTTGCAAATTATTTACAAGCAAGACTGAAGAAAAATAGAGAATTATTACACTTTGCAGCTTATAAGGTACTGACCTCCACGTTTCTTGTAGATAGCAAATCCAGCAACAGCAGCAACAATCAGCAGTACAGCAACAACAGCAATAGCAATGATTATACCCATCTTTTGTCCATCTTTGTTGGGGCCTGTAAGCAGGAAACAGAAATATATGACAATACATTGTGGTATATGAGAATTCAGACAATTGGCAAAGGTGTTCCCAAAGAGATATGAGATGATTGATTATTATTAGGAGAGGACTGTGGGATGGTTCAGTTTTGTTAAATGTAGGACAAGGTTTGCCAAGGAATTAATGTCAGTGCCACTGTTATTACTACCATGTCCATTTTACAAAAACACACCCTTTCCATGTTTGGAATGGCTGTATTGGAAGTACAACAGAAGACAGACATAGTGCCCAACACCCCATGAACACTCCATTAACCCCAGACTTGCCAGTGAGATCACTGCAGAAATGTCCATGAGAACTCCATTAACTCCAGATCTGCCAGTAAGATCAGTCCCAGCCAGCTCCCACACACCCAGCCAAGAGCCACACGGACAGTCCTGTCCCTTACAATTATTTTGCAGCCAGATAAGATGCCAAGAGAGTAGTAGACGCTGTTTTGCTCAGCTCATCTTTAGCCTTGATCCTGCAGCCTGTCCTCATTCCCGCCCAAAACCATTTAGACAACCCAAGACAGACCCTTAGAATTATTTTGCAGCAAGATGAGATGACTGGAAAATAGTAGATACAATTTTGCTCAGCTTAGCTGTAGCCTTGATCCTGGAGTTGAAGCTGCACAGCCTGCTGGTGACCCAGGGCCATGCACCTTAAACTAGGTGGGCCCTAGGCAAGTGCCTACAGAGCCTAGTGGGTAATCCAGCCCTGTATTCACATAAAAATCCTACAGAACCACCAGCCTTGAAAAAAAAAGTGGGAAAAAAAGTATTTTTTCTAATAATACATACTGTACTTTCTCTGTGCAAAGGGATTTTTGGGACTGAATATATTATTTCTTAGTGATACTGACCAGGCCACACCACAATAAGTTTCTCCTTCAGGCTGCTGTGCTCCACATGACAGGCATAACTGTCACCCTCACTGGGTGTAATCTCAGCAGTGACTCTGAGCTGGTAGCTGCCATCAAGGTTAGGAAGGATCTCTTTGGCTGCCTCTGAGTGGACATCATCTCTGCCATTCTTCACCCATTTCACATCTATTTCTCTGGGATAAAATCCATATGCCTGGCAGCGAAGCTCTGTGGCGTCAGCTGATTGGTGATCTGAAATTCTTACATGAGGGTGAACTGAAATGGTAAGATACAAAAGGCTTTCATCAATGAAAAAACTAAGAAATACACATATAAACTGAACACTGTGAAACAATTTATTGTAGTGTAGTAAACACAAGAAATTATAGGTGGAATGGAACTTGAACTGTCAGAAGGCAAAATAAATATTAGCAACTTGAACAATCAGCACTTATGTAATATATGGTTTAGAGAACTTAGTATTAAGGATAAGTAAATATTTTTGCCTTATATGTTTTGGTGAGTGGCAACATTTTTTGTGAATATTCGGTAGATTCTCACCAATTGCATTTTTTCAGACATCAAAAAAATTACAAAAAAATGGCCTTTGACTCCAATGCCTTTGTTGCAAGAAAACACAGAATAATTTCACTGGCACACGAAGGTTCTTTCAAGCAGGTACTAGGCCTTGCTGACTTTATTTTGCAGAAGTGCAACGTTTCGGGGTGAACCCCTTTTGCAAGAAAAAACACTTTAAAAATTGACATTCAAAAATGTTTCAGTGGTTTCATGAACCCTAAAGGTTTTTTTTTTTTACCTGGATGTAGAGAGTGATATTCTGAGACAATTTGCAGTTGGTTTATTTATTATTTCTGTATGACTTTTCTTCTTGTTCTTCTATTTAGTTACCCTAGCAAGTGCTGGTACATGGAGAGGAGTTCAGGTTGGTGCAAAAATACATGTTTTCATGTATTTCAGGTCAACCTCCACTTTAACTGTGCGGGCACATTCATTTTATTTACTCAGAGCAACATCTGTTCTTGTTCGCACTGTTATTTCCTAACACCATTTACTAGATACCAGTGATAGATTGTATGTTTCTATATTTTTGTCAATTTTTATGCTCTAAACCAGTCTGGAATATACAAAATTCACTGTATTTCTACGTGTTTATATGCAGTTTAAAATCAGTGGGCCCCACATTTGTAAAAAACCAAAACCCTTTCAAAATAGCCCTTATTTCATCAAATAGAGAGAATAGGCAGAAGTGAAACTTTGGCACATAGTCCATAACAAGAGGGTGACCACCAAGAATGTGAGGAAGGGGATAGTGCGTGACCTGAGAGTATATGCAATAGTAAGTTGTAGGTCATAGAGGTGGCCCGGAAAGACATTTTGGGTAGGGCCCCCAAAGTTACACCCCTGAAGGAGGGTGCATGTATGGGCAACTGCTATTACTCATTGGCAAACCACAGATGCATTGGGTGGTGCTGGCAGGGGGAAACAGAGTGTGGGGATCACCCTCCTTCCAGACTCTCCTTTGGGAGCCCCACAGTCATAGAGTCTGTTGTAGTGTGGTTAAGCCACAGATCAGGGACATTGCACAGTTAGCCTTCCAGGTTTTTAAATGTTGTATGCAATGCAGTTGTTCCTTTACTGATAGGCAATATCAACTGCCTGGAATGTGTAAGAATGCAGAGATTCTACCCATACTACAAGCAGTATTTTCTGATCTTTGTCTGCTATGGGGCATATTTATTAAAGGGTGGAAGTAAAGATTTCATGAATTTTGGCAAAAATGGAAATTTACCATGACGTTGGCAATCCACCAGAAGTCAAGTATGACAAATTTTGGCAAATGAACTTTACATTGACAAACATTTGTATATTTTGCAGGTATAACAAAAAGGGGAAAGTTGTGCTCACCAATAATATTTAAACCATTAGGCAGGGTCCAATGAGGTTGTGACTAAAAAATTCATACAGATACAAGAAATCCTCTGCACTCAACCCATTATCAATATATTTAGGACATTGAGACATCTTGTGCCTTGAGCTACTAAATATGCCTTACCCTTTAAACAAAACAGGGATTGTTTATCCATATATTACAATATATTTAAGATGGCCAACTACATCAAAGGCATCCCCAGTATGGCCAGTCCTACACTCAACTTTAATCTGATTCATTAAGAAATCAATTGCTTCGTTATACATTTTACAAAGGGACTACATTTTACCCGCAATTTACTTGCTGCTTTCAAGGTTAAAACTCCAAAATATGGTTGCCCTTTTATTGGCCACCACTGAAATCACTTGACCAGTGGTGGTCCATAAAAATAGAGGAGCCAAATTTATGGCAGCAAAATTTTGCACATTGTGTTTTCAACAGCATAATAGGATTTCGTAGTTAATATGTGATATCATTGTGAAAATACACCTGAGGGATTGAGATTAAATTTTGCTAAATTAGACGAGGAGAAAATTCATACTTATAAATATGCCCCTATGAGAAGTGGCATGTGTGTGTCCAGTTCCAGGTTCAGTTTTCAAGGTAGGGCATATACTCAAGAAAGTCTATGGAGAAAGACGTTGATAAAAGCAGAAAGAACATTTTTAAAGTAATGATACATGAGGGATGTTCAGCAACTGGCTCTCAGCTGCTATTACAATGTAACTCCCATCTGAAGCCTTGGAATCCCTGAGTAATGTGAAATTCAGCTCTTATACTGAAATATAAACGACAGTAGAACCAGAAAAAAATATGCAGAACCCAGAAAATGTAAAATCAGGGAAATGCATTATTCTTTATACATTACTGGGACCACAGAAAATAGTTTTAAAATGAGAGAAAACTTAAGGGAATGTAAATCGGAGGTTTAATTTACTGTGTTAAAGACAATCTTAACAAACTTCAAAAAAAAGTCACACCTCAGTAGGGAGAGAGCCAGGGTGGGTAGGTATGAGGTACAGGAGCTATAGGGTGAGTACAACATAGCAAATGCAACATTTATCTACACTCACCTCTCTTCTCCAGCTCCGCCTGTCCATAGGACAAGTATCTCTTCAGCCCCTCGATACAGATATTCTGCAGGTAATTCTTGTATCTCTCAGGCTCATTAACCTCCGGGCTGTTCCACTTCTGGGTAGTGAGTTGCGCCTCCCGCTCAGTAGGTACATACATCCATCTCTCTGTATCCAGGGCAAAGAACTCTCTTCCATCGTATCCAAACTGCTCGTACCCCCGGATACTGCCATCATCTCCCAGCTCACATCCATACATATACTGGACCATATGAGTACCTGTGGAATGAAGGCCAACATTACACAGGCATCAACACTAGGGAATAACACAGTACTTATACACACTCTGTATAATAGGTTGTTTCCACGGTTTACAATGGGACAGTTAGTTAAACACACTAGGGCTCATTTACAAGAGCCATAACTCCAGTGTAATTGTGATTAAGAAGGGGCAATGCATCTGATGCAATTGTGGGCGATATATATAAAAATTGTCACAATTTTACAAATTTTCCAAATAGTGTTTGTCTTCAAAATGAAGAGTGCACCTGATCCTTTCTGTAGGAACCCTGGAAATAGCCTTAAAGGAGGCTGGAGTGCAAGGAGTGCCTTTTGAAACCAGTACCTTGAACTATGTGGAGATTTGCACAACAGCAATTGCACTTGTGCTCATAAATGAGCCCTGTGAATTATTCTGCCATTTTTTTTTACACTACATAATAAATCTGCTCCTGAGTGTTGTCACGCAGTGGCAGATTTAATATGTAGTGTAAAAATAATGGCAGAATAATTTGCCACACATTGGCAGACATCACCATGGAAAAAAAAACGTTGTTAAAATGGTGTAATTGTTTTGTATGCTTTTTCTTTGAGCAACTTTCGCTGGAACATACTTACAAAAGTCTGAAGCAGTGGAAAATAATGGCAGTACAATATCACACACCTTGAAGTTGAAGTGCGCCATTTATTTTACACAGCTTTTTACACTATTGTCACAGCGAATTTAGTTTTACACAGCATAATAAATAGGCCCTTCAATGTCAGCCAATGTGAGGTTGGCAGTTTAGTACAAGAACGTGTGGAGGGCTACAGGTCACCCTGCCCTGCAGAACAGAACATTTAGGGGTTACATAATACAAGGTGCAACGTTTTAAAGGGGTATGATATAGAGAGTGTTATTCTGAGACAATTTGCATTAGGTTTTCATTTTATATTATTTGTAGTTTTTGAGTTATTTAGCTTGTTATTCAGCAGCTCCCCAGTTTGCAATTTCAGCCATCTAGTTGCTAAGGTCCAAATTACCCTAGCAACCATGCATTGATTTGAATAAGAGATTGGAATATGAATAGGAGATGAGTAATAAAAAGTAGCAATAACAATAAATGTGTAGCCTTACAGAGCATTTATTTTCAGATGGAGTCAGTGACCCACATTTGAAAGCTGGAAAGAGTCAGAAGCAATTCAAAAACTATAAAAAATAAATAATGAAGACCAATTGAAAGGTTTCTTAGAATTGTCCATTCTATAAAATACTAAGGGGCAGATTTATCAAAGTGTGACTTTAGAATTCACCACAGAAAAAAACTCACCCACTTTCTATTCATTCCTATGAGATTTTTAAAATCGTATTTATCAAACGGTGAACTCCATTGATAAATACGATTCGAAAAATCCCATAGAAAGTAATAGAAAGTGGATGAGTTTTTCTGTGGTGAATTCTATTGTCACATTTAAATAATAAATTAAAGTTGAACCACCCTTTCATTTCCAGCAGCAACCAATCAGTGGGTAGCATTTACCGGGCATCTATTTAAAAGCAAACATCCTTTTCTTACAGATAGGAAATGGTGGGGGGCAAAACACTCATATTCAGCCCAATGGGGATTTAGCCACATTAAACTGCAGAACTGAACACTTTGCCATGTCTATTATGTTTATTGTGATCACTCATACCAACACCAGTATTGGGTTTATGGGTTTTATATTGTTTTAAGCCTCCTCTCTAACGATCTAACTTAAACATGAAAGTAACTTTCCTCTGGGCCCAAACACTGAATGATTGGAATCAGAGATTCCCAAATGATTTTAGTTTCATTTATTCACCTGGTATGAACACGATAAAGAATGAAATAAAACACACTATATCATATCATGATCATACATCTGATCATAAATGTGTGTCTATATATATATGTGTGTGTGTATATATATATATATATATATATATATATATATATATATATATATCCTTTCAGCTGTAGTTTTCTGCTTTTTTTTACTTTGACAGGCATTCCACATCTCACTGCTGCCTTAAACTTACTGGGTGCCACAGGGCTCAAAATAAGAAGGACAGAGCAAGCACAGGGCCCAGACTCATGTGTGACAGTGTTAAGCTCAGCATCACAAACAAAAAGCAAATGTTTTTGATATATCAATAAAATCCTACTCAATAATTAATAACATTCCCCCAGCCACAGAGCTTGACTTATAAAACACAGCCTTCCACCATAACATCAACAGCTCATGTATGTAGAAATTTATTGTTTTATTTTTTGCTATTCCATAAACCATCAGAAACAGCATAAATTCCTTTGGAGAAATTGCAGACTACAGAGTGTTGGCAAAACGCCAGTTTACACACCAAATTTCAAGTAGAAGATACCCTTAACATTGCCAATTTGCTAAAAGGAGAAAACAACATGTTTTGGAGATTTAACTTCACAGTGGTGAAAATCCTCTTTGCATTGGCGTAAATTTACCTCTCTTCTCCAGGTGAACTTTTTCCAGTGAAAACTCAAAATAATCAAATTTGTAAGTTTACAAGCTCAAAGAATTTGAAAAAAGCAAAAGTCTCAAATAAAAAACATTCAAGTCTTTCAAAATATAATTCGAATTTGTGATTTTTTTGTTTAAAAAAAGTGTCAAAAATTAAAATTCGAACGTTGAAAAATCACCCCCTTACAGCACAAGAAAGTATTTTCGACAATAGAAATTTCTCCAGGTTCAGGCTGGCAAAATACCATTATAAAGATAGATCAGCCACCTTGAAATCTCATTATCATCATTGCTCTTTCCATGCTAATTTTCTTCATGGTGAAAAGAGAAGTGAGGATTTCCCCTACTACTATTTACTATTGTATGGTTAGCCCAACCCAATGCTGTGTAACTATTTTACATGTACGTAGCACTGAAATGTAAAGTTACAGGTATCTTCACTGCATTTTGGGAGAAACAAATTGTATACATATTAATTTTAGATATTTTTTTTAAAGGAAATAATAATAGTCAGTTACCATAGCACAGATATATACTGTATATATATATATATATATATATATATATATATATATATATATATATATATATATATATATATATATTTATTTATTTATAGCCTGAGTGTGCTGAATATGCTTAATTGCTTAAAGATATACCTGCGTTGTAAATGACACCCGCTTGTTTAGCAAGGCAAACAAGTGGATCTCAGCCTGATTTGGCCTTGCAGACACTGGGCCAAATACATCAGGACCTATAGATACCAGTCAGATGAAGGAAGCATCAGTACCCTTACCAGAAGGTACTGTAGTTTTAGACATGTCTGGGGATTTTTAGGCAGATATTGGCCGGCCAGTCTAAATTAGCAGCTATTATTGGCCATATGTATGGTCATCCTAAGACAGGGGTCCCTAACCTTCTTTACCTGTGAGCCATACTCAAAATCAGTTGGGGAGCTACACAAGCAAGAAAAAAATCCTAGAGAATGCCAAATAAGGGCTGAGATAGGATAATTAATCGGCCCCTGTGGACTGCAAACCTAAAGGAGACTCTGTTGGAGTAAACATGCCTTTATGCCTCCAAAACTTTAATTTGAGCCAGGTATTTCAAAATGGGCACTTACTATGAGGCCACTAGGATCAACATCAATGGGAGTAAAGAGCAACATGATGCTCACAAGCCACTGGTTGGGGATCATTGTCCTAAGGCAATGTTATAGGGACAGCTCCCCTCAAATTTATATTTTAGTATACCAACTGGGATATTCCTTAGGATGCCCAATATAAAAAGTGTATATCTTTTAGAAGTCCGAATAGAACCTGTGCCTAAACTCTTAACCTAACCTCTATTATCTCTTCCCCAACCTATCCTACTTTTCTACAGGTTTGACAAAAGAGCTAAAATGTGGCGCAATATGTTACCAATGGGTACAATACCAAATCCTAATTGTCTCAATAACCTACTGTATAAAATTATGTAAATGTGACATCCAAAATGACTGTGATACAATTATATGTACCATGTTATTAGCATTACCAGCTGTTTGACCTACTATTTTTGAAAATCAATAAAAATGTTCAAATGGAAAAAAAACAAAAAACAAACAACTGGGATATTATTTATTATTATTATCTTGCAATGTATTATTTGACTGCTGGGTACCCACTTACCCAAGCACACAGGCAGTTGTGCAGTTTTAGATTTTTATGTTAGCCAGTCCTGCAATGTTCCCTCTAATTCATTCTTGGCTAGGTGATTAAAAAATGTCATTTGTGCGCACATTTTAAACTTGTTTGTGCAGTTTTTAATAACTGTGTGCTCAGGTCAGCATTAATACAACATTTTGTGTTTTCACACAAAATTCTTTGGGCACACTGCACGTGCACAAGGGAACATTGCAGTCCTGATGATTCATTACTGACAGGGCAGAATTTAACAAACAAGTACAACTATATTTCCTTCTACTGTTCCTCATAATAAGGTTTATAGTTGAATTAAAGATGTTGGGTGCTCGTTGGGTACTAGGTCTACTGAGTAGTTTGTGGGCTACAGAATTGGAAGTGTTTTTGTGCATGTTTTGAGAATTGTGCTTAAAAGGGAAATACTTTTTGTAATATGTCCAGGGACCACCGTTAGCACAGAACCTTTTGGGATAACAGAAGAAGTAAACCTGAAAACTTACAGAAGATGGTGCAGGAATTTATACAGCCAGTGAGGAAGAGTTGTGTATGACAGTCAGTTGCTGGCTGAGGAGTAAGTTGCATGTCTGGAGAGGTGAATATTAGTGATGAGCAAAAATTATTGCCGTGTACAGATTTACTGCGAACATATGTCAAAAATTCACCTCCTGGCTCAGTTAAAAAAAGTGCAACAAATACATATACATCCTTTTATTCTTCCCCTCTCCTTCCACAACAACCAAAGGAATCTGAGTCACCCACTGTCTACATATAAGGACAGACACATATAAGGACAGACACATAAATATAAGGTTTATTCATTTTAGGATACAAAGCACCCAGATATCTGTTGGTGGTCGGATTTATTATGAATTGTGCCTGTGTTTGTAAGCTAGTAGTATTGTAAACCATAGATAGTACTTTTTGCTTAAAAAGCAATAAAGTGTAGAGGTAATGTTTTCAAGAAATTGGTAACATGCGAGCCTTTTTTCCATTGAAAAAGCATTTGTTGCCCAGTGGGTAGGAGTCCTCTAACAACGTAGGGCATGTGTGTAGCAGTATACGGAGCGAAAAAATGTTAACGCCAGTTTGTGACACAAAGCAAAACATGGCAGTTTTGCTCAACAGTCAACAAGACTTGAAAGTAAGGAAAAAAATGTTATTGGTAGTAGACACTCATAGACTCTAACTGTAGTTTGCTACAAAAATGTGCAACAAAATATTTTCAACAAAAAAGGTTTCACAAATTTTTCAGTGGTATGGGACAGATTCGTTCATCACTAGTGATCAGGAAGGGCAAAAAGTTTGTGGAGAATGCTGAGACAGAGGGACCTTACTTTAAGGACACTGAAACTGTAGGGAGGTGGCCAAAATTACTTGATAATGTGTAAGTGAGCAAGACGTGAACATAACAGAGAAATTGTGCTAGGCCAAGTACCATGGGGTGAGGGAAGCACAAAATGACAATCCTAAACTACTGCTTTGGGAGCAGATGCAAGAAGATCCAAACTTCAGCACTTCACCTTGTGGTAATATTGCTTGCAGATGTTTGAGTGACAAACCATGTTAACACACTAGCAGAACCTCTGCTCTTAGCATTAGTGACGGCCAAGATACTTTTTTATAATGTCACCAAATATCCTGGAGTCTGACCCACCATGCATAATCAATGTTTTTAGGATAATGTAACAAATGGTATTTTGACTGCAATATGAATATGCCAGTGGTTTATAGGAAATGTACCACCCAATATAGATATGGAGGTGACAGGTGGGCTGCCACTTGAAGTCTGCCTGAAACTGTTGTGTCTGTTTTAGCAGTGCATTTTCTATAGCCAAGAGGTGAGTTTGTGGGCATTTTGTCTACCTGTCTTTAACCATGATATCTCATACACATATGGAAACCGAGACAAAGGAATGTATTTAAAAGGATGCTGTCAACCATCAGCCAGTATGTTGTTAAAAAATAATGGTATGTCAAATCTTTTTAACTGAGCTGCATAGATACAATGTTTCTGTCTTAGCCCAAATGATTTATTAAATATAGCAAAGAAACAGAAGAGTATCAAAAAGCTAGCACAGTTTGCAACACTAAAGTTCAGAACTCTAAACATTACATCACAAATCAGCTTCTTTGCTGCCTTGCCATTTTGGAAGTAATATTGAAACTTTCTATGTACCTATGAACTAAAAGGGAAAACTATACATCTTTATGTTATCCATGCATTTTACTTCTTTCCACTAGCAAAAAAATTTTCCTATGTTCCTAGTGATCAGAATAGCACATCTGATAAAAGCTTCTCTCTCAGTGATCAGTTAATATAGAAGTATATTTTCTGATTCAATACATTTTTTTTTTGCGTTTTCTTGAAAAAATCTTGCACAAAATGGTAATACACAGTAGATATATGTCAAAGGTTTCAAAAGTATAAAGCAGTATAGCACAAGTAATTTGACAAAGTAGAAAATAAAAAGGGTGGTCTCTCTTTGCTGAGTAACCCTAAAACTGGCCATAGATGTGCAGATACAGTACATCTTTACGTCCGATGAATGATCAGACATTGCAGTCTTCCGACCTACCACTAACCATTCAGATTAAATTGATTAGTAAAAACAGCAAATCATGTGGTGTCTGTTTATGGTTCTGAACAAACATTGCTGCATATGTCAGAATGCAACGTGAGAGGACGTGGAATTTTTCCATAGAATAATATCCATTTGCGCAACTAATACATTGCTTCTATAAGGAACATAAAGACATTTTTATCCCAGTGTCTAATGAACAAGCTCAGTTACACAAAGACAGTAGGGGTCATTTATGACTACATGCGCAGTTCTGTTCATGCAAATTTCCCTGCAGTCAGTTGTGTGTAAAACCCCAGTCCTTAAAGGTACAAAATGTGCTTCTTGCACTTCTGTACAGTTGCCTTTGCAGTGCTGCCTTTCTCCTGCCTCCTGTTCTGAAATGAGCCAGATGTGCCTACTGACTGGAGCTACATCTGCCAGGCAGTATCTCCAAGGTTCCCTCAATGCCATGTGTCAATAGACAATGCATATTTGTATCAAAAGAATACATAACTCTCATTTGAACACTGGAAATGATGTGAACCAGACTGTGAAAACTTTCAGCCCACTTGCCTCTTATTCACATTGATATGTGAGCACAATGGCATTCATTTTGCTGCATTGGCCGCTACTGCGTCTCTGCTCACTGCATTTGTGGTTGTAAATTACCCTAAATCCGTTGATTTGTTTTTGCAGTCATTGGTGTGGTGGTATATTCAAAGTTGTGTTAGTTCATTGTGTAATGACAATACTACTTGACCCAGTGCCCTGCCTACCTCTCCCCTCTCTATCCACAGGCCACCCACTGCTTGTTTACCCACCACTTAGGGGTAGATTTATCAAAGGTCGAGGTTAATTTTTGAATGAAAAAAATTCAAATTTCAAGCTATTTTTTGTGTACTTAGACTTGGGAATAGTCCAAATTCAATTTGAATTTGAAAAAATTAAAAAAATTTGAATTTTGAAATTTATCATGTACTGTCTATTAAAAAATTTGACTTCGACCATTCGCCATCTAAAACCTGCCGAATTGCTGTTTTAGCCTATGGGGGACCTCCTAGAACCTATTTGGAGTCAATTGGTGGACTTTGAAAAATTGAAGGTTTTTTTGGGGGGAAAACTTCGAATCGAATTTGATCGAATGCGCTATTCCTTCGATTCATATGATTCAAATTCAGACCTATCCAACAAAAAAAACTTTGACTTAATTTTGGTTGGTCTTTTTGAATTTTGACGTATTTTCAATTCGAGATTCGACCCTTGATAAATATGCCCCTGAATGTTCACTTGCTCCTTCCCCCGATAATTGCTTCCACCCTCTCTAAGGATACAGTTGGTGGGGGTTGACAGTATAGCAATACTACCTTAGGAATTATTTTGTGTTATACAGTTAAAAAAAATGATGTTTAATGTTATACCTGTAACATCTGCACCTCTGCTCCCATACACTAGTTAAATACAGTGGAACAACGATTTTATGTTTTTCAGGGGACCAGGAAGAAATTATGTAAAATCCGGGAAAATGTAAGATCAGGGAAAAGTGTTAAAGTAACTTTTTCTTCAAGTACTGAAAGGATATAAGCACAGGAGTCCATTTTACTTTGATATACAATATTTACTGTTTATTAACAAGGGTTAAGTATTGCAGCATTAATGTTACACTATGGGGGGCATGTGCAAGGCCTCTCTGTCAGTCACATACACAACCTAAAGCAATAAGTGATTGGTGCAGGACTGTATAAGGGGCGGACTTATTAGAATTGACCATTTACAGTGAGAACCATGGCAAAATACACATTTCACAATTAATAACATTCATAGGGAAAAGAAGCAGTTTTTTGGTACATCAGGACAAGAGTTTGATGTAAAACCCGGGAAAACATTACTTAAAATAAGGGAAATGCACCCACTGAAATGGATTATAAATTGGTGGGAGCACAAATAAAAAATGTAAAATGCGGGAAAACTTAAAATCAGGGTACTTAAAATCGAGGTTTCACTATAAGTAAATATTTAAACAATAAACTATTCTTTATCATGCAACATTACCCAGTGGGGAGATTTATATTCCAAATTTTTAGGATCAGTAACATAGGATGGATAGGGCTGTTCGACTAATACTGTTCCCCACTAGAGCAGCAGAGGTCAAAATGCCCCATGTCAAATTAGCTGTACAGGAACAGTAACACCAAAAAATGTAATAGTAATGAAAATATAACGTACTATTATGCTGCACTATAGTATAGTAGCTTCAGAAAGACTGCTATACTTTATATGAACAAACTACTGTGTAGCTATGGGGGCAGCCATTCAAAACTGGAAAAGGAGAAAAGGCACAGGATACACAGCATATAACGGATAAGCTCTGTAGTATACAATGGGACTTTCAGAATTTATTTGTGATCTACTGAGTGTCCTGTGCTTCAATAGCTGCTACCACGGCTACACATCAGCTTGTTTATATAAACTATAGTTGTGTTTCTGAAGCAAATACATCAGTTTTACCAGTGCAGCACAACAGTACATTATATTGTCACTCCTTTAAACCACTTTCATATTTTTGTGTTACTGTTCCTTTAAGACGGCAACATACCCCTCTGATCGGCTCCTTGGAAACATGAGAGGATGGAAAATTAAACTTTTAACTTAGATCTTAGACTGGCAAAAAATAAAAAGCTTCTGGGGAAACTGTTTCTGGGTGATATCTGTAACCAAATCATGTAAAATAAAGTATGTGGAAGGTGAAGAACACATTAAAGTGAATAAATAGAATTATAATGAAACATTTGGAGAATTCCTCCCCAACCAGTAATAACACCAAAAATCTAAGTGAATTGGGAGTTATCTTAGTGTTAATAAGGGTTGTTTACAAAGTTCAGTGGAAAAAAGTTGGCATGTTTTAACCACAATGCAGCATTTCCCCCATAATTCCATAACCACACAACTGTGGCTGATGCACCAAAAAAAGGATTGCGCCACTTGGAAGGGTTATTTACTAAAAATTCCACTCAAAATGTCACATAGATACAAAGTCATTCACTAATTCAAATCATGTGACTTTTTCGAACTATCGCTTGACAAACTCAATTTTATCAAGTTTTTAAACAAAAACCAGCGTCAAAGACCCAAAAATCCAAATGGCAAAAAACATCTTCAAATGGTTAAAGGGACCTCTGCCATTGAATTTTACATAAATTTGACTGGTTTTAGCTGGAGTATTTTCGGATTCTAGTTTTTTTGCAGCTTCAGAGCTGAATAGATCTTGAAAACTCAGAGGTTTTTTTTCCTAAAAATCCGGGTTTTTTGTGAAAAAACTCGAATCCTTATATTAAAAACCCTTGAATTTTAATAGATAACCCCCTTTATATCAAATTGACATCTAAGTCTGATTTTTTTTAGGTACTAGTCCACTGTTCCTATTGATGCTAACGGCTATGGGAACCCTGGAGCTGTTGTTGCCGCTCCAGGCTCTCCCTCATCAGGAGATGCATTTGCACAAGATTCAGACCAGGAAGTAGGATGAACTCCCAGTGCAATCACTGTCCTTTGAGCATGACCACAACTAAACAGCATATAAGTAAGTAAAACACCTATTTGCTGAATCAGTCACAGAACTCAGTTGCATATATTCTAAACCCTGTGATTTTCAGATTCACGCAACAGAAGCAAATTTCAGATTTGGCTGAAAGTGCCTATTGTATAAAGAAATATCTGGTTTCTAAAATGTGAAAGGGTAAGCTTACATTGGAATAAAAATTTAATGTAATGGTGAATATTATTCAATATTATTATTAGTCAACTTGTAGCATTTTTTATTTTTCAATTCTTGGAGTTATTGAATTATTCAACAGCATTTCTGATTCTAGACTGGAGAAAGATATAATAAAGAGGCAAATAGTTAAAAAAAAAAACATTTAAAAAATGAAGACTAGTTGCAAATTATTTCAGAATATCATTCCCTAAAGACATTGGTAACAGCCAGTCCCTGTTGAATCCTTATTGACAGAGATGTGAACACTGTTTATGTGAATTTAATTAACAAGACAGCTTTATTTTCTTTCTGTATGCTTTTGGAATAAAGTTGCTGTACACCAAGCAGGTATGTAGTATTGGATCATCAAAACCTCTCACACACGTATTCAATGTTCTGCTAATAAGCAGTGGAACATTCCAAGATTACAATTATGCACAGAGAAATTCCAAAATGTCTCGGTTTTTTTACCTTCTAACAATGTGCCAGCATTAGTCACATTAGCAAACTTTGTACTTTGATACTGATGGTATATATATTTATATGTCTATGATGATATTGTGATCTGCACACATTTTTTGTGTATTGTATTTTGTATTTACCAGTGTGTAACTAAATTTACTTGGTGTGTATCTGGCTATTATACATACAGTCATGCACATACATACACAAGTCATGGCACTGTCAAGTAATATGCATGTTCTGTGCAAATGGAGCAAGAAAAAGGTTGCAATTTCTGCAACTGTCAGATCAATGGGCAGGACTAGGCAAATCTGCACAGGGCAGTAACCCATAGCAACCAATCAGTTATACCTGCTTAGGGAAAGATAAAACATTTATTGGTTGCTGTGATTTACTGCCCAGGTGCAAATTTGCCCAGAGTTAATAAATAATCCCCACTGAGAGCCTAACAATTCTTAGTCTTATAGGATCTGGATAGCATCGTAGACTTTGCATCCATTCACTAAGAGTGAATCTTATATGAATCTGGCTAAGCTGCATCAACAAGGTCTAAAGTTGGCCATACATGGGATGAAATTTTCTGATAACTTGGTTATTAAAAACTACTGGCTGGTTTACTGGACTAATGGGTGAAAGCAACAAGCTGCATTACCAGAGTCTGGTTGGATAAAACAAAAGTAGCACTTTTTGTGAGGCCTACTTAAAGGGGTTGTTCACCTTCCAAACCCTTTTTTAAGTTAATTTGTTTTCAGATTGTTCCGCAGAAATAAAGATTTTTTTTTAATTGCCTCCCACTGTCATTCCAATATCTAAGTTGAAAGTTGAATGTTCGTGACTCTGTTGTTTGAGTCTGGCAGCTCAGTAATTCAGGTACAGACTCTGAACTGTTACAATTTTGCAACATTTAGTTGATACATTTCTCAGCAGCATTTCTGGAATATTAGCAACTATTGTATCAATTCTAACAGCTGCCTTTAATGAAATTCAATGATTCTGCTCAGCAGGGACAAAGATAAGAAATGTATCAAATAAATGTATCAATTTAGAACTGTTTACAGTGTCGGCGACCCCCCCCCCTTCCCAGAGATGCTTTAGAAGGTAAAAAGACACTGTTTACACTTCAATATTAGAAAAACGTTGACACATAGAAAATAGAAAGTAATTGGAAAAAGTAGTTATTTCTGGCGATCTATCGGAAAACAACTAGTTGTTTGAAGGTGAACAACCCCTTTAAGGCTGGTCTCCCTACAGGGGTTCAGCTTGGATTGATATGAAACTGGTAGAAAAGGGCTGATTTGGTTGGCTTATAGAAAAGCAGGATTGCTACAAAGTGCACTGGCTTACATTACAATATGTGCAGTTACCTAGTGTGCTGATTCTCTAATAACTGTCAATTCAACTTTAGTACAAAAGAGGGGTCTAGTATTAAATGTTCTTATAAAATCCCTGTCATCTCCAGCACATCCCATTGTTTCACTAAAAAAATCAGTTTTTGTTTTGACTGTGAACAAACTTCCATCTACAACTCAGTTTAGCAGCAATATAAGTTGGGCTTGTGATTACTTGTATCTGGAAAAGTGTTTAGCGCCTCACTTCCACTGCTGCTAAAGTCAGTTGTGGCTGTATTGCTAATTAAACAGAATTTTGCATGGCAAACTATACAGTAAGACCTGACTATTAATGGATATAATCAAACCTAGTATAATCAGACCTAACTACTCATCTGCATTGCAGCATATGATACCATAGCTGTGTGCTGCTGAAGAGAAGCAGCAGAAAGATGCTGTCCTGTACCTTGAAAAGCAGATAATTAATATATATCTATTAAGTGCCAATGTATTCCAAAGCACTATACAATAAATGGGTGTTTCCATGGAACATACAGAATACAACCAAAACAAACAATAATAGATACAAGATGTAAAAAAGGCCCTGCGCAGACAAACTTACAATATTTTATCTGCCTTATATTTGCCAAATACTGTATACCCTAGATCCTCACTAGTACAGGGCTGCTAGATTATGCAGTTAAGGTGAGAATAATTTTCTTTTTGTATATCTTCTTTATTCTGAAGACCAACAATGCACTTAGAGAATATATTATGTTTGGTGTCTATGAAAGTTTTCATTCATTCAATGCAAGACAGTATATAGCTGCATAGACTTATCACTACTAGATCCTGTATATCATCACCTGGATGAATGAAACTTTATTGTACATTTTTGTCTAAGTCCAGTTGATTTAGACTTATGACTGCTAGATACTGATATGCTTGTTCCAATCTGCTGATCTTGGCAAAAAAATATGCTTCCAGAGGGCCACATCTGGGGTAGATTTATTGAAATTGAGACTGGGGGATCCTTATGAATTTCCAACAGTTTGAATTTTATCACAGTTTTACTGGCAGGAAAGTTTTTTTTATAACAAACTGGCACATTTGTCAAAATTTTTTGGATTTTTTAAATGTGTCAATTTGTCAGAATTAATGTTAACAGCTCTGAGCAGTCACATTATTACCTATGAGTGTTTAGAGCAGTGATCCCCAACCAGTAGCTTGAGAGTAACATGTTGCTCCCCAACCCCTTGGATGTTGCTCCCAGTGGCCTCAAAGCAGATGCTTATTTTTGAATTCCAGGCTTGGAGGCAAGTTTTGGTTGCATAAAAAACAGGTGCACTGCCAAACTGAGCCTTAATGTAGGTTGATAATCCACATAGGGGCTACTAAATGACCAATCACAGAACTTATTTGGCACCCAGTAACATTTTTCATGCTAATATTGATCCTCAACTCTTTTTACTTCTGAATGTTGTTTACGGGTTCTAAAGGTTGGGAATCCCTGGTTTAGAGTTTGGGCCAATGCTCAACTGTAGCACCATACTGATTTGGTTAGTCCCTGACAAAACAACAAGCATTGCTAAAAATGTTAACACAACGCTCATCTATAGAGACTAACCGTATCAGTACAAATCAGTACCATGAATCAGTAGTAATGTGAAAATAGGTTTGTAAATGTGAGCCAATCATTGCTTTTTACATGCAGTAATTCCCCCAAAAACACGTAATAATTACTCTGCTCCTTAATTTTTGATTGTGGCCTGGAGAGAATACAAGCAATATCATAATCGTGTATACACTTATAGCAGGATTATGACAGAGGATTTAGTATAAGCCAGTGCAAAACACTTATCATTCCTCATTGAAACTCTAACAAGGGACACAGTATAAGACAGCTTGCAGCTATGTATCTTTTCTGCTTGCCTTCCCCTAGTTCTGGTCTGTCCTATTCTGCTGTCCCGGGGCTGCAGTCACTCACGCATGCATACATGTTCACAGGGGGTGGTGTACATACATGGGTGCCAGGCCATGGGGAGGGGGCATATTGTGGTGGCCACTTGCCTATGGTGCCCTGAAGGAGAACATAGGCAAGTTCTGATAAATTCTGATAAAGTTCAAACACAGGCAGCAGTCCTTTCTATATTAAAGGAAGATTGTTTTCTCATGGAAGATATATTTTTTAGGTAGTGATTTCCCCTCTATCACAATTTGTTAGGCTTCCCTCAGTGAGAAAATTACACCGGCTGGTGCAGGTCTTCTATAAAAATAAACTGCCCTTGAGCTCTTCGCTGACCAGTGCTGCGCTGCTGTGATTCTTCTACTTCCAAGTGTTCTTGGTAGGTAGTTGAGCTCAGCACTTGCACAGAATAGGAATTCTTGTCAGAGTGTAGTACCCATAAGCCCAGCCCAAGCCTGTGCAAGGTATACGTGGCAGTAGAAGACATATGGCAGTGCTGCAGTTCCCAACAATTGTCCTGGGTTGAGTCATTTTGCACCGATCCTGTACAACACTCTCATTGTCACCAATATCATATATTAAAGGGTTAATCGACAACAGGGTTAAACGGTTTCCCTATTCTGGGAATGAGCATTGGGGCAAGGTTTGCTTCAAAGGAAGTGGTTTATTCAACATAGATTCCATTCATGTTTCTCCCTGACATTTATCTTATTGGTATAGAAGAATAAAAAAGTTTTGCACTTCATCTTATTTTGTGCCATGCAGAACACTCCCAGTCCAGCCATACCAGTGAATCCTAATCTGATTCATTAAGAATTATATTGCTTCATTATACATTCTACACAGGAACTAAATTTTACCTGCAACTTACATGCTGCTTTTCAAGGTTTCAAACTCCAAAACATGGTTACCCTTTTATTGGCCACCAGTGGGATCACCTGACTATAGCTGGGAAGGGTGGGAGCTACAACATGGAGCTGGTCACTGCTCCTGTATAAACTATAACAAACAAGGGAAAGTTGTGCTCACCACTAATTTTTAAAAACCCCTCTTACTGTAAGTAAGTAAGCTCCTCTTACTGTGAGTGTCAGTGTTTTGTATCTGGAGCAACACTATGGCGTATTTATAAACATTGAAGACAAACATCACCAGTGATGTTGCCCATAGCAACCAACCAGCAATTCGATTTAAACAGTCACCTACAAGTTAGAAAACAAAAGCAAAGATCTAATTGGTTGCTATGGACAACATCACTGATAATGTTTGTCTCCAATGTTAATAAATATGCCTCATATGATTTTAGGACAAGTGGAGCCACCACAAAGACCCAGTACGTATATATATAATTATATTTATCTTACTACTTGTATGTGCATCACTGTACATTTTACAATACAGTAAATACTTGTCAGGGAGGACAAACATGCAGTTAAAAAATATAAATCAGGCTAAAAAACCTTAATTGCAGAAAATGAAGAAGAGTTACAGACACGGTGCATTGACAGACAGTTCTATGTTGGCCTGTGACATTGGCATTAGTTGCTATTCAAACTCTTTTTTCATCCCCCATCCACAGACATCCTATTTTGGTTGTGATTGCTGTAAAGAAATTGACATGGGCACGATCTTAGCACATTATGGTAATGGCAGATTTGTCTGCTCATTGGCTTTTTTTCTGGCAGCATTTTCTTCCCAGGCAGAAAAAAATTCGATTACCCCCCCATCCTCTCCTTCTTACAGGTGCACTGACATGCGCACACGCACAGTGGATTGGGCAGGAAGATGTGTAGTTCTACTCACTTCACAAAATAAAGGTGAATGTGAACTTCCTTTTTAAAGATTCCTACCATTAATATATTTCCCCCCCCCCCCCCCACAACAGCTGAGGACTGACAGAGCCTGCAATCCAAATGGGAAACAATAACACCACTTCAAGGATACACCCATAACTAAGTAGTGGGTTCCTACTCCAGGTGATGCAAACACATACACATAGGGGCAGATTTACTAAGGTTTGAAAGGTAAATTCAAATTCAAAAACTCACAAATTTGAATAAAAGACCACAAACTTTAATTTGAAAGTGAGATTTATCACACCTCGACCATGGAAACAGTTCTAATTTGACTATTCTCCACCTAGAACCTGCCGAGTTCATATAAAAGTTAATGTCAGAGATCCCTTGAACTATTTGAAGATGTTAAAAGTAGTGACAAGCCAAATTTTTGCCAAGTTTCGCTGAAAATGACACCCCATAGACTCCAATGGGAGAAAAAAAATGTTGCACTTCAAAAAAAAAAGGAAAACTCGATTCGAATTTGATTCAAGTTTTCGGGTCGGGACTATTAGATTGAATTTTAGACGTTTGATTCAGCCAAGTCCTGCTGAAAAAGCCTGAATCCTGGCCGAATCCTGAACCCGAATCCTGGATTCGGTGCATCCCTATGTAGTATGCACAGTGCAATTTTGAGCTCTGTTTTTTACCCACAACCAACTTTTGTTTCTATAATTCTAGCGTAATTGTCACTGCAAAGCAGTGATGTGCCTGACGTAATTGTATCTATGTTAAAATACACACAACTGTGGGAACATTTTTTTTTACATTCACCATCAAAATTACACTTGCGTCTGATTCTTTAGGTGCAAGTTTGCTGCATCAATTGACAGGGCAACTGTAGGAAACCTGGAGCTCGAGGCGGCAGTTGTTCTAGGGTTCCCCAGCTTAAAGGGGTGGTTCACCTTTAAAGGAGAAGGAAAGCCCCAGGGCGCAAAACCCCTCCCCCCCTCCCGTGTATTGCCCCCCCTCCCTCCTCCCCCCTGGCCTACCCCTCCCGCTGGGCAAATGCCCCTAACTTGTTACTCACCCCTCTGCGCAGGTCCTGTCCACGGAGTTCACAGTCGCCATCTTCTCCCACGCGCGTCTTCTTCCTGCTCTGACCGGCGTCTTCTGGCGCATGTGCAGTAGGAACAGGTACCGGTACAGCTCTATTGCGCATGCGCCGAATGTCACGAAGTTTTCCGATTTCACTTCGTGACATTGGCGCATGCGCAATAGAGCTGTACCGGTACCTGTTCCTACTGCGCATGCGCCAGAAGACGCCGGTCAGAGCAGGAAGAAGACGCGCGTAGGAGAAGATGGCGACTGTGAACTCCGTGGACAGGACCTGCGCAGAGGGGTGAGTAACAAGTTAGGGGCATTTGCCCAGCGGGAGGGGTAGGCCAGGGGGGAGGAGGGAGGGGGGGCAATACACGGGAGGGGGGGAAGGGTTTTGCGCCCTGGGGCTTTCCTTCTCCTTTAAGGATACTTTTAGTATGTTAGTATGTTAAAGAAAGGCATATTCTAAGCAACTTTTCAATTGGTTTGCATTATTTATTTTTTATAGGTATTTGCCTTTTTCTTCTGACTCTTTGCATCTTTCAAATGGGCCCTTCTAAAAACAAATGCTCTGTAAGGCTACAAATGTATAGTTATTACTACTTTTTATTACTCATTTTTCTATTCAGACCCCTCCTATACATAGTCCAGTCGCTTATTCAAATCAGTACATGGTTGCTAGGGTAATTTGGACCCTAGCTACGAGATTGCCTAAAATGCAAATTGAAGAGCTGTGAATAAAATGAAAAAATAATAAAAAAATGAAAACCAATTGTAAATTATCTCAGAATACCACTCTCTACATCAGGGATCCCCAACCTTTTGAACCTGTGAGCAACATTCAGACGTAAAAGGAGTGGGGTGCAACACTAGCATGAAAAATGTTCTTGGGGTGCCAAAGAAGTACTGTGATTGGCCATTTAGTAGCCCCTATGAGGATTGTCAACCTACACTGAGGCTCTGTTTGGCAGTGCAACTGGTTTTTATACAACCAAAACTTGTCCCCAAGACTGGAATTAAAAAATAAGCTCCTGCTTTGAGGCCACTGGGAGCAACATACAAGGGGTTGGAGAGCAACATGTTGCTCACGAGCTACTGGTTGGGGATCACTGCTCTACATCATACTAAAAGTTATCTGAAAGGTGAACAACCCCTTTTCACCCAGAGTGGCGGCTCAATGGCACTTGACACAAAAATGACAAGAAGCAGCTTTGCACATAAATACCTTTAATAACTGCCAGTAATTAGCACAACTAATGAAGCTTAAAATGATGTTAGATGGGCCTTGGATAGAACTACAGTATATGTTCTGTAGTACACATAGCTTTGTGATATTGCAATACCATTATAAAGCCACAAGATGTTGGCCAATTAATGATTCTATGCATACTGGTTATGTAGCTTTCTTAGTTAGCATTTCTACATTAGAGAAAGGACAATGGATCAAAACAAAATTTATAAAATAAAGACTAGTGACTTGATGAGCACTCCAGTCTTTGGGCATATTAACCTATTCCAATACAGTTTATTGACCATTTAAAAAAAATGTTTTAAAAGCAGGTTTCTACCCACACTCAAAAAACATACAGAGAGGTTATTTGGCAGAGGAATAATGTATCATCTAGTTATGGTGACATACTTTGGTTCTATATAAATTCAAGATAATAAACTATATTCTAATTCAAATGGCAGCTCATAAGTTCATGCTGCAGGCTAATAAATAATGCATCTTTTTGTGATGTATGCTCTAAGACTATTCTTATAATCCCAGGTTTTGTCTTTCTTTCCTTTGACAGTGAAAAATTGATTTTAAATTCTAAAACAAATTATTGTTAATTTAGGATGGGGGCAAGGTGCCAATTGCAAAAAGGAGGTGCAAAGGTTCATGATTTTTGCAATTATTACTTTGCCATTGCGGGAGTTTAGGCCACTTCCTACAGCTTGCAACACTTTGGGGCAGATTTATCAAAGGTCAAAGTGAATTTGCGAATGAAAAAAAGTTGAATTTTGAGCTATTTTTTTGTACTTCGACTAGGGAATAGTCCAAATTCGATTTGAATTTGAAAAAAATTCAAAAATTCAAATATCGAAATTTATTATATACTGTCTCTTTAAAAATTCGACTTTGATCACTCACCATCTAAAACCTGCCAAATCGCTGTTTTAGGTTATGGGGGACCTACTAGAACCTATTTGGAGTAAATTGGTGGACTTTGAAAAAAATCATTTGGGAAAAACTTCAAATCGAATTCGATTGAATGCGATATTCCTTAGATTTGTACGATTTGAATTCGACCAAATACAGACTTATTTGATCAAAAACAGACCTATTGACCCAAAAAAACCTTCAATTTAATTTTGGTTGGTCTTTTTGAATTCGAATTTAGAAGTTTTTTCATTTCGAAATTCGACTCTTGATAAATATGCCCCTTTGTGTAGTCTGTGCCAGCTCTGAGTACTAGAGAAGCAGCACATGATCAGAATATACAGGAGTACCAGCCTATGAAAAAGGTGTGCAATCTATTTCACTGGGAGTGCCTAACATTTTGGCATCCCCCTCCCACCCAGTGAAATAGGGTTTACTTGTCCTTTAACATCTGTAAAAGGAAAGGCTTATGTAGAGAGCTCACCTATATGTGTGTGTCTGATCTGATTTAGAGCAAACATTGCACAACTTTTTAAAGGTGTTTATATATTTACAAAACCTCAAAACTCAACCATGAGCAGACCTGTTACAAAAATTCAAATGAGAAGACGTGATGATCCAAATTTATTTACATGATTTCCTTTTTCTCTGTAATAATTAACCAGTAGCTTGTACTTGATCCAAACTAAAATATAATTAATCCTTATTGGAAGCATAACCAGCCTATTAGTTTTTTTTAATGTTTACATGATTTTCTAGTAGAACTTAGGTATGAAGTTCCAAATTAAGTAAAGACTGGTCATCTGGAAAAACCCAGGTCCCGAGCATTCTGGATAACAGGTCCTATACCTATATGAAAGTAAATCTATTAAGGTGAATTGAGCGGTGCCCACAACGTTGTGGAGGCATTGTACAATATAACTGTATGCAGTATTATTTCCAAAGAAAAAAAAATTGACACCCATAAACTTTAATGCATTTTTGCAAAATGGATTACAGACCTCAAAAACTTCCTTGCAAAATTTGCAAATGGCTTGTGCAAACATTCGCAGTGTATGTATTAAAATTAGCACAGCGTATTCTGCTATAAAATATTTAACGAAACTGCACAGCAGGTATTAACACTATCCTCTGCTTAGCAATGTATTATTTGACAATGAATTATTTGACATTGTGAGCTGAGCTAAATATATGCAAAAACACCATTTTAAACATTGCTTACCATTTTTAATTACATTCCTTTGGTGCCTTATATTACATATGGGGGTTAGTGTCTTATGTTATAACTGTTTTATGTTACACTAAAAGTAAACTCCTGTATAGTCCTTTCAAAGAAATTATAGACCAGATTGAAATTAATCACAAACAAAATCAAAAGCCTGAGTCTCCACACATCTTATCTGGAAGAGTTGTTGCTTGTCAGTTTTGAATGAGAAATAAATAGATGACTGGATGCAAGTCTAATTTACTCCATCTGTAAATGTATGACATGAAGACTCTCCATCTCTGTTGAAAGGCCTAATCTTTTGATTTGAAAACAAATTCAGGAAGAAATATCCTTTTTTGATGAGGGTAATTATCCTACATACAGTATATAGAGTGTGCTGATTTTTTGCACTTTGAACACTTAGTTGTGTTCTTTAAAAATTCAGGGAGATACCTGCATTCAATTTAAGACAATGAAGCCAGGGCTGCCATGTGCCCCCTGACACTGCTTTTTGAAAATCCAGCTGCAAAGTGCAAGTGCTTGTTATGTGAGCACTACTGGGGTACACTTGTGACCCTTAGCCCTCTAGCATTCCGGTCTAGTGGATATATCACTAACCCCTATAATTTCTGAAGAAATCAAATACAAAGATCATCCTACAAAATCTTTTAGCATTGCAAGGCTAAGCCAGCTTGAGCAGTTCAAAAAGTTGCATGTTGGTAATAATCACATTGTTCCATTCATTTTCAATGAGTGTGAAAAAATTGATTGTTTAAATAAACTGGGAAAATAAAGTTTCTTGAGTCTATTCCTATTGACTTATATGGAAACTCAGCAGCTTTTACTTCCTGACTTCATGTTTTTTTTAAATAAATCCTGACTAAACAAGGTTTAAGAAAATACTTCTCTGTTTTATCGCAACTGTTTTCGGTTGCTGTTTTTCTTGATTTGAGAAAAAATACCTGTAATTTTTATAAATGTGCCCCTTAGTATCAATAAATGAGTCACCAATTCTAAAATCAAACTCAATTAGGGTCTACAGCTAGTAATGTGCCAAAAAGTAATTTTATGTCTAGTCGAGGTTGAAAACATTGCCGACTGGAAGAAAGACAATGAAAGCAGAGGTTGATTCATACTGCCACCTAACATATATTTCCATCAGACCCAAACAGCAAACATCTAGATGGGACAGTTTGATTAGTTAGCAATAGGTTAGTGATGAGATGCAACAGATGCTGCAAGAGCCAAGGCAACAGAGAAAAAGACAGAGGCATTAGGGGTGGTTGAATAACTACAGGTTTCTGGACCCCACATCTAAATCATTTTAGGCCACCCCTAAACATTGGGAATTTCTTTCGAAACATATACTGCAACCTATCAATTAGTGTCTCACTGAGCTTTTTATACCTCCTGGCCACCCCCAGCAGTTGCAGGGTCTGCTATTTCTTTAATGTCATCCCTGGTTAAGGCTTGAAGAATGTCTATTGCTTACAAATTACATGTAAGGCTTTAAAACAGTTTTTGCTGCTTCATGAAGGGTGCAGTGTTTTAGCTGAAATTAAGTCTGTGCAACACATTAACTAGATAAAAGCAACTGCATCTGCAATCATCAAACAATTGCCAGAGGTTAATGGTAAGAAATCATTTCAAGGTAGCACTAGACCAAGTAAGAAAATAAAGCGTCAACAGGGCAGTAAGTAGTATTATTTGCTTTAGCGGGGACTTGGTCACGCACCCAACTTTAACACGACAACACATGGTTTATACTGGAGTGGCAATGTGTCGTAGATTAACCTGTATATCATGGATATCTGGAAATTTCTAAAGGGCTTAAAGTTAGGTCATGGGAGTCAGAAAGGGAATCCTTCTTAAATGGCAGTAATGAAAGACACATGCAAGGATTCAGATGTTGGCAGGCTCATACATTTTTTGAAGTGGCCCTTGCCTTGACACTGTACATGCCAGTTGGCAAAGTCATTAAGGTCTACTCAAATTATGTTATTTATTGGAAACTGAGTAAAAATTGGCAACTAATTAATCATATTTATGAAAGAATGACAATAAAGTTAATAAATATGTCTTTAAAATACCTCTCCTCTAGGGAGCTGTGACATTTTACTCTAGTGATCTTTGGCAAGCTGGAGTTTAACCTTAGATAAATATGTCCTTTGGCACTAGTTAACAATTAGTTTTTACTTCTTTTTCATATGGGTATTAACAATTTGTAGTGCCTGAATCGTACTACTTTTTTCAGTCTTTTTTCCTGAATTGCTCTGGTTTTTCCGAATTTTTCAGATTATCGGGCTACACCCAGTGGAAACCACTATATCTTCAAATTGGGATATGGACATCTGCCACTGACTTAAACATGACCTCGACAGGTTTGAGATGTCGGATTTTTGGATTTGGACTCTTAGTCAGGATCCGGGTATAATACATCTCTAAAAATTCAAGGTTTTTTTCCCAACAAAAAATTTGAGTTGCCCCAAAACGCCAGACCATAAAATTCGAGTTTTAGTAAATAACCCCCTTCATGTTACGTTTGTTATTTTTAATTGTTATTCTTTGCTTACAGGCCTTTTGCTAATGATTTCCTTTCTGAGCTCCAAACTGCTGTCTGATTACCACAGTAATTTAGGAGCAAGAGCTGATAAATTGAATACTAATTGCAAATTTTCTTAAAATACTAATGCCTGCTTCATTGTGAGGTAAACTTCTTTTCCCTAGACAAACTCCATGTCAGTACTCATCGGGGATAGCCCCTCCTCCCTGCTCCCATTAGAAGGACCTTCTCCAAGCCTTTAAAAGGCCAACCACACCCACTTACCAGTGTCTTTTTTTGTTTTCCTTCTCTTTTGCTTTTGTCTTTTGTTCCAATTGGAAGCAAAATTTCTTTTTAACCTTGGGAAAGCATTAGGCCTGCCCAAAAGGTGTCCTAGGGACAGGGGTTTTGGTCCACGGGACCTTTTTCCCCCAGCACACTACCTCATATCGGGAGTCTGAGCTTCAGCTCCTGAATCAATTAAGGCACTGGTGTGCAATGTTTGCTACTCCTTGTCTGCCTGTGTTTCAGTTGCCTTCCTGTATTGCTATCAGAGCATTTGGTGGCTGGTGCTTGTCCCCCCATCTGTGTGCCCTCCAGACCTGCCCAGGCGGCATCCAGTTGCAGAGGTGTATGTGGCCCCTACACCCCATTTTTTACGGATGTGCGTGGGAGGTGGCAGTTATTTTAGGCATAATTAGTTAGGGGCCTGAACCTTACTACCTCCTGTTACTTTTGTTTTCTTTTATGTTTTAATGGGGGCAGGTTTATGGCCAGCTGCCTCCCTCAACATTCTTTCCTAGGGTGGAGGTAGTCAAAATAAAAAAATGAAAACAAAAACAAAAGTTGCTCTATAGGCTTCAGCCAAAATAGCCGCAAACTTGGGCTCTTGCAGGAGGCACCAAGACTAATTATCCAATTTGCCTCTGTTTAACCTCAGCAGTTGCTTTTGGTTACCTGCTTATGCAGAAAAATCAGATTATTCCTTTGTCTGTGGTGACACCAGTTGAGGATAATTAAGTTATTCCTGTGCAACTACCAGCTATAGCAAGTGGAGATGTCCCTGCCCACTCTCTAAACTCAGCAGACTAGAACGCTGCTTCAGAAGCTTCCGGTAAGTACTGCTGTTGTCAGTAAACTTGTAAGGCCTCCTGATAGATGTAGAGTGTCCTGAAATATGTGGCATTAAGGGGTCTGCTTCCAGCCTTGCATAATAAGCAGCAGGTAAGAAGCGTGTCCATATGCTGTTGTGCAGTGTACTAAAGTCTAACTAACTGCTTGCATACAATGTAATCATATGCTTACCTGCACTTAATATATAAATGGGCTAGCATGCTCTTATGCTTAAATGTATTGTATACTGACATGCAGGGTGCTGAGTTCAGGCCATTTGCATACATGACATCAGTAGCCCCATTGAATATGGGCTCGGTGGCTGCTAGGCCCTGATATATGCTTGCTCTAAGCAGCAGCTAATCTAAAGTTTGTATTCCAGGTTGCTGTGATTGTACATATGTGCTCCTATTTTGTTCTGCAGTATATGCTCTGGTTATTGCTCACCTGAACAAATAGCCCTAATGGATGTAGAGCACAGACCTGGTGAGCTGCTAGTTTTGGTTTGCCCTAAGCACCAGCTAATATAAACTATGTATTTCATGTTGCTGGGATTGTATCTGTGTGCTCCTAGTTTGCTCTGCAGTATACATTCTAGCTATTGCTCACCTGTAGGGATGGGCGAATTTTTTTGCCTAGTTTCGCTGAAAATGAAGCCCATAGACTTGTATGGCGGCGTGCGTCAAAACAATTTTGCCGCGCGACAAAATTTTTTTGACGCCCATAGACTTTAATGGGCGTCTGCGAAACGGGTCAAATTCGCCCATCCCTGCTCACCTGGAATGAGTAGCCCTAATGGGTTAGATCACTGGGCTAGGTGGCTGGTTCTGATATAGGCTTGCTCTGACCTAAACTCTGCATTACATGGTGTTGTGATTATATCTGGGGTACATTGGGTTCGATACCGATGAGTACTGACATGGATACTTACATGTGAATGTCTTATTATGCCACTGCTTTGTTCCTGGGATAAGGTATGGCTTAATCAATTAAGCAGGGAATGTAATTTATTACTGTACTTGGCAATGTTTTCTCCCTGTGGTAGGTAAGTTTAAATATGGTCTTGATAAGCACAACTGGAGTTTTCTGAAGCCTGTCTGTCATAAGGATCACTGGGTTAACAATAACCACAGGTATGTAGTACATTTGGGGCCATTGAATGTAAATTTTCTCAGATTCAGCAGCCTTGTATTACAGATCACTGCCTGCATGAATGGAGGGCCAGGTAATAATTGCTTATTCCAGTCAAATGTGCAGTATAATTACTATCCATTGCTGGGGCTCTGAGGTTGGGCATGGTGCTCTGCCAGAACCTTTATCTTAGGGCCCTGACCGAGGCATATATATTAATCACACCGTTAAATACATGCTAGCACCATGGCCCACACCCTACAGGAGGATTTTAATGCCTTCAGAATGAATGCTCAATTAATGGTTAAGCTCCATAATACTACTAAGCAACATATATGTGTGCATCTATAGGTGCTCCCACATGACCCATGTGATTAAAAAAATCACTCCCCTCTCACGGGGGTTAAAAACCACATAAAACATGTCAATCAATGGACTATATTGAAATTGGTTTTAGCTATTTATTCACAGAACATTTTTACTGTTGCATGTATTGTCTTGAGAAAGGTCTTAGGCACAAACCGAAACGTTGAACTGTTTTTTTTAAATGCATTAAATAAAAATTGAAAAAACTATTTGAAAAACGTTCCTGGTGTGCACCTCATTTTTTTGGTTTTTTGTATACCGCTTTTGAGAGTAGCACCTGGGTCATTCTCTACTTAATGGTGTGCTGAACGCTCATGGACTATGTGTGGATAAGCGTCTTTTTCAAGACTAATAGTTAAAGCATCCTACTTTTTGTCATATTTTGTTGGCGATCCTTTTGGTCTGTTATGCTACAGACTGAATACTCTACAGACTACTAAGCTCTACAATGGACGATTATATTGATCGAGCATTCCTGTCCAATGATTATGCAGAAACGTGGCATATTTGCGAGGCCGATGCAGACAGAATTTTATGGCACCAATCACACACTGCATTACCCTGTAAATCCAGTGAGGCTGATACAGTATAGCGGTATAGTGGGAACGACTAAAATGCAGAGAAGTGGATTTGGATCTCCACGGCATGTTCCTGTCAGATTACTATAGACTTAAAAGGATCCCGAGGGTTTTTCGGATCCAGAATATACCCACTATCAGAAGATCTAACCCCGAGTTCTGCAAAAAGTGGATTGGGGTATTGAACAAGTGTTCCCTGGATCTTATGATCCTGGTGATTGAAGAAGTGTCGAGTGATATTATTAAAGTAAGGAAGTCGCTTACCTCACATGAGACGGAACATCAAGCAGTGCTAACACTAGTTATAAAAAGCCATTGGTGATCTGGGCCCCCCCCTGCAAGTAAAAAAAATTGATGGCCTGCCCCCCCCAGGTTATAAAAAGCCATTGTTGATCAGGGGCCCCCCTGCAAGTAAAAAAAAGAAATTGATAGCCAACGCCCCCTAAAACAAGTTATAAAAAGCCATTGGTGATCAGGGGCCCTCCTGCAAGTAAAACAAAAAAATTGGCTAGATATCCCCAAATTTAAAAAAAAAATACTTGCCAGAGTTTTGTGTCTAAGGGGGGGCCTGGCCATGCTTCACTTACTTGATTAGCCGGCCCCCCCTGCTTTCAGTGTGCTGCCAGTAGGACACTGCAGCTCTGTGCACGGAAGCTTTTCTCCAATTAAGATTTTCTGTACCCTCGTGGTCCTTTAAAAATAAGTCCCGGTAAAGCTGTACAGGGATTGGACAAGGGGATCCAATCCCAATGCAGATATACCGGGACTTATTCTTAATGGACCAATGAGGGTACAGGAAATCTTAATTGGGAAAAGCTTCCGTGCACAGAGCTGCAGTGTCCTATTGGCAGCACGCTGAGCTGAAATCAAGTAAGTGAGCATGGTCGGGCCCCCCCTTAGACAGAAAATCCTACGGGCCCGGGACATCTGTCCCCCCTGCGACCCCCTGATGGCGGCCCTGGAGGACTATACCAATTGTCGGATGTATAGTTGGCTCAGCGGCGGACGCGATCCGGATCAACAGGCTGGTCGCTACAGACGCGCTCCAATATACAAATTGAGGAAACCGCTCAATACAGTGGACAACAGTTCTGGTGATTCTGATGGTGATGACCTGTCTGCTGAAAGATCTCGGGCCATGAGGGAAAGGCTGCAGTGCCGATAAGTGGGGAATAGTCTTCTGTATCTTCCCCCTTAACCCCCTCGTCTCACTTTTTAGCAGAGCGTCCTCCCAGGAAAGACAAACCACCGTTAGGACCCCTCCAATGCAGAGGGGGCAGAGGAGGAAGGGGACACAGGCAATAGAGGTAACGATCTGTAATCTCTCGCAACATTCATTGTCTGCCTCTGAATTAAGCCTTTTACAGAAGGGCCTGTCTTTTGTGCCCACTTGCTATTTTGACTCTCTGGACTGGGATATTGATTTTTTTAAACTTTGCAGGGGTCTCTGTTTGAGAGATCATTTCAGAAACAGCCCTGACAGGACTGAGGAACCCACTAAATTGAAACTAAAAAGTCTTTTCACTCCCCCATGTGTACAGCCAACTATTAAATTGTTCAAACATGCTGTAGAACAGGAGATGGAAGTTAACATCCCCAACCCCCAGGTCAGACAGAATATCACTAAAAATGAACGTCCGCCATCTCTTCAGGAGGACACAAATCTAGTAATACACCCAGCAGATAAGGGTGGGGGTATTGTGCGCCTTAATTATTTAGAATATAGGGATGAAATATTAGGTCAATTATGTGATAACAATGTTTACAAACAATTGTATGATGACCCTTTAAAATCTTTTACGTCCCAAGTGGATGGAGTGCTTAATCAGGCCTTTGATGATGGCCTTTGATGATGGCATTATTGATTCAACCTTGAAGAAATATCTGAAACAGGAGTTCCCCATCTGCCCGATATTGTCAAAGGTTCATAAAAGCCTGATCAAGCCCCCTGGCCGTCCGATAGTTTCGAGCAGGGGGTGTTTGTTACATCCAATTGGTATATATTTGGATGTTAAATTAAAACATGAGGTACAAAATACCCCCACATACTTAAGAGATACTCCGCATCTACTTGAGTGTTTGAGGTCTTTGGTGGTCCCACTGTAACGGGCCCGAAGGCGCAGTAATAGTGTAGACCAAAGAGGAGACCAAACCAAGTTCGAGGTACAAGAGGGTTTATCAAAAGAATCGTCAAGGTACAGGCAAAAGGATCAGACCAGGCAGCAGACAACAGGAATCGTAATAACAGGCAAAAGTCGGTACACAAGAATCAAAAGCAGAATATCACACCCAGGAACTGACGAACAGGAACCTATAGTTGGGCAAGGACTGAAAGGGGGAGTGGGTTTATATAGTCCCAGAGTTGGCGCCAAATTTTGACGCGCTTGCGTCAGACGCAGACGCCAGCGTCCTCACGTTGACGTCTTGACGCCGGCGCCCGATTATGACGCCGACGTCCGTTCTGTCGCCGACAACCAATCCTGGACTGGGAAGGAGATGAGGTCATTGACCTGTGCCCGGCAGGAGCCATGTGGAGAGGCAGGCGGTCGCCATCTTGGACGCCATCTTGGAGACCTGGGGTAGGTTCCATTACACCCTGTCAGAAAAAAGTGTTGGATGGCCAGTTTAGATGTAGTTAGCCTCTACACCTGCATCCCGCATGAGGCCGGGATTGAGGCGGTGAGGCGTTCACTGGAGGAATATGAACAATATGAGGGTCCTCTAATTGCATTTGTATTGGAGCTGTTGAGACTATCATCAACCTATTTATGCACCAATTTGAGAAACACTCTATTGTGCCTAAGTATCGATGATGTCATTATTGTATGGTGTGGCACGGAGGATGAGTTTCATTTGATGGTTCAGGAACTGAATTGTCTTGACAGCCCTGTAAAATTAACCCATGAGATACATCCGGACCTAATAAATTTTTTAGATATCGAAATTTGGAAACAGGAGGACCATATTGAATTTACATTATTTTGTAAGTCCACGAATAAAAATGTCCTGCTCCATTATAACAGTTGTCACCCAGGGCCTATGAAAAAATCATTGCCTATTTCACAATGTTGCAGGGTTCTTCGGAACAACTCAAATCCGGAGTTGGCTGAACAACAACTTAGCAGCATGAGGACTCGGTTTCTTGATCGTGATTATCCTGAGCCGATCCAGTAGGGTGTTATAAGAAGGGACAGAACACTTGGCTCCGTAACGATTAGGTGCCCGAACTGTACTTCTTGTAGATTTATGACACCGGGCAACAGTTTTTTGCACCCACAAACCGGTAAACGATTTATGATTACACATCACATAACTTGTACAACGACTCACATAATATACTAAATAACTTGCTCATGCGGATTGTCGTTTATCGATAAAACAGATCAGACATTATGTTTACGTATGGATGGACACCGTTCAGCCATTAGAATGGCATTCCGTCATGGCTACACAAATAAACCGGTGGCGAACCACTTTCTGGCAGTTGGTCATAGGTTGCCTACGTTCCGGTACATAGCCATTGACCATATCCCCCCTCTCAGGAGAGGGGGTGATAGATCAAAAATTTTACTCCAGAGGGAAGTGTTCTGGATTAGAAAGTTGAATACCCTGGCACCGGCAGGGTTAAAAGAGCACTGTTCCCTCCTATGTTTCTTGGAACAACGCTGAAGTGATTTGGACAGGATGCTATATGTTATCTTTGTAGCTATTTAAACTGTGTCTTAGATAGGATATTTGGATACATTACCGGTCAATTTGATATAATGTTTGATACAGGAACAGTTTAGTTACTTAATTGCCTTTGAGGTAGATTTCACATGTTTCAGTATAGTCCATTGATTGACATGTTTCATGTGGTTTTTAACCCCCATGAGAGGGGGTAATGACATGGGTCATGTGGGAGCACGGGGTTGGGTGAGGGTAATTGGTTTTAGCTATTTATTCACAGAACACAGACCGAAACGTGGACCTGTTTTTTTAAATGCGTTAAATAAAAAGTAAACTTTTTTAACTATTTGAAAAACGTTCCTGGTGTGCACCTAATTTTTGTGTGTGTGTGTGTGTGTATATATATATATATATATATATATATATATATATATCTTGAGAAAGGTTCCTGTGCAGAACTGAAACGTCGGCTTAATAAACCTATATTTTCATTCAACATATTGTACTTTTTTTCTCCTTTTTATGAAAATCCTGTGAATGCCAGCACTTTGAACTCTTTATCCATAATCTCTAGCACCCAGGTTATCTAACTAATTTTTAGGGGTGCAACCTGTGCCCATTTCTATATAGCAATATAGATAAAGAGAGGGTACACGGTAATTTTGCATACACCAATAGTTTCCAAACCAGCACTCCCTTTAATGAAAAAATAAAATTTTTATTATGACATAGTATCTGCTTCCAATGTTTCGGTCCCGGTTGGGACCTTTTTCAAGGATGATGAAAAAGGTCCCAACAGGGACCGAAACGTTGGAAGCAGATACTATGTAATAATAAAAATTTAATTTTTTCATTAAAGGGAGTGCTGGTTTGGGAACTATTGGGATATATATATATATATATATATTTATATATATATATATATATATATATAAACTACAACACTAACTGTAACAGGAAGAAGTGAGGAAGCAAAAGGCAGAACTCTGTCTGTTAATTGGCTCATGTGACCTTACATATGGTTTGTATGTGTGCACAGTGAATCGTACGATCTCAGGGGGCGGCCCTTATTTTTTAAAATGGCAATTTTCTATTTATGATTACCCAATGGCACATACTACTAAAATAGTATATTATTATGATAATGGTTCATTTACATGAAGCAGGGTTTTACACATGAGCTGTTTTACTCAGTATTTTTTAATAGAGACCTACATTGTTTGGGGGGTATAGTTTTCCTTTAATGTCAGGATAGATGGGTACACATAAGACATCAGGCCACTGGGAAGTTTTAGGTCTTCTCTTAAATGAGGCTGGTCACATACCTAAAGTCTATACTTCAGACCAAAAGTTTTCAGGTTATAGGAATCCTCAAAGTGTCTGTTAGACAGTAGAGATGTTCAAGTTACAAATAGGACTGGCCAGTATAGGAGTAGTTTGCTTATACAACCAGCAAAACAAAGCATCATTGTTAAAGGCCAGGTTTCTGCTCTGTGTCCAGAAGGCAGACTTACTTGGGTCTGTATTTTCTTCAATTTTCCAATCCCCTAGTTAGTGTTTTTTTTTTAGAATACAGGGCTGGTTGTTCTTCCATACCAGATAGGTAACTGATTAGACAGCAGATGGAAGCATCCAATGAGTGCTATTTTTTCCTCTCTAGCTCAGTGCCCTCTTGAACCATTGAATCTGCCTCCTCACAGTTACATACTGGTGTTTCTACCTGCTCTATTGCCTCGGCCTGTAATGTACTTGACTCTCCTGAGCAGGATCATAGTCTTCCCTTATGTGAGATGTTTGCAGTTATTACAGTAGACTGCATTCTCCTACATCTGCCAGCCTTATTAATTTCTTTCTGAATGAATTGAGGATATTTTCAGTATCTGTCCTGCAAATCTGGATGTTTGGATGTGTTTATATCTGCTGTGTCCATGTCTATCACATTGTCTCCTATACTATAGGGATTTACATTTACACTGGCTGAGAATTGGGTCCATTGTACATTCTCATAGGGCTCTCTGTCCAGGTAACTTTCCAGATGCGACACTTCTATTAGCCTTGCTTGTTCTCTGATACACATTGGTGTGCCACTTCTGATACATATGACCCAGCATGGCTCTAGTGGATTAGAAGCCCTTCTGACACTTACTGGAACATCCATAGGGCCTCTCCAGTCCTAAGGTCAGCTTCACTTAGGGAGTTTATATATGTAGTGAAGTGGACTCCTCATATAAATACTGTATGTCCCTTACAGGTGGGATGAAAACACCGGTTTCGTGGGTGACTCTAACCATCTCTCCAGGGCATACAACCTGCCTCCATGAGTCATGGGATTTCCCTTTAGCTGCACTGGGGTTATTTTGGATCTGTAACCTTAGGGGTATCCAGTTATAACTCTCATAAGACTAGGTTGGGTCAGCCAAAAAGGGCTCTGTTCCTTAGGCACCGTAGTTGCTCTGATTTTCACTGTTAATTGAGTCTACCTCAACACAGGACCTTACACCGTGTAAGGAATTCTAACCCAATTTATGTCTCAGGTGCCCTTGTCCCTGTTCTTTTAGGATCTGTTTAAAGATCTGGTTCTGTTAAAACAGTTCTGACTGCTAGGCATTCTGATATGTAGATGGTTATGGTATATGCCTCTGGTGCCTCGTGATACTTTGTATACCCTGCACTTGTTGTTTTATTCTAAAAAGGTCATACCTACAATGGGTCTGTTCTGGGTTCTTACTCCTACCAAGTGTTTCTTACAGGCACCTTGCAATTTGCACTGAGACTAGGCATACATGTGATGATGTGATGGATGCTTCTTGGTGAGTAGGAGAGTAAGTATTTCAGCTTGCTGAGTTTGCCATGTGCTCACTTTTTCCTGACTCTGACAGTGCGCTTACACTTCTCTCTCTCTCTCTCTCTCTCTCTCTCTCTCTCTCTCTCGTATAGTCTATACTATATGTGGCTATTCTTAGCCTCGTGAACTAATTCTGGGCTTTTTGTCTGGTGTCTCTATATTAACGTATAGAGGTTGCATGATTGTGGACTATCTAGTCAGAGTTATTCCATTCCTGATTACAGATTTTTTTTTAAAGAGTATTCCCTCCCATTGGAAAAATCGTAACTTGCTACATCCCGATGAGTACTGACATGGAGTTCGTCTATGGAAAAAGGAAGATTATTTCATACTTACCGTGATCTTCCTTTCCTAGACAAACTCCATGACAGTATGGCCTGCAATTTTTTCCAGTAATTTGAGAGCTTGTTACAAAGATGTCGGTAAGTGGGTGTGGTTGGCCTTTTAAAGGCTTGGGGAGGGTCCTTCTAATGGGAGCAGGGAGGAGGGGCTATCCCTGATGAGTACTGACATAGAGTTTGTCTAGGAAAGGAAGATCACGGTATGTATGAAATAATCTTCCTTTTTACTAATAAAAGCAAATATATATAGCCAAATATTTAGTTTGCCTGGTGTCAGTTCCAGTGTTCAGAGTGTGAATGATGTATGCATCTGATTCTTTAGCCACAAGTGTGCTGCATCTATTGACACAGGGCACTGAGGGAACCCTCAAGCTAATGCCTAGTCAGGAGGTGACGTTAGCTCCAGAACTTGCACAGTGCTGTCGCTGTGCATAAATAGCTGCAGCAGCGCTCGGAATAGAAGGTCTGATCACTGCTGAGAATAACTATACAGAAGTGCACGAAGCACATTTGGACGCAAGTACCTTTAATGAAAGTGGTTAAAATCCTTTTCTATCCTGTTAGTTGAGCAAAATAAACTTTATTTATGCTATATAAATTATTTAAATTTTGTTTACTTTAGTCTGGAAATTTAAAATTACAGCAAGCAGGTAGGAGCCATTTGTAACCACTGTTATTAAGATAATCTTTGCATCATCCTGAAATCTATGTATGTGCCAGAATGGGGTACATAATGCCCATGCCAATCACAGGCAACACAACTATAGACCGTGAGGAGGGTAAATGTGGGGAGTGCAGTACAGAATGGAAAGTGAAAGCAATTGCCTGCCCTACCTCTATGATTAAGGCATAGAGGTGGAGCAGGCAATATATGATTGACAGCTCAGATATTTAAATGCCTCTTTAAGACATGGATTTTGGGTTTCATGTTAAATTTTCAAATGACTTTTATTACATAGCTTTTATGTCTGGGTGACAGGTCCCCTTTAATGGAAAAAACTCCAAACAGTGGGTGCACAACCCCCTGTAGTCACTTTTCCACAGGCAGTTCAAATCTCTGTATTTATTTATTTATCTTGGCACAGAACACACACCACTGTGTTAGGGTTGCCACCTGTCTGGTTTTAACCCAGACAGCCCGGTAATTTGAAGGGCTGCCTGAGTCAAAACTTCCTGCCCGTTTTTTCCGTGTCATAGGCACTCCCCTGATGTCATGACCCGCCCCTGCCACATCACGGCCCCACCCCTTCACACCACGGTCTCGCCCCCTGCCTGGTCTCAGACTGCAATCCCCTGTATTCACAACTGCATTGTTCCCACTTGTAACACCTCTATTGTTCACACCCTACTGTGGACATGATCATGTGGTAACATGGGTAAGGTTTTAAGTGGGTGTGGTTTAAAAACAAGGAGTGGTCTTATCTCTATTAGCAGCAGAATCCTTCTCTTTCTTAAAGGGAAAAAGATTGTACGCTACAAAACATTTTCAAACAAACAATGTACTGGGAAAATTGAGAGGAACAAAATTTTTAAAACTAAGAAAAACATTCTAAAAAATAAAAAAAGTATAAAGCAATTGAAAGTTAATGGGACGGTACTTGAAAATTATATGTTTTTTTAAGGAGAACTTCTACTTAAATAGGGAAGGCTGCACTTCAGATACATCCCCCTACCAAGTACTGCTCTTGTCTGAGACAACCATATTGGCAGCATACACATGCACAGAACAAGTATCCGAGTGTCAATAACATCTAGGTTGTGTGCATGCTGATCTAGTGTCATTCTCTGTAACACTAGCTTATCGTTGCACAGCATAGCTGCCCACACCAGGGGTAAGCACGCAGTGAAAATCCGCACAGTATTCTGCAGGAGGCTCATTCTATAATAAAGTGATATTAAAGTGGGATTAATGTAATGAAAAAAGCCAATTGCTTATTGTAAATTTACTGGCATGACTGCTGTTAAAGGAATTGTTCAGTATAAAAATAAAAAATGGGTAAATAGACAGGCTGTGCAAAATAAATAATGTTTTCAATATAGTTAGTTAGATAACAATGTAATGGAGTGACTGGATGTAACATAATAGCCAGAACACTACTTTCTGCTTTGCAGCTCTCTTGGTTTCCACTGATTGGTTATTGCCTGATAACCAATCAGTGACTTGAGGGGGGCACATGGGTTATAACTGTTTGCTTTTGAATCTGAACTGTTTGTTTAATGCATTGTACACTTACTCTTTCCAACAACATGTTAATGGCATGTATAAGGGTTAATTATTTAATATACAGAATCCATTTCTTGGAGTGGTGTTATTGGGTTGTAGCTGCAGTTCAGCACACATATATAGTCACATGCTCCAGATAATGTAATATAGTTGTTTTCATTTATCTCTAATGTCTCATAAAGCATCAATAAATATTAATAAACCACATGTCACAATATTTTTGGTTGGAGTTGTCACTATACAGAAATTTTTCCTTGGTAGCTTTGGGAATGAGTGGGGAGCAGGGATGAGTATTTTTAGATTTTTCCCTTTAAATAAGAGACCTATGATACTAGGTAAGAGTATGAAAAAATACTTGCTGCAATTGATTTTTTCCCAAAAAATGTCATATCAAAACTGCAATATAAAAAGTATTTTACTGGGCCCTTTTTTTGCAGGAATTGTCTCATTATTACCATCTATTCACATTCTAAAGCTTCTGAAATACTGCATACAACAGCTCACCAAATGATAAACAATGGGCTTATTTATAAAATAATCTGTTACATTTTCTTTCTGACCTGAAAAAAATTAAAACTCTAAACTCTTGAATTTATTGCAAAACTTGAATTTAAAAAAATCAGTTGTGGAAAATCGTAAAAAAGAAATTCAAACACAGCGAAACCACATTCTACCCTTAATTTTCAACAAGTCTGCCACATTTAATAAATCTAATTGAAAAAAAGGTTGAATTTTGACTGCTGCATGAACTTGCCAGTGTTTAGATGGTGAGCTTTTATAGTTAATGTAGCTTTTTTTTTTTTTTTTTGCGTTAATAAATCTCATATTCAAGTTTCAGAATTTGCACTTTTTGCTGCAAAAAACTTAAATGGCAAAAAAAACATAATTTCAAATAACCACCAATATGCAGAGATTGGGGGCTCCCTATTTTATTTCTGCCAAGGGCCAGATGTGATCAAAAACTGGCCCTGGCTTTCTGCCTGCAATGTGGACTGTGTGTGTATATACAGAACTCTGCATTTCTCACCTGATGTTTGGTTGAAGCGATCCATCGCAATCTTCACATTGTGCTTAAATGCAGGCTCTGTTCCTTTGGCAATCTGTGTCTCTCTCTCCCAGTATTCAGGCCCCTCTTTCTGTTTCATCCACTGTGTTGCAGGTTCAGCCTTTTGATTGTCACTGTTGTATCTAAAAATCTGTGCGTCATCCACATATCCAACTATAGAGAACTCTGGCAGCCCAAAGGCTCGATCTGAGACTGTTGTATAATAGTAACGCAGGGAATGACTGCCTGGAGAAACAACCAGAGAGAGATACTGCATGAGAGACATATAGGGAGAATTTATTAGAGCACTGGGACGGCAATTCTGTAGCAGTTATTATAAGACTGATCAGGGAACTAGGATTCCAGGGCCTTCTTTAAGGCAAGGCAGATTAAGCTCCAAGCTGGATAGGGCCTCGTTTTGATTTTTTCAATTGTATATGCCATAGTCATATGGCTGACGTAAAGCTGGCCCGCGCCTCGAAACCTGAACCTAACCCAACCCAAAGAACCTCCATTATAAATATACCTGTGCCCAACCTGCCCATTTCTGATGTCAGCAAGTGTGAGTAAATAAATCAGCCAACAGCAGATAAAGGAATTGGGGGCATATTTGCAGGTGGTGTAGGCCAAGGACAAAGTGCTGCCCACCCATAACCCACTAAAGATATGTTATGTCATGTGTTTTTCCAGACAGAATACATGCAAACTATGGGACCAGGCAATGTGCATTGATCAGACCAGTCCACTCTTCTTCTGCCTCCCTCTCTTTCCCCAACCAAACTCACCAAACTTCTGCTTGATTAGGCCCAATCGGTCCATCACTGCCCATTTATGTCATTGTCCCACAACTTTTACATAATAACCCTGCTCTTGCAGTCCCTCCCCTATCAAACCAGACAGAATTCTTAGTAAGTAAGGTGCCAACTGTTATCCCAGGACTGGGGTGGCTATCTCCATTAAAGGCTAACAAATGTATTTTGCGATATATTCCCTCAAGTGCTCCTTTGGTTGGGGTGTGTTGGCAAGACTATACAACTTGTAAAAGATAGGATTTTTCCAACATAAGAGTGCCATTAACATTCTTAATGTTAAGAACTTTAGGTAATTTGGTCATAATGCCTCAAAATTGCATTTCCAAATACTAAATGAAATTAGGAGACCAGCTAGTGGTGATAATCAAAAGTGTACTGTACAACAACATAAAGCTAGATGGACTTTCAGACTGAATACAATATAATCTTTTGGTTTAGCATATTGAGTATCATTTGTTATCTTAGGGGTCCCATGAATATTGAGGATTCTACAATGCTGTCAGCTTACCTGCAATGGTATGATACGTTTATATATATTTTTTTATTAAGTAACTTATGCTATTGCACTACCATAGCTGAACTGCAAGTGTTTACATGTGTGATAGTATCCCCAGATGCTAACTACTGCCTGATTGCAGTGTCAGACTAGGGTGTCCAGACCCATGTGGGCTACCACCTCCATGGCATGCGCCCCATCCTAGTTGTGACATCCTTCACACTGGATGATGTCGCAATCCTGCCCTCGCCCTGCACCTTTTACTTTTCCCCTGCAGCCATGATTAGTGGGAGGTCGAGAAGGTAGTTTCCAGTGGGGGAAGTGCACGGATGTGTGCAAAAAAACGAAATTTTGCATTTATCCTTACCTGCGCACAGTTTTTAGAAATGCCCACACAAGTTTAAAATGTCAGCACAAAAGAATTTTTTTTTGTGCACATAGTCAAATAGGAATTTGAGGGAACATTGCCCCTAATGTTACAGCATGACCACTGGCTTACTCAGTAGAAGTCTGGCATCAGGGGCATAACGGTATATAAAGTTTAAGGACTGAGCTAATGGCTAGTGTCTGTTTGAAACAGGCTGCTGACTGGAATAAAGCAATTTAAAGCAAACAAATCAACTGAAAAGGATAAGTTTTTGTTATTAACTGCTATTTTATATTAAGGTTTATATTTAACTACTGTGGTTTTATTTTTTAAAGGTTTTTTTTCTGTCTTGGGTGCTAAACAGCAAAGTTTGGTGTGCTAGTGTGCTTACAGCAAGTTTGTCACAACCTGCTTTACTTTGCAGTTTGTTTTCCCTCCGTTTGAGGGGGTGGGGTTTGATTAGTTGCACCTAGGGTTGCCACCTTTTCTAGAAAAAAATACTGGCCTTAGAGCTGCCCAAAACCGCACCCCTGGTTCTACCCAAAGCCAAATGGATTAAAAAGGGTGTAGGAGTGTGTTTGTACGTAAAGCCTGAATTAAAGCCATGCGCTAAAGAAATAACAATAGTTGGCACTGGTGAGGGTGTAGAATCCCTCTGGGTAGAGATTTTGACTGGGCAAAAGGTAACAAAAAGAATTATCATTGGTGTATGCTATAAACCACCTTGTATAAGTGACGAGTATGAAGCCGAGCTACTCTTGCAGATACAAGCGGCTTCACAGCTGGGTCAAGTTGTTGCTATGGGTGACTTCAATTATCCAGACATTGACTGGGGTAATGGGGTTGCTAAGACAGAAAAAGAGGTTTGTAAATATGCTGAATGACAACTTTTTATTCCAGCTCATTCAAGAACTAGGAATCTCTCTTTTGGACCTTGTAATAACTAATAATACTGAACTCATCTCTAACATTTGTGTGGGTGAGCATTTAGGGAATAGTGATCATAACATGGTCTCCTTTGAGATTCTGTTGCAGAAGCAATTCTATAAGGGAGTAACTAAAACACTAAATTTCAGACGTGCAAACTTTGACAGTATAAGGGTATCTCTGCAACTTATTAAGTCGGAAATGCTTTTCACAGGGTTAAACACAGAACAAAAATGGGAAGCCTTTAAAATGCTGCTTCATAAAGTTACTTGTCAGTATATTCCACTTGTAAGCAAGGAATGTCGTTGCAAAGCAAAACCTTTTTGGTTCAATAGAAGCGTTGGTGTTGAGGTGGGTAAGAAAAGAGGCGCTTTTAAGGCTTTCAAGTTAGCTGGTACAGCCGAAACATTTATAAGGTACAGGGAGGCCAATAAATCATGCAAAGAAGCTATAAGGCAAGCTAAAAATTATATAGAAAAGGATATTGCAGCAAGCAGTAAAAAAAATCCAAAATTGTTTTTTAAATATGTTAACGCCGGCCCAAAAAAAACGGGCGCCAGCATCAAAAACAAGTCGCCGGCTGGCTAATTTTTTGCCGTTTCTCGAATTTCACTAATTTTCCGGCAAAGCAAAACACTGCAAATTCGCCCATCACTATGTGGGACCCTTACTATCATAGGGGGGTCAGCTGGTTGATGAAAACTAAATAAAAGCGCAGATTCTGAATTCATATTTTTCATCTGTCTACACAAATGATGAACCAGTAAGTGAAGGTTTCCTTCTTAATAGTACCAATTCTAGTAATACAACTAATGATGCATGGTTCATACATGAAGAAATTCAAAAGAGACTAGAACATGTTAAGATTAACAAAGGTCTGGGGCCAGATGGTATTCATCACAGGGTAATTAGCGAGCTTAGCTCTGTGATTGCCAAACCTCTTTACTTAATTTTTCAGGATTCATTGAGATCTGGCATAGTGCTGAGATACTGGCGAATTGCTAATGTGGTGCCTCTATTCAAAAAAGGATTCCGTTCTCAGCCTCAAAACTATAGGCCAGTTAGTCTGATGTCAGTGGTAGGAAAGCTTTTTGAAGGATTAATAAAGGATAAGATACTGGACTTCATAGAAAATCATAATACTATGAGTTTGTACCAACATGGTTTTATGCATAATAGATCTTGCCAGACTAACTTAATTTATTTTTATGAGAAGATAAGTAGAGACCTCGATTCTGGGATGGCATTGGATGTGATTTACTTAGACTTTGCTAAAGCATTTGATACAGTGCCACACAAAAGGTTACTGGTTAAATTAAGGAATGTTGGCCTGGAACATAGTATTTGTACCTGGATAGAGAACTGGCTAAAAGATAGACTACAAAGAGTGGTGGTAAATGGAACATTTTCTAATTGGACCAGTGTTGTTAGTGGAGTACCGCAGGGCTCTGTACTAGGTCCCTTGCTTTTCAACTTGTTTATTAATGACCTGGAGGTGGGCATTGAAAGTACTGTTTCTATTTTTGCAGATGATACTAAATTGTGCAGAACTATAGGTTCCATGTAGGATGCTGCCACTTTGCAGAGTGATTTGTCTAAATTGGAAAACTGGGCAGCAAACTGGAAAATGAGGTTAAATGTTGATAAATGCAAGGTTATGCACTTTGGCAAAAATAATATAAATGCAAGTTATACACTAAATGGCAGTGTGTTGGGAGTTTCCTTAAATGAGAAGGATCTTGGGGTCTTTGTAGATAGCACGTTGTCTAATTCTGGGCAAAGTCATTCTGTGGCTACTAAAGCAAATAAAGTTCTGTCTTGCATAAAAAGGGGCATTAACTCAAGGGATGAAAACATAATTATGCCTCTTTATAGGTCCCTGGTGAGGCCTCATCTGGAGTATGCAGTGCAGTTTTGGACTCCAGTCCTTAAGAGGGATATAAATGAGCTGGAGAGAGTGCAGAGATGTGCAACTAAATTGGTTAGAGGGACGGAAGACTTAAATTATGAGGGTAGACTGTCAAGGTTGGGGTTGTTTTCTCTGGAAAAAAGGCGCTTGCGAGGGGACATGATTACACTTTACAAGTACATTAGAGGACATTATAGACAAATAGCAGGGGACCTTTTTACCCATAAAGTGGATCACCGTACCAGAGGCCACCCCTTTAGACTAGAAGAAAAGAACTTTCATTTGAAGCAACGTAGGGGGTTCTTCACAGTCAGGACAGTGAGGTTGTGGAATGCACTGCCGGGTGATGTTGTGATGGCTGATTCAGTTAATGCCTTTAAGAATGGCTTGGATGATTTCTTGGACAGACATAATATCAAAGGCTATTGTGATACTAAGCTCTATAGTTAGTATAGGTATGGGTATATAGAATTTAATTAAAAGTAGGGAGGGGTGTGTGTATGTTTGCTGGGTTTTCATTTGGAGGGGTTGAACGTGGTGGACTTTGTCTTTTTTCAACCCAATTTAAGTATGTAACTATGTAAAGACAGTATTGACTGCACATTTTAAAGGGATAATATCTTGTTTTGTTTACTGTATATTTGCCTTAAAGGGGACCCATCACCCAAAGAAATTATTAAAAATCCTATTTTATCACATTAGTCAAGCAAAATGAACTTTAATTACACTATATAAATTATTTGAATCTTGTTTCCTTCAGTCTGGAAATTCATAATTATAGTAAGCAGGCAGGAGCCATTGTGTGGACCCTGTTATTAAGACAAGCCTTGCATCATCTCAGAATCTTATTTGTGCGCCAGAATGGGGGATCCAATGTCCATCCCAATGCCCTGGCTACACAATTAAACCATGAAGAGAACAGGCGATTGTGTGGAGAGCAGTGACATCTAGGAAGTGCTGGATGGAAAGTTAAAGTAATTGTCTGCATCAATCTTCTTAAGGGTTACCACTTTCCCAGTACCGGTAGTTACTCTTTAGGTAGAGGTTGAGGAAAGCACTCAGAGAGCAAAAACTGCTATAATCAAAGTTTTTTATTGCAAGTCTGCATGATTACACATGTTTCAGGCCTTACGTGCCCTTACTCAAGTGAGTCACTTGAGAAAGGGCACGCAAGGCCCGAAACATGTGTAATTATCTAGTCTTGCATTAAAAACTTTAACCACAGCAGTTTTTGCTCTCTGAGTGCTATCCTCACCCTTTATCTAAAGGATATCTGTAGTGATGTACAGGCTAGCCCAAAGCCAGTGGGGACACTCTCACAAAATGTTCAGGCCACGGGCATGTTCGGGATGAGCATTTCCTGCAAGTGACCTATTTTTGCATCTGGAATAGAAGCTTCTATTTATAGACTCACGCTGCTCCTTCCCCCCCTCTATGACGTCAGAGACAGGGGTGGGTCAGGCGCGCGAATATGAGGAGATACAGAGCTGTGGCCGGGTCGGGTGTGGATAGCGCAAGCTAGGGTTAGGGTTGGGTGCAGGTCGAAAATGTAGTCAGTCTTCACATCAGTGATGTGCAGGCAAAGGACGGGGGAGGAGGTGGGTGCGATCAGGCCCGGATTTGTGGAAAGGCCACCAAGGCCCGGGCCTAGGGTGGCAAAATCTTAGGGGGTGGTATGCTGCTCAACCACACCAACATTGATTACAATCGCTTTTTTAAATTTCCAGTGCACCAATCTCCATTGCTCTGGTCCCGATAATGAAAATTTGCGCGAATGAAAGGGAGGGGACGTGGTCGATGAACGTCAGAGAGCCTAGGGGCGCCCGCTATGTAAATCCGGCCCTGGGTGCGATGAACAGACACATAAGATTAGGTTACAATAGCTGAATTCTCCCTCCCCTATGAGCGAGTAGCAGTTCATTACACAATGCTGCTGGTAGTCTGGAATGTCATCTGCAGTAAAGTTTCTACTCATGATTTCTGTGCTGCAAGCATTGCAAGTCGAAATTTACCTGCAGATAAAAGAAGCTATAATCCATATAGTTAAAAACAGGCACATTCCAGACTACCAGCAGGATGTATGTACACCTGTCATACAGCACAATACACACCAGGTATCTTTCTCATCTGATTCTATGGGTAGATTAGACATAAAGCATGACTAAAAAACCCTAAAATCTTGTAGTCCATAATTAAGAATATATGGAGCTGGGTTCATTCTGGGCTAAAACGTAATATTATCTTTAAAAATGGCTCCTTTATTGGAGCTCCTAGAGACCTGCTATGGTCCCTGGCTGTGTTTCAAATGAGAGGTGGGTGTGTCCTAAAGGCCCTTGCAAGTAGCACAGAGGGATAGCCAACCACAGTCCTGCAGTCAAAGAAGCAGACATGCTTCAGCTCCCTATCCAGTCCAATTCTCATTCTCCCAATGAGAGATTGGGCCAGGGCACACACCCCCTAAGGGCCCCCCAGCAGCTTGCTCATCGATTTCTGGGTGTGCACCGCTGATCCAGGTGCATACCGCTGATTTCTGGGCGGAAACGCGCGTATGGAGGGGGGTGGGGGGCCCGGGGGGGCTGGCTGCACTCCCTGCACCAGGGCCTGCCCCCCTCTAGTTACGTTACTGGTTGTCACTTAGCGGGTATGCTGTCCAGAGATATTACATATATTACTACTTTGTGTACTATACATTAATAAAGATATTTGCAAGTGGCTAGGTACTTATATTTAAATGTCTTGCTAATAACAGCATACATCCCAACATTTGAAAAATGGAAAGAGGAATAAAAAGATCTGCTGCTCTGCACACAACAAAGTTTTTTGACCATCCTCATTTTGTGCCCACACCCCACAATTACCATGTCCATTTTACAAAAGTAGCAGGTTAAGTGAACGTTTTCACACATTTCTGGGGGGTTTTGGAGTAATGTTTTATGTGTTATTTTTTGCCCCACTTCCACATCTGGAATAGAAGCTTCTATTTATAGACTGGCGCTGCTCCGTCCCCCCTCTGTGACGTCAGAGACTGGTGGGTCAGGCGCGGGAATAAGAGGAGACACAGAGCTGCGGCCGGGTCGGGTGTGGATAGCGCAAGCACAAAACAAACGTTTTTTGACCCATCCTCATGTTGTGGCCACACCCCCTAATTAACCTGCTACATTTTGTAAAATGGACATGATAAGTAAACGTTTGCACACATTTCTGGGGGTTTTTGGATTAAAGTTTTATGTGTTGTTCTTTGCCCCATTTCCACATAGGGTTGCCACCTGGCCGGTATTTTACCGGCCTGGCCGGTATTTTACCGGCCTGGCCGGTAAAATTGATGGTTGATCCCAATGTTATTAATAGGGAAAAAGGTTAAATATATAGGAAGGCCGGTATTTTTTTCCAGAAAAGGTGGCAACCCTACTTCCACATCTTACAGTTTTATTAGTTTTGCTAATGAAGGTGAAATTGCCCTTTAAGCTTAGTCTTAGTTCTCCCAAAATACTTGCTTATCTTAAATTGTTACAAATGTATCAGTAAGCTCAGGTGGTGAGTGTTCTGGTCTCTGCCAAAAAAGCCTCTTAATTAATTAAGTTTGAGAAACTTTGTACAGTATAACCCTGAATTTATGTGCCCGGATTTTTTATTTTTTTGTGGTCCCACCAGTCTCAATGCATTTCTATGGGTGCTATTCACGTTTTCAATGTTTGCTTTCCTGAATTTTACGCTGCTTTTTAAGGCTTGCCCCTACATAAATACTATGTTTTAATATCAAAAAGCCCTTAACCCTGAGATTTAAGGCTCCTTAAACTTCAGAATCCTCCCTGCATGCCTGTCCTGAAATCGGGTTAGAAGGAGAAGTGGGCGGGTAGCGGGTATCGAAGGAGTCAAAAAATGTGACCCTGCAGGCAAAAGTGGGAAGCTCTGCACAGTGAGACTGCAGAAGAAGGAGCTGAAAAAGGTGACTGTGCAGCTAGAAGTGAGCTCTGCTGTGGAAGTACCTGAACCATGTTGCAGAAGGAGAGGGCTGGAAATGCGACCAGAAGTGGAGAGTTACAGTATGCTGGAACACAAGACAGAAGACTAAGAAGCAGTTGGAAATGGTGAGCTGTGTTGGAGGGGATAATACATTTGTACATTAGTACATTGTGTTTTAAATAAAAAAATGACTTGTACTTATTTCTTTACATATATGTGTCTTTAATACATTTCCCTTATTTTACATTTTCACGGATTTTACTTCTTTTTTCCCTGGTCCCCTGAAAAACCTAAATTCGGGGTTCTACTGTATTTGTTTTTTTTTTTTTTACGTCAGTGCAGGAGATCAAGGAGAAACTCATTTCAGTAAGAAACCTAGGATTGCAGGCTCAGCTATCAAAATTGGGACATTTGGGAGGTATGTTCTGGTAACACTTTTTAACTAGGTAGCATTTTAACTAGGGATGGCACCGAATCCACTATTTTGGATTCAGCTGAACCCTCGAATCCTTTGCGAAAGATTCGGCCGAATACCTAACTGAATCCTAATTTGAATATTTGGGGGGGGAAGGGGAAACACTTTTTACTTCCTTGATTTCTCTCCCCGCCCTTAATTTGCATATGCGATTTGGATTTGGTTCGGCCGGGCAGAAGGATTTGGCTGAATCTAGATGAAAAAGACCGAATCCTGCTGAAATCCTGAAATGTATTTCTGGTATGGTCATACACAGGTTAGACAGTGACTTACAGTACGATTCAGAATGGTTGTCACAGGACCAGCCAGGTCATACACAAACAGTAGCAACCAGGCCCGGATTTGTGGAGAGGCCACCAAGGCCCGGGCCCAACCAAGCTGCCCATCCACATTTGTTCAGAAACACTGGTGATTTGCAGGAGATATGATAAATTTCCTGTGCGCCAGTCACGATCGAATAAAAGAGAGGGGACGATGAACAGTGGGCCTAGTGGTACCTGCTATGTAAACCCGGCCCTGGTAGCAACTGAACCAGAAACTACAGTACAGGTATGGGACCCATTTTCTGGAAACCCATTATTACAAAAAGTAAATCTCCCATAGACTCCATTTTATCCAAATAATCCACATTTTTAAAAATGATTTCCATTTTTTCTGTAATAAAACAGTACCATGTACTTGATCCCAACTAAGATATAATTAAAGGACAAGGAAAGGCAAAACAATAAAATCCCATTTTTACATTCTTTAATGAAAAATAAACCTTTCTCCAATATACTTTAATTAAAAAATGTGTACAGTTTTTATAAGAAACCTGACTGTATGCAGTGAAATTCTCCCTTCATTTACTGCTGTGGATAGGAATTGTCAGATGGTCCCTAACTGCTGAGCAGGGAGACAATCATACTTATGAACAGCAGGGGGAGCTCCCGCCTTACTTACCAGCCATGCAGAATTCAAGCAGCTTTGTTTATGCCGATCCCTAAGCAGCCCAGACCACACTGAGCATGTGCAGGGTCAGGGTCAGGCCAAGATGTATAACAAAGTTACAAGATGACAGCCCCCAGTGGCCAACTTTGAAAGCATAAATCATTTGTTTGATTAGGCTTTGTGGTGCAGTAAGTTCATGCTTATGTTTAGTATACAAAATACAGCATTTCTAGCCTTATTCTATTTTAGACTTTCCTTGTCCTTTAATCCTTATTGGAAGCAAAACCAGTCTATTGAGTTTATTTAGTGTTTACATGATTTTATAGTAGACTTAAAGTATGAAGATCCAAATTATGGAAAGATCCCTTATCCAGAATATCCCAGGTCTCGAGCATTCTTTATAACAGGTCCCATACCTGTATAAGCAAACTAGTTCATCATGCAGGGATGTGAAATTGATTCAGTCTTGATGCTGGGCAATCTAATATGTTAATTTTGATGCTGTGGTGAGACAGACTGCATGGCAACCACAAATTTCACTGCATCATTTCACTGCACCTGTTGAAAAAATTCAGTATTCCCTAATCTTGGGTGTTGGAAATAAAATGTATATTTACACCATTTAGCCTTTTGGGTAATTGCAATATACTATACACAATTACATTTGAGGCTAATGAAGGCTATACACATATAGAATGTTTATGTACATAACTGGTAGGTTTTTAAAAGGATTGTTTACATCAGGCATGTCCAAAGTGCGGCTGGGGGTCAATTGCGGCCCATTTTCAAATTTACACCAGACCTCAGCCTCCATCATGAAACGAATAATAATGAGGCCCCCCAGCACAGTGCAATCAGGAATCGCATAGCCGTAGCAGTAATATTAAGGCACATTAGTGAAATGAACTGCCATGTGGTCTATACTGCTGCCTGTGTGCTGAAGGTGTTAGCAATAGAAACATACTGGCACAGAGTGACGCGCTTACTTCTTTAGGACTGAATGTGTCAATAGACATACTGATGTACCAGTACAGTCAACTAAAGAAGTATGGCGTGTCTATAGCTAACATCAGCAGTATAGACCAAGTGGCAGATCATTTCATATGTGCCCAAATATTACTGCTACAATTACTCGATTCCTGTAATTTAATGGTTAAAAGAATGTCAGGCTAAATGGTCGGCCCCCACACATTTTCATCTCACCAAATCTGGCCCTCGTTGCAAAAACGTTTGGGCACCCTTGGTTTAAATGATGCATATCTATATTTCCATTCCTTACAATGTACATAGTAAGGTAGTATGTTTCCATTATAAAAGCATAACATTTTAACGCACTATATACTTTTTGCGAACTGTGGAAGCCATGCATTTTGATACTCTATGGTTTATAGTGTATGAGAACTGTCACAGTTTTAAAGGGGTGGTTCACCTTCAAATTAACCTTTAGTATGTTATATAATGACCAGTTCTAAGCAGCTTTTGAATTGGTCTTCATTTTTTATCGTTTTGGAATGATTTGCCTTCTTATTCTGACTCTTTCCAGCTTTCAAATGGGGGTCACTGACCCCATCAAAAAACAAATGCTCAGTAAGGCTACAGATGTATTGTTATTACTACTTTTTACTACTTTCTATTTATGTCTCTCCTAATCACATTCTAGTCTGTTATACAAATCAATGCATGGTTGCTAGGGTAATTTGGCCCCTATCAATCAGATTACTGAAATTGCAAATTGGAGAGCTGCTGAATAAATAGCTAAATAACTGAAAAACCACAAATAATAAAAAATGAAAACTAATTGTCGCTAAGTTGCTAAGACAAAAATAAAAAACGTCCATTGACTTTTATGCATTTGGAGTAAGAAAAAAAGTAGTGTGCGTAAAATATTGTCGCACGTCAAAAAATTGTTTTCTACTGACTCCAATGCGTTTCACTAATTTTTCTGAGAAACGGGACAGATTCGCTCAGATTTTACTAGATAAAATACATACTTGTTCCGTGATGGGACAATGTGTTTATTGCTTCCAATGACAATCCCAGGAACACAAAACAAGGAGCCATCTTTACACAGCTTATGTGGGATTCTCATTGGAGGGTTATTTTGCATTTCAATGCAGCCACTGCCTGTAGAGAGCTCTGGAAAGGTTTTATTGTGCAATATACTGCTTTCAGAATGCAACCCTGGTTTTGCTGGACTACAGTTCTTAGCATACCTTAACTATGATTACCTTAATTTTGGAATATTTAGCCTAGAAACAACTGAACAAAGAGTGGCTGAGTAGTGCAGGGGTTAAATCCCCTTTAAGGAAATCAAACTCTTCCTGTCCTTCTTCCTAATTTGTAGACTTTTAGAATTAACATAAACAAGATGGCCAGCGCTGCTGGTCAGATCCCAGATAGAATAGAGTTTCACATCTGATTTTGTTCAGCACAATTTACAGTGAGAATGGCTCAATCAAGGCTCCTTTGATGGAAAGCAAAAGTATTAAAACTAACTAGTGTATCTATGGTATGTGAACAACGGATAAGAGCACTGGGAAGGCTTGGGGTGCTTTGATGCCATGAAAAATCATACTCCCCATGGCATCAGATCACTTGAAAATACATTCCCATTGCCAGTGCAAATAATTTCCTTCTCTAAAATTGTAGAAAAGCCTTCTTTTGTATTTTACATGATTACCTGCATTGCAAATGCAAAGGTACATTCAGTTCTTGGCCCACCCAAAAACCTTAGACAGGGGGCCCACCAAAAGACCTTAGATCAGGGGCCCACTCAGTACTATTCTAATTCCTCTCCTCACTTAACCTCTATTCTCCTAGTCTCTTTTCTTTACATGCCATAATCTATTATTCAGTCTATTTAGTCTCTTTGTTCTTATAGAAATAGGGAATGGCCATGAAATAGGCCAAATGTTTTGAAGCAGGAGGGCCCACTGATACCTGGCCCACCGGGAGTTTTCCTGGTATCCCTGTGGGCCAGTCCGACACTGGTTGGGGTGTTTTAGTGTAGTTCTTCCAGATGTATTAACCTGTAACTATTGTTACCTGTAACTATTGTGGTAGATTGACCAGGAAAAGGAGGAAAAAGGTCACTCGAGCCTTTAATTTCTTCCAGGAACCGAGAGATGCTCCAGGAAGGGAGTTGTTAAACACAGAATCTGTTCTCTGTTTAAAGAGATACTGACACCAGAACTTAAACCTGTTTTACATCTATCATAATATTTAGGGATGGGCTAATTTTTTTCAACTTTTTTTGCCGAAAACATGATGGCCATAGACTTGTATGGCATTGTGCGTCAAAATAAATGACATGACTTCCCACAAAAGTGGGAATGTCTTAAAGGTGAGGTGAAACCTAGGCCCTGAACCATTTATGACCTGTCCAAAATTGTGTGCCAATCTCTGTGTCTGTGAGAAACAGAAAAAGTAATGTGCACTAGTTGTTGTGCCCCAGGTCATACTGATGACAATTACCCCTTTAAAAGGTCTGCCTCTGCAATTGCAAAGCTGTTGGAGGTATGTGACCGCTACTTAGAGTCCTGTGTGCAAGTTATTTCAGGTGGAGAGTCAGAATCCACTGAGAGTGATCCCTTAGAGACACATGGATGTCTTAAATTAGCTTGAGAACAGAACTGAGTGTGCTGATACGGAAAATGGTAACATGGCTGTCAATGGGGATAAACCACATGGAGTGACTGTGGTGGAAAGTGAAGTCATGAACTCCTGTATTATACTGTATGCCATGGAAGGAGTCTTGCAGTCAGAATCTGTCTGGCAGAGGACGGGTTAGATCCCAATACAAGTGATGGCAAGTGTGGGTTGCCTGAGTGTGTATCGAGTTGTATGATACAGACCTATGAGCAAGATTTAACCAAAGAGCCATGTGGGCAAGGTTTTTATTTCATGATTTGTTTGTTTACTACAGTGGTCACCCCTGTGCATGATTGTCACTGTCTTACTGTTCCTTTGTCTTATGGTGCCTGTCTACCATTTGCTAACCTCCAAAAGTTATGTGTGTAACCTGCCACACTGTATACAAAAGACTTCTACCTTTACCTCCACTACATCTGGTAAAACATACAATATAAAACAGTATATCAACTGTAATTCAAGAAATGTTATCTCATTACTTTTTTACTTAAAATTTTTACAACATGTTGGACAAACAAGCCATACTTTTAGGCTAAGGCCACACTAGGCGATAGCGCCGCGATTTGACCTAGCGAGGCAATTTCGAGCGACAGTAGAGAAAAGATCGCCGCGTGTGTTTTTACGCTGGCGATTTTTTGCGATTCCCCATAGACGCCAGCGCAAAAGTTTCCCCAGCGATTGCGGCTTAAAAGTCGCGGCGAAAAGTCGCCGCGAGTCAAATCGCGGCGCTATCGCCTAGTGTGGCCTTAGCCTTAAGGTGAAAGTCAGGGAACACCCTAAACATTAAAAACCTAAATAGTTGAACTGCTATAGCTAGACATTTTGCAGAGTGTTCAAGACGATCCCTTGACTTTTTTTCTGTAATTGGTATTAAAATAATGTCACCATACCTGAGGAAGGAACATTAATGATAAACTCCTTAAAAAAAAAGCACTGGATCTTTTTCCTAGGAACCAGACAACCGTTAGCAAAGAACTTAGAATATAATGTTTCCTGCTTTGTTTAAAAACCTATGTCAAATCTATTATTTACTTTATGTATTGATGAGATTCTTATGAATATATCAAATGTTTTTTTCAAAAAATCTTTTTTTATCTAATGTGACCTTTGACATCAAATAAGTAACACCATTTCTGACAATTTATGGAATGTCTGTGATTGGTGTTTTAAGCTTAAATACCTATCTTCAGTGTTGTTGTAGTCTATGACAAAGTTGCCCACAAGGCACAAAATGCGTAAGCCTACTTCTTTGATATGTTTTCTCTGTAAATAAATTTACTTTTTACTGCATCAGCTCCTCTCTAATGGACCGGTTTGTGTTTGAAGAAAGAAAGTACCCATATTTTAAAGCTGGAAAGATGTAGCAGAGGAAGGCAAATAATAAAAAAAGCTATAAATAATGAAGACCAATTGCAAAGTTGCTAGTAATGGGACATTCTATAACATACTAAAAGTCACCATAAAGGTGAACCACCACCTTAAGCTTTAGGATTCTGTCCCACTAGGATTTAATAATAATGTAAAGAATAATAGAAAGTGCAAGGTGCCAGCCCAGACCCACAATTATTGCCCAAAACATGCAGCAGTTACTTTTGAGATTACTTGTGACCCTACTCACTAATATCATTTTGAGTAGCCTGTGACAAGTTATGGGCACTTTTTTGGAGCTTATTATAGAATAAATTAAAATGCCTATTGTGCGGCAGGCCCTGTGTATTTGCTGACACCAGAAGTAGCAATTTAAATGTTTTAAAGTAAAGAAAGTTGTTGTAATGGCAATATAAATACATTCATTAATTTACTTCATTTTACATGAACTTTACACCCACATGAAAATTATCTCCTTGTTTCACAACACCCCTTGTAAATATACTTATATACCATCCCCATACCTCATTGTATCATCATCATTTATTTATATAGCGCCGACAAGATACACTGTACTTTAACTCAAGTTATAGCAAACAGTGAATAAATGGAGGATAACAAACAAGGTTTATAGAGTACAATAGGATTAGAGGGCCCTACAAATTAGAATTTACAAACTAAAGGTTAGGGTACAATTGAGACAATAGGATTTTAGAAACAATTTTGTGATTTACGATAATTGAGGTACATTGAATAAGCTTCTATAAACATATGGGTCTTTAAGGAATGTTTGAAAGTTTGTAAAGAAGGGGAAAGTCTGATAACTTGAGGCAGAGTGTTTCAGAGTAAATCAGAAGCCCAAGAGATGTCTTGTAGATGAGAATGGGCAGAAGTGATGAGAGGAGAAGCGAGGTGAAGGTCAGAAGCAGTGAAGGAGTGTATTTGGAGATCAGAGATGATTGTATAATCAAACTATTTAGTTTAATGCTGATCTCCCCATGTACTCACCAGAATAGACTGTAGATACACCCAAAGTGAGCAGGATAGGAACAAGATGCACATCCATTCTGTTGTTATACAGAGCAGACAGCACACTGGATCAGGCAAAGCAGGCAACTATGACACACACAACGCAGATCTCTCTGTATATCCAGAGTGTAGCTGTGCTCTGTCCTGATTGAACAGTGCAGGGAGAGATAGCCAATAGAAATTGTTATAGGTAGTTATTCTACTGTTTCTAGGCAGAATCCAGAAGAAAAGGTTATGAGCATTGGAAAAGAAAGTGAAAGCAAAATCTCTGGAAAAAAACTTCAGGAAACTATTTACAGAACATCTTTAAGTATGTTACTATTTAAGCACAGGAGACTGTTTTACTTTGAGATACAATATGTTCTGTGTTAATAAAACATTAATCACATACACAACCTAAAGTAATAAGTGATTGTGCAGGACTGTATAAGGGGCAGACTAATTGGAATTGACCATTTACAGGCAGAACCATGGCAAAATATACATCTGGTTGGTATTTTAAATCTCTTTATTTTACAAATAATAACATTCATAGAGGGGGAAAAAAAGCAGTTTTTGGGAACATCAGGACAAAATTGTGATCAGGGGACTTAAAATTGAGGTTTCAGTGTGTGTATGTATATATATATATATATATATATATATATATATATATATATATATATATATATATATATATATATATATATATATATATATATATAGATAAAGCTGTTATAGTTTGAAAATGAGACTGCGGATCCTCTATTACCTATATATATATATATATATATATATATATATATATATTGTAGAAGCTGGGGGGGATATATTGTAGATGACCGATATATATCCCCATTCTTTAGGTTTTAAAATGACCTCTTTAAAAGACACCATGGGGTTAACCAGCCAGAGGTGGGCTGGACATCCAAGGGGTGTTTAATGGAGGTGAGCAGCAGGTGAAAGGTGTGGGAGTGTTTTCTCATAGGTGGAAAACTCACTGCTGGGTTAAACTGAAAAGTTTGGTTTTTCATGGGTGGCTACTCACTGTGGAGTTGGAGAAAAATTCCTTTCTAAAAGACTAGGGAGTTCACTCCCGGCAGACTGGACACTGCAAGTTTTCATGGCAAGTACATGGCTCTTTTGTTGGGACTTATTTTATTGCTGAACTGAAGCTGTTTTGATTTTTATGCCACGGCTTGTCTGTGAGAGATTTATTTGAACTGAAGAAAATAAAGTAAATGTTTCCCTTAACGTGGAGTGGCCTGCATGTTTGGTGAAAAAACCCCGCTGTGATCCCCCAAACATCACAACTGGTGCTCGGATGCGGGCAGGCACTACCGAAGGGTAAAGACATTTTTTTTCTCTTTCTCTCTGACTGACATTTAAAGAGCCAGTAACCCATTTTGGCTAAGATGGAGGAACTGTTTCAGCAACTGGCTCGAGCTGCAGTTCAGCTACAGCAGAGCATGGTCGTGCAGCAGCAGGCTACAGATGCTCAGTAAAAGAGTCTGGAGGCCCAGCTATCGGCCATGATGTCTCAACAGCACTCCACAGATGCTCAGTTGCTTGCTTTGCGAGAGTCTGTAACTTTACAAGCCACCGCCTTACACGATGCTACAATTGCCCAAGCCAGGGCATTGGCTGTGGCTGTACAGCAGTGTGCACCAGGACGGGAGACCATTGCCGTGGCTCAGGGGAACCAGGTACCCACCGGGGCAACTCATTTTCTCCAAAAGTTGAGTCCCACGGATGATGTGGAGGCCTTTCTTACCACGTTTGAGAGGACTGCAGAGCGAGAAGGGTGGCCCCGAGATAAATGGGCCGGCCTAATAGCTCCATTTCTGTCTGGCGATCCACAGAAGGTGTATTATGATCTGAACCCAGATGACGCCATGAATTATGATCGGCTAAAGGCAGAGATCCTGGCCCGCCTAGGGGTAACCACTGCAGTCAGAGCCCAAAGGGTACACAGGTGGAAATATCAAACCAACCTACCACCTAGGTCACAGATGCACGACCTTATCCATTTGGCCACAAAGTGGCTGCAACCCGAGGATCTGAATGGACCCCAGATTGTGGAGCGAGTTGTGACAGATCGGTACCTCCGGTCCCTCCCTGTTGACCTACAGCGTTGGGTGAGTCATGGGGACCCCAAAACAGCGGATCAGCTGGTTGAGAGGTACATGGCTACCGAGGAACTACTTGCTCCCATCCGTCCGCGACCGTTCGCCATTTCACGTCTGGAGAAATCTACACCGGCTAGGAAAAGTTCCCCGCAGAGTCCTAGGGTTAGTGTGAAAGAAAGTGGAGAAGTGCCATCACTGGCCCAACAAGGGGCACCCACAGATACCTCTTCACCCTGGAAAGGGGGGAACGTGCAGTGTTGGAAGTGCCAAGCCTGGGGGCACACTAGAGCACAGTGCCCGTGGAAAGACGAGACCATGGAGTGTGGGGCTCTCACCCAGCTTTCTTGTTATGCACAGAAAGTTTACACTGCATGCCCTGACTTGTTTGAGGGGCAATTTGAGTGTGATGTTTACATCAATCAGGTTCCTGTCAAGGCTCTCCTAGATTCGGGAAGTATGGTAACCCTGGTACTAGACAGTGTTATTGGAGAATTCGAACCAGCAGCCAAATCACTCCGGGTAATTTGTATCCATGGGGATATCCGGTCCTACCCGCTAGTCCCAGTGACCATCACTATTGCCGGTGAATCCATTGTGCATGAAGTTGGGGTGGTGAGTAAACTGTTGCACCCCGCTATTTTGGGACGTGACTTTCCAAAGTTCTGGGACTTGTGGGGAAGGAAACCCCTGACCTGAGGGTGGGATTGGGTCCCCAAAACCCAAGGGATGTGATAATTGATATACCCAGGGATATTGAAAATGATGTGATGTATGATTTTCAAAATGATGATGTGTTACTGCCCCAAACTCAGGAGTAAAGTAATAAGGCAATGGAGGATCTCGGTCAGAAGACTGAGCTGTCCTCTGAGGGGGGGGATTTCTCTCCATTACAGGTAATGCTGGGGGAGGATGATGAGAATGATTCATCAAATCCCGTCTCTCCTGATCTGGATGTGTCAAGGAGAGCCTTTAGCACGGCCCAGATGCAGGATCCCACCTTAGTTAATGCTAGAGAACAGGTGGTGGTGATAAATGGGGTTCCCCAAGAACCAGGTGCAGACAACCGTTGGCCACACTTTGCTGTAAATAGTGATCTCCTTTATAGAGTCACCAAGGTCCGTGAGGAGGTTGTTGAACAATTGTTAGTTCCCCGGCCATACAGAAGAATGGTACTTGACCTAGCGCATAATGATGCCCTGGGTGGACACTTGGGGGCAGAGAAGACCGAAGCAAGAATCACAGACCGGTTTTTCTGGCCAGGTTTAAAGTCGGAAGTAAAAACCTACTGTGCGTCCTGTCCCACCTGCCAGTTAACAGCCCCGGCTTCTCATTTTCGTAGCCCCTTGGTGCCCTTACCCATTATCGAAGTACCATTTGAACGTATAGCCATGGACTTGGTAGGTCCCCTGGTAAAATCTGCCCGAGGGCATCAGTATATCTTGGTAATCCTTGATTACGCCACCCGATACCCGGAAGCAATTCCCTTAAGGAATGCCACATCTAAAGCCATTGCCCGTGAGCTGTTCCTAATGTTTTCAAGGACAGGTTTCCCAAAGGAAACTGACCAGGGTACCCCATTCATGTCAAAGGTTATGGCCGGTGTGTGTAAGTTGTTCCAGATAAAGCAGTTACATACATCTGTCTACCATCCTCAGACAGATGGCTTGGTTGAACGTTTTAATAAGACCTTAAAAACAATGCTTAAGCGGGTGGTGCAAAAAGATGGTAAGGATTGGGATTGTTTATTACCTTCTCTTTTATTCGCAATTCGAGAGGTGCCTCAGGCGTCCACAGGTTTCTCCCCCTTTGAGTTGGTGTACGGGCGCAGGCCCCGGGGACTGCTTGATATTGTAAAGGAGGCTTGGGAGAGTGAAGCTACTCCCCACAAAAGTGTTTTGGAATATGTCTCTCAAATGAGGGAAAGAATTGCAGGAGTGATGCCCCTGGTTAAAGAACACATGCAAAGTGCCCAAGAGGCTCAGCACCGGGTATACAACCGGTCTGCTAAAGTGAGGCAATTCCAGGTGGGAGATAGAGTAGCAGTGTTGATTCCCACTGTAGAGAGCAAATTCTTGGCCCGGTGGCAGGGCCCATTTGAAATTGTAGAAAAAGTGGGTGAGGTGAACTATAAGGTTCACCAACCTGGTAAGAGAAAGCCCTACCAAATCTATCACATAAATTTGTTAAAGCCTTGGAGGGAAAGAGAACCAGTTTCGGCACTGGCTAGTGGGAAACTTGAGTCTCAGGTTGGTGCTGACAGTGTCCGCGTGGCAACAGCATTGTCAAAAGCTCAGACCCAGCAAGTCAGGGAGTTTCTGCAGAGAAACAAAGATATTTTTTCTGATTTTTCTGGGATCACTAATGTCATAGAGCATGACGTAATTACAGAGCCAGGAGTAAAGGTGTGTCTAAAGCCTTACCGTATTCCAGAGGCTCGCCGGAAGGCTGTCTCAGAGGAGGTAAAAAAAATGTTGGAATTAGGAGTTATTGAAGAGTCACAGAGTGAATGGTCGAGTCCTATTGTGTTGGTACCAAAGCCCAACGGTACTCTGCGATTCTGCAATGATTTCCGAAAACTCAACGAAATTTCCAAATTTGATGCCTATCCCATGCGATGAATGAACTTATAGAGAGGTTGGGTCCTGCCCGGTATATCACCACTTTGGACCTCACGAAAGGGTATTGGCAAATACCCCTAACTCAGGCAGCAAGGGAGAAAACTGCATTTTCCACTCCAGATGGCCATTTTCAATATAGGAGAATGCCCTTTGGTTTACAAACAGCACCCGCTACATTCCAAAGGGCAATGGACAAGCTTTTGAGGTCCCATCACAGGTACACCTCCGTTTACCTGGATGACATTGTCATCTTTAGTAGGGACTGGGAGTCCCATTTGCCTAAAGTCCAGGCAGTTCTTGACTCCTTGAGAGAGGGAGGATTCACAGTGAACCCAGAAAAGTGTGCCCTAGGTATGGAAGAGGCAAGGTACCTTGGGTACATCGTTGGAAGAGGGCTAGTAAAACCCCAGTTAAATAAAATAGATGCAGTCCAGAACTGGCCCCGCCCTAAAACAAAAAAACAGGTACGAGCTTTCCTGGGAATAGTTGGGTACTACCGTAGGTTTGTCCCCGATTTTGCCACTATAGCTGCTCCATTAACAGACCTGACCAAAGGTCGTAAGTCAATTATGATTGAGTGGAACACTGATGCTGAAAAGGCCTTTCTGGAGCTCAAGTCCGCACTTTGTAATCACCCCATCTTGGCGGCTCCAGATTTCTCCAAGGAGTTTATTGTCCAGACCGATGCTTCAGATGTAGGTTTGGGAGCAGTACTATCTCAGGTCATTAATGGGGAAGAGCATCCTGTGGTGTTCCTCAGTAGAAAGTTGACTACAGCAGAAAAAAACTATGCAATAGTTGAGCGAGAATGCCTGGCCATCAAGTGGGCCTTGGACTCGCTCCGTTATTACCTTTTAGGTAGAAGGTTCAGGCTGGTTTCTGATCATGCCCCACTCACATGGATGAAGCAGAAAAAAGGGGCAAATGCCAGAGTAACACGGTGGTTCTTGGCACTCCTGGAGTTCACGTTTAGGGTAGAGCACAGACCCGGAAAACAGCACCTGAATGCTGATGCTCTTTCCCGAGTCCATTGTTTGGACTCTTCTGGTGCCTCCTGAGGCAGAGGGGGGGGATATGTAGAAGCTGGGGGGGATATATTGTAGATGACCGATATATATCCCCATTCTTTAGGTTTTAAAATGACCTCTTTAAAAGACACCATGGGGTTAACCAGCCAGAGGTGGGCTGGACATCCAAGGGGTGTTTAATGGAGGTGAGCAGCAGGTGAAAGGCGTGGGAGTGTTTTCTCAGAGGTGGAAAACTCACTGCTGGGTTAAACTGAAAAGTTTGGTTTTTCATGGGTGGCTACTCACTGTGGAGTTGGAGAAAAATTCCTTTCTAAAAGACTAGGGAGTTCACTCCCGCCAGACTGGACACTGCAAGTTTTCATGGCAAGTACATGGCTCTTTTGTTGGGACTTATTTTATTGCTGAACTGAAGCTGTTTTGATTTTTATGCCACGGCTTGTCTGTGAGAGATTTATTTGAACTGAAGAAAATAAAGTAAATGTTTCCCTTAACATGGAGTGACCTGCATGTTTGGTGAAAAAACCCCGCTGTGATCCCCCAAACATCACAATATATATATATACACAAGAGTCTTCTGCACTCAACCCATTATCAATATATTTAAGACAGAGACAGAGACATTTTGTGCATACTGCTACTGGAAAATGCCTTACCCTTTAAACAAAACAGGGATTGTTTGTCCATATATTGCAATATAGTTAAGCTGGCCAACTACGTCAAAGTCATCCCATATCTGGCCAGTCCTACACTTAATTTTCATCTGATTCATTAAGAATTTAAATCTTAAATTGTAAAATGTATAATGAAGCAGTAGAATTCTTAATGAATCAGATGAAAATTGAGCATAGGACTGGCCAGATATGGGATGACTTTGACGTAGTTGGCCAGCTTAAATTTTTGTTTAAAGGGTAAGGCATTTTTCAGTAGCAGTATGCACAAAATGTCTCTGTCTTAAATATATTGATAATGGGTTGAGTGCAGAGGACTCTTGCATTTATCTATATGTATTTTGTGGTCACAGCCTCATTGCACCCACGCATAATGTTTTTAAAAAATAGTGGTTAACACAACTTTCCCTTGTTTGTTATATATATATATATATATATATATATATATATATATATATATATATATATATATATATATAAACTGTATATAAGATCTATTTTCCAGAATGCTTGAGAACTGGGGTTTTCCAGATAAGGGATCTTTTCATAATATGGGTCACCATACCTTAAATGAACAGATCAGTATTAAAATGACACTGGGTTAATAGGCTGTGCAAAATTCAAAATGTTTTCACAATAGTTATCCGAAAACTTAATCTGTAAAAACTAGTGTGAAAGGATTTCTAACTTAAAGTCAGTCAGTGACTTGAGGGGGGACCACATGGGATATAACTGTTCAGTCAGCTTGCTTTTAATCCTGACCCTGGCCTTTTTTTGCACAGTGTATTGTTTTACCTTGTTGTGAGAGGGTGTTTGGAAAACACCACTGTCTTGCAGGAAAGTACATGGAAAAGAGTACATTTAAACGGCAAGATAGGTGTTGCAGAGGGATACTCTGGAGAGAATGAGCTGGGCAGAAGGAGCTTTGCTACCAGCAAGAGAGTTCCAGAGCTTGGAGCCTAAATTCCTTGTGGGGAAAGAAAAAGAAAAAAGAAAATTAATATCATATTTACCGTAATTTACTTTTCCTGGCCATCCTCCCCGTCAACATGAAAATTCACTAATGGGTTAATCTCCTGCTACTCCCAGCCTGGACAGAGGATAGTTAATTTTAAGAACACATAAAGCCCACCCCCTTCTGGCTCACATAAGTCTGTTTATAAAGCCACCATAGAGAGGGCATGTTGAAAGAAAATTCCGGTAAGTATGATATTAATTTTCTTTTTTCCTGGCCACCCCCCTGTCAACATGAAAATTCACTAATGGGTCATACCCAAGCAAATAAACCACAAGGGAGGGAAAATAATTATATTTCAATTTATATGGCCCAACAGGCTAAAAAATAAGAGAACTAACTGCCCAAACAGGACCCAAGATGAAGACAACCTCGAATCTGTAGAGTCTAAAAAGAAACGTAGTAGGGGTAACTGCAGATCATTTCGGAAGACACTCCTGCCTCTGATGCCCAGGAGGCTGCCACACCAAGTGTCTAATGTACCTTACTCCTCTAGGCAAATAGTTGCCCTTCTATTTACAAGCCCTTGATATGGTCTTGACTATCCAGAAAGAGTAGACTTGGAGGCAAGTTCCCCTTTTCTCCTTCCTGCTGGCACAGCAAACAGTATTCTACACTTAATAAATAACTGAATAAATCTCAAAACATTGTAAGACTATATCTATATTTGAATCCTCGTCCCAAGAGGATGCTGGAGGCTCCAAGGACAGCAATACAATTGGTTAATTAATGTGGAACTTAGAAACAACTTAAGGCAGGATACTGATTAGTCTGAGAAATACTTTCTCCTCATGGAACATCCTGTAAGGAGCATCTATTGAAGGGCCTGGCCCTCGAAGGGCTGACATCAAAAAGTTTGACTTCACAGCTAACTAGGAGTAAGCAACCACAAAGAACTTGATCTAAATGCTCAGTCGTGCAGTACAGCAGGATCTCAGATCAAGACGAAGACCCCAGGTTGGACAAATAGACCAGTTCATCGGTGGATGAATTTTAAGTTTTGATTGGAAAAACGTCTACTAATCTAAATCTACTAATGGATCTCTAGACCACCTCTTCTCCAAATCACCAACAGTGCAGAGACTTGGTCTTTCAGAGTGCTGAGACTAAGACCCTTTTGTAGCCCGTTAAGAAACTTCAGGATATCCACCACAGATGGTGTTATGGATTAAGATGCATCTCAACAGCCCAGTAAGAGAATATCTGCCATGCTTTATAATATTTACAATTTATATTGCATTTCCTGGCATTGATAAGGGTTTGACCTGATCAGAACATTCATACTCTCTTAGGATCCTCCTTTTAACCTCCACACCATCAGTTGGTGATTGGGTTTGGATGCTTCCAACTGCTCTGGAGAAAGAGACTTCTGGTTTGTGGAAGTAATAACAAACACAATTGACAGTCCAAGACCAAGACCAAGGTCTTCTGGGCCAAGTGAAAGAAAGTTCATCATGTCCATCCTTGACAATCAGATCCTTTGCAGGACTCTCAATATTATCCGTACTGGAGGAAAGATGTAAGCAAACAGACCCTCCCAACTCTGGGAGAAGGCATCCACTGCCACAGTCCCACACAAGGTACTCTGAAGAGGAAGATCTGAAGCTTGGAGTTCAGATCTATTGCCATCATATTCAGCTCCGGACAGTCCCAACAGATGTTGACTGAGATAATCTACCTCAAGATATTGCGCTCCAGGAATGTACAGAGCAGTTAAATCTTGAAGGTGGATCTAAACCCATTCCATGATTGGGACTGTCTCTTTGAGCTAGAACTTGCTCCTTGTTCCCCTTGATTTCTAAAATAAGGTGCAGCCACTGCATTCTCATCTTCACTGCAGACCCTAGGAGAACCACACTGAGCTCCAGGATATTGGTCAGTATCTCGGAAAAGGTCTTATACCTGCCCCTGAGGCATCTGTAAATACCCGAGGGGAAACTCCTTGCATTGATTGCTGGGTATTTTCCACCAGGCTAGATGTCTCTTGTGTTGATCTGAATTGCCAGTTTCAAGCTATAGGATCCTACTGCCTGAGAAAATAACTGAATAGACCTCATCCTACATTTGGTCCATTTCACCAAGTTTATAGTTGAAATCAGAAGGCCCAGAATGATCATTAATTACTTCACAGATGTGAATGACCTCTCCCAAAATTGTGTTACCTGAAGAACAAGTGTCAATTTGAGCTCCAAGGTATGTCATTTTTGGCATGGTATCATCTGACTTTTGGCTACCCTTATGATCCAGCCAAACTTCTCTAAAACCTCCTTTTTATGAGATGGATGGTGATGTGGCTGGATCACTCACCCCTAAAGTAAATCATCCAGGTAATGGTAGATCTCTATGTTCTCCTGCCCTTTAGCTTCGCTAATATCACAACAAAAAAAAAAGTAAGGTAAAAGTTCTGGGAGAAGTAGCAATGTCAATGCGAAGACAGCAAAATTGATAATGTTGGTCTTAGAGACAAAATTGTAGACATCTGTGATGTTCTAAAACAATGGACACATGCAAATAAACATCTTTAATCTAAAGAGGCTAGCCAATCTCTTGGACAAACTACAAACTTTATAGTAGCAAGGGTCTCCATTAGAGTTTTTTAAACTCTTCCTTCTTCCTGAGATGGAACCACTGAAACAACAGTCCTGGAAACACTTGCAAGAAATGTCTTTTCCGTACGTCTTGAGGAATTACAGTAGGAACAAATAATTGAAAGATACATAAGTTTTCACCCATGAATCTTGAACCTATCTAGCAGAGACTTCCTGAAAGGTGAGCAACCTGGGGTAGGCTGTACGGAGTGACTGTAAATGAGCTTTCAAGGAAGGTTTGGGAGATCTTGGGACTCTAACTCTGGACCTGAAAGACCCTTGTCCTGATCGCCAAGATGAAAATCTAAATAATTCTCCGGATTGGAAATTTTTGGATTCCTGCCTTCTTCTGGAGAACACCTACAAACGTTCCTGGAATTGTCATGGAACTGCCTTGCTAAGAAAAGTACTCTTCCCCTTGGAGACCATGTCATCTAAGGCTTTCCCAAATGATCCTTTCCCTTCAAAAGGCATCTTACAAAGAAATTCCTGGAGCCAGTATCTGCAAACCATGTTTTAACCCAAAGGGCTCTGCGCTGCAACTTCAATGACAAAGAGCAAGCTGACCGCTGGACAAGCTCTATAGAGGCTTATTCTGAAGTCATCCAGACCTTTTAAGTTTTATTAAATCATTTTTTTTTCTTCTGGGAACTTTATACTCTACGACTTGTTCCAGATTCTTTGCCCACATAGAAAGGGCCTTTGTAACTGCCACAGAGCTACAGTAGGCTATAGGCCAGCCAGAAGATGTTTAACATTTCTTTAATTCCTGGGATGTTTCAGTGCTGAAATGTCATCTATTAGCAAAGCCGCCTTCTTAGCTAATCTAGCCATTGGAGTCTGTCATCAGATCCACTCGTCTCACCTAAAAAAAGGGATACAGCTCTTACACTTATCTCTCAACCAGAACTCTTTTGGAGATTTTAAACTACTCTGCCTGAATAAAATCTGGCACTTAAGCATTCATCAAAGGATCACAGCTGGTATTCGAACTCAAAGCTCCACAGCCGTAAACAAGGCGCTGTGCCACAAGATCTGAGCCCTTGGAAAAAGAAAAGAAGTGGTTAGTTGGTCAAAGTCCTCCAGGTTGAGGGTACATTTAACAGTCTTAACAAGGGGATTAAAAGCTTTTGGTCAAATAGTGAGATCTCCTTTTCAGCCCCCCTTCTTAAGCTGTATAAAAGGTGCATCTTTGATTTTTTTACAAGGCAGATGAGTACAGCTGTAGGCTTTCTTTAATAGCTGACCATGTCACTGAGCTTAGCTGCTGGCCCTTTATTAAAGGAAATTTCCTAGATAGAGAGAACTTTGATAGGCACAGAGAGATCTTAAGCAGACACACTGTCTCTTTAAGAGTTTGGGATACTGCTCTCTTAATTAAAGACTCCTGATCTGGCAAGGAGGTGGAAGGAATAGCTGCATAATGTGAAACAATTCACCTTCTTAGAAAGATATTCAATGAAAATGTATTACAAATCCTTCATTGCAGACTTGTTAAATGCTTCTGAATCTCACTTACCCACTTTTAGTGGGCTCTTCAGAAGGAGCAGAGGCACTTAAAACAGTAAGAGAATGCATAATAAGCATAATACTCTGGAGGTTCTTATTTTTTTGAAGTGCAATGCATGTTACTTACTCGGCAGCTTTTGGAGCGGCTCTTTTAGATGCAGCCAGATCCACATAGTGCACATGTAGCAGCAAGGAAAATCCAGATTGGCGCCAAACAGCTTTCCACCCTGCCTTAACTGCACCCAGTGGCATAACTAAGAGAAAGCAGACTCCCGCAGTTGCAGGGGGAATGGGGGTTGGGACTGTGGGGTCTGCTTCCTCTGTGGCTATTAAAAACCATCCTCCCCCAGCCGCTCTCTTACCTGGGATACAAGTCGGATGGGAGTGGGCGGAGTCTTGGTGGGGCCAAGGCATGACATGGGTGAGGTGGGACACAGGCGGGCAGAGGCAGGACGGGAAGTGGGAAGGAGGATGGGGATCAGATTTTTTTGCAGGGGGCCCGGTGCACTCTAGTTACATCACTGACTGCATCTGTTGTACCTCTGTTATTAAAGGTTACACCGTTTACCATCCCACTGATGGCAAAAAATGTTCTTAGACTATGCCACCTGTGTAATGTCAGGGGTAGTATATTTACTTAAGAGTCCATGTGGTATGGTATCTGTGTTAAGCAAACTGCATGCCCTGCAAAAGAACAGATAAAGTTCAGTCTGCTAACTGGAATAAAGCAACTTAAAGCAAACAAATCATCTGAAAAGGATAAGTATTTATTAACTACTATTTTATATTAAGGTGTATATTTAACTACTGGGGTTTTATTTTTTAAAGGTTTTTTTTTCTGTCTTGGGTGCTAAACAGCAAAGTTTGGTGTGATAGTGTGCTTACAGCAAGTTTGTCACAACCTGCTTTACTTTGCAGTTTTCCCTCCGTTTGAGGGGGTGGGGTTTGATTAGTTGCACCTGAACAGACTGTATAAATAGAACCCCTGGCACTCCAGTGGAGCTTGCTCTAGTGTTAGCTTCTCTTAAGTGTTTGCTCGTTAAGTGGGGGATCAGTAAGTGGAGTTATAAACACCGGAGTTAAGTGGGGGATCTGTAAGTGGAGTTATAAACACCGGAGTTGAAAACTAAAGGAGGTTCAAACTAGGTCAAAAGTTTGTTCTAAACCCTCATTTTTATTTTGTATATTTGTAAGAGGGTGTTCAAATGTTGTATGTAAAATAGTATGTGAGTTATGTAAGTTGTATGAATGTGAAATGTTAAATGTGTGTGTGATTTAATTGTGTTTGAAAATCTGTATGTAATGTTTTAATGAAGTGCGCTGTGTGAGTACATTGTGACCTGTGTGAATAAAAGTTATTTTTCTTCAAAGTTGGAAAAATTTGTGTACTTGCCCTTTAATTCCACCGGAGGGCCCCTTACATATTTATTTTTATTTTTTCCTGTTTTGATCTGTAACTGGGATAATGAGTGCTAGCAAGATTGAAGGTCTGACTCAGTGCACAGTCTGCCATATGTATGCAGATTTGGAACAACAGATCCAAAATGCTTACCTCTGTGGTGGTTGTGAGCAAATTGCCACTTTGGAGGCTCACGTTAGAGCACTAGAGCAACAAATTGCAACATTGTGGTCGATTGACAATCTTGAAAGGAGTCTTTTGCTCACTGAGCAGGACCTAGCGGGGTCAGATAGTTTGGGGGGAACAGAACAGCAGCAGGATATTGAGGCAGCTAGCTGGGTGACAGTTAGAAAATCTAAGATGGGCAAAAGGAAAATGGAGGCTGACCCGGAGATTATACATCGCAACAAATTTGCCAGATTGTGTGAAGATGATGGGAGTATTAACTCTGGATTGGCAATTCTAGATAGGGCTGATCTCTCTAACAGCTGGAAGACCAGTTTCTCTAGTAGTGGTGGGGAGGAGAGTAGAGTCAGGCCTAAGCAGATTGTGGTTGTAGGGGACTCACTTATTAGGAAAGTGGATAGGGTAATTTGTCATCCAGATCGCTACAACCGAACAGTTTGCTGTCTACCTGGTGCCAGGGTTTGGCATGTGGTTGATCGGATAGACAAATTATTGGGTGGGGCTGGGCATGACCCAGCTGTCTTAGTGCATATCAGTACTAATGACAAAATAAATGGTAGATGGAAGACCTTCAAGAATGATTTCAGGGATCTAGGCTCTAAGATCAAGGAAAGGTCTTCCAATGTAATTTTTTCTGAAACTTTGCCTGTGCCACATGCAAGTTTAGGAAAACAGCGGGAGTTTAGGGAGCTAAATGCGTGGCTCAAGTCTTGGTGCAGGAAGGAAGGGTTTGGGTTCCTAGAGCACTGGGCTGATTTTTCGTTGGGGTACAACCTATACAGCCGAAACGGTTTGCACCTCAATGGAAGGGGGTCCGCGGTGCTAGGGGAAAGAATGGCTAAGAGGTTGGAGGAGTGTTTAAAGGAGAAGGAAAGGTTAAAACTAAGTAAGCCTTATCAGAAAGGTCCATCTAAATATACCAGTAAACCCCCAAAGTAGTGCTGCTCTGAGTCCCCTGTCAAAAGAAACACCACATTTCTTTCCTTCTATTGTGTAATCATGGGCTTCTGTATCAGACTTCCTGCCTTCATCTTAAACCTCATTGCCCTGGGCAAGAGCATGCTCAGTTTGCTCCTCTCCCACCACCCCTCCCTTCTCTGCTATAATCTGAGCCCAGAGCAGGGAGAGACTCTGGCAGGAAGTGATGTCACACCATGTTAATACTGCAGCTCCTATCCTAAACAAACAGAGAGTTTCTAGAGCTTTTTACTCAGGTATGGTAAAACATTCTACAGAATAAATATAGCATTCTAGCTTGCACTATTGCAGCTAATCTATTGGCAATAAAATGCCTCCGTAGCTTTCCTTCTCCTTTAAACTAGGCAAGGGGGGCTGGGTGAGAGAATTATGGGTAAGCTAGGGTAGACGAGGCAGTGGGGTTATCTTGTTAAGAGAAGAGGCCATAATGCATAGGTCTATATGCCTGATTATCTTCCAACTGGTTCAGCTTATTGGATTTACCTGCAGTGTTCAAGGTGTGTATAACCAACAAACACTGTATGCAGGGCATTGGTTATGAATACATTTGTTCCATGGCAGGCTCCAATCATGGAGATAATATACAGTAGGACTGATGGGCAAATTTAGGGCAAATTATACCCATTATTTTGATAACATTCTTTCTTTGGAGTAACACTTGTAGCAGGTTAGCTTTCCTGCAGTACACTAAGGCTGTCTTTGTAGTACACTGGCTGTGTCAAGTGCCTGTGTCAAGGCTAAAGTGAAAGTTTGTAGCCTGTTTGTTTTCTGTGTTACATCTGTATATTTATTATTAACATGCAGTAAATATCAGCAGTATATATACCAACTGTCTTTAAAATGCTTCAAAAACAGAGATGCAGCACTCTCAGCAGCCAGAAACAAAGGAGAGATCATACAGGAAAATGCAAACATTCTTTATACTCCAATTTCACTACTAGTACAAAAGAAACAGTTAATTTTTTGAAGTTTGACACAAACTTCACTCTGGAAAACACAGTTTATGATGCCCTTTCCAGCTAAATTGTGCTGTATCACAGAAAATTCTACCCTCTTCTTAGACCAACCAGAGGTGACCTCTCAGTGGATCTAATTGTGACATGGAGGTCCCTTCCTCATTACATACTCTGATCCCCAATACATACTACAGAGAACTGCTTACCACTCCAGCTTGCAGCAATAAAGATAACGTATCACTCCAACCTGCTGAAACCTGTTGAAAGTATGACTAATGTTGACTCCACTTACTCTGTCCTCTGAATATTGGTTTTTTTTTTTTTAGCTTTCACTTCTATGGCACAGATTATAAAACCCAGGCATTTTACATGTCTGCTGTTATGGTGCTGTTTACTTTTCTTTATATGTGGGCAGGGAAGGGACAGGCAGGTTTAGGATGTTATGAATTTAAGTTGGTGTGTTTTGTTTATTGTTTTGTAATATAAACCCCTTGTTGGCAACCTCAGTCTACATCATATTTAGTTAAATATTTCACAAGACCTATCATGTCTACTTCTATATCTATTATAATCATATGCTCCTGGAATATCAACTCTAAATTCAAGAGGGTGCATATTTTTGAAAAATATTACCCCTATATTTTACTGTTGCAAGAAACCCATTCAATTGTGCAAAATATTAGTGCCAAAAAACCCTGGGTTGCCCACCATGTCCCTTCTCCAAGCAGGGGTCTCTATTTTGGTATAGACACATCTGATATTAAAGGGGTCCTGTCAGGGGTGCTTCACCAATGAGGCAAGTTGAGGCTGTCGCCTCAGGCAGCAGCGGCCCACTAGGTACCGGGGGCAGCAAAAATGCTGCTCCTGTTACTTTAAGAGCGAATTTTCGGGGGAGGGGGGGGCAGCAGCAACTGCTGCTGCCTCAGGCGGCAGAGGGGCCAGGATCGCCCCTGGGTCCTGTCATCGGAAAACATGTTTTTTTCAAAACGCATCAGTTAATAGTGCTACTCCAGCAGAATTCTGAACTGAAATCTATTTCTCAAAAGAGCAAACAGATTTTTTTTATATTCAATTTTAAAATCTGACATGGGGTTAGACATTTTGTCAATTTCCCAGCTGCCCCTAGTCATGTGACTTGTGCCTGCACTTTAGGAGAGAAATGCTTTCTGGCAGGCTGCTGTTTTTCCTTCTCAATGTGTCTCAGTGGGACATGGGTTTTTACTTTTGAGTGTTGTTCTTAGATCTACCAGGCAGCTGTTATCTTGTGTTAGGGAGCTGCTATCTGATTACCTTCCCATTGTTCTTTTGTTTGGCTGCTGGGGGGAAAAAGGGAGGGGGGTGATATCACTCCAACTTGCAGTACAGCAGTAAAGAGTGATTGAAGTTTATCAGAGAACAAGTCACATGACTTGGGGCAGCTGGGAAATTGACAATATGTCTAGCCCCATGTCCGATTTCAAAATTGAATATAAAAAAATCTGTTTGCTCTTTTGAGAAATGGATTTCAGTGCTGAATTCTGCTGGAGCAGCACTATTAACTGATTCATTTTGAAATTTTTTTTTTTCCCATGACAGTATCCCTTTAACTTGATCAACATTTAACTTAACATGTACAGCAGATATATTATATTACACTGTAAAATTAACTCTACTCCCCTTATAATGGGGAAAAAAAAAAAAAAAAATATATATATATAAATGGAAGATTTGGTGGTATTTGTAGAGTACTTGAACACTATAGATAGTCCAGTGAAATTTACGGCTCAATATGACAAAAATCAGATTAATTTTTTGGATGTAACTGTTTATAAGGAAAATGGAGGATTACAGACATGTATATATGTGAAGCCGACTGACCGTAACACCCTAATGCACTACCATAGCAACCACCCGAGGCATCTGTTGAACTCTCTTCCGAAGTCACAGATGCTGAGGGTTGTTCGCATTGATAGCGTATTGGCAAAAAGGGAGACTGATTTGAATGACATGTGTCTCAAGTTTCTGGCTAGGGGATATCCTAACAAGCTAGTAATGGATACTAAAAATTGGGCCCGATCACTAGATCGGAATGAAATAATGATACAACAAAGCAGCGAACCCAATGTTCACAAAAAATCAATGGATAATGACATGTATTACGTTAGTAAATATGGAGAACACAGTGTACAGGTCAAACAAAGTGTCACAATGCACTGGAAGCTCTTGATGGCAGATGAGTCCATCTGCAAGAAACTTCCCAGAAAACCCAAATTTAGCTTTAGAAGGGGAAGCAATCTTAAAGAAATGCTTAGCCCGTCAGATCCTGTACCCAAATATCTAAAACCACAAATCCAACATTTTTTGGTACAACGCCCAGGTGTATTTAAATGCTCGGGTTGTATCCTATGCACAGCGTTAATACTGGGAACATACTTTACCCACCCCCATACAGGGAAACGATACAAGGTGAGACAAAGGATGACTTGCACCACTACGATGGTAGTTTATATTATAAAGTGCCCTTGTGGCCTTGTTTATTGTGGAAAGACTACCAGACAACTGAAGGAAAGGATGGCGATGCATAGGTCCAGCATACGAGCTGCATTGAATCCAGATAAAGTGACTAAAGATAAGAAACAGGATATTACCCAGCAGCCAGTGGCAAAACACTGGGCCGAGGCCAAACATAGTCCGGCATCATTTAGATGTATGCCGATAGAACAAGTGCCAAAGAGAGTGAGAGGGGGTGACCAGAATAACATACTTTTAAAACGGGAAGCTTTTTGGATAAACGAGCTAGATTGCGTAGTGCCAAAGGGATTAAATGGACAACAAGTTTTAAGCTGTTTTTTAACTTGAGGTATATCTTTGCCGCAATGTTACTTTTTATCTGGTAAAAAAATGTTTCTCTTACCCAGACAGCTATTATACACTTACAATATACGGAGATAATGAAGAATGTTTATTGATAGAAATTGAAACATAAGTAAGAGATACATAATAACAAAAAATCTTTTTTGCAGATGATGTTACAATGTATTTGCTGTATCTGGAAATGTAGTGAGCTATATTCGAACTTTTAAAGTGATTTTTATGGATTGGACACATGGATTTTTCACAGCTTGATATCGAGGTGACACCTAGTGGTGGTTCTTCATATATATATATATAAAAATGTTTTTAGATATTTACATGTTTTATGTATTAATCTATTTATATATTTATGCACATATGTTTTAATGAATGATGATTTTCACTCGAATTTTAAAAGAGTTGTTGTTTCTCACATCTATGATATAACGATGTAATTGAATGATTAGATTGGTTATGATGTCACTTCAGGGCGTCACTTGTTGAGGGATTGTGGGTATTTAAAGTTTTGTAATGCACAGCATTTTATCCTTGATAAAGACCCCAAAGAGGGTCGAAACGTTGGAGACACTGTGAGTTTTTGAATAAACCATTGAATTTTTTTTGGAATACGGAGTGCTGGTCCTTTCTGCCATTTTTTCATGTATAACTATATTTGACCTAGCACCCGACATAAAAATACAAGTGAAGGAGTGCGGGTATTTTCTACAATTTTGTTATATACTGGGGGACTATTTGTCTCCTATTTATACCGAGCACCCCACAAAAGAAACAAAGAAAAAATTTTTTTGGATTGTAATTACTCCAATTGGCGATCATGGATGACTGTAACCAGAGATTAGCCGCTACACAGAGAGAAAATTTCACACCAGAGGAAGCCCAGCAGATTCTGTTCCCAGAAACATATGAGGAAACTTTTGGAAAATTGGGAGCAAGGGAAGCCTTCCATGAGTTGCTCCGGCTTAAGAAAAGGGAGATTGAATTACATCTGCATGGAGTCTCCCTGTCTGATTATTATCGGGAAAACAGAATACCAAGGGGCTTTCGTCTGAATAGTACACCTACCTTGGGCCGCAGCAACCCTGCCTTCTGTAAGCGATGGTGTCAGATACTCGACAAATGTTCGTTGGATCTGATGCTGCTCGTGATTGAGGAGGTAGGCCGTGAACTGCGGATTACCCGGAGCGAGCTGTCAAGCTTTGAAACAGCACACCGTGCAGCTCTGCATAACGACAAGGAAGCAGATTGGCTTGGGCGTTTACAAGAACAGACCGGCAGATACAGAGCGGAACTTCAAGCTTTCAAGAACGCTAAGCGGCTCAAAGTGAATCAAGATTATAAAGAAGGTACCGTGTATCGTTGGCAGCAGGGAGGAATCCAGAGGAGGAGGAAACCGGAGTGGAGATCGCGCAGGTCACCAGGGAGATCAGCGAACAGCGGCGCCTCTGAGAGTGAAGGCGAAGTAGCTGCACAAGGATCTCCACGCTCACAAACGGCTTTTTTAGGAGAGAGACAGCGGAGCGACCGGGATCCAGGAAGGCCACCCGCCGTGGTGGTAAGCGCAACGGCAGTAAGCACAAGATCGCAAAAACAGCAGCCTGTGGTCAGAAAGAGAACCTAATATTTAATCTGTCTGCATATCAACTGTCCGAGTCTGAGCAATCGTTACTGGAGAAGGGCCTGGGATATGTGCCTGTGGTGAGTGATAACTTCTTTTTTCATAAAATTGACAATTATAAATTTACCAGGCAATTAAGATTGAAGGAGAGATATGGGTCCAAAGTTAGCGACACTGTATTGCATAAAGATGAATTGCGGATGACTACAGACACCCCAGGCACTAGTGTTGATATACCTGATGTGGGTTACATTCGGGACAAATTTAAACGACCTAGTACATTTGATCCAATTAGCATGAATGCATCCATCAAGACTTTCAATCGTATGTTAGATTTCGACATGTCTACACTTAATAACATTAAACGTAACAGACGGGGCAATTTGACGATGCCAGAGAGAGAGGCATTGAAATCCCTGAAAAATAATAAAGACATAATCATTAAAGGGGCAGATAAAGGTGGAGGTATTGTTGTCCTGGATTATGCATATTATAAACAAGAACTATTGGGCCAATTATCTGATTTGCATAAATATGAGATGTTGTCCTCAGACCCCACGGAACGTTTTCTTATGGAATTGGAGACTATACTTGGAATTGCCAAGAATAATAGATGGGTGTCAAGCGAAATGTATGACTATTTTCTTCCTACATACCCCATTCGACCTGTGATTTATACGTTGCCCAAAATCCACAAAAATGTGGAGAAACCGCCTGGGCGACCAATTATCTCTTCAAATGGTTCGTTGAATGAGGGAATTGCCAAATTTGTGGATATTGTGATGCAACCGTGTGTGCAAAATATCTATAGCTATTTAAGAGATACCAATGATTTCTTGAGATTGATCCAGAGTATTAACATGCCACTAAGTGATATTATTCTTGTAACCATGGACGTACAAAGCCTTTACACCTGCATTCCTCATGAAGCAGGTGTAGAGGCAGTACGAGAATTATTGGTCAATAATCCTTCATATACAGGTCCTCCGGTTGAATTTATACTGACATTGCTAAAATTCATTTTGTATAAAAACTACTTCAAATTCGAGACAACATATTACATTCAGCGTACGGGCACAGCCATGGGCTCGAAAGTAGCCCCGGCGTACGCTAATGCATATATGAATAAATTTGAAAATGATCATATATTATGCAATACAATGTTCAGACAGCATGGGGCGTTCTATAGGAGATATATAGATGATATCTTCTTTTTATGGACGGGCCCCATGGAAGATTTGGTGGTATTTGTAGAGTACTTGAACACTATAGATAGTCCAGTGAAATTTACGGCTCAATATGACAAAAATCAGATTAATTTTTTGGATGTAACTGTTTATAAGGAAAATGGAGGATTACAGACATGTATATATGTGAAGCCGACTGACCGTAACACCCTAATGCACTACCATAGCAACCACCCGAGGCATCTGTTGAACTCTCTTCCGAAGTCACAGATGCTGAGGGTTGTTCGCATTGATAGCGTATTGGCAAAAAGGGAGACTGATTTGAATGACATGTGTCTCAAGTTTCTGGCTAGGGGATATCCTAACAAGCTAGTAATGGATACTAAAAATTGGGCCCGATCACTAGATCGGAATGAAATAATGATACAACAAAGCAGCGAACCCAATGTTCACAAAAAATCAATGGATAATGACATGTATTACGTTAGTAAATATGGAGAACACAGTGTACAGGTCAAACAAAGTGTCACAATGCACTGGAAGCTCTTGATGGCAGATGAGTCCATCTGCAAGAAACTTCCCAGAAAACCCAAATTTAGCTTTAGAAGGGGAAGCAATCTTAAAGAAATGCTTAGCCCGTCAGATCCTGTACCCAAATATCTAAAACCACAAATCCAACATTTTTTGGTACAACGCCCAGGTGTATTTAAATGCTCGGGTTGTATCCTATGCACAGCGTTAATACTGGGAACATACTTTACCCACCCCCATACAGGGAAACGATACAAGGTGAGACAAAGGATGACTTGCACCACTACGATGGTAGTTTATATTATAAAGTGCCCTTGTGGCCTTGTTTATTGTGGAAAGACTACCAGACAACTGAAGGAAAGGATGGCGATGCATAGGTCCAGCATACGAGCTGCATTGAATCCAGATAAAGTGACTAAAGATAAGAAACAGGATATTACCCAGCAGCCAGTGGCAAAACACTGGGCCGAGGCCAAACATAGTCCGGCATCATTTAGATGTATGCCGATAGAACAAGTGCCAAAGAGAGTGAGAGGGGGTGACCAGAATAACATACTTTTAAAACGGGAAGCTTTTTGGATAAACGAGCTAGATTGCGTAGTGCCAAAGGGATTAAATGGACAACAAGTTTTAAGCTGTTTTTTAACTTGAGGTATATCTTTGCCGCAATGTTACTTTTTATCTGGTAAAAAAATGTTTCTCTTACCCAGACAGCTATTATACACTTACAATATACGGAGATAATGAAGAATGTTTATTGATAGAAATTGAAACATAAGTAAGAGATACATAATAACAAAAAATCTTTTTTGCAGATGATGTTACAATGTATTTGCTGTATCTGGAAATGTAGTGAGCTATATTCGAACTTTTAAAGTGATTTTTATGGATTGGACACATGGATTTTTCACAGCTTGATATCGAGGTGACACCTAGTGGTGGTTCTTCATATATATATATATAAAAATGTTTTTAGATATTTACATGTTTTATGTATTAATCTATTTATATATTTATGCACATATGTTTTAATGAATGATGATTTTCACTCGAATTTTAAAAGAGTTGTTGTTTCTCACATCTATGATATAACGATGTAATTGAATGATTAGATTGGTTATGATGTCACTTCAGGGCGTCACTTGTTGAGGGATTGTGGGTATTTAAAGTTTTGTAATGCACAGCATTTTATCCTTGATAAAGACCCCAAAGAGGGTCGAAACGTTGGAGACACTGTGAGTTTTTGAATAAACCATTGAATTTTTTTTGGAATACGGAGTGCTGGTCCTTTCTGCCATTTTTTCATATATATATATATATATATATATATATATCTCCTCCCATGACGTTGAGACTCTGGAAGTGTTATTTAAGAAGGGAAGGTACTGGAACTACCTTCCACCCTGTGATTTGAGGACTTCCAACACCTTAGACAATCAGTTGGAGAAATTATCCCCCCAAACTTCTTCTTTAACTCGTCTGGCACATTAGGCTAATTATATTGCTTTAACAGAAGCAATATACCAACAGCAACCAATATTCTTGCCATTCTTGCATATCTGTCCAGTGCTTTTTTTGGCTACTCTACACTTTTGATGTACTGGTGGGAATACAGCCTTCAAATAATATCTAGTGGCTTAGCCAACTCTGGCTGAAATAAATTTTGGTTAAGCAAACTATTAACCAAGAGTAGTGATGGGGAAATTTGGGGTGTTTCGCTTTGCCGAAAAATTTCGCGAAATTTGCGAAAACGGCGGTTGTTATACTAATTTATTCGCTGGCGGCAAATCGCGGGAATTCACCATCACTACCCAAGAGATTAACTTGGCTTGAGTTGCAATTTATTCAGAAGCTTCCAAGACAGTAGCAAGATGGTCTCTGGTTGCCACAATTGCTACAGCTAGAAATTAGGCTAAACTGGATAAAATTATGGTTGAAACTTGGCAAACTTGAATATGCAGAGGCTGAAATTATTAGAACCCCGCCCCCCCAGACCAATTGTGAGCAGTTCCATAAGTCCCAACGTGCCCTGGAACTATCCCGGACTTTGCCACAATTATTCAATCAGAGGGAGAAAAAAGATCTCTGGACTCTGGCCTATCTAGCTCCAGCACTGTAATACCCAGATTAATGGGTCAGATGCAATTTGATGATAACACATTATTTTATGGTTTATCACATTAAATTTATGGGTGAGATTTAATTTGAGGGGAAAAACCTTTCTCAGTTCAATTCAGTTCCAGTTGTTTTTTCCCATAGACTAAAATTGAATTTTCATGTGATATAATTGATAAAAGTTTTTCTCATTGAAAACTGGTTTTGTGGGAAAATCTGAAATTAAATCTGGCGATAAGCTTTTCTCATCGAATTGAATATGGCCCAACACCTGATACAGGTGCTATCACCTCCTGCCCTGGGGAAATAAGTAACTTTTTCCGGGCTTATTATGCGTCACCAATACATTGTGGTTTATATAACTAAAATTCCACTCCTTAAGTTAGGGCTTTCTTGAGAACTCTGTTACTGTTCTTTGCAGGAGGTCTCCACTGCACTTCATATATTACCTAGCAATAAAATGGAAGCTGCTAAATCCCCCTCATTTTCTCACTTGCTCATTTTAGTTAACCATGTGCTTATTTAATTTAACTGACATATAAAGTCGATGTTTAATTGCTAGCCATATGTTACATCTGCATTTCTACTTTTCTAGACGGATGTTTGTATACTGTAACATCACACTTCCAAATCAACAAAAATATCCTCCTGAAACTAGGTGTATGTTCTCATGTGGCCAACATACTTAACTGTATATTGTATACACTTTAATTTATTTCACCCAACACAGTTAAAGAGGTCATTGTCTAAATCACAGTTTAGTAGGGTCAAACATATAATGGATGATGACAGAGTACTGCACTGTAGACTAGATGAGATGCAGAATACGTTTTTGGAAAGGGGTTACCCAGCCCAATACTTAAATAACAACCTATGGAAGTTGAACAGTCTGAAAGAGCATTCATTTTACATGGCCATCTGAAAAAATAGTTAAATTGTATATCTTTTGTTTCCACTGTGTTATTAGTCCACAAGTGGCCAATATTCGTTGCAAGCATTGGGGCTTATTAAAGGATGGCATCATGAGTGTGGGCTCCCCTCCATTAATGTCCCATAAAAAGTATCATACAATAGGAATGATGTTAATCATGTCCCCCATTGGCAGTAATAAAGGAAAACAGCCTAGCAAGCACTGGATATTCCCGTGCTTAACTCGTAACTTCTGTTCCAATTGTTTGATGGGATATTTACCATCCGTTGAAAGGGACACCAATAAAAATACATGGGTACTACACGCCTAACAACATTTACTGTTTATGCCCATGTGAGCTTTTATATGTCAAGTGGACTTCCTGTCCAGTCAAAGACAGGGATAAGGGAGCATAAATCAGCAAAAAAACTAAGAATTTTAAACGGACAGTGGCAGGATGCTTTGTGGAAAAAGGCCATTGGGCGCAAGAGTTGAGATTCCAGGTGGTGGATATTACATCTCAAACCCTGCAGGCAAGCAATAGAGTAAAGAAACTTAGAAAGGAGGCAATTTGGATCTGCCAACTGGAGACTCTAGCCTCCATGGCCTTAATAAAGAATACAATTTACATGTCTTTTTTCAGTGATATTGGCTTTTAATCTTGTTTTTATCTCTTATCCTGTTTAGGGATACAAATTATTTATGGAAGCATGGATAATATGGATAATATTGACAGATTCTATAAGTGCCTTTCTGCCAATTGTTACAATTATTTATATGTATCTATTTAATTGTATCTATTTATTGTGCTGTTTATGTGCATGATGCCAATAGATGGCACTTTTACTTTGCCTTTAAAAAGGAAGCTATGGTATTATATTAGTTAGCTTGAAAAAAGGCCAGAGAGCCTGAAAGTCATGATGAAACAATAAAGGGCTTTTAATACTTAATAAGTCGCTGTTCATTGACAAATTGAAATTCACACTTATCTTCATGATTGTAATAGGCATTGATATATTGCAACTTCATATTTGTTATGCTGCCGACAACTAAACAATAAAGACAAGCACCACTGGAGCAGGAAATGGTGTATAATTTCTGCAAAGCAATCCAACTCAAAATGTCGTTATTCTTTATTTTTCATTAATTTTATACGTTTAATCTACAGATTGTTTACTTGCACAAGTGGGTACAGATATATGAACTTGAATGTTAATCTGTTATATAAAATGTGTTTTTCTAAGTATTTCATAAACTGCCCAGTATGCTGCAGTAGTCTTGTATCTGTTAGAGACATTGCAGTATTTGAGACATTACAGTATTTGAGCTGTACACCTATACCTATAAAGGTAGAACACTCCAATATTTGAGTGGAATAAAAGGACAAGGCAACCCCAAGTAAGACCTGTTAGGCTACATTTAAATGAGTGCACATACAGTGGGTCCCAGAGTTAGACCAAGACAGCAGCGCATGCACATTCAGCCTGGGATGAAAATCCACACATTCACATATATGTGCACCAAGTGCATATATTTTACACTACTGCACGTGCAGGTGCAGATTGAAAATTGTGTTTTCTTGTGTGATGTTGCCGGATCCAATATGGTCACATTAACCGGCAGAATACCAATAATTCTCTCTAGGCTCCTTCTGTTGAAGTAAGACGTTTGAAGGAAAATCAATATAGTGTTGCGATAAGAGCTATATCTGTCTATGGATTGCTGCAGCTTTATTTGTTGGGATTTTCTTGCACTTTGAAAAAAAGTTCATAACATTTTTATCAAGTTCCTCTTATGTTGCTCTTTCAGTATGACCACAAGGGGTCAGTATGAGACAGGCTATAAACTGTAGCAGGGTGTGGCACCTTAAATCTAGGGGACACCTCTAGGGGACACCCTGGGAGCCGCAGCTTCACAAGGGTGCCAAAATTAGTTAAGGGAGACAATGGAGTTTAACAGGCAAGAAGCAATTAGGAATAAAGCAATAACAGACTTGACAATACAACAGGTACTGACCAGGCACAAGATTGAGATGAACCAGGAATGTAACCAGGACAAGGATTGGCATTCAAAGGGGACAGGCAAGCTTTGAAATTTGACAAATACGAGAAATCCTCTGCACCTGCCCATTATCAGTATACTAAGGACATTGAAACATTGCATAAAGGCAGCTGTTGCCTATCCTGCCCCTATGCTTTTAATATACCCCTCCATAATACATTTGAGGGAAAGTGAGTCAAGTTTTGTGGGTTCTTAAATCAATTTGAGTTTCATTTCCATTTCTAACCTAATCATGACCCTGATAATACAATGAAAGTGGGTTTTATTTTAGCCTTGTCGATATGATGAGAGAGTGAATAAAAATTTTGGCAGCATCTTGGGTGATAAATAATTGTATTTTGGATATGTTCCTTAGGTGGAAGTGACATGATTTAGTAAGTGACTGGATATGAGGAGTGAATGACAGGGCAGAATCTAGGATAACCCCAAGGCACCGGGCCTGGGGAGAGGGGGTGAAAGTGGAATTGTTAGCTATGATGGATACTTCCGGGATGTTACTGGTGTTAGTTGGAGGAAAGAGAACCATTTCAGTTTTAGAGAGGTTTAATTTAAGGTAGCGTTGCGACATCCAGGTAGAGATAGCGGACTAATTAATGAATAACCGTAATATTTTACATTAATTACAGTTAAGTGAAAAAAGGCAGCCCTTTATGCATATCACCTATAATCATTTTTGCAGTTTTACCCCAATATACTATATGTGTGGATGAGTGCAAAACATAGTGTCTTTACATGTGGGCTGCTTTGATTATTTTGCCTGGGCTGCTTTTTACTCCCAGTCCGGCCCTGGGATCAAGAGAGGGTTTTTTCAGAATGGGGGTGACAAGAGCATGTTTTAGTTGAGAAGGAAACAGTCCAGTTGAGAGCGAAAGATTAAATAGGTGAGTTAAGGCTTTGATTAGACAAGGATTGGTATTGCGGAGAAGTTTTGAGGGAATTGGATCAAGCGGGCAGATGAAGAGGCCAGAAGCTTTGAGACTTCCTCATCAGTGACAGGGGTGAAGGAGCACAGGAGAGACTGGGGAGTGTGGAGGGAGGGTGGTGGAAGTCTAGGGGGGTTGAGTAGTGTAATGTCCCTTCTGATAGTGTCAATTTTGTTTTTGAAGTGCACAGCAATATCTTGAGCAGAGACAGATGTGCATGGAGGGGGTGGAGAAGGGGAAAGGAGAGTGTTAAAGGTGGAGAAAAGTTGTGCTGGTATTTTAGAAAGGGAGTTAATGAGTAGGGATGGCGCGAACTGTTCGCCGGCGAACTTGTTCGCCGGCGAACATCGGGTGTTCGTGCTCGCCGGAAGTTCGCGAACGTCGCGCGACGTTCGCCATTTTGGGTTCGCCATTGTTGGCGCTTTTTTTTGCCCTCTCACCCCAGACCAGCAGGTACATGGCAGCCAATCAGGAAGCTCTCCCCTGGACCACTCCCCTTCCCTATAAAAACCGAAGCCCTGCAGCGTTTTTTCACTCTGCCTGTGTGTGCTGAAGAGATAGTGTAGGGAGAGAGCTGCTGCCTGTTAGTGATTTCAGGGACAGTTGAAAGTTTGCTGGCTAGTAATCGTTTTGATACTGCTCTGTTATTGGAGGGACAGAAGTCTGCAGGGGTTTGAGGGACATTTAAGCTTAGGTAGCTTTGCTGGCTAGTAATCTACCTTCTACTGCAGTGCTCTGTATGTAGCTGCAGTGGGCAGCTGTCCTGCTTCTGATCTCATCTGCTGACTGCTGCAATAACAGTAGTCCTTGTAAGGACTGCTTTTATTTATTTTTTTGTTCCAATACAGAGCAGTATCAAGCAGATTACTAGCCAGCAAACTTACTATCATCTGTCCCTGAAATCACTAACAGCTCTCCCCCTACACTATCTCTTCCAAGCACACACAGGCAGATTTTTCAGATACATTTTTGCCCTTGATCCCCCTCTGGCATGCCACTGTCCAGGTCGTTGCACCCTTTAAACAACTTTAAAATCATTTTTCTGGCCAGAAATGTCTTTTTTAGATGTTAAAGTTCGCCTTCCCATTGAAGTCTATGGGGTTCGCGAACCGTTCGCGAACCGCTCGCATTTTTGCGCAAGTTCGCGAATATGTTCGCGAACTTTTTTTCCGACGTTCGCTACATCCCTATTAATGAGTGAAGTAAAGTATGTTTGTTTGGCTTGGAAGAGGCTGGTGTTATAGGAGCGCAGGGCAGATTTGTAGCTCCAAAAGACAAAGGGATTTGCGCCAGCGACGCTCAAGTGCACATGTCTTTGGAGCGCTTTTGTATGATCAGTATGCCAAGGTTGAAGTGGTTTGGGTCTAGAATGTTTAGTTTTTATAGGAGCAAGCTCATTTAGGGCAGTGGTGAGAGTACTATAGTAGACAGAGGTAGCCACATTAGGACATGAGATGGCTGAGATATTAGAGTGAAGAGAGTCAAAGGAAGAAGAGAGATGTGACACGTCTACAGCTTGCAAGTCACGGTAAGTACGTGTTTGGGGAATAGCAGGGGGTGAGGAGGGAGTTAGTGAGAGTTGAAATGTGAGCATATTGTGATCAGAGAGGGGAAATGGTGAGTTATTAAAATTGGTGGTTGAACAGAGTCTGGTAAATATGAGATCCAAAGCATTACCATTGAGTGAGAGGGGGAGTCTGAGCACAAAGATAAACCTAGGGAGGAGGTTAGTGGAAGAAGTTTAGAGACAGAAAAGTTGTTAATATTGTTAACAGGTATATTAAAGTCACCTAATATGATGGATGGGATGTTAGATGAAAGAAAGTAAGGAAGCCAGGCAGCAAAGTTGTCCAGAAATTGTGCAGTTGGTCCTGGTGGTCGATATATAACAGCAATGCAGAGTGAAACAGGAGAAAAGAGCCTAATGCAGTGAGCCTCAAATGAGGAGAATGATGGAGATTGAACAGGTGGAAGAACTTTAAAAGTACAGCGGGGAGAGACAGAAGCAAACCTACCCCACCTCCAGGTCTGGGAGTATGAGTAAGGTGTAGGCCCCCATAGGACAGGGCAGCAGGTGAGGCAGTGTCAGTAGGAGAAAGCCAGGTTTCAGAAAGTGCGAGTAGGTTAAAGGAATTTGCAATGAAGTGGTCGTGTATAGCGGTGAGTTTGTTGCAGACAGATCTGGCATTCCAGAGAGCACAGGAAAGATTAACTGGGTTTTTGGGTATAGGCGTAAGAGTTCTGTACTGTTTGAATTTGCTCCGTAGAGACGGAGCACATGGCCGTGATATAACTGGGATGGGGTAAGGGTAGTGTTCGATCAACAGTCGCCTCCTTTATGTGGTATGGTGGCTTACCAATTTTATGATCACAACTTTGTAACTAAACATTCTTGTTTTTGAAAGTATATAGACTAGACAAAACTACTAGTGAAACAGGGGACCAGGGAATGTGCATTGATCTATCCTCTCTCTTATATACCCAGAGTAGACCCACTCGATAATTGTGTATAAAAAATGATTCACGGCTGATAGACAAACAGAAGGAGGAATTGGGGAGCAATTTGCCTGAGCAGTTCCAATAAAGAAAGCTCCTCACAAAATCAGCCACCCCAAATAGAAAAACCTATGCAGCTTGGGCCCTATTTCTGCAGGCAAAAAACTATGTCGCAGAAAAAATTGTTTGTGCCTCTATTGTGCTAGGGAAGACCATTATGCTGCTACCTACATTATTGTGCTTCTGGTCAGTTTCATATTTTTAGGAGTAGCAATAATTTACTTCCCTCTCATACCAAATAGAGTCCTGCACTGGGTTTCGGGCAAAAAGTCCCTAATTCCCTGGCCGTGTGGGTAGTCTGCAAAAAATCCGACTGGGTATCTGGCAAAGGTGCTGGCTTGATCCCTTGCACCCTCCACGGTGGATCCAGCAGCTTTCTTCCCTTTTTGTGCAGTTTTGGCTCCATGGTGACATCTTTTCTGGTCCAGAGTGACATCACTTTTGTTTTTGTGTGTCATCCCAGTTGTAGGGTAAATTGGGTTATTGTGGGTTGGGTAGCAGATTAGTGGAGGTAATTTGCAGGTTGTGTGTCATGGGTCGTTGGTATGGGTTGGTTACTGGTCTAACAAAATGGACCAGTGCAGGTTTCTAATATCAGATATCTAACTGTAATAATTTTCTTACAGCTGGAGAGTCGAAGGACTGCACTCATAGATTTAAGGGGCAGGAAAGAAATAAATCTCCTATGAGTTTTTTCAATGTAAATCCCTTTAATCTGCCCCTTATCAGTAGATGTTTCTGACGTCTCTCCTCTCCAGTTTGGGCCTGTGTATTTTAAATTAAATTAAATATGCAGTGTTTCCATGTGTATGTGTGTAATAAACATCATACTGAAAAAAGATCTTTCCTTTGGCTTTCAATGTCTTTCTGGGTTTTTTCATGCTTGGCAAAAAATAACCCTAAAATTGACAGGTTTAATGAAGCCTTATTATTTTCTGACTCAAAATTTCTAATGGGGCTAATGATACAGTTGATCTTAATGCTTCGCTCAGTCTGTATACTCACTATCCTACCTACTCCTTATCATGACTTTGCAGACATCTTAGAAATATAAAAAGAGACAGATAAGCTTCTCCCTTACCAAATATCATGAATCAAGAATCCTCTAACACCAAGGACCTTTTCCATCAGTGGAGTAACGAGAGTTGCCAAAAAAATCTTCAGATGAGTCCATAATTTCCTACCCACAACCCCCCTCCCCTTTGCAGGTAGGGGGTGTTTTAAAGGGCTTGTTCACATCCAAAATGTTTTAATTTCAATTGTTTACAGTTTGGTCACCCTAAATAAAGATGATTTTCAATTACTTTCTATTTTTTACCATTCTTCCAAAATCTAAGTTTAAAGTTGAATGCCCCTGTCTGTCTGGTGTTTGAGTCTGGCAGCTCAGTAATTCAGGTGCAGTTTCTGAACTGTTACAATTTTGCAACATTTATAAATAGATTTCTCAGCAGCATCTCTGGAGTATTAGCAACTATTGTATCAGTTCTAACAGCTGCCTGTAATGAAATTTAGGGATTCTGCTCAGCAGTCTCAACTCAATGTATCAAGAAATTACAATTCAAACAAACGTGCTTGAATGTTGAAAATCTACTTCTATAGCATCCCACACAAGGCTGTTCTACTGGCAACAAATACAAATAGGCAAATCTGTTCTCATTTGCTCCTTCCTGGATCTGCACTGACATGAACAATTGTTAGCCTCTGTACAGAGCAGCAAAGCTGTTTCTGTTGCCTCCCAAGGAAGCTTAGGAGAATATATATATATGATACATCACACAGAATGCTGAAAACATTCCAAATAATAACAAGGCTGTAATTAAATGTAATTTTCAAACAATTTCAGAGAAGCACATATCTCAAAAAGCTAATTTAAATAATCCATCTTTTATGCATTGCAGTAGAGACGTTTTTTAAAGAGTGGGGGCATTTAAAATCTAATTACGATGAAATACAATATGTTGATTCATTAAGATAGAACTGTGAGCATCTTAAAACTCTCTGCTTTAAGCTTCAAGATACATTGTCTGCATTACAAAATTAGAGTTATGTGTGCAGATATTGTACAGTTTTTCTAGAAATAAAAATCTCTATTAAAAAAAATCCTTCCCGCCTATTCCTCCAGCTTAGTGCTGGCTCCTCCAATGCACAGTACTTTGCTTCATCCCTATAATGATCAGCATTTGTGATGGGCAAATCTGTTCTTTTTCACTTTCCTGAAAAATTTGCAAAATTCCAAAAAAATTCATAAAACTATGAAAAATGTGCGAAACACATTGAGGTCATTGGGCATCAAAATAATTTAGATTTTGACGCGAGCAACAATTATTTTTTTATATGTGTCCAAATGCATTAAATGCATTAAACTCAATGGGCATCCGAGTCATTTTGACATGTGACAATTTTGATGCGCAACAATTTTTTTGTCGCAGCAAATCGTTCCACTGTGACTTTTCTCTGCAGTTTCGAGAAAACATTTACAGTCGGCGAAGTGCGGATATTCACAGTGAATACATGCCTGCCGAATAAATAGTTATAATTGTATCTTTGTTTATCTTATATAGTTACAAATGTATCTGAGTGCAGCTGCCTAGTATTTTGTGCTCTTTGCCAAAAGCCTCTTATTTAATTACATTTCAGAAACATTGTATATTTTTCTGGCTGTTTAGTGCAGGAGATCAAAGAGAAACTCAGGACATTTCAGTAATAATCTCAGACAGTGGGTTGAGCTGTCAAAATGGGACAGTTGGGGGTTATGTAATGTCAACCTGAAGGTGGTCTTGGAGTAGCAGTTGCCTTATCCTTTATAATACATTTATTTTCCTTTTTTTAATTACAGTTGATCAAGATCCAACCCACAGACTTCAAGTTTTGCAAGTTTGGTTAGATACAGCACAAAGTGCCAGTATTACAGACCTCATTTTCTGCTTTGAACTGCCCCTTAGTAGGTAGATGAGCAGCAGCTATAGCAGCAGAGACATACACTGAAGCTATTGGAACATCACAGGCAGCCTCAGTGACTCCCACATACTGTAGATTCAGTAGAATCTTTTCAACTCCCACTTTTGGCTGAATTGTAGGCTGACTGGTATGTTCCTTAAATTAAAAAAGTGGTAAGGATGCAGGGGCCCAGCAAAGGTTTGTATACCCCCAATTTTCAGATATGAAAGGGGACGGGACTTACAAAATGGATAATGGCATGACCTAATTTGTGTGAGACTTGCAAATATTAGGCTACATGAAGTTTCTGGTGGTGTATAAAATGAAATGTTTATTTGTCCAAAAGTGTTATTGTTAAGGGGGTGTATCCGTTATCGCTGTTTATGCAGATGTTCGATACTTAACTCCGCCTATTTATTCCTTAAAGAACTACTCTTAATTGGCCTTTCACTATGTACGCTATATACTGTACTGTACTAACTATCTGCGTGCGATTACTACTCTATTTACCATAATAACAAACACACCACAGAAGTTACAAATAACACAATATATTTAATACGACACTCAACAATAAAAACAGTAACTACCTCTAATACAGATATACTAATTACACAACATAAAACAACTAAATGAAACAATCTGGTACAGTCAGTAAACAATCACTAACAATCCCCAAAATTCACCCACAATCTAACTACACATACACAATCACACACAATATAATTGCCCGCCCTTCCTGGTGCTAAACTTTCCCTGAACCAACAAAAGGGAGTTGGGGTACAGGGGATAGGGATCGTTGATGGGATAATAGGGGTTTGATGGGCGTTGGTGGGATAGCAGGGGTTTGATCAGTAGGGGTTAATGGAGTAGGGGTTTGATGGGAATGGGAGTTAGTGGGATCGTTGGTGGGATAGCAGGGGTTTGAATGGATGGGATTCGTTGGTGGGATAGCAGTAGGGGTTAATGGGATTCGTTAGTGGGATAGTAGGGGTTGATATACTCAGCCAGGTTTGAATGCTCGTTGTCCAGGGGGGTGATGTTCTCTGGGCGATGCACACAAGAAGAAGAGACAGAGTGCAGCTGCACTGGGCCTTTTAAACCCTGCTCAGTCCTGCCCAGCCGCATGCACACACGCCCCTCCTCCGACACACACACACACACACATATGTGGGCCGGCATGGTGATAGGAGGATCAAAGCAGATCCTCCGGCCAGACCTTGCCTGGCTTTCCCTCCCTGCTTGGAGGCAGGGAGGGGTTGGGGGGGATGGGACCCATCCTTCCCTTACAATCCCCCTGTTGTCGGGAATACGACAATTAACTTTGGCGGGAAGGATGGATATGTATTTGCCCCTCTCTACCCCACTCTTGGTGACAGTTCAGGAAGGACTGAAGTATACTATGGTCCTTAGGTACCTAGACATCACCCACTGCGACTATCTCTGACTTGCCGTTCACCGTAACCTTAGTCTCCATCCTCAGAGTATCCCGTCTTCTTCTCTCTGCATCTTGGTCTTTCTTTCACAGTCTTTGAGTCAATTTCCGTAGACTGGCCTTTCTTTCTGTAACCAGCTGCAGTCTATGGTGGTCTTTGAGGTTTCAGCTGCTCGCGCTATCGTCTTTTAGGGGCCATACTTTCTGGAATGGCTTCACCCTCAGTTTTTAGGCCAATTCAGGTTACAATCTTGGACTGGGGTTTTTTTTTTTTTTTTTTTACAATCTTCAGGAGTCGGCCACCCCCAGTGAACCTGAAGTAGTCTCTCACACTGGCCTTTCTGTTCTCTGTTAGAACCGGACTTTCGTAGGCAAGACTCCCATCAGACATGTTTCTCTTTATCTTGATTGCAGAGGGGGTTCTCCCATGGACGGATAGATAGGTCTTTACAAGGCAGATCAGACTTGAGTCAGAGGTGATACCAGGGTACCTAAATTCTAACTGCGGGAAAGAACACCGCACTTATCTGACATTCAGTTCAAACTTGACTGCTCCTGGGGCGAGATTGGCAAATACACTTGGTTTAGGAGGGGACCTGTCCCTAATAAACCCTGTTCTAGTCCCCATTCACACTCACAATCCCATAATTACACACCCAACACCCACCCCTCTCAAAAAAAAAAACAAAAAAACAATAATATATAAACACCATACCATGGGGCTTCAGGATAACAAAATATCTGCATCCAGAAACCTCATAGAGAAATATATATACATTTCCAAGAATTGGGAATTTAGGGTAGCTGCCTGGAGTCTCTCGATAAATCAAGAACTTTATAAACTTGTTAATTTAAGTACTCTGTCAAGGCTGCGCCCTGAGTCTCCTACGGGTGGCTTCGTGGAATTCTGTCTGATTCCGATTTAATTTTTCTGCAAGTCTCTTGACTCTCCGATATATCAGCCACAATCCCATGTACATAATGAAGACCAGAACCAGAAGGATTATCACAGGATGGATCAATAGATTGAAGAAGGAGGTCGCCTTTGGGCTGTAACCGAACAAACTTTCCCACCAGGAAACCTTGGCGTCTTTATCTAAGGAAGTGGCAATTGCTTTTATCTTGTTCTGGTCATGGACAAGCTGGATGGTGGCCCGCTTCTCGGACTCATGGAGTTTCTGAAGTATTTCTTCCTCTCGATTAAAATTCAGAAGGAGATTTTTAAGTTCTTTGCCGAAACCCAGAGGAATCTTTTGGAGTCTCACAGGAACGTCCGGGTGGATGTCAAGCCTCTTTTCGGGGGTGATCGGTGTTCTTCCTTGTTGCTCTGCGACATCTAATCCTAAAACGGGACTAAGAGTACAATACACAGCGGGAGGAAGTTCTCCCCTCGCAGTACAGTTAGTTCCATAAATGATAAAGGTTGCATTGTTCCCTTGGTACCAACACCAATAGCCCTGCCCTAAGTATACCAAATGAGAGAACGGCATTGGGTTAGTCTTCATCTCACAGGACCCCTCGGAGTTCCAACACTGGTGTCGAAGCACCCGATCCTGATTACCCTGACAGAGGATCGCATCCTCTTTCCTCCAGCATCCCTCCACATTAACTAGATAGGGATGACCTCTCTCATAAGTGAGGACTTCCGAGGGGAGCTGAGGATGAAACACTGTGTTATTACCTACAACCACCCCTAGGTTGACGGCACTGTATCCCTGTAATAACTGACCAGATACAGGTGCCAATGACGAGGCGGTACAAGTGAGGTTCCGACACCCGTGCCATTGGACCACCCACCAATTCGTGTGATTGAGTGCAAATTGGGAAATAAATGGACTTACCCGTTGGTGGAGGTTGAATGGGAAGTGGCCTCCGTGCAAAGATGATACAATATGTTTAAGGTTATCCGAGAGCTCACCTTGGACCTGCGTACATGCCGGAGCCAGCTGTACTCTATCCTGTACCTCCAAAAGCCCCATGACGAGCCATCTAAACTTTTCTCGCAGAGCAGAAGAGAGAGAGGTAGTGGCATCTATATGTGAGTGCTACAAACCTTCAAGGACCTGGTTTACATCCAGCTGAGTATTGAATCCTTCTCCGGCATGTCGCGCAACATTCCCAAGCTTACTCCTCAGGACTTCCATATCCATAGTGTTCAGGACTCCCACTCCCAGGGCACCCCCACCAAGTCCCATGGATACCAAATCTCTCTTCCTCCTGAATTTCCTGCGTCGAGGGTCGTCTTTCCTAACCTCTTGCCCCGCCTCTATCCATCCTTTCATCATATCAATTTGGTTCTGAATAAACTCCCCACATCTGTGATCCCAATGATCCACTCTGAAATCCTCCATGGAAATCCTCCAAGTGAAAAGAATGAACTTTGCCCCTGTGATGATTTTCCATGGGGATGACAGTTGAGGGGCTACTGGATCGGCCAATTGATGGATAGGGGCGTTGCAAGAGTCTGAATGCGGTTTAATTGGTTGAAGACCTTCTGTTTCATAGGGGATCCTCACCACGGTTACACATACTTGCCCCCTTCCTTCGAATGGATACCATTGTTCACTTTCTCCAGTCTGCAACACTAGTTTTCCTATAAGTTTGGATTTGGACAGATAGGCCCACTGTGTAAAAGTCCAGCACCCTTCATCTACAGTCTCACAAAAAGGCCATTTGAACGGACCATCTATATTGATGTCAAAGTTAATATCCCTGCCACTGGGGTCTTTCCAATCAGAAGACACGTACCTATTCCGGTATTCCTCAGTCATAGGGGTACCATCCATCCATATATTTACTGTAGGGGTATCTACCCCATTACACACCAGATCCCAACGCCAGGGATTGGTGTCTGACATTACCATTTGTGTATCCTGATCCCAATGAGCATAGGTGACAAAATAGTACCCTGCCACCTCTTGCACACAGTTGTCCCTCATGATTGTAATCATGAAGGACCGTATGGATGGGGATCCCTTTAACTGAGTATACCTCGGGTCCTTGGCATCGGTCCGTACCTGTAAAACTGTCACCCTGTATAGACCTTCCATCTCTCCCGGACTGGTCTGGTCATTCCATAGGACCTGACCAGAGTTGCTGCAGTTTAACTTTAACATCATTACACTGGTTCGCAAATAGTCTGTGGACACATGACCATGAACGTAACTGGATTCCCTAGTGATAATCATCTGGGAATCCCTCAACATGCAATAAGCTTTAAGGGTACCTTTTACTGGAATGGGTCTATCAAAAAATGTCTTTACCCTTAACCCATCATGGCTATCCCTCTTTGTGAAGGTAGCCTGAAGGATAAACCAACCGCTATATTCTGCCCCAGTGACATCTTCAGGACTCAGAGCTCCTTCTTTGGTACACAACACCATTGTATTATTGACTTCCACCTTCTTATAAGGGTGTAAGTGCTGGTCTCTAGATACCCATCTAAAAGATTTAATAGGTATTGGTTCTGAATCCTGAAAATGTCTAAACTCCTTGAGGCAGAGGGCATGTAAGTCATGTTGTATGGCAGACACATTCTCCACAGGGGTATAATGTTGGATTACACCTCTGTCAAAACCCTCTCTCTGGAAACCATACAGATACCACTGCCCTGGTGTAAAAGTTAAGTTCTCGTATGGTTTCAGGATCTTGCCACCCAAACACTCCACCATTAAAAGACTGGGTTCATTAAGTGGTATGTTAGTCATACCATGAATTGCTTCCAGACCCTTCCCTGAATAGGCCGAGCCTGCCACCAACATGCTTACCACCAGTATCACAAGCTGGAGACGTATTCCGTTCGGAAGATCCCTATCCTGGCAATTATGTCCCATGGAGAGTCTCCCTTGTCTGTTCTGTAGAGTATTAGAGACAAGGTATTAAATATTATGGATTCCACATCGACCCCCCCCAACCCTCCCCCTTTTTCACCCAACTCTCAGTGTCTTTATGTTATTGAGTTGGGGAGGCTCGGGTGGCCTTGGCCTGGTCGATGTGGACCCACAAAAACTCCTGACTTCTGCGCGACTTTTTCTTATTAGTCATTGGCCTTTGCACCTTTAACATGGTATTGCCCATTACTTCTAGGACCCGATAGGGACCTTCCCAGTTTGCGTCCCAGGGACCAACATGACGGAAGACCTTTACCATTACCATTTCTCCTACAGAGGGCATTGGCGTTTCCCCCTGTAGATACGGTTTGTGCAACCGTATTGCTGCATAAGGCAGTAACTCCTTCAGGTTCTGCTGAACCTGTTGGAGAAACAGGTCTCTGGTGATGGCATTTTTTATGGGTTCAGAAACCAAGGGCTCATTAGGTAGGCATAAGGGCATTTTACGTCCTGTCATTATTTCAAACGGGGTTATACCGGTACTGGTGGCTTCAGTGGCTCGGATGCCCATTAGTACTGCTGGAAGAGAGGTTACCCAAGAGGAACCTTTCTCCAGTAGTGCTTTAGCCAGCCGTGTTTTTATGGTCCGATTCATCCGTTCCACAATTCCCGCTGACTGAGGATGGTAAGGCACATGAAATCTCTGCTTTATGTCTAAAAGACCACAGAGCGCCTTCATGACCTTACCCGTGAAATGAGTTCCTCTGTCTGATTCTATCACTCTGGGGATACCCCATCGTGATAGAACCTGCTCCCAAAGGACACGGGCAGTGGTTGCAGCCGAATCATTGGTTGTGGGAATGGCTTCTACCCATTTGGAGAAGACATCCACTACCACCAGTGCGTAGCGACAATTGCGACTACCGGCAGGTAAAGGTCCAATAAAATCTATTTGGATTGCGGACCATGGACCATCTGCAGGCGGGACCCGCTGCAACACCGGCTTCAGAGCTGGGGCCCTGGGGTTAACCTGAGCACACACCAGACACTGCTGAGTAACTTCCTCTACCGTATTGGACATCCCCGGCCAGTATAATTTATCTTTCAAGAAAGACAGGAGCTTATTCCGGCCGAGATGTCCAAAGAGTTGGTGGTTCAATCTGGTCAGTTCTGCTTGTAGATGTTGTGGAACCACTGGAAGAGGAAGCTGCTGGGTACCGGTATCATAACACAAAATACCCTGTTGCAATGACCAAGGATGTTGAGGTGTTTTGAGGTGTGTCATTAGAAGAGGATCTTTGGCCTGTTCCTCTTCAAATGACACTGGACCATCCTTCAGATGGGATCTTATTGCAATCCGGTGTGTGGGTAACTGTTCAGTGTCTGGTTCCCGAAGGGTCCCAGACACTGCCGCTAATTTTGCCATCTCATCTACCTTGTTATTCCCCACTATCAACGGTTCATCCCCTTTTTGATGCGCCGGGATTTTGATGATTGCTGCTTCTGCTGTGTGTGTCCTACCCCAATCCCACAGTTCCTTCAGGACCGATACATGAGCCAGAGGTTTGTTTTGACTGTCTACAAATCCTCGCCTCTTCCATATGTCCAGGTGCAGGGTGAGGGAGCGAACTACATATGAACTGTCACTATATATAGTTCGCTTCCCCGAGGGCTGAAGAAGTAAAGCTTCCTTGACAGCCTCCAGTTCTGCTCTCTGTGCTGACATGTGACCGGGCAACTTGACAAGACTCTGAGTCCCTGTGGTCTCATCTAGCACAGCAAAACCTGTGACATAGGTTCCCTCCAGGTAGAAACGAGAGCCATCAACAAAGATGACCCTATCTTCTGGATGTCGATTGGTCCTGAACATCTGTGGTACACTGGTTTGCATTGGTTGGCCACAGTCATGTTCGGTTCCAGTGGTGTTCAGTAACTGGGACAGAACATATTTAGCTTTGTGGTTCACCTGCAGATTCCGGCCACTAAGATCCATAATCCACCTACCGAATCTCTGTTGAGAGACTCCAGGTAGTGTATCACGGAGCAAAAGGGCCAATGGAGAATGTGGAGTCTGCAAGGTGAGTGGCCTGAAACCTACAATATGCTCAGTGGTCTTAACAGCATAATGTATGGCTGCCAGTTGTTTGGCACACTCATCGAACCCCCGTTCGACAGGCGAAAGCAACCTGGAGAAGTATCCCAGCGGTCTGGTTTCATACCCTACCTTCTGTAGAAGGACCACTGCGATAGACTCCGTCCCCGCATGCGCCTGTACGGCCATTTCTCCATCGGGATGTGGAGTAGCCAGTACAGGTGCCGAGGAGAGATCTCTTTTCAAAACAGAAAAAGCCTCTTCCTGCGCATCGGACCAACCTTCAATTGAGGGTTCTTCTCCTCGTAAGAGTTCATAGAGAGGTCTTGCTTTAGCAGCGAAATCCTCTATGAACTCCCTCATGAAATTGGCTACCCCCAGAAATTTTCTCAAATCCTGAAGAGTGCCTGGCCTAGGTAACTTTACCATGGCTTCCACACGGGCTGCCATGATTCCTTTGGCTCCAAAAGAAATTTGGACCCCTAAGAAAGTCACCTCTGCTCTAGCTAAATTTGCCTTGTGGGGGCTCAACTTGAGTCCTGACTTGGCCAGAAGTCCCAATAGCTCCCTCAGCAGAACCAAGTGTTCCTCCATATTTTCCGTATGCAGGAGCAAGTCGTCCACATATTGTAACAGACATTCGGGCCGCGAAAACACACTCAGCACCGCTGCCAATGCCTGGTGAAAATATGTGGGACTGCTATGAAACCCCTGAGGAAGTACAGCAAACATGTACTGTTTGTCTTCCACCGTGAAGGCAAATTTGTATCTGCAATTTTCGGTTAATTCGATGGAGAAGAACCCATTGGCAACATCTAAGGTCGAGAACACACGGCTTTTGCCACTTATTCTGGCCATGATGTCGGGAGTCTGTGCCACTACAGGGGCTGACATAGGGGTGTACTTATTAAGGACCCGGAGGTCTATGGTAAGTCTCCATGTGTTTGTGTCCTTCTTCTTAACTGGCCAGAGGGGATTATTGCATTTTGAATTTCCTTCAATGACCACACCCCTAATCTTCAGTTCCTGAACTGTGTCCATGATCGAATGAGTGGCTTCTGATGGAAATCTGTATTGGCGTTGAGGTGGAGGGTCTGGACCTTGTATGTCCACCTGAACGCCAACCAGTCTACCACAGTCATTTTTGCTCTGGGCCCACAGATCAGGATTCTCGTATACAATAGGCTCCAGGTCTGCGTTATGCGAGACATCCGGCCATTTGTGTTCGAGTATATCAGTTCCCTTATCTACTGCTGGCAAGGGTGGTCCCAAACAATGGCGTTGTATTACAAACACCTTGGATCGTTTGGGGCCCTTCCATACCATACAGTTTACCAGATCCAGGATCCACCCATTTTGTGTCATCACGTCCGTTCCGATGATGTTATCAGAGCCAGGGTAGTACCACATTGGGATCTTAAGAGTCATGTATCTGGCAATCTGAATGGTTACTTCAATTCTGTGGGCCCTCACCCCCCCTTGTTGGTGATCAAATCCGATCACCACACACTGAGGGCTATTGGGGTGTAAATCATGTTTGACATTGGTAATGGAAATTTCCGCACCAGTGTCCAGCATGATTTTTGTGTCCTGATCTTTTATGGTGGCTGTAATGTGGGGTCTCCCTGAAGAATCCAGTATAACAGGACATACTGGAGCCAGCTCTTTAGGGAGCCCTAACTTTCAATCGATATCTACCAGACTCCCAGTAGGTACCTGTGAGGTACATACTGCTACTTGTGAGTTCTTGCTCTGATCCTTCGGTATGGATTCATTTGATTCCATAACCTCTGGGGTATTCACAATAGCCACCCGTTTTGGTGATTGGCTATGTAAATATCCCTGGTCTGTATCCACATGTTCCCCTAATGAGTTGTAATAATTAGGTTTCAGCTTGAAACCATTATTATTGCCCGTCTTCTGAGGGATAGTGCGACTCCTTAGCCATTGCGGACAATTCCTTTTCATGTGTCCGGTTTGTAGACAGAAAAAGCAACGAATGCTCCCTGTCCGTTCAAATGGCGGGGCCGTGGGGCGAGCATTTGAGGTGAATTGGTTGTGTGGTACCCGTTTATCTTGCGAATTAACGTGTACTGGCACATGCTCCCTAACTTTAACAAATTTCTTATTGTGCAGTATATCCTGTCTGTACTGCTCAATAATTATGGCCGCATCCGCAAGGGAAGGTTCCTTGGCTGCGCTTAACCTGATTGCAGTATCAAGATATGGGAACTTTTCCACAAACATGCGGACCATGCTTTGTGGGATTCCCATACCCTGATCTTTAGTAACCCTCCTGTACATCGCTTCAAACCGACTACACAGAGACAAAGGTTCGTCCTGTATAGTGGGCTTGAATTTTGACAGAATATCTGGAGTGACGTCCCAATGCCCTGTTGCCAGTTTCATGAGAATGGAGAGTCTTTCTTCCTTATCATAATACTGTCCATTCATTGGTTGTGTCCTCCCTGTTACCTCATACCTTTGGTTAAAGTGTGTAGGTAACCAAAGTTTAAACAACTCCATGCGATATTGAGGAGCCACTGAATACTTGTTACAATGACCCTCAAAAAGATCACATGAAGTAAACGGATCAACATTAGGATCATATTTTGGGATCTCCTTGCAGATCCGCAACAGGAAATTTATCCTTTCCATACCTCTTCCTGTCTATCCGGACGAGTTGGTGGATTGGAAGTGGAAAATGGCCATCCACTCTCCTGTCCCCAACTGTTGTCCTGTTCCTGGAAGCGGTCGTTCCATCTGTTCTCCCCGGGTGTTGGAGTGAACTGTAGCGACCTTTCCACCTGTCCCCTAGTGTCTATTGCCTCGGATCTTTGATCATTGGGAGACCTTGGCGCTATCGCCGCTGTCTCCCCCTGTGCCGTTCCCGAAACACAAACCTGTTTCGTGGGCACCGTGCTATTAGCACCAGGCCGTGACAGATTGACAATAACCTGCTGCAAATCCGCAATGATTTGTGTTTTTGCAGCCAGATCCTGTCGCAACTGAACAATCACAGCATCAGTAGATACTGCATTGTTCCTCAACTGATTGATTTCAGTGTACAGTCCGAGCAATTCTTTGTCCATGTCAGAGTAGAGGCTCTCTTTGTCCGAGAGCCTAGACTCCAACACACAAATTTCCCTGCCCCTCTCCACTGTACACTGAATTTTCTCTTGCACCTGCGTCTCTAGCGCATGTATTTTTGCTATATTTTCTACACAACAATTGCAATGAAAGTTTAGTGCATTTGAAACCTCCCCTGCCTTTCTAGTGCTAGCTAGTGTCTCCATGTGTTCTGGCTTCCAAATGATATCCTCAAAGGTGTAAACCAATTTAGCTAACATTTGGAGGCGTTTGTTAGTTTTATTAAAGACACCGCTACTGATACAATTCTTATCATGAGCATATGCCTGGTCCAACAAAGCGGACCATAGGAGCTCAGTAGATTTGTATGCGTTGGGTATTATGGGATTAAAAGTACTGTGTTTACTCAAGTGCTGAAGTGTGGAAAAAGTCATACTCACTTTTGGTTGAGATGTCATCATTCAATCGGTGCTAACCTTTGTCCTTTCTGCTTGTAGAAGGTCCTTTAACTTCCGGAACGCCTTTCTCCCTACCAGACTAGACTTTTATCCTGCTCCGATAACGATGGATCTCTTCTCGTGACGTGATTTTTCCTTTCAGCAATGCGTACGCGTCCGTGAAAGGTAATCAAAAATAAATAAAAAAATTTTTAGTAACAGATAGATTATAGATTCTCTGCTTAAGCGTGATTTACGTTTGGTACTACACTATAACTCGCGTTACTTGTCCGAATTATCAGGGCAGACATTCAACCTTGTCTCTACCGCCTGATAATCACAATATAACCGATCCCTAGCCTCAAAACCGAACGCAGAAATAACGCTATATGCAGGGGCCGCTGGCTCGCCAATGTTAAGGGGGTGTATCCGTTATCGCTGTTTATGCAGATGTTCGATACTTAACTCCGCCTATTTATTCCTTAAAGGGGACCCGTCACCCAAAACAATTATTCCAAATCCTATTTTATCACATTAGTCAAGCAAAATTAACTTTAATTACACTGTATAAATTATTTGAATCTTGTTTCCTTCAGCCTGGGAATTCAAAATGATAACAAGCAGGCAGCAGCCATTTTGTGGACACTGTTTTTAAGGAAAGCCTTGTATCATCTCAGAATCATGTTTGTGCACCAGAATGGGGGACCCGATGTCCATTCTCATGCCCTGACTACACAATTAAATGGTTAAGAGAACGGGGGAATGTGTGGAGAGCAGTGACATCTAGGAAGTGCTGAATGGAAAGTGAAAGTAATTGTCTGCCCCGCCTCTATGCCCATGGCATAGAGGAGGGGCAGACAATATTTGATTGACAGCTGAGATTTTTAAATAAGGTTACAACAGCTATGAATGCTTTAATAAAAAATAGAAATTGGATTTCATGTTTAATTTGAAAAGGACTTTTATTATACAGATTTTTGTGTCTGGGTGACAGGTCCACTTTAAAGAACTACTCTTAATTGGCCTTTCACTATGTACGCTATATACTGTACTGTACTAACTATCTGCGTGCGATTACTATTCTATTTACCATAATAACAAACACACCACAGAAGTTACAAATAACACAATATATTTAATACGACACTCAACAATAAAAACAGTAACTACCTCTAATACAGATATACTAATTACACAACATAAAACAACTAAATGAAACAATCTGAAACAATCTGGTACAGTCAGTAAACAATCACTAACAATCCCCAAAATTCACCCACAATCTAACTACACATACACAATCACACACAATATAATTGCCCGCCCTTCCTGGTGCTAAACTTTCCCTGAACCAACAAAAGGGAGTTGGGGTACAGGGGATAGGGATCGTTGATGGGATAATAGGGGTTTGATGGGCGTTGGTGGGATAGCAGGGGTTTGATCAGTAGGGGTTAATGGAGTAGGGGTTTTATGGGAATGGGAGTTAGTGGGATCGTTGGTGGGATAGCAGGGGTTTGAATGGATGGGATTCGTTGGTGGGATAGCAGTAGGGGTTAATGGGATTCGTTAGTGGGATAGTAGGGGTTGATATACTCAGCCAGGTTTGAATGCTCGTTGTCCAGGGGGGTGATGTTCTCCGGGCGATGCACACAAGAAGAAGAGACAGAGTGCAGCTGCACTGGGCCTTTTAAACCCTGCTCAGTCCTGCCCAGCCGCATGCACACACGCCCCTCCTCCGACACACACACACACATATGTGGGCCGGCATGGTGATAGGAGGATCAAAGCAGATCCTCCGGCCAGACCTTGCCTGGCTTTCCCTCCCTGCTTGGAGGCAGGGAGGGGTTGGGGGGGGGGATGGGACCCATCCTTCCCTTACAGTTATTAACACAAAATGTACAACTAGGGAAATAGGTTTGAGTATCAAGGTCAAGATGCATCATCACTGCACAATTACATCACAACAATACTCAGCTCTATAATAGTAGAACCAATATTTAATCTATAAATCTTAAAAAAATCCAACTAAAAATATGTATAATGGAAAAATATAGTTATTAATGCAAACACAATGTTAAAGTACATAGTGTGAATACAGAGTTCAAGGGGATCAAGCATAATAGACTGGCTCCACCATTGTACACTGCCAGTGGCATTTCTGGGGCTGCTGCCTCCTGAGGAAAATCTATTAGGGAGGATTCTATAGATCCCTATTCCAATAATTTTGAATTCCATGCAACCTAATTCATGTTCAGTTACATTATGCATATTGTGTTTCTAAGAGATGAGGTGGATGAAATGGACAGTAAAATTAAACGGTAAGACGAAATCTACTAGCCAGTAAATAAATAATTGTCAAGAAATGAAACGCATAGTTCACTGAATTATCATTGTTCTCATTTATATTTTTATCATATCAACATGTTGCTCATCACTTTAACATTCACATCTATCACTGCTATATTGGAGCTTACAGTTGAATGTATGTTGGTGCAGTATAACTACAGGATAATTTCTCTATCCTATAATACATTAGGGACAGTTTTCACCAAGAAGCAATTAACCTGCCTGTATGTTTTTGAACTGTAGAAGTGTTTACAATTAAGCTGCAGGCATCCAACGTAAAGTGTACTGGAACAGTGTACTGTGTATTTGTGCTGTTGTAGCACTGCAGGCTCTGAATTTGTACTGAACTGACACTGTGTGACATGGTTTTGTAAGATCAGTAATTGTCTTGTGACTCTGTGGGCTCACCCTCTTGGTCACAGTGATTTCTGCATTTGAACTCCTTTAAAAATGTGTTATGCAGTTTGGGGTGTTTTACAATATTTATGGTCTCTATGTATCACTTGGACACTGTACTGCTGGAACAAGGGGCACTGCTCAAAAATATTGCATTTGTGTTACTGGGGCCTTGAATAGATGGCTTCTGCTTTTCTACTGCTTGGGTACTCTAGGCTTACCATTTACATTGCTTGTACAGGTCCAGAATTTGTACTGCTTGGAATAAGTGGATTTGTCTTGTTTTTGTACTGCCGTTACAATGTAAGATCTGCATTCTTTTTTGCTTGGATCTTGTGGGTTGCCCATTTATATTGCTGAGACACTGTGGTGTTTGCATCTGTAGCAAGTGGCGCTGTGAGGTTTGCACTTGCTGTGTATACAAATATTGGACTTTGACTTGCATTTTCTGTAGCTTTGAAGGTAGGTATACAGGTAAAGGCCGGACCATAATTCTTTGACTAAATCATTTATGATTACAGTGGTTGGTGGGACATTGGTTGCAAGTTAAGCTAAATATTCCCTTATCTAGTCATGGGGTTCAGTGATCTCCCATTGAACAACCACTATGCCGATGTAAAGTAATCAAGTCAGAGTAGGGCAGATTTAATTTAGCAACCATTCCTTTTGGCGCATGGAGTGAACCCTGTGATCAGTTAATACAGTGAAGGAGAGCCTTTTATAAAAGAATTCCAATTGCAAAAATACTTTAAATATTTACACAAACACTAAAGTATTGCAAGATATTTACTTTTCCCAGAGTCAAGAAAGTGCAGCAGAACTGCCATTTTATGTTTTTCAGGGAAAACAGAAAAAATTGTGTAAAATCTGTAAAAATGTAAAATCAGGAGAATTTGTTAAACTTTAGGTATTTCAAGGATATAAGCACAAAAGTATTTTTTTCTTTGAAATAAAATACTTTACTGTATTAATAAGCAGGTATTAGCATTGCAGCATTGATGATACACTATGGGACAGCATGAGCAAAACTACTCTGAAAGTCAGGTACACATCTCTAATGGTGTTATAGTGGCTATAGGAGGCGCAAACTAACTGCAGTTTGCTATTTACAGAATGACCTAGGGCTTGATGTGCATGTGGCTAGTATGTGATGCGCATGAAAGGTAACAGGTGGCACATTTTTTACATGGTTTGTGAAACTTCTCACCACTTTCAAAACACAGAAGTTCATTGTGAATCTGTAAATGGCAAAGCTTTTCTCTCATCACTAGTAAATCACTAGCCCTTGAATATTACTTTTAAAAGTCTGAATTTAATGTTAGAGGAAATTGTGTCCCAGAAAAGGGATTTGCATAGGGGAGCATCTGGTATGGAATAGTGATTTGTATAATATAGACAAAGGATCTATTATCCAGAATTCTTGGGACTGGGGATTTCTGGATAAGGGATCTTTCTGTGATTCATAATGCCAATAGGGATATTTTGTCACCAATATGGAGTCACACAGCTTAGTCATTTGTTTAACTACAGAGAAAAGGGAAATTCATTAAACAATTAGAATTGCTTCGATGTGTTGTATGGGAGTCAGCCTTTCCACAATTTGGAACTTTCTTGATAACAGGTTTATGGATATCAGATCCCATACTAGTATCCCCAGAGAATATGGTTGGATAAATGTAGCGTTTATTTAATGCGAAACCTTCAATACACTTGAAATGATAAATACATTTGCAGTTACATAATATTTTATGAGGTTAAGTAAAAAGTGTAATTAGCATATATATATTAGCATATATATATTACATTGCCACTTTAAAAGGCTAAAATTGACTTCACTTGAACTGAAACTGCTTGAGCTCTGCTTGTTACATAGTCAAATAGCATTTGTGGTTGAAAAAGATATCCATAAAATTCAAACTTTTGCGCAAATATTTCTTCCTTATGTCTAGTTATTTCAGAAGAGAGGGAAAATGAGGTACAAGAAAGACAAACGTGTGGGAGAGATTGAGAGAAAGGAAAAGTTGCAAGCAAGGAGTAAATAAAAGGATTAAAATATAAGGAGAGAGGAACAGAAGTAGAGAAACAAAAGACAATGACAAAATTGAAGTTGTAAGAAAATTGAAAATGGTAAGAAATTTGGAGATGGAAAAAAAAGCAAGGGAGGTAACGGAAAGTCAAGGAAAGAAAATAAAGTAAGGTAGAAATATATAAATAGTGGGATACTAGAAAAGAAGCGAAAGACAAGGGAGAGCAGAAGAGGAAAGGTATACAGAAATAAAAAAATCAGAGAGTGAAGGAGAACACAAAGGGAAAAAAAGACAAAAGTGAATATAAATGATGTATAAAAACATAACACAATTGGCACTAGTTCTTGACAAGAAAGTGAAACAAGAAGGAAAGAACAAAATTGGAATAAACCAGAAGGAAATGGATTGGGACAGAGGAGTAGAATAACATATGGTGAGATCAATACATATATCTATCATAACTGATTTCATTTTAGGCCTGTGTCACAGCTCTCTTTCAAACCTAGCTGTACCCCTGATTATAGGTGCAGTAGGATTTCTAAATACTTGTTGTGCAGTCAGGGACACCATCAGGGGGGTACATGGGGTACTGTGGTACCGGACCCGGGCCTAAAGGGGGCCCGGCTGTGCTGCACTTTTCGAAATAGCAGGGCCCCCCCCTTGACAGCGCTAAAGTCCAGCTGCACCTGCCGAAGTCCCGAACTGCCAATGTCCCGAAGAGCCAAAAGCCAGAAGAGTTGAAGTCCTGAAGAGCCAAAGTCACAAAGAGCCCCGAGTCCCGAAGCCGCAAAAAGACCAAAAGCCACAAAAGGAGCCGAAGTTGAAGTCCTGAAGCCGCAAAAAGACCCAAAGCCATGAAAAGGAGCCGAAGTTGAAGTCCTGAAGCTGCTGGGGTGGGGCTTGAAGTTGGTGGGGTCCAAGGGGCCCAGAAAATGTTGTTATAGGGGGCCCCATGATTTTTAATGGTGGCCCTGTGTGCAGCACTGGAGAGCTGGTGGAACTGTACTGTCTTAATGCCACATCTCTGTTTAACCAGCAAGAGATAGATCCCTGTCATATATTTTTGATTTTCAAACTTAAATTCTTTTATTACAGGGCTTTCCCTTCAACTGGTTAGACTCTGATCCAGACCTCCAGCTTTATATAACTTACTTCTTTGTAGGAGAAGAAATCCCATCCGCAGGGACATAGACTATTTACTAAAAGGCATAGAAAACAATTCGCTAGTGCAAGACTGTCGCACCTTTTCGACAGGCGCATTTTTGCTCATGCGAACGATCGTTACTCCGCAAATTCACTAAAGTGCGAATTTTACAGGACGTTACCTCGTTTGCCAGAGATTCCTTCACCAGCTTAGGCCTGGTGAACTGATAAGATGAAGCTACTTCCTCCTCAATCTTATGTCAGTGACATCATATCCTGTATGCCGAAAAATCATAACATTTTTAAAAAAACACTTGTGTTTTTTCATATTTTAAAGTGGTATTGTCTTTAAAAGTTGTAAATATTTTTATTTTAACATTTTTTTGAAACCATTTGAGGGGCATGCCACATTTGTTTTAGGGTGGGATTCTGTCCAGAGCATTAGGATCTCTTTTGCCTTTATTTTGCTTCCTTGGACATTTTTAATAATAAGTGGCCGAGCATTTGCACCAACATCTCTAATAAAGACATATATGCAACCTATATGTTCAAATTGACCTTAGCGTGACTGTACTAATAAAGTTTCGCTAGGCTGAAATGAAAGTTAGCAAAAGTTCGCTATGAAATGCTAGCACTGCCAAATTAACGCTATCGAAACTTTGCCAGCGTTCGCTGCAGAGACACAACTTCGCAATTTAGTGAATAAGCGTAGTGGTAGCACTTGGAGAAGTGGAGTGAAGTGTGGTAAAGCCTTTGCAGTCAAAAATTTGCCCTTTAGTGAATTTTCCCCATTTTGCTTAGAACGGGAGTACCCTCTGCCTCTCAGTGCACATAATGTGTTTGGGTGCCAGAGCCCACAGTTTAATATTGAATGTAATGTTGGTGGCTGACCAATAACCACTACCTCTGACTGTATATAATGTACTTGGAATATCAATCCTCATTTTTTTTTAACACAAAATTGTATCTATTGTTGGGTGCTAAGACCCACTTTCTAGTACATTGTCTGAAGTACATCAGGTAACTCTAACCACTGGCTCGAACTGTATATACAGTAATGGGCTTGGCATTTTAGTACTCAATGCCTTTCACATATTTGGCCTTGAATTATAAATACCTAGTGTTTGATATTGTGTAGTGTGATTAGTGTACTTATTTCCTCTTGCTAGAATGTGTTGTGGTGCCAGTATTTACTGCTCTCAGAGTATAATATACTTGGGGTTATCTTGAGTAACAGTAGGAATGGCACTCACGTGCATTAATAGCTAATAAAGCAACTCACTGGTTAAGTGATTGAGTCTATCATAAGTTTCTCAGGAACACACAGACTGTTTTGTAACAATCCAGTCTGCGGCTCAGTAAAATGCCTAGTCAGATGTCCATGGAGCAATAATCTTCTTAGCATGTTTATGCTGCACCTTACAATATATTAAAGCAAACAAAGCTCTTACACTAATTTAACAAACAAGGATTACCAAATCATAAATAGAACTGAAGGGCCCTGCTTGCAAGATTTTACTCAAGCTAAAAGCTATCTAGCTTGTTACCCAAACATTCCCCAGTCCCTTTTTTCTCTTGATGTGCTGTGACTGTAAAGGAACTTTCAACACATTCTAACTATCTGTCCCTTGAAGATGCTTCTTTTGAGACTCTCTGGAATGCCACAACTTTCTACCTACCTACCTACCTACCTACCTAACACATTTATATACACTTTCAAACTCTTTCCATCCGCTGCCAATTAAAACATGCATCAATCACACCTATAGTAATATACTGTATGTGCAAGACAGAATGCTTGTGACCTGGAGTTTTCTGAATAATCCGTTATTTGAATCTCCATATTGTACATCTGCTAAAAAATAATTTAAACATTAAATAAACCCAATAGGATTATTTGCCTTCAATAAGGAATAATTATAACTTACTGTTTTATTATTGAAGAGAAAAAGGCAATTATGTTGTGGTTTTATTGATATTGTATTTGGACTAATGGGATCAGTTACAACCACGGTCACAATTAAGCTTGTGCAAAAAGAGATACAATTTTACTCACACTGATGCCTTCATTAGAGGGACTTGTATCCAAAAATACTTGTGCTACTGACATTAACTTATGACACCGCTATATGAATATCTCAACCACACACTCCAACCCATATAAAAGAATAGTCAGAGCCCTTGATAACAAAAAAACTTTCAGCAGAGTGGGAATACCTATGGACTGTAATGCAATCAATGGCTATAGGACAACATTTTCTCAAATGGGTACATGCTCTCTATTGTAACCCTCGAGCCAAAGTTAAAACTAACCAAAACGTATCGCCATCCTTTGATGCCCCTTAGGGAACTCCACAGGGTTGCCCCTTCTCCCCACTGCTATTCACTCTTGCAATGGAAACACTGGCTATTCTTGTAAAAGAAAATGAGGAAATAGTGGGGCTTAAAACTGGTCGACACATGGATAAATTGCTATGTACGGAGATGACACCCTGCTCTTCCTGGAAAACCCACATTTACTAAAGCACTAGAAATAATCTATGGTCATACCACATATTCTGGGCTTAACAGGTCCATAATTTTCCCTGTAGACCAGTTCATTCCAGATCAGTCCCAGAAACATACTCATTTAAACTGGGTTGACTCATTCAAATATTTAGGCATCATAATACATAAAGACTTCATTGAACTAAATTAAAGATAAGTTCATTGAACTAAACCTAGTTCCAACCCTGGTGAGTCTTGAAGTTGGAACATGGTCACAACTGCATTTAACAGTTCTGGGAAGAATCAACTTGTTCAAAATGCTTTTCCTCCCTAAGTTCACATATGTATTCCGTCAATCCCCGAGTCACCTCCCAAACTCAATATTTAAAAAAAATTATTAATTGGTTGAATCACTGTATTGGGCAAATTCTACTCCAAGTGTTTCCCTAACTACCCTGCAACTCCCCATGGATGCTGACGGCCTTGCTGCCCCTAACATGCAAATATACTACTTGTCAGCCAGGTTGGTAATGGCCTGGTGGTGGACATCACCCACAGGCTCCAATGCTGCTATTATACTTGAGTCACACCTAATAGGCTCCTCCTGAAGGATTAAAAAAACTCCTTTGCAGAGACCTGGGGCCCAACAAGAATATCACACAACCCATGTCAGCTACACTTGCTGACTGAAAACTAGCACAGAAATACTTCCACAGAGACCAAAATTATCACTCTTGTTTTGCCCCTCTGTGGTTTAACCCATTGCTTCCCTACTTGAAGAATATATAGCAGAAGTGATCAACCAGAGTAGGGATGTAGCGAACTGTTCGCCGGCGAACTAGTTCGTGCGAACTTTGACTGTTCGCGTCTGCCGCATGTTAGCGAACGTCGCGCGACGTTCGCCAATAGGCGTTCTCGACAAAAATCGTTCGACCATTCGATTCCTTCGAGCGCTAAAATCGAAGGATTTTCGTTCGAATCGAACGATTAAAGCCATTGGATTGAATGAAATCATTCGATCGAATGTCTTCGATTGTTCGATTCGAACGAAAATCCTTCGATCGAACGATTAAAATCCTTCGATCGTTCGAGTCGAACGATTTTCGGATGTTCGAAGTTCGCAAACTGTTCGTGAACTGTTTGCATTTTATACCCGGTGTTCGCGAACGGCGTTCGCGAACACATAAACGGCAGTTCGCTACATCCCTAAACCAGAGCACAGTTTTATAGACTCCTTAGTTTACCCCCCAAACCTATTCTCCCCAAGTTATATGCTAAATGGGTAACTAATATTCCTTTTCTAATACCACATGTATGAGAAGATGTATTGGAATCAGTTTACCATTATTAATAAGCATAACAGATAAAATGGTACAATTCAGATGTCTGCACAGAACGTAGTTTACCCCACACAGGCTGCACAGAACCATGGTTACTATACAGGATGTGTGCCTGAAATGTAACTATTCCCCTGCTACACTCATACATATGGTCTGGTTATGCCCTCAGGTGCAATTTTTCTGGCAAGAGGTAATAGAAGAATGCTCCGATTTTTCATCCATCCAGATCCAAGTAGAACCGCTATCAATTCTTCTCAATCAAGTTGACATTATATCTCCATCATGTAAAATTTGTACTCTTCTTTCAGCACTATTTATATATGCCAAAAAGGTGATCGCTATAAACTGGAAAATGGTAAACAATAATGTCCCATTATACAAATTAACATATTTACAACTCATCTAAATTTGAGGTGGTTTGGGAATCATGGCTGGCAAAATACTTCCCTATACAGAAGCCAAATGACTCCCTTTCTTAACAGTCAAGTGGTGGATAATCAATTACTACTACACTTACCTACAGGTAATTTCTCTCCTGCATATTATCCCTATGTTTGTTTCTCTCGGATGGACATAAAGTTAATTTGTCTTCATTTTTTGGGGGTGTTTAGAAACCTGGAACAACACTCACTTTGAAAGTGCCAGTAATTCCAGGGTTCCCATAGCAGCCTGCATCAGTAAGCACAATAGACTTGTGTCCAAAGAATCAATAACAGCATTTTAATGGTGTGCTAGAAATATAATCCCCACTGACAATTTTGACTGCTATAGAGTTACACAGCTAGAGGGTGCTGTGATCTAAAAAATATTTTCTTCTTCATATTGGCAATAACAAATATATAAAACCTATTAAAAACCATCACTAAAAACAGTCTAATTGCCAATTATTGGTAAAAATAATAATTCAAATAAAAAGTGTTACTTGGAAAATCTAATGTATACCACAGCAGCATCAATTCTTCTTTTACTGGGAGATTATAGGGTGCTGCATTACTTCCAAATTTGTGAGTGAATTTGGTCTTAAAAAATAAAGTAAAAAACTAAATAAAAGCACACGCCATTGTGAATAATAGCACTGCTTAAATAATAAATATATTTAAAAATACACTTAGAAAATGCAGGAATAACAAGGCATAAAATGGAGTCTTTATCATTTTTTTCTGCAGTGATTTCAGTACCCCAGTCTGGCGCCAATTTCAGCTGTAATAATGCAGGAAGTAATATATATAATGCACTCCAAATGACGCAATTATTTCTTGCATTATGACAGACAGAATTTGCTCTAAAAAAGCAACTATTCATACATTTTAGATTGCAGCCATTTCTTGTTTGTTCTAACAAGAAAAAGTTAGTACAATATCAACAAAAAACACCAGGTAGCACAGGAGTGCACAGAGAGAATCCTTGATGGCTGTTCATATCCTGAAAAACTGGCCAGTAAAACACCCTTGGAGTACGTTTTAAATATATTTATTATTTAAGTGGTGATGTTATTCACAGTGGCGTGTGCGTGTCTTTTTCTTTTTTTTTAAAAATTTTGACTGCTGCTTGCATCTGATTTGTAAAAACGCACAAACCCAGTTGTGTGTGTGTGTTTTTTTAACACATTGGGTGCAATTTTGGTGGACTGAATCTATACTCAGTTGCCATTATGATGATGTAGGAAAAAGTACTGCATTGTGGGGAAAACAAACATGGTGATTTGTGTCTCAATTACCCCTAAAAGGTTCCAGAAAATTAAGTTTTGAGCATTAACATTATTTCCTAAGTAGATTTAGCAGTCCTGCACACGTTTTCTACTCTCTGTTGCCATATCTTACCTAGCAACACTTGACACCAGCTATAGAAAACTGTCTATTCGCTGTTAGGCTTTGAAATACTAATCTAACTGGAAATATGAGCTTGGTATCTATATTAAAATACTGTTGTTACTGACAACGCCAGGGACTTTCCAAATTCCCTTTCAACATTAACCACAGCCCAGCACAGTTGTTTCTTCTTTTCTTTATCCCACTAACTCAAAAATTACGGTTTAGAATAAAAATGTTGTGTCTGTTTTAAAAGGAAGGAAGTAGAAATTTAATTCTTCCCTTGCTGGACACAATAAGTGTCTACCCCTTATAAGGTAGAAGTAATTATCCCATGTAGGGTAGGCATGCCCTTCTGGAATCTGGGAGTTATCTGATTGGTAAGGGATATCAGCTGGGTAGGGGCAGGAACCTATGAGAGAAGTACAGCTTCTAAATAACATTACTCATATTTAGCATTGTGTCTAAATACAATTGTCACCACATGGCATACTTTGGTTCTAATAAGGGATCAGCTTCATTTTAATAAACATTAAGATCATTTGGGGGCATATTTATCAAGGATCGAATTTCGAAGTAAAAAAAAAAAAAAAAAACAGCAATTCGGCAGGTTTAAGGTGGCGAAATGTCGAAGTCTAAGTTTTTTTTTTTTTTTTTTTTTTAAACTGAAAGTTTTATTGATTTTCCAAAAATAACAATAAATGAAAAATAAAAGAATAAAGAAAACATCACATTGTCGCATGAATACAGTAACAGTATTAAATAAAACACATAAATAAGAAAACAGAAAAAGAAAATAAAGACGGCGGCTGGGCTAGGTGTCAAAGTAAGCAAGAACAATAATCATGAGCATAGTCAAGGGCACATGCAGTGTGGGGACCCAAAGGAAAGGAGACAGGCTATACATGCAATGCTGAGAAAAGCAAAGAGTCATTTTCATACGCTAACCAGGGCAACCAAATCTTATCGTAGGCCTCCAGGTCATTTTGCAACATGTAAGACATTCTTTCGTTAGCTGCAATGTCAATTGTCTAAGTTTTTTTAAAGAGAGAACTTTGATTTTCGAGTGGTCGAATTGTCGAAGGTTTTTCAATTCGAAACAAAGTCAAAGTCGAATTTGGCCTATTCGATGGTCGAAGTACCCAAAAATTACTTCGAAATTTGAAGTTTTTTTAAGTCGAAAATTCACATCGACCGTTGATAAATCTGCCCCTTTAGAGTGGTTGAACTTGAAGGACTATTGCCTTTTTTTAACCCAAATTTATGATATAAGAAGGTATATGTCCCTTGAAATAGTTATGACCAACATACCTCTGGTAGATGTCCAGGGCCGGATTTAAATAGCTGGCGCCCCTAGGCCCACTGGCGTTCGTCGCTCCTGTCCCCTCCCCTTTATTCGTGCAAATTTTCATCATCTGGACTGGAGCAATGGGGATTGGTGCACAGGAAATTAAAAAAAATATTGTATCTCCAGCGCATCCCCAGTGTTTATGAACCAATGTGGGTGTGGTCGGGCAGCATGCCGCCCCCCTAAATTCCTGCCGCCCTAGGCCCGGGCCTAGGTGGCCTTTCCACAAATCCGGGACTGTAGATGTCTTAACAATTATCAAAAAATTACATTATTCATAGTGCGCACAGAACAAAACGTACAGGTCAGGAAGCATTTAATGACTGATGGCAATAGTCTAACTCTTCAGTTAAGTGGAAGTAACCCTACAAACACTGGTCTTCACTGATGCCCTTTTAGGGCTCAGAACTGTTTAATGTGATGCCCAGAAAACCCACAGCACTTGAAAGAAAGGTCAAACAAGGGTGGTAAAAACAAGAATTAGACAAACTCATACACATCTTCATAAGGTCTTAATAAAGGTCAGAGAATACGGCTGAAATGTCTAAAGGCATATTTTACTTTCTAGTCACTCCTTTATTCTGCAATCACAGGGGGGGTCTCCTCTACAGGCTCAGTGGTGCCCATCACATTAAGCACACCTACACAAACATCCACATATTGTAGTCTCATACCACAGACTACCACTAACAGTGGCGTAACTAGTTGTTACTGGGCCCCACAGCAAATTCAATTTAGGGCCCCAAAATATTTATAAGTTGGCCTATTTTACTAAGATATATTAAAATTGCTAATTAATTAGGGTCTCACTGGGCCCCCTACACTCCTGGGCCCCCCTGCAACTGCAGGGTCTGCTTCCTCTATAGTTACGCCCCTGACCACTAACTGTCCTAAAGTAGAGTTGGATGGTGAAGATATTTTGTAAAAAGTACAAGGATGCCTCAGCTAAGGAGTGCCTTAATGCATTAGAGGATTCGTCACTTGCAATAACCCCTATACTTGGCTACAGTGGTTCCATAGTCTAAGGCAGGGAGAGAAAGAGGACATGTCTGCTTTCATCAGGTGTTTTATGGAAGCCAGTGCACAAAAATATACTCCCCATTGAAGGAGGTGGATGAAAAGAGACAAAACCAGCTTATGTATGGGATGTGGCTACTGAATCAACTACCATTATGGGGAACCTCCATATTGTGTCTGCAGAGGGCATTGCCACAGACTCAAGTTATCCTCTGTGCTGAATTAGCCCAGACCAATTAACCTCTCTGAGCTGTGGCCCTTTCTGGGATTTTGTGGATACGATTGGCGGTTTGTTGAGGGTAACTCTAAGATTTCACACCTCCAAATGAACTCTTGAAGGGGAATTGCTCAAGAGAGGGTAATGGGGCAGGGCGTACCAAAACTGGAACTGCGTGTGAGGAAAAAAAAGCGGGTGGCCTATGTCATTAAAAGTCTCAGCCCTGCTCAGAAGAATTATCCAGTACATAAACTGGAATTTTTGGCACTGAAATTGACTGTCACCGAAAAGCTACACGACTATTTATATGGGGCCCAGAGTGAAAACTGACAATAACCCTTTGACTTACATCCTAACTACAGCCAAACTGGATGCAGCAGGGCACCGGTGGTTGGCAGCCTTGTTGAATTATTAGTTCTCTTTGGATTATAAGACAGGCTCAAAAAATTTAGGGGCAAATGCTTTATTACGGCATTTGAGCTTATCCCCTCAGGTGGAGGAAGGTGAGTGGGAGGAATCACCCAATTCTGCAGTGGCAGCACATTGTGCTATGGCAGCAGTGCAGGTAGACTGAATAGCTTTCTCTGAACTAAGACTGGTCCAACTCCGTTGAAAGGGAGGACAGCTGCATTCCTGCTATGCATTGTTGCCCTACCGCCTTGAGGACTCCCAGGGATGGGACCCATACGGATTCGAGATATGGCACATTCGCAAAAGTGTGATGTGCCATGTAGTAGACTCTGTAAAAAACAAAGACCCTGATTCTATGAGAAAAACAATCCCAAAGGAAAGCACCTTCTTCCTAAAAGAGTGGAATAAATTGAAGATGATCAACTGGCTTCTTCTTTGTGCACTATGGCCTCCGCAACAGAATTCACTCTGATCAAGGAATTGACTTTTAGAGTTGGTTTATAAAGTAGTTGTAGGACCTATTAGTTATTAACAAGAGTCCTACCACACCCTATCATACTGAGGGGGAAGTACTCCCAGAGCATTTTAATTGAACCCTGCTAAATATGCTGGGGACTCTCTGTACAACAGCTAAGCAATCTTGGAGTTGCCATGTGGGTGCACTGGTTCATGCATATAATTGCACCCATCATTAGTTCACTGGGTTCTTCCCCTATTTCCTTATGTTTGAGAGAGAAGCTCGGCTCCCCATTGACATCCAGCTGGGTGTGTCTACTGATGAACAAGCTTGCAAGAGGCATATCGTTGGGTGAGGAGAATGCTGCAAGAATAAATTCTGGAAAACAAAGGTGTTTTGCTCTGAAATTTGGGACCCTTGGCAAAACACAACTTGGCTAATAGATAAAAATTTGTATGAAGTGGTAGTATGAGGTGTAAGTGGAATCACACAACTCCTGGAAATGAAGGAGGGCAACTTACAGATGATGATTGGTTCACTCCTCCGTCTGAAGGGGTTTACTCTCCTGGATAACTTGGAGTGAGTGATGTGTGAGAGATATTTTGTCTCCAAGAAATAGACTGGATGTGTTAATGCTCATGCTAAACTGTTCAGTATGGTGCCTAGGGGGCTATTAAATATAATTTGCCAGGCAAGATGTGATTAACCCATAAATTACCTTTCAGCATGTTATTGTACCTTGATATATTCTGGAGAGTAACACTGAAGAGGTTATACGGTAATAACATTTGAACTTATGCTCTGTAGCACAGAGATGGGATCCCAGATTGGTTTCTATGTAAGATGTGCCTTGACATGCTTAACTTCCAGGTTAACCACAGGGAACATAGTTACATAGTTACATAGTTACATAGTTAAATTGGGTTGAAAAAAGACAAAGTCCATCAAGTTCAACCCCTCCAAATGAAAACCCAGCATCCATACATACACCCCTCTACTTTTAATTAAATTCTATATACCCATACTAACTATAGAGCTTAGTATCACAATAGCCTTTGATATTATATCTGTCCAAAAAATCATCCAAGCCATTCTTAAAGGCATTAAATGAATCAGCCATCACAACATCACCCGGCAGTACATTCCACAACCTCACTGTCCTGACTGTGAAGAACCCCCTACGTTGCTTCAAATGAAAGTTCTTTTCTTCTAGTCTAAACGGGTGGCCTCTGGTACGGTGATCCACTTTATGGGTAAAAAGGTCCCCTGCCATTTGTCTATAATGTCCTCTAATGTACTTGTAAAGTGTAATCATGTCCCCTCGCAAGCGCCTTTTTTCCAGAGAAAACAACCCCAACCTTGTCTACCCTCATAATTTAAGTCTTCCGTCCCTCTAACCAATTTAGTTGCACGTCTCTGCACTCTTTCCAGCTCATTTATATCCCTCTTAAGGACTGGAGTCCAAAACTGCACTGCATACTCCAGATGAGGCCTTACCAGGGACCTATAAAGAGGCATAATTATGTTTTCATCCCTTGAGCTAATGCCCTTTTTTATGCAAGACAGAACTTTATTTGCTTTAGTAGCCACAGAATGACACTGCCCAGAATTAGACAACGTGTTATCTACAAAGACCCCTAGATCCTTCTCATTTAAGGAAACTCCCAACACACTGCCATTTAGTGTATAACTTGCATTTATATTATTTTTGCCAAAGTGCATAACCTTGCATTTATCAACATTGAACCTCATTTTCCAGTTTTCTGCCCAGTTTTCCAGTTTAGACAAATCACTCTGCAAAGTGGCAGCATCCTGCATGGAACCTATAGTTCTGCACAATTTAGTATCATCTGCAAAAATAGAAACAGTACTTTCAATGCCCACCTCCAGGTCATTAATAAACAAGTTGAAAAGCAAGGGACCTAGTACAGAGCCCTGCGGTACTCCACTAACAATATTGGTCCAATTAGAAAATGTTCCATTTACCACCACTCTTTGTAGTCTATCTTTTAGCCAGTTCTCTATCCAGGTACAAATACTATGTTCCAGGCCAACATTCCTTAATTTAACCAGTAACCTTTTGTGTGGCACTGTATCAAATGCTTTAGCAAAATCTAAGTAAATCACATCCACTGCCATCCCAGAATCGAGGTGTCTACTTACATTCTCATAAAAAGAAATTAAGTTAGTCTGGCAAGATCTATTACGCATAAAACCATGCTGGCACAAACTCATAGTATTATGATTTGCTATGAAGTCCAGTATCTTATCCTTTATTAACCCTTCGAAAAGCTTTCCTACCACTGACGTTAGACTAACTGGCCTATAGTTTTGAGGCTGAGAACGGGATCCTTTTTTGAATAGAGGCACCACATTAGCAATTCGCCAGTCTCTCGGCACTATGCCAGATCTCAATGAATCCTGAAAAATTAAGTAAAGAGGTTTGGCAATCACAGAGCTAAGCTCGCTAATTACCCTGGGATGAATACCATCTGGCCCTGGACCTTTGTTAATCTTAACATGTTTTAGTCTCTTTTGAATTTCATCATGTGTGAACCATGCATCATTAGTTGTATTACTAGAATTGGGACTGTTAAGAAGGAAACCTTCACTGATTCCTCATTTGTGTAGACAGATGAAAAATATGAATTCAGAATCTGCGCTTTTAATTTGTTTTCATCAACCAGCTGACCCCCCTCTGATAGTAAGGGACCCACCCCTTCCTGCTTCATTTTTTTACTATTTTTTTACTATTAACATATTTAAAAAATAATTTTGGATTTTTTTTACTGCTTGCTGCAATATCCTTTTCTATAGAAATTTTAGCTTGCCTTATAGCTTCTTTGCATGATTTATTGGCCTCCTTGTACCTTATAAATGATTCGGCTGTACCAGCTAACTTGAAAGTTTTAAAAGCACGTCTTTTCTTACCCACCTCAACACCAACGCTTCTATTGAACCAAAAAGGTTTTGCTTTGCAACGACGTTCCTTGCTTACAAGTGGAATATACTGACAAGTATATTTATTAAGCAGCATTTTAAAGACTTCCCATTTTTGTTCTGTGTTTAACCCTGAGAAAAGCATTTCCCACTTAATATGTTGCAGAGATGCCCTTATACTGTCAAAGTTTGCATATAGATCAGGCACGGTATGACACACACACACAGGGAGCATAGAGCAGGCAGAGTATTGCACACACAGAACAGAGCACAGGGAAACCTAATGCTGGTGCCCCTTCATATGACATGTGAACAGGTGAACAATGTAGGCAGTTTCAGTCTGGGTGTGAAGTGTGAATAGTACAGGTGTCACAAACGGCTCCCTAAGTACAGAACAAGTGCTAGGCTCCCGGTCATGGCTCAATCTTCTGCCTTTAGCAACTGCTTTTGGCTTCGGAAGGAGCCTTCTGCTACTCAGATGCTGCCAGATCTTAATTTGAGAGGAGCAAAGCAAGTGTTCTGGACAAGCAAATGGGCACGATCGTTACCAAGTATTTAGGATGGAAGGCAACACCAACTTCTCGAGAAATAGCATGATCAGGCAGGCAATGATTTTTTGGCCCAGACCCCTTTAAATATTTAACCTTTTGCACATAAACGTGATCGCATCACACACACAGCGCGTAAAACTCAGAAGTGCAAGCCGCGCACCATAGGAGAACCCGACGCTGACAGCAGAGGATCACTGCGGCGGGCGTCCCCGCCAACCCACTAGACCACCAGGGTGAGTCCTAACATTAAGGTTCTAGGGAGTGAATAATAGAGGTGTTAGAGGTTTGAACAATGCAGGGGGGATTACATATGTGAACAATGCAGGAGTTTATAATCTGAATTTGAGGTGTAAACAATTCAGGGACCAGTTAATCTCTGTAGTGATACCTTTTAAAGTTTACACATGTTAATCAGTCACAGCATGCAGACTTTCATGTGGGGGCCACATAAGGGGGGGGGTTTCGTATGTGGCCTGCAGGCCACCAATTGGACAGCACTGAAGAGAACTAGCAATTCCCCATTTCCTGAGTTACAGTATGCCCCCTAAATATCCCAGGTGGGACTGTGTAATAATACTGTATATAATGACTGTGCCATGCGGTCTCTGGGCTTTTTGCCAAAGGCTTCTGGCAGTGACTCTCTCAAGTGAATTGGAGTCCCTTGTGGAGCAATCATTAGTCAGGACTAGTAAGGGTTAGCTAGATCTTGTAATAGTCTCTCTAGGAGAGAAAGCCAGATTAGGGCTACCTATATTGAACAGCTTTTGGCTTCACCAAAGAGTGAAAGAAGGTATTAGATCCCAAGGGCATTGTTGCCTAGTCAGGGAACCAGAGACAGGTAACTCCAGGGACTTAGATTCCCCCCTGTCCTTAGAGGAAATTCTGAGTAGACTGATATTCCCCTCTAGCACAACTAGAGGGAAGACTCTGCTGTTGATTATTATTGTGAGTATTCTTTAATGACTATTCTTTAGATTGTTGCTCTATTATCCCATGTGGATCAGTAATATGGTTAAGCGCTAGAACCACTGGTGCCCAATTATTTTGCACTCCATACAGTTACAGATGTGCAACACCCTGCATCCACACCGTTGCTAGGGCTCAACCCCTGGGAATTAAGGTCTCATCCAGAGCACATTATTGGAGTAAAGCTACCAGCTCTCAGTTAACTACAGTCTTACGCATGATTACCTTGTGGGCCCCTTCCTTACAAGGTTTTCTTTCTCAATGTGTCTGGCTTGGACCCCCATCACCTCACAGCTAGTGATGGACAAATTTGTCTTGTTTTGCTTCACTGAAAAATTCTCAAATTTCCTGCAAAATTCGTAAAACGACGGAAAATTATCGAAACGTAAAAAAATTGCCGCCCTTGACTATTCTGACGCCTGCGACAATTTGACGGGCGCCTATTTTGTCCAAATGCATTAAAGTCAATGGGCGTCAGAATAATTTAGTCTGCGCCATAATTTTTTTGACGTGGCAAATTTTTCCCACAGTTTCGCGAATTAATTTGCCAGTGGCAAAACATGGAAATTCGCCGCAAATTCGTGCCTGAAGAATTTATTCGCCCATCACCTCACAGCAGAACAGAACTCCTAGCTTTTCTGTCACATTGGAGGAGGTTGGCAAAATAAACAAATCAGTGAAAACAGAAAAGGAGCCAAAGACTTCAAGTTATGTGCATGCAATATTGCTTTAATAAAAAAGTGGATTTGTTTGGTGTGATATTTAAGGCTCTTGAAAGACTCTTGAAATTTAAGGCTCTTATTTAAGGCTCTTGAAAGACTTCACATTTGTGTGACAAAACTGCAATACAGTACATTTGGTAAATGTTTCTGCAATCTTTTATCAAGCACTATAGACTGAAGAGCAATAAATGATGATGAGCCTTTTTCAAGCCTCAGATGATTTTCATCTGCTGATGGTAGAAGTGGCTTATAGGCAAATTTTTGGTATGTACAGTCAAAATTCTATCTCTAAAAGATATTCCCATTTCTCTCTCAAGAGATTTTTGTCTCTTAGAAAAGTACCATACACAATACTGATGGTTTATTCTGATGAATGTGTTGTGCATAATCTATCTGTACAAACATTATATTGAAATTGCTAACTTTCAGGTCTTCCAGGCACAGTACAACACCCTCTGTTCTAAAGGTATAGAGATGTCTGTCTATTTACTTGCTGTTGCTGAACATTAAAAATGTTTTTGTAGAGGGCTCCATGAGAATGTATATGCAATATTTAGCAGAGAAACCCAGGCTGTCACATTGATCGTTTCAGTTTGATGCTTTTCCATGTTTCATTTATTGCTGTATATTTTTCTAATCCTTTCTGGTGATGATAATGTGTCCTTTGCACAATAAATTAAAGCCCTATAGTGTTTACAAAGTCACTATGCTTACAAAACATTCCACCACTACAAAGGTATGATCTGAAAACAGATATTAACCATTGATTTTGTTTTTAATCGATTCAGCTGGATAAGAACATCTACCTTTGTGTTTGCCTGGAAATACTATACTATAAGTGGTGGAGTTTATCCAGACAGCTTTCAATAAATAAAGCTGCCATTTCAACAATAAATTTTCTGTCTTCAAGATTTCCGAAACATTGGAATTACTTGGAGGTTTTATGGGAGGCAGAATGTGATTTTTTGTGTTTGGGGAGACAAAGGCTAATGCCACATAAACAGATTCTTCAACAGCGATTTTCCACTGCAAAAGAAGCAGCTGATTCAGTCCCATATTATGCGTCATAGACAAATATTATCTTTTTTACCTGTCACTGAGTACATTGGGTGGATTTTTGTCTATGAATCTTATCAGAGTCTTATCAGGCTAAAAATTTAAAACACATTTTTACTTATCCTTGGAGTGCACCCACAACCCCCTCTTTTTTATTTTGTATTGTAGCCAGAAGCTGCAGGCTAAGCTTCATGTGGTTTGTAGCACCCCCATACCCACCCTTTAAACAAATGGTCGTCCTATGCTTTTAAAAAAATGGGTGTTGGTTTGGGCAGTCTCTCTCTCTCTCTCTCTCTCTCTTAAAAGCCGCAAAAGCTAGTGGTGGGGAAGGATCTAGCCCTCAGACTGAAACCAATACCACTAACCCAGATGCGGCTAGGCGGCGCCTAAAATTCTGCCGCCCTTTGTGGCCTTGCCAAAATTTGGTCCTGGAAGCAGTGGCAAATATGCCAATAGCCACTGCCGAATGGAGCCAAAAAGCCGCTGCTGAAAGGAGCCAAAAGCCACCACAGAATGGAGCAGAAAGCCAATGAATGGAGCTGAACAGGGCAGGAACTAGGGGTAGGCAGAAGAGGCAGCTGCCTAGGGTGCAACAATTGAGGGGCGCTGGACAGCTGCCTCTTTTGCTTACTCCTAGACCGGCCATCCAGCTTGTGCACTCCCCAGCTACCTTCTTTTGCCTAGGGCGCCCAGTAGGAGTGGCCCGCCTCTGGAGCTGAAGGTCGCCGAATGGAGCAAAAGAAGAGGAGAAGCTGCTGAAAGAAGGAGAATGAAGAAGACCGTTAAAAGCTCTACTGAACACCAATGGTCTTTTTTTGTTTAAATTTTATGGGGGGCCCTGACCAGCAATATTTTAAAAAAGCTTTTATGGGGGACCCTGGCAACCAACATTTTTTTTTTAACTTTTTTTTTGGGGGGGGGAGGCTGGTCACCAATTTTTTTTTAACTTTTATGAGGTACTTGGCCACCAATATTTTTTAAATAATGGGGGACCCAGACCTCAAGACAAATGACTTACGCCTTCCATATAAAACCTTTTTGACCTCCATTGCAAATATATGATTTGTATTATTAGCCCTAAAAATAACTCAATCTGTCGCAGCTTTCAGTTTCTTTTAGCATAAAAAAAGATTGGATACAAATGCTGGGGGAAGGAGGGGGAGCATGTTGTAAGACTGTGAGCTGCTTTTCCTTCAGATGATCTAAATCAAAAGCAGAGGGAGTGTTTGGGGGAAGCGAAGTAATGGAAAAGCGTCTCTTACGCCAGGATGCTCCTACTGCATACAGAATAAATGAAAAATGAAACTACTACTATTATAATAAGTTTTAAATGGCCCATTCTGCTAAACAAAATTTGTCTGAAACATTGGTTAACACATAATCTATCATTACATAACAATCTATTGTTTTATGGGTTGCAGTAAGTAAGGGTGAACAAGCCCTTTAATAAATAAGCCTCCCTGTGTACCACAGCCCTAGCTGGGCTGAATAAAAATTTATATGAGTGACTCATTAACATTTACTACACAGCTGCTTGGGAAGCCTGTGTCTTATTTTTCAGTGACAGTGAAATGATAGGGGGCCTGGGGCAAAGTAAACAGATGGTTTACACCACAAAACTCCTTTCAGGGCAATGGCAATTTCACTACCCACAAACAAATTGTTACTATATCAGGTGAATGATCTCATGCAAATGCTTTTCCACCATGAATAATGTGAATTGCCAGTGGGAAATATATGCTGTGCTCCAGTTTTCCAAAGCTTGGCAAGGAAACCTTGGGGCGACTTTGGAAAAACAAAGCTCTGCATAGAGCTTTTCACATAGGCAATTCACATTATTTGCAGAGGAAAAGCATTTGCAGGAGATTAGTCACCCATGGTAGTGAATATTTATTGTAGGTGACTATTCTCCTAGTGTTGCATTTGCCTAAAGCTTGTGTAAAAGCATTTAGGCAAGAGGGGATAATCATGTGATGATAGGCTTTACACTGAAGAAATACCTTGGAAACACCTTGTCCAATTGAAACACAGTTCACAGTGGGTTAGAGAATAGGGGACCAGTGGCGTAACTATAGAGGAAGCAGACCCGCGGTTGTGGAGGGGGGGCGGATGAACAAGGACACAGGGCCTGCTTCCTATAAGTTATGCAAATCTCCCCTCTGCAGCCACTATCCTAATTGAGAGCTGCCGGGGAGCATTGTCAACCAGCGAAAGGGGGGCGGGCAGGCGGGTGGGGGGCTATTGGGGCGTAGCAAGAGTGACTGTGTGCGCAAGGCCCCTCTTAAGACATTTTTGGCAGGGGTGGCCCAACATCATGTTGTTACGCTGCTGGAGATTCTTAAAGCTGAAGTTTTTGTACTGAAAATTAGACCTTCATAGAAAAGACCTGTTCATTACTGGTGGGTTAAGGTTAATGAAACATGGTATGAATTGTTAAGTGCATGAAATCATGGGCAATAAAATGCGCAAGAATGACCTTATAATGCTGTAAATATAAATGCAAATGAAAAGCTGATGGTGTTTAATATGTGCCACAATGGAAAAGCATTTTGCCATTGCTTTAAGGCTTAAAAGGAGGCATCTGAATTCTTTGAAGAATTATGTTGAGGTCCATTAGAGAGACTGTATTTCTGCATTAACCACACTAACCACCTAGCAAACTAGGCTCAAAATACACATACGACTACCAAGGCAAGCGGTCAAATTGACATTCAGGGGTATTTCAATTATTTTTAATAAAAATAGTTACATATTAACAAAAGTGCATACTTTACAATAGTCTGACCAGTGTCAGACAGGACCAGCGGGGCACCGGGAGATACCCAGTGGGCTGTGCTACCCTGGACCTGCTGCTTTTCCTACCATTGTGACATAATCCCTGGTTGTGTATGTATGTGTGTGTGACAGTGTATGTTATGTGACAGTGTGTAGATAAATGTGCAAAATTTAAAAAAAGCATGCTAACCCCTGAAAACCATATATTTTTGGTACACAATCTCCCAAACCAAAAATGGGCAAATCAGATTTTCTACTCCAAAATAATTAAAATTGCAAAGCTTTCCTAAAGCTAATGGCGTTATGTACTTGAAGTTAGAATGTCACAGCTTAAATATATTGCAAACAATCCCTGTTTTGTTTAAAGCATTTTGTTAGTAGATTGTGGTGTTTATACAAATGCCTGTAGATGTCACTGTGCTCAGACTTATACTTCCTGGACAGCTTAAAAGTCAAAGTGAAAGTTACTTTTGTGTAATGGCTGCATGAGCCTGCTAATAAAACACTGTTATCCTCGGCTACCCAAAACATAACAAATTGGCGACAAGGATGGCTCTTCTACCTCTGCAGCAGCCTGCACCTTTTCTTCCAAACCCTGTTGAGCCTACCATACCTTTTACTGCTTGGATCCGTATGTTTGGAAATTACATCATTGCTGCTGACGGAGATTTCTGCTAGAAAGTGTGTTTTACTTATTCACTGCCTGGGAGCAGAGGGACAGCGTATATTCTATACATTACCATTACCTGGTGATACTTATGAAACTGCTCTTACTGCTATAAAGAACTTTTTCGTGTCAAGAGTAAATGTGGTTGCTGAAAGATATCAATTCCGCCAACGTGGACAGCATAATGGCAAATCCACAGAACAATTTGTAGCAGCTTTGAGAGAGCTGGTTGTTACCTGTGAGTTTGGGAATCTAACAGACAAAATGCAAAGAGACCAAATAGTGGAAAAAACAAACTCACTTCGCATTAGAGAGAGACTGCTCCTAGAGCAGGATTTAACCCTTGCAAAGGCTATTACAGTTGCTAGCCAAATTGAAACAGCAGTGGCAGAGGCTATGGGGCAAATTCACTAAGATTCGTAGTTGCGCCAGGCGTAAATTTGCCGCACTTCGCCGCACTTCACCACACTTCGCCAGGCGTAGTTTCGCCAGCGCTTCGCAAATTCACTAAAATCCGAAGTTGCGCTCAGGGGTAGCGTAAGGTTGCGAAGTTGCACTAGCGTTGCTTCGCTAAGTAAAGCGAAGTTACACTAGCGAAGGCTAATTTGCATACGGCGCCAAATTCAAATTTCAATGGAGGAATACGTATCAGCACTACAAATGGCTAGAAAACCTTCAAAACATCAAATAAAAATATTATTTTGCCCTACACATGTGCCCACTGTCTAGGTAACTTGCCATGAGTCAGGAAATGTAGGGGGGAAGGAGGGGAGCCCCAAAAATTTTTTCGATCTTTTTCAGCCTATCACCCATAATGTAGAAAACACGCCAGCGTTTTTTGGGACTTTTTGACTTTTTTTGAAGCAATCCCTATCTACTCTATTGCGCTTCGCCTGGTCTGAGGTGGTGAAGGAAGTCTAGCGTAAAAGGTAGCCTTCAGTACACTGCGCGCGTTAGTGAATTTGCGTAGTTACATCGCTAGTGAAACTTCGCCAGGCATAAGGGTGCGAAGTAACACTAGTGAAACTACGCCAGTGTTCGTTGGTGAATTTGCGCAGTAATGAAAATGCCAAACGCTAGCGAAGTAACGCTAGCGTTCGGCGCTTAGTGAATTTGCCCCTAAAACTCTCAGTCAGGGAACTGCTGGGAATGTACAGATTGTAAATTCAACACTGTGGCCTAATAATGCACAGTCACAGGCAAAATACAGTGCTAAGGAAAGTACATACAAATAAAAAATACTGCTTTCGCTGTGGTTCAACACAACACACTGCAAATCATGTTACATGTCCTGCAAAAGCTAAACAGTGCCGCAACTGCACAAAGGTAGGACATTTTGTTAAGAGCTGCCGTAGTTCTGCTAAAGATGTTCATGAAGTCCCTACTACAAATGTCACAGTATTAAGTGTGGATAAAGCTGGTACATTTATTCCAGACAAGTTTATATGCACTGTCAGTACTGCTTCTGCTGACAAGGGACACTCCATTAACCCGATGCTTGATACAAGTTCAGCTGTTTCTATACTACCAAAGGATATTTTCTTGAAATACTTTGCAAAAGATCTGCTTGTTGCACCTGACCTGAAACTGGTCAATTACTTAAAGGATCCAATCAATGTTCTTGGTTGCTTGCTAGTGACTGTACAACCAAATACTGAAAAATGTGACTTTTACATTGTGAATAAGGGTACTGCTATACTTGGAACAAGAACTTTACTTTATTTTATTTAATGTTGTTTGAACACGATGTTACAAACTGAAGTTTTTCTTTACCTTGAGACATTGTTTCTCTTCATTTGATTGCCACTTAGAGGTTGGGCTAAATGCTTTGATGTCATTTCCTGTTAAACACTATTTTATACGTTGTTTCACATCCATTGTATACACTTGACAAAGAGTCCTTGGAGACTCGAAACATGTTGTGTTGAACAATAAACACCTAATTGAGCAGTTAATCCTGCAGTCTGGATCGCTCCTTGGAAAACTTTATTTTTTGGAAGGGATCTCTTTGCTGCATTAAACTTACAATTAGTTGATGGTCTCATTACTACAGCACCAGTGCCTGCTACACAGCCAGTGTCTAAAATTTCACCACAAAGCAACACTTCACAGGGCTGTGCAAAGAACTTTGTACACAAAGTTAAGTTGAGACCAGATGTAAAACCAGTACCATTCCCTGATTCAGCATGGGAAAACTTGCTTTTGATATTGTCGGTCCTTTTACAGATGCTGCTATAGACTGCAGATTTACTATAACCTTGTTGGACTATTACATTAAATGGACTGAAATTGCATTTGTTTCTCATATAACATCAGCTATTGTAATAACATTTCGGTCTACAGTCTTCAGCAGAGAAGGTAATCCAAAGGAGTTAATATTAGACAACGAACCACAGTTTGTCTCATATGAGTTTGAATCCTTTCTGAGAGAGAGGAATATTGTGCATAGGAAATGTTCAGTGTATTACCGACAAGCAAATGGAGAAATCAAACGATTCAACAGAAGTCTGAAAGAAGCACTACAGACAGCAAATCTTACTGGGAAATCTTGGAAAGTATTTACAATAGAGTTCCTACATAACTACAGAGCAACGTGCCATGCAACAACCCAATCATCTCCAGCTGAATTATTACATGGCAGACAAATGTGCACTAGTTTCTTAATTAGTCAGAATTAAGAAACCAGGAATACTGAAACAAGGACAATCTAAATTTACTTGAAGTGAGACACCAGCGAGGACCATACACATATGAACTGTCTGATGGACACATATGGAATTCAAGTCGTCTTGCTTCTGTTAGATATGACTTTGGAGAAGCTCCATTTGATGAAGGACATTTTCCTGATATCAACTGCAATAGGCCTGAAGAAAGTGAACGTATAAGGCATATTGAGAGAATCAGAAAACTATCTTCATGGACCAAGGACTATGTGAAGTGAAGAATGTATATTATTGCTTTAAAATGCATTGTTGCTGTTTATTATAGTTGTCCAAATGCTTTCCTACTATAGGGGGAATATGTGGTGTTTATACAAATGCTTGTAGATGTCACTGTGCTCAGTCTTATACTTCCTGGACAGCTTAAAAGTGAAAGTAAAAGTTACTATTGTGTAATGGCTGCATTAGAGCCTGCTAATAAAAGCACTGTTATACTCTACTCATCCTCGGCTACCCAAAACATAACATAGATTAAGGGACACAATATCTCAATGTCCTAAATATGTAGATAATGGGTTAAAGGCAAAGGACCTTTTGTATTTGTCTGTGTGAATTTTGTGGTAACAGCCTCATTGCACCCCCTTAAAGGTTTTAAAAAAATGACTGGTGAGAACATCTTTCCCTTGTTTGTTAGAATGTCACAGCCTTGGCAAATAGTATGGGGAGACTGAAAAGCTAGTCTCCATGTGTATGTGAAAAATAAAGATGGTGAATTATTAACCACCTGCCTGTTAACAGTCTGCTTTACTGTGATATAACAAATGGTTTTGAAAGCTTCCATTTTACAACATTTAATTTCCCACAAAATCAAACAACCTAAAAATAAATGCCATGGTCCTAGTGAATAGTTTAATGATCAATATACATATGTTTACCCAACTACATACATTTACATACATAAGTTTACCCTGGCACAAAGAGACCCCAAAATAAAAATAATGCGTACAAATGTTCATGGTAACACTTCACCTGCTGCAAAACATGCCCTCTAAATACATTTTATCTGCCACAGGAGCCTGCAAAAGTATGTAAACTTCTGAAAAACATATACAGAGTAAAGCTGGCCATTTGCAGGTGGCCACATTTATTTCACATAATTCTTCCATACAAAGATAAATCACCCTAAATATTGGGGTCAGGGGTCTATTGAACAGTTTGATGCCCAAAATGCATAGATTTACTAAATTATGTGCTATGTAGAGATGTAGCAAACGGCGGAAAAAATGTTCGCGAACATATTCGCGAACTTGCGTCAAAAAATGCGAACGGTTCACGAACGTCGCAAACCCCATAGACTTCAATGGGAAGGCGAATTTTAAAAGCTAGAAAAGACATTTCTGGCCAGAAAAATGATTTTTAAGTTGTTTAAAGGGTGCAACGACCTGGACAGTGCCATGCCAGAGGGGGATCAAGGGCAAAAATGTATCTGAAAAATACATTGTTGACACAGCGCTGCGTTTTGTGCTGTAAAGGGCAGAAATCACACTACGTCACTCAGGTGATGTTTCTGGATACGGAATGTGAAAAAGCTCACACAGCTAGGTGGCACTTGGTTAAAGACTGGGCAAACAATGCCTGCAAGGGCAACGTATACAGTAGTGGATACGGAATATATTATTGCTGCTGTAAAAACATCACTCAGGGGATGTTTACGGACACTGAATTATTATTGTTATTTAGACAGAATGTGAAAAAGCTCACACAGCTAGGTGGCACTTGCATACCTCCCAACTGTCCCTCTTTTGACCACTCAACCCCCTGACCCTCTTTTGTACTGGAAAGTCCCTCTTTTCTCTGCACTGAACAGCCAGAAAAAAAACAGTTTCTAACTTAATTGGCTTTTGGCAGAGAGCTCAGAACAGCTAACAGGTGCAAATAAGATACATTGTAACAATTTTGACTCTGGTTGGTGCTGGTAGTGGTGAACTACTAGGAGGAGCAGCACACCAGTCCCTTTTTTCTCTGAACTGAACAGCCAGAAAAAAAACAGTTTCTAACTTAATTAGCTTTTGGCAGAGAGCTCAGAACAGCTAACAGGTGCAAATAAGATACTTTGTAACAATTTTGACTCTGGTTGGTGCTGGTAGTGGTGAACTACTAGGAGGAGCAGCACACCAGTCCCTCATTTCTCTGAACTGAACAGCCAGAAAAAAAAACTGTTTTTAACTTAATTAGCTTTTGGCAGAGAGCTCAGAACAGCTAACAGGTGCAAATAAGATACTTTGTAACAATTTTGACTCTGGTTGGTGCTGGTAGTGGTGAACTACTAGGAGGAGCAGCACACCAGTCCCTCTTTTCTCTGAACTGAACAGCCAGAAAAAAAACAGTTTCTAACTTAATTAGCTTTTGGCAGAGAGCTCAGAACAGCTAACAGGTGCAAATAAGATACTTTGTAACAATTTTGACTCTGGTTGGTGCTGGTAGTGGTGAACTACTAGGAGGAGCAGCACACCAGTCCCTCATTTCTCTGAACTGAACAGCCAGAAAAAAAAAACTGTTTCTAACTTAATTAGCTTTTGGCAGAGAGCTCAGAACAGCTAACAGGTGCAAATAAGATACTTTGTAACAATTTTGACTCTGGTTGGTGCTGGTAGTGGTGAACTACTAGGAGGAGCAGCACACCAGTCCCTCTTTTCTCTGAACTGAACAGCCAGAAAAAAAACAGTTTCTAACTTAATTAGCTTTTGGCAGAGAGCTCAGAATAGCTAACAGGTGCAAATAAGATACTTTGTAACAATTTTGACTCTGGTTGGTGCTGGTAGTGGTGAACTACTAGGAGGAGCAGCACACCAGTCCCTCTTTTCTCTGAACTGAACAGCCAGAAAAAAAAAACAGTTTCTAACTTAATTAGCTTTTGGCAGAGAGCTCAGAACAGCTAACAGGTGCAAATAAGATACTTTGTAACAATTTTGACTCTGGTTGGTGCTGATAGTGGTGAACTACTAGGAGGAGCAGCACACCAGTCCCTCTTTTCTCTGCACTGAACAGCCAGAAAAAAAAACAGTTTCTAACTTAATTAGCTTTTGGCAGAGAGCTCAGAACAGCTAACAGGTGCAAATAAGATACTTTGTAACAATTTTGACTCTGGTTGGTGCTGGTAGTGGTGAACTACTAGGAGGAGCAGCACACCAGTCCCTCATTTCTCTGAACTGAACAGCCAGAAAAAAAAACAGTTTCTAACTTAATTAGCTTTTGGCAGAGAGCTCAGAACAGCTAACAGGTGCAAATAAGATACTTTGTAACAATTTTGACTCTGGTTGGTGCTGGTAGTGGTGAACTACTAGGAGGAGCAGCACACCAGTCCCTCTTTTCTCTGAACTGAACAGCCAGAAAAAAAACAGTTTCTAACTTAATTAGCTTTTGGCAGAGAGCTCAGAATAGCTAACAGGTGCAAATAAGATACTTTGTAACAATTTTGACTCTGGTTGGTGCTGGTAGTGGTGAACTACTAGGAGGAGCAGCACACCAGTCCCTCTTTTCTCTGAACTGAACAGCCAGAAAAAAAAAAACAGTTTCTAACTTAATTAGCTTTTGGCAGAGAGCTCAGAACAGCTAACAGGTGCAAATAAGATACTTTGTAACAATTTTGACTCTGGTTGGTGCTGGTAGTGGTGAACTACTAGGAGGAGCAGCACACCAGTCCCTCTTTTCTCTGCACTGAACAGCCAGAAAAAAAACAGTTTCTAACTTAATTAGCTTTTGGCAGAGAGCTCAGAACAGCTAAGAGGTGCAAATAAGATACTTTGTAACAATTTTGACTCTGGTTGGTGCTGGTAGTGGTGAACTACTAGGAGGAGCAGCACACCAGTCCCTCTTTTCTCTGAACTGAACAGCCAGAAAAAAAACAGTTTCTAACTTAATTGGCTTTTGGCAGAGAGCTCAGAACAGCTAACAGGTGCAAATAAGATACTTTGTAACAATTTTGACTCTGGTTGGTGCTGGTAGTGGTGAACTACTAGGAGGAGCAGCACACCAGTCCCTCTTTTCTCTGAACTGAACAGCCAGAAAAAAAACAGTTTCTAACTTAATTGGCTTTTGGCAGAGAGCTGAGAACAGCTAACAGGTGCAAATAAGATACTTTGTAAGAAATTTGACTCTGGTTGGTGCTGGTAGTGGTGAACTACTAGGAGGAGCAGCACACCAGTCCCACTCCCCAACACAGCTAGACTAATAGCACTGGGCTCTTACAGTAGCAAAGTAAAAAAAACAAAAAAGAAAATAAAAGCAGTCCTTACAAGGACTATTGGGTTACAGGCAGCAGTCAGCAGATGAGAGATCAGCAGCAGGACAGCTGCCCACAGCAGCTACATACAGAGCACTGCAGTAGAAGGTAGATTACTAGCCAGCAAAGCTACCTAACCTAAAATGTCCATCAAATCCTTGCAGAGTTCTGTAAAGGGCAGAAATCACACTACATTTCTAAACTTGTGTAATAAACTGCTTTAAAACGTCCGGCGTCTACATGCCAATCAAGTCGTGTAAAGGTTACAGCCTGTTCACACGCAAAGACAAAATGCGGCGCTTACTGTCTGCAACGCAAAAAAACGCAAAGAGCTTTAATGAATGATACCGTCAAGTGAGCAAATAATAGTTTTTAATTACTAGTTGCGCTTGTCACCTCCAGGATGTTCGTCCTGTTGGTGGCAATATTTCTGTAGTGGTGTGTTTAGCAGTCACCGTGCTTGTGCGCACGTGCACGGTCAGGCCGAGGTAATTCAATGTACAGTGAAGTGAACCAAAAAACACTGATTCTGCAGTGTGGGCCCAGTTTTGGTTTACTTTATTGATCACCTGCGGTGACCATAAAAGATGCGATTTTGCCACTGTTGCAGAACCCTGAAAAATTAGGCATGTGTAATTTCCTGAAAAATTATGTTTTTTTTGTCGCAGCCACTGAAGCACAGAGGCCAGAAAAAATATACCATATAAATGCTGAAAATATTCATTTTTTCTTTGTCGCAGCCACTGAAGCACAGAGGCCAGAAAAAATATGCCATATAAATGCTGAAAATATTTTTTTTTTTTTTCGCAGCCACTGAAGCACAGAGGCCAGAAAAAATATGCCATATAAATGCTGAAAATATATATATTTTTTTGGTTGCAGCCACTGAAGCACAGAGGCCAGAAAAACTCAGGATTTACCTGTCCAAAAAGTTTTGCTTAAAATGAAACCAGTAGGGTTTGCACCCTAGTTTGTAACGGTGGCGGAGGGAGGAGGACGCTAAAGGACAGCTGTGTGTGGAGTCATGCGGCGTGCAGAGAAGGACAGCTGCATGGGGAGTCAGAACAAGTCTTCCGGCGTGCAGTAACCCTCCGAGATCCATGCCTCATTCATTTTAATAAAGGTCAGGTAATCCACACTTTTGTGACCTAGGCGAGTTCTCTTCTCAGTTACAATCCCTCCTGCTGCACTGAAGGTCCTTTCTGAGAGGACACTTGAGGCGGGGCAAGACAAGAGGTTCATGGCAAATTGTGACAGCTCTGGCCACAGATCAAGCCTGCGCATCCAGTAGTCCAGGGGTTCATCGCTCCTCAGAGTGTCGATATCTGCAGTTAATGCCAGGTAGTCCGCTACCTGCCGGTCGAGGCGTTCTCTGAGGGTGGATCCAGAAGGGTTCTGGCGCTGCCTTGGACTGAAAAACCTTTGCATGTCTGACGTTACAGAGTGGCCAAAGTGCCTTGTCCATGCAGGTGCGCTCGTGGCAGGATTACTGGCACCTCTGCCCCTGGAATGTTGATGAGTTCCTGAAGTGACATCACCCTTAAAAGCATTGTACAATATGTTTTGCAGGCTGGTTTTTAAATGCAGCATCCTTTCGGACTTGTGGTACGTTGGTAACATTTCTGCCACTTTATGCTTGTACCGAGGGTCTAGTAGCGTTGCGACCCAGTACAGGTCCTTCTCCTTAAGCCTCTTGATACGGGGGTCCTTCAACAGGCATGACAGCATGAAAGACCCCATTCTCACAAGGTTGGATGCAGAGGTATCCATCTCCGCTTCCTCGTTATCAAGGACTACATCATCCACGGTCTCCTCCCCCCAGCCACGTACAAGACCAGGGGTCCCCAAAAGGTCACCACAAGCCCCCTGGGAAGCCTGCTCCTGTTGGTCCTCCTCCTCCACAAAGCCACCTTCCTCCTCTGACTCCACTTCTGACACCTCTCCTCCTGAGTTGCAGCAGGTGCCTGGGTTCGTTCTGGTGATTCCGACCAGAAATCGTGCGCTTCCTGCTCCTCGTCACGCTGGTCTACAGCCTCATCTGTCACTCGTCGCACGGCACGCTCCAGGAAGAAAACAAAGGGTATTAGGTCGCTGATGGTGCCTTCGGTGCGACTGACCATGTTTGTAACCTCTTCAAAAGGGCGCATGAGCCTGCAGGCATTGCGCATAAGCACCCAGTAACGGGGGAAAAAAATCCCCAGCTCTGCAGATCCAGTCCTACCACCCAGTTCAAACAGGTATTCATTGACAGCTCTTTGTTGTTGCAGCAGACGTTCCAACATGAGGAGCGTTGAATTCCAGCGAGTCTGGCTGTCGCAAATTAAACGCCTGACTGGCATGTTGTACCGCTGCTGAATGTCAGCAAGGCGTGCCATGGCTGTGTAGGAACGTCTGAAATGGGCCGACACCTTCCTGGACTGCCTGAGAATGTCCTGGAATCCTGGGTACTTCGAGACAAAACGTTGGACTATAAAATTCAGAACATGTGCCATGCAGGGCACATGTGTTAAATTGCCCAGTCTCGGTGCTGCCAACAGATTGTTTCCGTTGTCACACACCACTTTTCCGATCTTCAGTTGGTGTGGGGTCAGCCACCAATCGGCCTGTGATTGCAGAGATGACAGGAGTACAGATCCGGTATGGTTTCTGCTTTCCAGGCACGTCATCCCCAAGACAGCATGACAACGGCGTACCTGGCACGTCGAATAGCCTAGGGGGAGCTGGGGGTGCACAGGTGTGGAGGAGGAGGACCCAGCAGCAGAGGAGGAGGAAGCAGAGGAAGAAGACGAGGTAGAGAGCGAAGGAGGAGTAGAGGTGGTGGCAGAACTGCGTGCAATCCGTGGCGGTGACACCAACTCCACTGTTGTTGTTGAGCCATGCATTCCCTGCTTCCCAGCCATAACCAAGTTCACCCAGTGGGCAGTGTAGGTGACATACCTGCCCTGACCATGCTTGGAGGACCATGCGTCAGTAGTCATATGGACCTTTGCCCCAACACTAAGTGACAGAGATGCGGTGACTTGGCTCTGCACATGGTGCAGGTGTGGTATTCCCTTCTTGGAAAAAAAATTGCGGCTGGGTACCTTCCACTGCAGTTTCCCAATTGCTACAAATTTGCGGAAGGCCTCAGAGTCCACCAGCTGGTATGGTAAAAGCTGGCGGGCTAAGAGTGCAGACAAGCCAGCTATCAGACGCCGGGCAAGGGGGTGACTCGCAGACATTAGCTTCTTACGCTCAAACATGGCCCTCACAGAAACTTGGCTGGGGGCAGATGACTGGGAACTGGTGGTCAAGGTGGAAGGCGGAGTGGAGGGTGGTTCAGACAGGTCAAGGACAGCAGAGGTAGAGCAGTAAGATGCTGGACCAGAAGGAGGGTGGCTTTTAGTTTGTCTGCTGCCTTTGAGGTGTTGCTCCCATAGTGCTTTGTGCTTGCCGTTCATGTGCCTTCGCATAGAAGTTGTACCTATGTGGGTGTTGGGCTTCCCAAGACTCCGTTTCTGACTGCACTCATTGCAAATTACAACGCTTTTGTCAGAGGCACACACATTAAAAAAATCTCACACTGCTGAGCTTTTTGAAGCTGGCAATCTGGCGGTAACAGTAAAAGTTGGCGGCAATGGCGGGTGCGTTTGCCGGCTGACCACAGGTGCCGATACATGTTGTTGCCCTACTGTTCCCTGCGAGCTGTCCTCCCTGCTCCTTCTAAGTCTTATTCTCCTCCTGCCTCTCTGACTCTCCGTCTCTCCATCTGAACTATCCTCCTCTTGCTCTCTTCTACTGGGCACCCACAAAACATCAATCTCCTCATCATCATTCTCCTCAGATGCATCAATTTCTTCTAACAGCTCACAGAAGGAAGCAGCAGCGGGGACCTCCTCATCACTCATTATGTCCATCTCTGTTGTGTTGTCTGCCAGAATTATATCTGGTGTAACATCCTCATCTCCTTCATCTTCTTCTGCCAATAATGGTTGCACATCACTCAGTTCAAGAAACTCATGTGTAAATAACTCCTCTGACTCCAGTGAAGAAGGGGCGCCGGTGGTGGAGGAAGTGTTACGTGGGGTGCCCATAGCAGAGGAGGATGAGGATGTTGTGGCAAAGTTAGAAACGGTAGAGGATGGGGTGTGCTGTGTAAGCCAGTCAATTACCTCTTCAGCATTTTGGGAGTTCAGAGTAATTGCCTTTGTAAAACTGGGCAATTTCCTAGGGCCACAGGATAGCATAGCAGCACGGCCCCTAGTGCCTCTGCGTGGCGGCCTGCCTTTGCCTGGCATTTTTTTTTAAAACAACAACAACAACTCAGGTGGTGTTTCTGGAGACGGTATTATTATTGATATTTAGACAGAATGTGAAAAAGCTCACACAGCTAGGTGGCAGTTGTTTGAAGAACACACTGGGCAAACAATGCCTGCAAGGTCAACGTATACACTACAGCAGTGGATACGGAATATATTATTGCTGCTTGGAAAACGTCACTAAGTTGGTGTTTCTGGAGACGGTATTATTATTGATATTTAGACAGAATGTGAAAAACCTCACACAGCTAGGTGGCAGTTGTTTGAAGAACACACTGGGCAAACAATGCCTGCAAGGTCAACGTATACACTACAGCAGTGGATACGGAATATATTATTGCTGCTTGGAAAACGTCACTCAGGTGGTGTTTCTGGAGACGGTATTATTATTGATATTTAGACAGAATGTGAAAAAGCTCACACAGCTAGGTGGCAGTTGTTTGAAGAACACACTGGGCAAACAATGCCTGCAAGTGCACTACTATTGGTGCACTACTATGAAGAACAGCAAACAGCACTGGACACGTTAAAGAACAGTAAGATAAGTAAAATAAAAAAATATAAATAAATATTACTAGGAGCAGCACACCAGTCCCACTCCCCAACACAGCTAGACTAATAGCACTGGGCTTTTATAGTAGCAAAGTAAAAAAACAAAAAAGAAAATAAAAGCAGTCCTTACAAGGACTATTGGGTTATTACAGCAGTCAGCAGATGAGATCAGAAGCAGTGCCCACAGCAGCTACATACAGAGCACTGCAGTAGAAGGTAGATTACTAGTCAGCAAAGCTAACTAACCTAAACTCACTGTCCCTCAAATACCTGCAGAGTTCTGTCCCTACAATACAGAGCAGTATCAAGTAGATTACTAGCCAGCAAAGTTACTATCAACTGACCCTCAAATCACTAAACAGCTCTCTCCCTACACTAGCTCTTCCAAGCACACACAGGCAGAATGAAAAAACGCTGCAGGGCTTCAGTTTATATATGGAAGGGGAGTGGTCCAAGGGGTGTGGGGGTGGTCCAGGAGGGAGAACTTCCTGATTGGCTGCCATGTATCTGCTGGTCTGGGGTGAGAAGTCAAAAATAAGCGCCAGCTAAGGCGAACGTCGCGCGACGTTCGCGAACATTCGGCGGACGCGAACAGTCGATGTTCGCGCGAATTAGTTCACGGGCGAACAGTCCGCGACATCCCTAGTGCTATGCCAAGGGACCAAAGTGCATAAAAAGAGTGCATATGAATTTTCTTGGCTGCCAACTCATTTTTATACCGAAAAAAGCAATTGGACAGCACTCTGGTTAAAAAGATTTATTGTTTTGGGAACAACTCCCTTGAAGGAAATCTCCCTTGTGGGAATCAGTAATCCACATACATTTCCTCTACTGCAAATGCATTTCCATCAGCAAGAATTTAAACTGGTTCTTCACCTTTGAATTAACTTTTAGTATGATGTAGAGAGTGATATTCTGAGACAATTAGACATCGGTTTTCATTTTTTATTATTTGTGGTTTTTGAGTTATTTAGCTTTTTATTCAGCAGCTCTCCAGTCTATTTCATTGGCCTGGCCAAGCACTGATTTGAATAAGAGAGTGGAATATGAATAGAAGAGGGCTTGAATAAAAAGATGAGTAATCAAAAATAGCAATTACATATATTAGTAGCTTTATAGAGCATCTATTTTTTAGATGGGATCAGTGACCTCATTTTAAAGCTGGAAAAAGTAAGAAGAGAAATGCAAATCATTTTAAAAAGCTATAACAAATAATGCAGACCAATTGAAAAGTTGCTTACCATTGGCCATTTTATAACATGCTGAAAGTCAAATTAAAGAAAAACTATACCCCCGAACAATGTAGGTCTCTATAAAAAGAAAACAGCTCATATGTAAAACCCTGCTTCATGTAAATAAACCATATTCATAATAATATACTTTTTTAGAAGTATGTGGGTAATCCTAAATAGAAAATTGTCATTTAAAAATAAGGGCCACCCTCTGGGATTGTATGATTAACAGTGGACACAAACAAACCAAACAAACTAAAAACATGAGCCAATTAACAGACAGGGTTTTATCTTTTGCTTCCACATTTCTTCCTGTTACAGTTAGGGGCAAATTCATCAAGGGTCAAATAACGAGGGTTAATTAACGATTTGAAGGATTTTAATCCAACGATCGAAGGATTATCCTTCGACCAAAAAAATGTAGCCAAGCCTATGGGGACCTTCTCCATAGGCTAACATTGGGTTCGGTAGCTTTTAGGTGGCGAACTAGGGGGTCGAAGTTTTTTCTTAAAGAGAAAGTACTATCGAATGGTCGAATAGTCAAACGATTTTTAGTTCAAATCCTTCGTTTCGAAGTCAAAGTCGTAGTCGAAGGTCGAAATAGCCCATTCAATGGTCGAAGTAGCCAAAAAAACACTTCGAAATTCAAAGTATTTTTTTTTCTATTCCTTCACTCGAAGTTAATGAATTGCCCCCTTAGAGTTGTAGTATTTCTGGTCAGGTGATCTCTGAGGCAGCACACAGACCATCACTAGTGATGGGCGAATTTCTCCTGTTTCGCCGCGAATTTCAAGCGAAATTCGCTAAATGTCGAAGATTTCACAAAACTCCGATTTTGACTCCGGCATCAATTTGCGCTGGCGACCATTTAGCGACACCAGCGTCTGATTGTTTTTTTACGCTGGTGTACATTTTTTTGACGCCAGCAAAAATTCATCCCCAAATTTTCACGGCAGTTTTGTGAGTTTATTCCCTGGCGGCGAAATGAGGAAATTCACCACAAATTTGTCCCTGGCGAATAAATTTGCCCATCACTAACCATCACAAAATGGGGGTTCAAGGCAAGAGATGTAAAAGGGCAATATTTACGTAAATATATATTCCAGTTTGATAAGATTCTTTAATATGCCACTTAATTTGATATAAACTATTTGTTGCTTAAGTGTTCATTTTGGGGATATAGTTTTCCTTTAACCCACTAGTGTGCTGCCTTCTAGACTAAAGAAAAAGAAAACTTCAGGTAAGTATACAAATTTCAAGTTCTTTGTCCTTAAACAAACTTCAAATGCAGTACCCCTAGGCCCCCACGGCTCACAATCCTTGATCCAACCTGCATCTTCCACTGGGGACTGGGCATGTGGGAGATTCAAAAAACAATGCTAATGTGGTCAGGAGGTAGAATGGTGCCCTCCCAATTTTTGCCTGGGCCTTTTTGGCCTGCCCACAAATCCGTGCCTGTGGAGCAATATTTACATTACCTTTTATCCTCTCTGCAGGATAACTGGTTTGACTTTTTGCTACTGGCTACTTTTTTTTATAATAATTCTTATCATTCCTCCATTCATCAGATACCTTTAATTTGCCTGTAGGCCTCCTCCAGTCAGCATTTAGAGGAGCTTCTCATAGTTTGTGCCCCTGTCACTTCTTACCTAAGCAAGTAGAGCTAGGGAGTTCCTGAAATCTCAGTCTAGGAAGTTAACGTGATTCTACAATTAGTGTGTACAACTGGCTTGTCTGACCTGTTTTCTGCATGCCTGGTAGCATGTTCCCGATTAATCAATCCTTGTATGACATTGCCTGTTGTCTGATATTATTTCCTGTTCTCATTCCTGACTCAGTGTATCTCATGTTACAAGTGTATCGCCTGTCCAATGTCTTGACTGCCTCTGCAATAATACTTGGTCCCTCACTCATTCCCTTTTCAGTATATGACCCGGCCCTATTTCTCACTCCTTGTCCCCTGATTGCACCACAAGTGGCTAGTCACACTGTTCACTCTGCTGTAATTGATTTCCAAGCCAATTATCCTGACAAACAGTTCCTCTTCTTCACAGGGAAGTTGCTACAGCCTCTTTTGATACTTTTGATACTTTGTAACTAAATATGGCAGTGTACTTAGAATTTTGAATGATTTCTCAGGGCCACTTCTGAGTACTCATGCCAGGTGCATTGTATCTAATCTGGTAGCATGCCCAAATATCATTGTAGTAAACTTGAAGGTGCAATATATATCTATTATCTCCAGGGAAGGTTTTTTTGCTAACACTTACGCCCTAATAATTGGTGGCAACACATTCCTGGTGGGTTTATTTAGTGTTTAAATGTTTTTAGTAGATTTAAGTATGGTGATCCAAATAAACTTTATCTGGAAAACCCAGGTTGCAAGCTTTATACATAACAGATTATATACCTGCAGTGGCAATGACTGAAGAATGGAGGCTTACACAGGGTAAGTATGTTATTAACACTTTCATACATCCTAGAGCAGGGATCCCCAACCTTTACAACCCGTGAGCAACATTCAGAAGTAAAAGGAGTTGGGGAGCAACACAAGCATGAAAAATGTTCCTGGAGTACCAAATAAGGGCTGTGATTGGCCATTTAGTAGCCCCTATGTGGATTGTCAACCTACATTGAGGCTCTGTTTGGCAGTGCACCTGGTTTTAATGCAATAAAACTCACCTCCAAGCCTGGAATTCAAAAATAAGCCCCTGCTTTGAGGCCCCTGGGAGCAACATCTAAGGGGTTGGAGAGCAACATGTTGCTCGCGAGCTACTGGTTGGGGATCACTGTCCTAGAGAATGCAAAGCAAAAAGAAAAAAAAGTACCAAACACCAAGGAGCTGAATTATTGAAACCAATTTTTCAATTGAAAAACTGCAAATAATGATGACAAAATGAAATCATGTGAATATTTATCTTTAAATTTCAAACGGCTTAAAGGAATTGTTCAGTGTAAAAATAAAAACTGGGGGAATAGATAGACTGTGCAAAATAAAAAATGTTTCTAATATAGTTAGTTAGGCAAATATGTAATGTATAAAGGCTGGAGTGACTGAATGTCTAATATAATAGCCACAACACTACTTCCTCCTGTTCAACTCTCTTGGTTTACACTGACTGCTACATCAGACTTCGGGGAGGGGGGGCACATGGGTCATAACTGTTGCTTTTGAATCTGAGCTGAATGCTGAGGATCAATTACAAACTCACTGAACAGAAATGTCCCATGTGGCCCCCCTTCAAGTCACTGACTAACTCAGAGTTATAGAGCTGAAAAGCAGGAAGTTGGATTCTGGCTGTTTTATTAGACATCTGTTCATGGGGAGGGAACATTCAGTCTCCCACTTGGTGATTCAAATAACAAACCACACACATTGTCCAACTGAATAATCACATTCTCCAGAAGTATTTGTTTGTGAAAAAATCTCAGTGCATTCCATACTGCCTTCAACTCTCTGTAGTTTGAGGATGCTACCTTCTCCTTCTGTGATCACAAACCCTGCCTAGGTGGGCTTCTCACCCTTTGATTGATGCGTCTGTTATAACAGTCTCTGCAGTCGGATACAAAAATCTCTTTCTTCTATTTAGATTTTTTGGTCATTTTAGTGTTGATTTCATTCTGGGTGAAACTCCCATCCTTTTGTCTAGACCTAATGATTTCCAATTCCAAGTTTCAGAGTCATAAGTCGAAAAAAAGATCTCAGCTGTGCTTTTTCCCTATGGCTGCAGTCATGTGACCAAGAGTTCTCATAGCGTAATGGATGGAAATACATTTTCTTTTCCAATTACTCTTTATCTCCTAAATAAGAGTAGTTGCCTTTTCCTCTGGCAGGAATATTTCATGTGATAAGAATCTATCAAGGCCCCAAAGAATGTTACTGAGGTAGATGGATGCAGACTGGATTTTCCTCTGTTGACAATCCAGCTGTGACTTTCTAAAAATCCTAGGGTTTAATATAAGTGACTCTCTATTTCTTCTATGTTGGAGACTTTTAGAAGCCAGCTATCCAAAAAAGGACTATGAAGATGCCTTCTTTCCTTAATGCTGCTACTAGAACAACTATAATCGTCTATAAACTCTTGGGGCGGAGGTGATCCTGAATGGTAAAACTCTGAACTGCAGATGGCTGATTTTGTTGTCTAACAACTAGGGATGCATCGAATCGACTATTTTGGATTTGGCTGAAAGATTTGGCCGAATACCGAACCAAATCCTAATTTGCACATGCAAATTAGGGATGGGAAGGGGAAATTTCTTTTACTCCCTTGTTTTGTGACAAAAAGTCACGCTATTTCCCTCCCCGTCCCTAATTTGCATATGCACATTAGGATTTGGTTCGGCCGGGCAGAAGGATTCAATGTCCTAAATATATTGATAATGGGTTGAGTTTTGAGAATCTCTTGTATTTGTCTATATGAATTTTCTGGCCACAGACTCATTGCACCCCCGCCTAATGGGTTTAAAGATGTGGTGAACGCAACTTTCCCTTGTTTTAGTTTATACAGGAGCAGTGACCAGCTCCATGTTGTAGCTCCCAACCTTTTCCAGCTATAGCCTGGCGTCAGAAATCCAACTTCCATTTTTTGAGTCTATGGACTTGATTCCTCTTCTGTCTCTGTCAAAATATGCAGATATAGACTGTTTCATCTCAAATATTCTGTTTGTCAGTCCATATCTGGACTGGTTAGCTCTATGCGACTTGCTTCTGGATCTCTGACAACAAAAAGATCTCTTAACCCCCCCTATAAGTATTAAAAGCAAGTATTACCTTTTCCAACTTGTAAACTTTCAGCTTAACAGTGTCAGATAGGAAATCTGTAGCAATCTGTATATGTATGAGACTCCAAAAGCTCATCTCTAGGCATCCCTGTGTCAATAACAGGAACTGCCACTATGGATGGTATGACCATTCCTGCTGCTGCCATACAGTATAAGATCTTCAGAATGCAGTGGCAACTCTTCTATCCATAGACTCTTTAAAGTAACAGTAACATCAAAAATGAAAGTGTTTTAAAGTAATAACAATATAATGCAGTGCTGCCCTGTACTGGTAAAACTGCTGTATTTGCTTCAGAAACACTACTATAGTTTATATAACTAAGCTGCTGAGTAACAATGGGGGCAGCCATTCAAAGGAGAAAAGGCCCAGGTTACACAGCAGATACGCTCTGTAGAACATAATGATGTTATTTGTTATCCACTATTTAACTATCCACTATTTAACCTGTGCCATTTTTCAATTGTTTCTGTTCCTTGTGTTAACATAAAATCTTTAATATAGTGATAATGGGTGCAGAGGACCTCTTTGTCTATATGAATTTTGTGGTCACAGCCTCATTGTACCCCCGCCAAAGGTCCCATTTTTTGTTACTGCTAATGAAAGTAAGTGGAGAAACACTGACTTCAATCTCATGAATTCCTATCTGTATTTGCATTGGCCTGTGTTCAGATATACACAGCAGCAAAATCACATACTTTTTTGTGTTTTCTGTGTTAAAATTCACTCCATATGTGTGCAACTGGCCAACACTGTGCCTGCTAGGGGTAGGACTACACGGATGATTTCCATGTGATCCGACGCTCTGCACAAAAACGCAGGCGTCAAATCGGATGCAACGGAAATAAAGTAAGTCAATGCATTGTTGAATGAAGTTTTTGCACAGCGCATCGGATCACACAGAAATCCTCCGTGTAGTCCTATCCTAGTACAGATACATGAAGAAGCATATGAGAGCAGAATGGCTGTTTCTCAACCTATACAGTATTTATATGCAAGTGGAGAAACAGCCTCATGTGGCAGTAGCCATAGGTGGTGAGTTTTGTTTTTATAAATTTCAATTTGATACACCTCAAAAAGTTGTGACAAATCAAATTCTCTTGAACAGTGGAAAAAAATTAATTTACTTTAAATTGTATTTAGCAATATTTTAAATTCACACCACCAATTCTCTTTTCCAATAGTCTGGAGTATTTGAATCTATATATATATATTAATAAACAGTGTGGAGTAAAAAAAAAAAAAAAGGACAGTATATGTAACAATGTGAAAGAAAAGGGAGTGTGTGCAATTTATAAAAATACAACTGGCAACAGCTACACCGGCAAACACATGTAATGTAATATTATGAATAAAACAGGATGCACAAGCCTAATATAAAATATATTAGGCTTATGTTACTGTATATGTGAAATTGAAAGAGCAGAAGCTTATGGTCACACTTTTATTAAATATTAATCTCTTATTACATAGTTCTATTTTAAAAGGGCAAATGCACTCCAGCTACAGCAGGATTACAAGCTTTATTAATATACTGATAATTGCAGCTCAGTATTGTCTGCACTTGCAAACTCTACAGGAAGACAGGGGTTAAATGAAGTTTAGAGGATGGGTTGCATTTTTAAAAGCTTTATTTTTGTTTATGGGATCAACAAAAATCTATTTCATTTGTACAGAAAACAGTAGACAATATCAGGTTATAAATGCAAACACAAGAAAGCATATGATTGATTGGCTATCTGGACACTGCTGCTTTAAAACCACCAGATCATAGGGAAAACCAAAAAACAAAGAATATTACAATTTCAGCATTCAATAAAGATATTTGAAAGAAGTTCCCTGTAGCTGGTGATACTTTCATATTGATTTGCATTGCCAACAATATATTGTATTTTAAATCATCACACAAAACCTAAAACCATTACAAATAATGAGATTGTAATTAAAGGGACCTGTCACCCAGACATAAAAATCTGCCTAATAAAAGTCCTTTTCAAATTAAACATAAACCCCACTTTTTTATTAAAATATTCATACCTGTTATAAAGGTATTTAAAACATCTCTTTATTTGTGGGCATGGGAATCAGGTCCTCCATTCTGGCACATAAACAAGATTTAAGTATGATACAAAATGGTGCCTGCCTGCTTGATGTGAATGTGAAGGAAACAAAATGTAAATAGTTTAAATAGAAACACAAATTGGAATAATTCCTTAGGATGACAGTTACCCTTTAAATGTAATTTTCAAAAATGTTAAAGATGCACACATCTAAAACAGCTAATTTCAAAATAATTAACCTTTTATGCACTGTAGCAGAGACTATTTTGTGGGCATAGGAACAGTATCTCTCTGTGTAAATTAGGCACATTCACAGCAACAGGACAGTAGAACAAAGGAGAACAGAAACAATGCATCCTCCTCACTTAGTCTGTAGGGCAAGTAAAACGTAAAAACATTAAGGCTGTGGTGCATATCGCGTATTTCCCACTGGTGTTTTGGGTGAAAAAAGCTTTATGTGTTTCCCACTGAATAAAAAAAGGGAAGTTGCAGTGGTGGATTACACACTTTTCTACAGGCTGCAATTTTTTGTTTGTGACTGCAAAACATGTACCACCAGCCTTAGCCTGCAGTTCCCCTTCCAAATATTACTTTAATCTCTGCTGCTTTCAGAGTAGAGAAACAGTAATGGCTTTTTTAATTTCCTATTACTTTTACATTTTGACCATTTTTAATTTAAGTTTAAAATGTAATTTTCCATGACCTTCTCAAGTTTCCTGGGGCAGTTCAGTAAGGGGGGCTACTATTAAAATAGTAAACAATTAAAATTTAGTTGATAACATTTTTTAACTAAGCATAATCCCTCAGTTATTAAAGGCAGCTTTTACACCCGATACATTTGTTGGTATGATTCCTCTGATGCGGCTAAGAAATGTATCAGCTAGCTAAAACAGCAAAGAGTCTGCATCTGGCTTACTAAACTGTTACCTGGAAACACCAGAAGGAGGAAATTTACATTTGAAATAAAAATAAGAAATGTCCTTTTTCCTGGTGTACAATTGAATGAAAAAAGCATTTTAAAGTTAAACTTACCCCTTTTACCCCTTTAAGAAACCAAAGAAAACTGAAACACCCCAAGGCATATATATGTATATATATATGTGTGTGTGTGTGTGTATATATATATAAATATATATATATATATAAAAACACCAAAACTAGTCTCTCGCACACCTTCGTAGGATCAGGTACCAGGTGCTGCTGCCATGTCAATTATTCAGATATCCATTGGTAGTTAGCAGTGCACACTGGAATTTTTTAAAAGGTTTAATTTATCAAGTATTAAAATGTTTTACATGTATCGACTTTTCGGTCTGAGTCTTGGGCCGTTCTCAAGATATATATATATATATATATATATATATATATATATATATATATATATATATATATATATATATACAGTAGAACCCCCATTTAACGTTTTTCAGGGGACCAGAAAAAAATGGTGTAAAATCCAGGAAAATGTGAAATCAGGGATATGTTTTATACATAATATATAGGTGGGAACATAAAGCAACAATATAAAATGAGGGAAAACTTAAAATCAGGGGATGTAAAAATGGAGGTTCTACTGTATATATAATATTTCTATATAGTTATTAAAGTATACTGGATATCCAATTTGCGAAAATTATATTGCATTGGGTGGGAGCATTTACAATATAATTAAAATTGATTGATTCATTAGAATAGGGTTAAGTATACTGGATTTCCGATTATATTGCGTTGGGAGCATTTAATTAATCTAATTAAAATAAACTATGTTGATTCATTAAGACAGAGGTATGGGCATCTACCACATTCTCTGCTTTGAGCTTCAAGCTACATTTTCTGCATTACAGCGTAAGAGTTGTATGTGCAGAAGACAATGTACAGTTTTATTGGAAATAAAAAGTTTTAGTAGAATACAAATCTCCCCTATTGATTAGCGCTGGCTCCTCCCTTGTGCAGCACTTTGCTTCATCCCTTTAATGATCAGCATGACTCCAGCAATTATCCCAATGATTCCAACTGCCAGCCCTAAAGCACAGATCGCATTTTGATATGCCTCTGAGATGGGTGTTGGGACATCATGTTCTGTGGGAAGAGAAACAGATGAATATAAACACAACATAAACACAAGTGAAATCCCATTTTAACAAAATAATAGGAATGTAAATGCAATAAACCAGAATGTAAACCCTTTAACCAAAAATGCTAATACTTAAAATACCATTAATAATACATAACACCTGTTGAGATCTCAGATTTTCAAGATAATGGATCTTTTTGTAATACATAAAGCCTACTAAACGACTAGCAGGATTGTTTTGCCATCAGAATTAATTCATGGAACTAAGATTCTATCATCTACAAGGCAGGGCTGTATTTTGTTCTGGTGCTGCTCTAGGTACTGGACCTCTTTGGGTTCATCATAGGCTTAAGTGACACCACAACGTACTGCTCTTGATTGTGACGTCACCTCCACCCACATTAGATATCCCCATGGGTCTTCCTTGAGATCTTTGTCAATATATATATCATAAAATAATATATATATATATATTACTTATAATTCACAGATCCACAGAATGCAGAATTAATCACAGTATTAATCACAGTACATTAGAAGGAAGTGAATTCAAGATGGAAGTAAGTGGGACTCCCAGATATACAAAATTAGAATAAATAACATTCCATTCCATATAAGTAAGGTATACAAATTAGTTCCACTCATTAATCCCATAAAGTCCCTAAATTAGGTAACTAGCTTTCAGCGGTGTAACTACACAGCACAAAACTGACAGGTCTGACTTTTTTGTATGATAATCAACACAACCTCAGTTGCTAAAAACCAATGTATCCCAATTACATCAGAAAATGGAAACATTGCAAAAGCCTCATTTACAAACAGAAGTGCAATGACACTCACTAACAATATCCAAGATGGTGAGCTCCTGTGCACAGTTTTGAAGGCCTGGATATCTACTGTTACAGAGTTGCTGAACGTTTAGTCTGGTGCAGTAAGTTCAGTGTATAAAATATAGGCATTTATAGTTATATTCATTTTTAGGGTTTAGTTCTCCTTTAAAGTGGTTGTTCAGTTCAGTTGTTTTCAGATTATTCACTAGAAATAGACTTTTTGTAGGTTGCTTTTCGTGTTTTATTATTTATCCCTTTTCCTAAATTTATGTTTAACGTTGAATTTTCCTGTATCTAGCAGTCTCGCAGCTCATTCATTCAGGTGCAGATTCAGAACTGTTACAATTTTAAAACATTTAGTTGATACATTGCTCAGCAGCATCTGTGGAATATTAGCAAATATTGTATCAATTCTAACAGCTGCCCTTAAAGACGTAAAACTTTTTTTTTTACTATCTGTCATATTGCTCTTGTTGGACTATAACGCTCTACACTTCAAGTTGAACACACTTTGTAAATTTTTAAAGACTAATTTGATATTTCTATTATTGAATTTACCATACCATTTGTTCAGAGCGTTTTAGATCAACACCACAGATGTGGTTAATCAATTAAGATGCAAGTGCAAGCAACTGGCCAATAAATACAGAACATTTTATCACTAATTAGCAAATATTGTGACAAACTTGTGATTACATTGCAGATGCCTACACACTGGCTCCTGCTTCTCTGTAACTGTCACGGCATGTGCAGCTGCTCCTCTCCAAAGTCAAAATTTTTTCTAAGTCCCAAAAAACGCTGGCATGTTTTCTACATTATGGATGATAGGCTGATAAAGATCGAAATTTTTTTCGGGGCTCCCCTCCTTCCCCCCTACATTTCCTGACTCATGGCAACTTACCTAGACAGTGGGCACATGTGTAGGGCAAAATAACATTTTTATTTGATGTTTTGAAAGTTTTCTAGGCATTTGTTGTGCTGATACGTATTCCTCCATTGAAATTTGAATTTGGCGCTCTATGCAAATTAACCTTCGCTAGCGTAACTTCGCTTCACTTAGCGAATCAACGCTAGCGCAACTTCGCAACCTTACGCTACCCCTGTGCGCAACTTCGGATTTTAGTGAATTTGCGGAGCGCTGGCGAAACTACGCCTGGCGAAGTGTGGCGAAGTGCGGCGAAGTTGCGCCTGGCGCAACTACGAATCTTAGTGAATTTGCCCCAAGGAGAGATCTCAGAAGAGAAGGGGTGGGGATTCAAGATTGATCAGGAAGTACGTGAAATGAGCTGGAGGTTTCAAATGATTATGCACAAACCACAGCAGGCTGAAGGCTGGAACTAAGGTAGGTTATTCTAGGGGACTTATTACAGCAATAGGGATAGTAAAAAAAGTTTACTTCTTTAATGAAACTCAGGGATTCTGCTCAGCAGGGCCAAAGATAAAATGTTTCAATTTAGAACAGTTTACAGTGACATCCCAGGGCTGCTTTAGAATGAAAAAAACCCCATGAAAAATGAAAGTTGAAACATCAATATTATACAGTCACAGATAGAAGATAGAAAGTCAGTTGAAAAAGGTCTTTATTTCTGGTGAACTATCTGAAAACAACTGAACAGAAAAAAAGTGTTGAAAGATAAACAATCCCTCTGAAAGTTTATGAAATGCATTTAGTAGACTTTAAGTATGGTGATCTTAATTACAGAAAGCCCAGATTCTCTGGAAAAATGTAGATTGCAAGCATTCTGGATTATAGATCTCATACCTGTACATTTTTTACATACAAGCAGGTTGTCAATATTACGTCTGAGAAAAAGAGAAATTTGTATTAGATTTCCAAAGATTTGCTTTTCATGACCATCCTTTTTGGTGGAAGTTGCATTTTCCATTTTATCAGAAACTGAAATGGGTGAATGTAATATGTTTTGGTAGAGCAAAAACGTTTACAAAGACCATTGCAAATGCTGGCAACCATGTTTGCAGCCATTTTGACCTCAACGACCAAATGGCTTTTGCAAACATTTCAGTGTAATAAAATCTCGCAATCGCAAAGCATATTTTGATACAAATATTTAATGAAACACCAGAGCAGGTGTTAAAGTTAATCTTTGCTGTGCAATGTAATATTGGCAGAGCTAAATATTTGCAAAAACAGCATTTTAAACATTGCTTGTAATTTTTTTTTTTTTGCATTCCCCCATAGACTATTAGAAGAGAAATGTGTTTACTTTACTGATCTGTACTATAGTTCCTGTTTCTCAGGGATACCTTAAAGACTGATTTTATTTAGATAATTTTTATTAATGTCCATAACACAGCCGTGCCTTTATTACCTATACTGTTTATTCTGCTTCACATACTTACTCCAGATACGCCTTGTGGGTTTCTCTAAGCCCCAGTGCTCCACTTCACATGTGTAAATATCATGTTCATTTGGTATAAAAGCCAAGTAATGAAGTCTACGGTAGGTGAGGTCCTGTGCAGGCAGGAAGCTTGTCTCGCTAAATCCATCGGAAATTTTTTCTCCATTTTTAATCCAGGTTGTGTTCATCACAGGAGGAAAAATGTTCTTTACACAACAGATTAGGATGTTGGGTTCTCCCAGTATTACAGGCTTTGTGGAATAGACATTGACCAAAGGAGCAACTGCAAATAAAAACTTACATTAGTCTTCCTTCTGCTAAAATTAAAACTATTTATAAATCATGTAATAGTAACATATTTTTTAGATTTTTTTTTCAATAATCTTTATTGAAGTTTCAACAATTACAAGTTGACTTGCAAGCATATATTCATATATATATATATATATATATATATTCATATATATATATATATATATATATATATATATATATATATATATATATACACTTTAGAAAATACATGTCAACATTTTATATCCACATTACAGGAAAAAAAAAGGAAAAAGAACAAAATATCTGTAACATTCAAACTCCGCTGAAGAGAAAGACATAGATAAAATAAACAGATATATGTTCCTATCATAAGTCGGTTGTTTTTATTTACTTATTCCATGCATTGCACATTCACAAATACACAATTATACAAGAGATTGGTGTACTGGGTCTTGATATTCCTGTAACGATCGCCGCCCGGAGCAGGCCCAGGAGCTCCGGGCGGCGCGTCCTCTCCTGCCGGCGTCGCTCCCAAAATGGCGGCGCCCATGGCCGCCACGTGGGTAAGCGGCGCCGGCGCGATGACGTCAGTGCGCCAAATTTGAATAAAAAGACATTTTAGACGCCAGAATGGCGCCCAAGTATAGGATAACTTTCCCAAAGCATATCCTGGGTTTCCTGTGTGCCTTATTGCTATTTCTTGTTCCTGATTTGAATCCTGACCCTTTGCCTGGACTTTGGACTTTGTTGTATTCTGCCTGCCCGTGAACTCTTGCCTGGATCCTGACTATTCTTCGTTTAACCCTTTGGACACCGCGACCTTGTTCCCTCAAGAGGGCTTCCTCCTTGATCCTGACAACCTCCCTGGAGGGAGCTCCCGGCTCCCTGACATTATACTTGGGCTATGGATCCTACTGAGGAAGCTACGCCTGATGTTGGACGAGCGCTCCACGGACTGGCATCCTGCATGGAGGATTATGAAGCCCAGCAGTACCGCATTGGTCAGGCACTTGATACCCTCCTCTCTCGGATGCCGCCAGCACCCCCTGCTCCCCAAGCTGCGGTAAATCCTTCCTTGGCGGCCGCTTCGTCCACCACAGGTTCCTTGTCAAGTGAGCCTCGCATTCCGCCTCCTCCTCACTTCAGTGGGGACCCACAAGCCTGCAGAGGTTTCGCTACACAGTACCAGATCCAGTTCGAGTTCCAACCCTCGCACTTCCCCAATGAACGTTCCAAGGTGGGGTATGTGATGTCTCGTTTGGTGGGCAAACCGCTTGAGTGGGCAACATCTCTTTGGGAGAAGAATTCTCCGCTGACTTTTGATGCCAAGGCCTTTCTTCAAGCATTTCGTACTGTGTTTGATGCCCCGGGTCGGGTCACTAATGCTCCTTCTCGTCTCTTGCAACTCCGGCAAGGAAACCGCAGTGTCAATGAGTATGCTATTGACTTTAGAACTTTGATGGCTGAGACTTCCTGGAACGACGATGCCTATAAGGCCGTATTCTATCAAGGTCTGTCTATTCGCATTAAAGATGATCTTGTCCCCAGGGAGTTCCCTGACCTGCTGGAGGATCTGATCGCACTTTCTATTAAGGTGGACACTCGGCTCAGAGAGCATCAAGTAGAGAGGGAGCGCTGTAAAAAATTTCAGCCTTTGCTTGCACCTCGCTTCCAGAGACCCCTTCTGCATACTCCTGTTACTCAAGCCTCCCCTTCTCCTCCGGAGGAACCAATGCAAGTTGGAAGGGCTCATCTATCCGAACAAGAAAGACTCCGTAGACGAATGGCTGGCTTATGTCTGTATTGTGGCGGACAGTCTCATTTTGCGAACTCTTGTCCGGTGAAGCCCACGAGTTCTGTTCCCCGAGGTATATCTAGGGTAACTCATGTAGGGGGCATTACTCCAAAGTCTCAAGAGAACACTCACAGGTTTCTCCTTCCATTACAGATTCGCCTAGCCTCTAAGACAATCGTTGGCTCTGCTTTCATTGACTCTGGAGCCGCTGGGAACTTCATGGACGCTCAATTCGCCAAACACATGGAAGTTCCCTTATTCCCATTGTCTACTCCTCTCCGTGTCATTGCCATTGACGACAGACCCCTGGAGGCTGAATTTATCTCCATGACGACTGGGGAATTGCCTGTGCAGGTTGGGATGCTGCATAAAGAAAGACTTTCGTTCCTAATTATTTCCTGCCCATCCGTTCCAGTTGTTTTGGGTCTCCCTTGGCTGCGCCTGCATAATCCCTCCATTGATTGGACCGCAGGACAGATTTCCCGTTGGAGCCCATTTTGCCAGCAGCACTGTCTTCCTGCTGAACCCCTCCAGAGGGTGAATATCTCTTTGTCGGATCTGAAGTCTCTACCCCCCTTCTACAAGGAATTTGCTGATGTATTCTGTAAGAAGTCTGCAGAATTCCTTCCTCCACATCGACAATACGATTGTCCTGTCGATCTCCTGCCTGGAACCATGCCCCCTAGAGGTCGTACTTATCCTCTCTCTCCAGCGGAGACCACTGCCATGAAGCAGTATATCCAAGAGAATCTCCAGCGGGGGTTTATTCGCCCTTCCACTTCTCCTGCTGGGGCTGGATTCTTCTTCGTGAAAAGAAGGATGGAGGCCTACGTCCTTGCATCGACTACCGGGGTCTTAATAAGATTACCGTTAAGAACCGGTACCCCTTGCCCTTGATTGCCGAACTCTTTGACCAACTGAAGGGGGCTAAAATCTTCACTAAGTTGGATCTCCGTGGGGCGTATAACCTTATCCGCATCCGGGAGGGTGACGAATGGAAGACAGCATTCAACACTCGGGACGGGCACTATGAGTACCTTGTAATGCCCTTTGGTCTCTGCAATGCTCCCGCTGTCTTTCAAGAATTCGTGAACGACATTTTCCGGGATCTCTTGGGAAAGTTTGTGGTCGTGTACCTTGATGACATCCTGATTTTCTCCAAGGACCTTACAAGCCATCGTTCCCAGGTGAAGGAAGTACTCTCTCGTTTGAGGAAGAACTCTCTCTTTGCCAAACTGGAGAAATGTGTGTTTGAAGTGTCCAAGATCCCTTTTCTGGGCTATATCATCTCCCCAGAGGGTTTCGAGATGGATCCTGTGAAAGTGTCAGCTATCCAAGAGTGGCCCCTACCACTGAGCACTAAGGCAATCCAGAGATTCATTGGTTTTGCCAACTACTACCGGCAATTCATTAAGGGATTCTCTTCTCGTATTGCTCCTATCCTGGCCCTCATCCGAAAAGGGGGTAAACCCAGCTCATGGCCTCCGCCTGCTGTAGAAGCCTTTCAATCCTTGAAGGATGCCTTCACTTCTGCTTCGGTTCTCCGCCATCCTGATCCAGAGTTACCTTTCTTCATCGAGGTAGATGCTTCTGAAGTTGGAGCTGGAGCTATCCTGTCCCAAAGACACCCCTCTGATGGGAAGCTGCACCCATGTGCGTATTTCTCTAAGAAGTTTTCTCCAGCAGAACAAAATTATGATGTAGGAAATCGAGAACTCCTGGCTGTTAAGCTTGCCTTAGAAGAGTGGCGTCACCTCCTTGAAGGTTCGTTGATCCCAGTCACGATCTACACGGATCATAAGAATCTTGAGTTCATTCAATCTCTCAAGAGGCTGAATCCCAGACAAGCAAGGTGGTCTCTCTTCTTCTCTCGATTTAACTTTGTCTTGACTTTTCGCCCTGGCTCCAAGAATCGGAAAGCCGATGCTCTGTCTCGAAGTTTCACTCCGGTGGATCGTACTCCTGAGAGATTAGAGCCTATTATTCCTCCTGTCAAGATCATCGCTTCATTGTATCCTCAGTTTGCTGATCAAATCCTGGCTGGTCAATCTTCTGCCCCTCCTGATACCCCCATTGGAATGGGATTCGTGCCTCCTGAACTTCGTCTGCCTATCCTGCAACAGACTCATAGCTCCAAGCAGGCAGGACATCCTGGTCCTGCTAGGACTCTTGAACTTTTACGACGTCAAGTCTGGTGGCCGACTATTTGTAAAGATGTCAAAGACTTTGTTGCTGCTTGTACCGTTTGTGCCACTTCCAAGTCTAGCCATTCTCGCCCTAGCGGGTTACTACAGCCGTTGCCTGTTCCCTCTCGTCCTTGGACGCATTTGGCAATGGATTTCATTGTTGAACTTCCTCCCTCCAGTGGGAATACCGTGATCTGGGTGGTCACTGATCGCTTCAGCAAGATGGCCCACTTCATCCCTCTACGGAAGCTTCCATCTGCAGTGGAGTTGTCACAATTGTTCATCCAGTTCATTTTTCGCCTACATGGCTTCCCGGCCGAGATCGTTTCTGACAGAGGGTCCCAATTCACTGCAAAGTTCTGGCGTTCCCTGTGCAAAGATCTGGGTATTAATCTTCATTTCTCCTCAGCTTACCATCCCCAGACGAATGGAGCGGCTGAGCGAGTGAACCAAGCCTTGGAACAGTTTTTGAGAAACCACGTTTGCCCTTTGATTGGTCTGATCTCCTCCCGTGGGCGGAATTTGCTCATAACAATGCCTGCCACACTTCCACTGGAAGGTCCCCATTTATGTCGGTGTATGGTCAACATCCTCAAGCCTTCCCACAAGACTTTGTGTTGTCCGATGTTCCGGCCGCTGATGACCATGCAGCCCACATGTCTGCTATTTGGGCCGCAAAGTCCAACCTGGAGTCCAACCTGGAGAAGAGTGCTCTGGTTCATAAGACGTTTGCAGATCGTAGACGTAGACCCTCTCCTCCCTACAAGGTAGGTGATAAAGTCTGGTTGTCTTCCAGGAACATTCGGTTGAAGGTACCATCTCCTAAGTTGGGTCCGAGGTTCGTGGGTCCTTTTTCCATCCTGGAGGTGATCAATCCCGTGGCTGTCAGACTTCAGCTTCCCCCTGAGATGCGAATTCCCAACGTGTTTCATGTCTCCTTGTTGAAACCCGCCACCTCCAACCGCTTTTCCGTTGTCCAGCCTCCTCCTCCTACCACCTCTGTGGATGGCCAACAAGAATATGAGGTGGAAAAGATCCTTGACTCCAGGATCTCCAGGGGCTCTCTTCAGTAACTCATCAAGTGGAAGGGCTTTGGCCCTGAAGAATGCTCCTGGGAAGGATGCTCTGATGTCCATGCTCCTCGTCTGGTGAGGGAGTTCCATTCTAAATTTCCCCAGAAGCCAAGTCCTGGTGGTCCGGAGGCCCCCCGTGAGGGGGGGGTACTGTAACGATCGCTGCCCGGAGCCCAGGAGCTCCGGGCGGCGCGTCCTCTCCTGCGGGCGTCACTCCCAAAATGGCAGCGCCCATGGCCGCCACGTGGGTAAGCGTCGCAGGCGCGATGAAGTCAGTGCGCCAACGTCGGCGCAAGGACGTCAATGACGTCACAAAGGCGCCAAATTTGAATAAAAAGCCATTTTAGACGCCAGAATGGCGCCCAAGTATAGGATAACTTTCCCAAAGCATATCCTGGGTTTCCTGTGTGCCTTATTGCTATTTCTTGTTCCTGATTTGAATCCTGACCCTTTGCCTGGACTTTGGACTTTGTTGTATTCTGCCTGCCCGTAAACTCTTGCCTAGATCCTGACTATTCTTCGTTTAACCCTTTGGACACCGCGACCTTGTTCCCTCAAGAGGGCTTCCTCCTTGATCCTGACAACCTCCCTGGAGGGAGCTCCCGGCTCCCTGACAATTCCACTTTGGCCTTCCATGGTTCTGATTACAACATGAGCTGTCACTGATATCTCTGTAGCTCAGCCAGGGTGACCAAATGTTCAGAAACAAAGTTTGTCCTTAATCATATAAGATAGCTTCTATATTACCATAACATTGTCTACTTTATGTTTTACCATATTAAAATCTAATGAAGAGGTGCGCCAAGACCGAGCTATAACTTGCTTAGTGGCGCTAAATATCGCCATTATGAGCTTCATTTGAGGGTTAGTGACATTTTCTATTGGTTTATTAAACAGCACCTCATATGGATTCTTTTTCAAAGGGATGTTAAAAACATTATCAATCATTGTATAGATTCTGGTCCACAACCTTTTACTATAGGGCACCTCCACCAGATATGACCCATCGTGCCCAATTGATTACATCCTCTAAAGCAATTTGGTGATTGACCTAGGAACCATTTGGCGAGCTTTACAGGCACCATATACCATCTCAATAAAACTTTGAAGGAGGTTTCCTGAATGGATGCATTAATTGAACATTTAGTAGGCTGTAGCAAAATCTCGTCCCAGACCTCCTCAGATTGTGGATCCCCCAATTCCTGGTGCCAGTCATTAATATATTTCAAATGCAAAACTGGAATGGTTGAGATCAAGTCTTTATATATTAATGAAACACTTTTGGGACCCAGAGGTTTTGAAATACATATATGTTCAAATAGTGTCACAGGGGAAGCCTCATTATCCTTTCCCTTTAATAAAGTAGATACATAATGGTGATTTTGTGCTAAACGGAATATTTCCTCTGGGGGAACCTTAAATTTTTCCTTTAATGTCGTAGGCGAGGGCAATGCACCCATTTTAGTCAAATGCCAAATCCTGGACACCCCCGCACGATGCCACCACTCAAAATTGTCTATTACTCCAGGAGGGAAGGCAGGATTAAGGGTCCATCCTAGTAAAGGGGCATGTGAAGATTTGAGTTTATACCATTTATTAGTCTGTTCCCATAATCCTATAGCTTGTTTTAAAACCTGATTAGTTATTTTAGATCTTAAAGTTTTAGGAATCCATAGCAAGTTAGCAAGAGAGCAGTTTCTCAATTCAGCTCCTTCCAGTGTTTCCCACTGAGGAGGCATGTGTGTAATGTGCCACTTAGCTATATGGCTTATCTGAGCAGCTATGAAATATTTCTTAAAATCTGGGACCCCCAGACCTCCCCTGGTATTATGACAGGACATATACTTCTTGGGTATTCTAGGTTTGATCCGGTTCCATATAAATTCGTAACAGTTTTTTTCCAGAGAGCGGAAAAATACAGGTTCCGGGACCAGTGCTGAAGTGGACAGTTAAAAAAGAACTCTGGGCAATATTATCATTTTGATAGCCTGAATCCTGCCCATCCACGAGATCAGGGGATCATTCCATCTTATAAGGGTTTGGCGTATTTGGTGAAGCAAACCAGGGTAATTTGCTTTATTTCAAGAGTGGAGGGAGTTTGCTAAATTTATACCTAAATTTTTCCCAGGTAAAATCAAAATTTAGCTTAATTAATTTAACTTGTGGATGGGGAATATTAATGTTTAATGCCCTCGATTTCGAGGAATTGATGACCAATCCCCTTAGCATTCCAAAGTCTTCAAGGGTCTTATACACATTTGGCAGGGTAGTTAACGGCCTAGTAATGGACAGTATATATTTTTTAGACTTTAAAAACCCAGTACAATTGTTTTAAAAACAACATGGATCTATCTTGTATTAGTTATTAACAAGAACAATTTGTCACAACCATTCACAAGCCAGAAAAAAACGCTCTAAATACCAAGCAATTATTAATGTTGTATTAAAGGAGAACTAAACCCAAGCACATTTCACCCCTTCCACTTCTCCTCGCTCCAAGCTCCCTGCAACATCTATTCATGTCAAAACTGATTCAGGAGGTAGATACAACTGCACATGCTCCTGCAAGATCCGTGTTGGTGAACTAACAAAAGAGCAGGGGGGCAGTGGAGGAGGCTCAGGGTGGGTTAGGGTTTATCCCAAATAACCCAATTACATGCAAAATTCCAGAATATAAAAAATAAGGATTTTCTAAACAATCAGTGGTAATGACATTCAGTGGATAGTAGAATCTTCAAAATATAGATAGTGTTTGTAAACTTTCATGGCTGACATTGGCTCCTGCAAACAATATGCACTGGCTATGTTATATGCATCTTTACAAAGATTAACTATTCTAATTATTTATGCCATGAGTCTTCTGAATATAAATCTGGACTATAGAGACCCCCCAAAATATGTAAAACATCCAAACCTTCATTACACTTCATTAGCCCATCCAACAAAACATACTGGGGCCCAATACTAGCAAGAGGCAGTAACCCATTGCAGCCAATCCATGATTAGTTTTGTTAGCTGCAAGTATAATAACATAGCGAACACTTGATTGGTTGCCATGAGTTACTTCCCAGGTACAAATTTCCCCAGATGTCTGTTTGTTTACATTATAAAAGTCCTTTAGGGCTCTTACAGACAAGCTTTTTTACCTGTGCCCCCCTGCGTTCCAGTTTCATGCGTTCAGCCACAGGGGAGTGCAGGAGTAGACACGCAGAATTCTTTTCAATGTGGCTGTACTCACACAGATGCGTGTAAGCGCCGAACGCAGGTTGGGACGCAGCATGTTGCATTTTACCTGCGTTCGGCGCTTACACACGTCTGTGTGAGTACAGCCACATTGAAAAGAATTCAATGCATCTACTCCTGCACTCCCCTGTGGCTGAACGCATAAAACCGGAACGCAGGGGAGTGCAGGTAATAACGCTTGTCTGTAAGAGCCCTTAAAGATGCTGGCCCCATTATATTTTTAGAAATTTTATAGTACAAACTGCTAAAAATCAGAAGGTTTACAAAATCAAAACTTGCATTTTACAAAATATTCAACATATTTTGGGGTACAAAGACACACAAGATGTTTTTATGGGCCAGTGCCAGTATTGTTGAACAGTTCACATAATAGTCAGTAGCAGCAGCGGCATAACTACAGTGCACTGGGCCCCTGCAAAAAAATCCTAGCACACTCTGATCCCCATCCTCCTGCCCACTTCCTGTCCTGCCTCCGCTCCACCCAAGTCCCACCTCTGCCCCATCCACTCCATGCCCGACTCCGCCCACTCCCGTCTGACTCGCATCCCCCTTCCTCGCATCAGGTAAGAGAGTGGCTGGGGAGGAGGGTTTTTCTTATTAGCTATAGAGGAAGCAGACCAGACACAGTCCAGGGCTCCCTGCGACTGCGGGGTCTGCTTCCTCTATAGTTACGCCACTGAGTAGCAGGTATTATGGGTGTTATAGGTGCTGCACTCTGTTAATTAATCAGGGAGCAACAATAGATACAAAGAAAGGAAGCTAACATGGCTACTACTGCACTACTGTAAAAAGCTACAAAGCACTTTGCCAAAGTGTTTAATCACTAAATCCATAAACCTAGTAATGTTCCAAACATAGGGTTACATGATCACAAATGTACCGTGAATTAGTATTATGAACAATAATCAGTGAACATCATACAATAAGAAATGGAAGAGTGGGCATGTGATCTGTGAAATACTTTTATTAAAGGCAATGGCTCCATACCAGTCATTACCAATTACTGTATTATAAACAAGAGCTGGGAGCGCATGAGAGCTGGAGAGGGAAAGAATTTTTTGGGCCCAATGGAGGAGGGAAGAGGGTGGGAATTCCAAGATGATCACTGCTTCTTTCTGTCCTGCTATTGATTGGCATTGATTGGCTGAGAGGAATTTCTGTTGCCAGGGGGGCATTTTCTGAGGCTGGGATGCTCCTATGAAATGGGAATGGACAGTAACCTTAACATGGTCTATTCATATACTGCTTCTCCTGTCACAGAATGCTCACTGTGTATGCACACTTCTTACTTGAACGTCACAGAATTTTCACTATTCCTGCAAACATATTATTTGCATGGGGGATTTGTTAAAAAATGGGGGAATGAAGGACACATCAAGCCAGGAGTACTCTTACTCTTGTATTTGTATGATATATATCATTCCAGTAATCAATAAGTGAATACCATGCCAATATGTGAAAAAGAGATGGGTCATACAGGGTCACTGAGAGAAGACCAGGTCTACTCCCTGACTGGCCTCTCCTGACATTTTAGACAAGTAGATGTGGCAAGCATTGTCCATTTATTTAAGAAGCAAAAGGGTGTCAGGTAAGATAGATGTAATATGTGTAGATTCATAATTTGCTATTGGCTAAGAGGAAGTAATCTCATGACATGAAAATGAAGCTGAAAACTGTGGGGCACAGAGATATTGAGATGCACAACCTGTGAAAGGAGGTAGCAGAAAGTGGAACAGATGGGTGGGAATAGTAAGGTTTTTGCATAAATTTTACATAACTCAACTCAAAACTACTTTTTTAAGCACATTCCTTCTATATTTAAAAGAGTATAGTAAATTCTTGCTTTTTACACAAGGGGGTTATTTATTAAAATCCATATGTTAAGATCTCAAAAAATTCACTAGAATACTCGAATTTTCAGAGGAAAAAAACTTTAATTATTTGAGATTTATTACACCCTGATGCTGCAAAAAAAGCCAGAATCAGAAAATCCGCCATCTCAGACCTGTCAAGGTCCTGTATAAGTCAATGGGAGAGGTACCTATCTCAATTTGAAGTTTTTGTGGTCTGCACTGGGTTTAGCCGAAAATCCAAGTTTTTCAGGGTTTTTGGGCAAAAACTCGGAAAATTAGAGCAGATCGGGGAAAAAAGCCTAAAAAATTTTAGCAATCCTGTAAAAAAGCCAGAAAAATACATGCGATTTGGTTTTTCACTAGTTTTTATCAGGTTTTTCTGTGATCCAATTAAATTCAAGGTTTTGTTTTTTTTTAATTAACAAATAAGCTAAAATGTTTCCTTTAAGAATTGTCCTGTCCAATAGGTGGTAATATTTAGTTAATGAGGTATATGTATTTCTGTCATAAATTTAGTCCCCCACCTTTGTATTCCTGTATATTGAGAAAATTAATTTCTTCTTTAGTTTTTGAGGTTTAAAGGGGCAGTCCTAGGGCCGCTGCCACTAGGCAGTGGAATGAGTGGCACCACACTGCATAATATCTTTTGTATGTTATTTCAGTGATTATCAACATTTTGGTGATTATGGTGCATTTTTAGAAATATTATAGCAGTTTCAGCTCTGCATAGGTGTTGTTCACTTGTTTCTGTCCATAAAAATTATTTGGCCAAGCTAAAATGCTGAAACTGTAATTCTGACTGCTGATTACACTAGAAGAGAAAAAAAAGCATTGATTTTAGTGGTTTTATTAGATTTCAGTGATTTTATTGCATTCCACCTTCGTCTTTGTTACCTGTTGTCTCCTTTATATCTGTTTTGGTGTCTCTGTGTGCCACATAGTTTGGTAAATCTATGCATATTGGGCATCCAAGTGTTCAGTAGACCCCTAGAGACTTATTTAGGATGTTTTATGTTTACTTTATAAAATCATGGGTATACAGTATAACGTGGTAAAATGCAAGCTTTGTGATGAACATTAGTAGAAAGTTAATACAGGGACTGCTCCGATTGCACTCTAGGTAAACAGGAAATCATCATATGCAAGCTAAGAATTAACCATTTGTTGTATAAGTCGGCCTATATTTCGGCACCAAAAATGTGTAATAATAATTTTTGTGCCATAATCCACTCTATGTGGGATATTCACTAAGATTCGTTATTGCCCCAGCGTCTGCTTCGCCGCACTTCGCCAGGCGTATTTTCGCCAGCACTACGCAAATTCACTAAAATCCGAAGTTGCGCTCAGGGGAAGCGTAAGGTTGCGAAGTTGCGCTATCCTTAATTTGCCAAGCAAAGTAACGCTAGTGATGGTTATTGTGCATACGGCGCCAAATTCAAGTTACAATGGAGGTATATGTAGCAGCACTACACAAGCCTGGGAAACCTTCAAAACAGCAAATTAAATTTTTATTTTGCCCTACACATGTGCCCACTGTATAGTTAAGGTGCCATGAGTTAGGAAATGTAGGGGGGGAAGGAGGGTAGCCCCAAAAAAATTTTTCAATCTTTTTCAGCCTATCACCCATAAAAAATGCCAGCGTTTTTTGGGACTTGTTTAAAAAAATCTTTAACTTTTTTTTGAAGCAATCCCTATCTAATCTATTGCACTTCGCCTGGTCTGAGGTGGCGAAGGAAGTCTGGTGTAAAAGGTAGCATTCAGAATAAATTGCGCGTTAGTGAATTTGCGTAGTTATGTCTGTTGCGCAAATTCGCCAGGCGTAAGGGTGCGAAGTAACACTAGCGAATTTCCGCCAGCATCCGTTAATGAATCGGCGAATTAACGAAAATGCGCTACACTGGTGCATTCACGCTAGCGTTAGGCGCTTCGTCGTTTAGTGAATTTGCCCCTATATGTCTGCATTTGGCTAATGCAATAACACAGAAGAGAACAGTTGTGATCAGAGGGGCTGTTTATTGGCCTGCATATAAGCAGTGAAGCAATACGCTGATTCTTGGCTTGCGTTTATCCACAGGCCAAGAATAAGCCCTTACAGTCCGATCAGCCTACCCATACCTCCCAACATTTGAAAAATAGAAAGGGGGACAAAAAGATCTGCCGCATATACATTTTTTTGCACATGCCCAACCTATGGCCACACCCAAATACCACATCCATTTTACAAAATTTGGCAGGTTCTGGAAAGATTAAACACATTTCCGTGGGTTTTAGGGTCAGATTTTATGTGCTACAGTTTTGCTAATGAAGGTGAATTGTCCATTATACTGCAAGTCACAGTTTCCTAAAATGACCTGCTAATATTAAATAGTTACAATTGCATCTTTGCTTATCTTAAATTGTTACAAATGTATCCAAGTGCAGCTGCCACGCATTCTGGGCTATGTTCCAAAAGCCTCTTATTTAATTACATTTCAGAAACATTGTATCCTTTTCTGGCTGTTCAGTGCAAGAGATCAAAGAGAAACTCAATTTCACTGAGGGTTGAGCTGTCAAAATCAGGACGACAGTTGGGAGGTATGTCTTACCCCCTGTGCCTGCATCCGGAGCTGTGCAGGCAGGCACGCAGGATAGATATCAGAGCCAAAATGTGCTCTATGTGCCCGCACCTGGGCCAATGCAGTGGCTCTGGGTGCAGGCACAGGCGTAGGCCGATTGGAGCATGGGATCTGATTTTCAGACTGTGTTTATTTGCAGGCCGAGAATCAGCCTGGCTTGCTGTTCCCCACATTTCCTTCACTAAGCACTGGGTGTCATTAACAAATGCAGAGTGTGCAGAAATGGAGAAGTTTTAAAGGGGAGCTATTGCGAAAATGAAAATTTGAAGGGGTTGTTCACCTTCCAACACTTTTTTCAGTACAGTTGGTTTCAGATTTACCAGAAGTAAATACGTTCTCCATTACTTTCTATTTTCTATATGTGACCATTTTTCTAATATTGACATGTAAGTCAAATTTTTCACAAGCTGCTCTGGGGGGGGGCCTGTAAACTGTTATAAATTTATACATTTTATTGATACATTTATCTTTGTCCCTGTAAAAATTGATACAATAGTTGCTAATACTCCAGAGATGCTGCTGAGAAATGTATCATCTAAATAAATCAACTAAATGTAAAATTTCAGTTCAGAATCTGCACCTGAATTACTGAGCTGCCAGACTCAAACTCCAGAGAGAGGAACACTCAACTTTAATCTTAGATTCTGGAAAAATGGTAAAAAATTAAAAAATGGAAAGAAATTGAAAAAAGCCTTTATTTCTGGAGAACAATCTGAAAACAACTCAACCGAAAAAGTGTTTAGACGGTGAACAACCCCTTTAATATAAGCTTCATCATACTAAAATAGGAAACTTTCTAAATGCAATCAATTAAAAATTCTGTACCGTTTTCTAAAATAATCAAGTTTGTTTTCACTTTCCCCCTCTCTGCATCTGTCTCTCTTCAAGCAGGAGTTGGTTGGCAGATTTTTATTAATCGCTAGATCCAATATATCTTATACGGGAGCTCACTTTCCTAGCAGATGTATTAGAGCTCACTCAAATAACTGATTTCAGTACAAACACAATCTAACAAAATAACTGACTTTAGCACAAATTCTGCATGTAGAGATTATGGTAATTTTAACAGAGTGAGCTCTAATACATCTTCTAGGCAAAAGGAGCCCCCATAAAAGATAAATTGAATTTAACTGTTATTCAAAATCAGACTCCCAGCTCCTGCATGAAGAGAGAATGAAGAGATGCAGATGCTGAGAAAGGGATAGTGAAGATAAACTTGAATATTTCAGAAACGGTTCAGAATTTTAATTGATTGTATTTACATGGTTTCTTATTTCATTGTGAGCTTATATTAAATTTTCAGTTTCGTGATAGTTCCCCTTTAAGAAGAGTCCTGTACTGTTTGTGTGTAAGTCTTTCTAAACTGCATAGTATCATGCCTACTTCTGGCGACATCATGCATTGTGGAATTTGAAGGATGCAGGCTAAACAACTGATACATTTCTTTCAATTTCAAAGTGGTCGGCCAGATCAGTAGGGGAATGGGGGACAGGCTTAGGTTACTGTTCCAAACTGTATTTCTACATCAAAAAAAGGATGCATATTGTTTAATCGTTGTATAGGGTTCATTTTCATCAGCAGATACAGTGGGCAAACTACAATTTCAGGCCCAATTTCAGACCCACTATGTTTTTTTTTTCAGAATTCTTCATGATTCCCTGAAGGTGCAATGCGGGCATTGCATCTCATGCATTTGCTTTATTACTGACTTTTGCATGCTGCATCTGGCACAACTGTTGCCAATTTATCAAAATGGAAGCAACTCTGCGTGTGCTTGATTCTTTAGGTGCAAGTGTGCTGAAACTATTGATGCAGGGCACTCAGGGAACCCAGGAGTTCCCGCCTCTTCAGAAGGTGACAGTAGCTCCAGGGTTCACACAGTGCCATGTGCAAAGAGGTGCAGCATTGCTCATTTTGTAACATAAGGCAGGTAGGACTGGTTACTGCTCAGCACAATTATATGGAAGTACGCAAAATGATTTGGACTTTAATGAAGTAAATTTAATGAAAGTGGTTTTGGATGCAACTGCAGGGAAGAGCACAAGTTGCTCACTCCGTCCCCAGATGTAAATGAAGTTGCTTCAAATGATGACTACTTTTCAAAAGTATTTTTGCTCACTTAGGAACACTACCATACATGCATATAATTCTGTCAAGCACACACACACAAACCAGATAATTTTTGTTACCCTTTTGTGCCTTATCTTCTGCTTTAAATACTGTATATTGCAAAGCATAATTACTGGATCAGGGATTTTCATCACTAATCACGTTGTCAAGATTAATGAATTCATTTTCTTGTACTTTTAGTGATTTATTTGTGTTTTGTAGTTCTGTGTTGTTGATTACTTGTCTTTGTCCATGAAACTATTAACTGTTATTTTAAAAATGGTGTGACCATTTTAGCATTTTAAGGTTTATACTGTAAACAATACACCAACAACACCCATCAGAGGGGAGCTGCATGAAGCCATTGCCGCTAGGAGCCCATACACTGGGACAGGGGAAGCCCTAACTTGCCCCTTAGTGTAACAGTTAGCTGCATGGTTCATGGTTTAACCCTTCCAGCCACCGATGATATTCACACCCCCTTTAATTAAATGTCAGCATTATTTTAAAAATGTTTGCTGTTTTACTTTAGGGGCATTCCCTGGGGGGTGGGCTAATTATTTTACCTATGAAAAATATATACTTTTTCTAGGACAGTACAAGATTTCTAAAATCTGCAGAAAGTCCAATTTCTCCAGAATAATCCAGTACCAAGTGCTTGAATTGGGATTAAAAAGATACCAGGGGAAAAAAACGCCTGCCAGAGGGGATGTGATTTAGCGATAAAAAAGAGCAGTGCTGCCCAACATCTGTGGTACTAAGGGCAAGAATTGTTCTGGCCTATTTTGTAAAGGGCCAGTACTAGAAGTCATAAGTGACCATATCCATGATTTAAAATGACACCTACTGTTAAGACCATATGTCCACTTTAATGGTGGTAGAGACTGCAAGAGAGAAGGTTATCACACAGTTTAGAAAGTGTTGTCTCTTTACCTACTCAAAGCACAGAATCAATTGGCAAAGTACTGTCCAGCATAAAAAAAACACTGACCCAACTGCATTAATTGGCACAGCAATGCCCACCATCGAAAAACTACACTGAACTCACAGAATTAATTGGTACAATAATTTCCAAAATCAAATAGCACTGAGCCCACAGACTAAGTAAAGTCAAGCATCACATGTCCTATAAAGGATGGCAGTGCTCTGCATATTACCAGGAGCAGCAAAAAAGCTCCCACTAACTTTAAGAGCCAAAATTCCAAATTGTTCTGTCTACTCTAGAGATACATGCCCTCCTCGGCCACTTGTAAAGCTGAATTGAGTTTAAGTCCATAAATCTTAACACAATTTGTTTTCTAATTTTGGTTCTGTACATTACCACATTGAATTTTAAATGAATCAACTCAGCTGCAGTTGAACTGTAGACAAACCGCATTAGGCTGCCTAATGCGTTTTGTTGTGAAGTACTCCCCTATGCCGAAAGGTCTGGGGCATCCGGACCCAACTGGGAAAGCGGTAAGCTTATACTAATGATACATTAAATTTATGCTTCTCGTGAAACTTTGGCTTTTTTGCAGCGGCTTTCAGGTGCTGTTTGTTTGTGTGCCTTTTTAGTCTTTAACAAGTGAAATGCATGCTGAATTGGGTTCAGATCAGGTGACTGACTTGGCCATTCAAGAACATCCCACTTATTTTCTTTAATAAACTCCTGGGTTGCTTTGGCTGTATGTTTTGGGTCATTGTCCATCTGTATTATGAAATGCCTCCCAATCAATTTGACTGCATTTAGCAGGATTTGAGCAGACAATATGTCTCTGAACACCTCAGAATGCATTTGGCTGCTTCTGTCCTGTGTCACATCATGGATAAATACTAGTGTCCCAGTGCCACTGGCAGCCATGCATGCCCAAGCCATCACACTGCCTCCGCCATGTTTTATAGATGATATGGTAAGCTTTGGATCATGAACTGTTCCACTTTTTTGTTCCTACTTTTTTCTTGCCATCATTATGGTAGATGTTGATCTTGGTTTCTTCTGTCCAAGAATGTTTTTTCCAGAACTGTGCTGTTTTTTAAGTCCAATCTAGCCTTTCTATTCGTGATGCTTATGAGTGGCTTGCACCTTGCAGTGTACCCTCTGTATTTCATTTCATGCAGTCTTCTCTTTATGGTAGACTTGGATATTGATACGCCTACCTCCTGCAGAGTGTTGTTCACTTGTTTGGCTGTTGTGAAGGGGTTTCTCTTCACCATGGAAATGATTCTGCGATCATCCACCACTGTTGTCTTCCGTAGACGTCCAGGTCTTTTGCGTTGCTGAGTTCACCAGTGCTTTCTTTCTTTCTCCGGATGTACCAAACTGTATATTTTGCCACTCCTAATGTTGTAGCAATTTCTCAGATGGTTTTTTTCTGTTTTTGCAGCTTAAGGATGGCTTGTTTCACCTGCAGGAGAGCTATTTTGACCGCATGTTATCTGTTCACAGCAAAATCTTCCACATACACGCACCCCCCTCAAATCAACTCTTTTATCTGCTTCTTTGATGATGACATAACAAAGGAATTGTCCACACCTGCCCATGAAATAGCATTTGAGTCAATTGCCCAATTACTTTTGAGCCCCTGAAATAAAGTGATTGTTTTAAAAAAGGCTTTAGTTCCTCACATTTTTATGCAATCTTTTTGTTCAACCCACAGAATTAAAGCTGAAAGTCTGCAGTTCTACTGTATCTGAGTTGTTTTATTTAAAATTCATTGTGGTAATGTACAGAACCAAAATTGGAAAAAAGTTGTCTCTGCCCAAAGATTGATGGACCTAACTGTAAAATTGCCATAGCATTGCCATTCTGTTAGTGACATAAACTCGTTGTTTGCCAGGACAACACTTTTCTACTTTCTTAGCACAATTACTAGCCAGTGGTTTGTAGAATGTTATTCCCTCTAGAGTTCTAGTTACAGCTGGATACATACAGTGTTGCCTCCTTTTGACATACCCTCATTTTAAGTTTTTCCGTTTGTTTTATCATTTTTTGTGGTCCCATCTATATATATATTATGCATAATACATTTCCCTGACTTTACACCATTTTTTCCGGTCCCCGGAAAAATGTCAAATGGGGGTTCTACTGTACATAAAGTAGAATAACAACAGCAGGAAGAGGTTGTGCACAACAACATGTCACTAGTATAGAATCTATGTTTATACATTCTATTTCATTCTAGGGAAAAGCTGCTTTGTTCCCAAAGTGGCAGAAGAGTTAAAATATAAGAGTCATCCAAAAATAAGCAATGAGGTGGATAAAGGACAGAAGCAGGAGATGGGGGTGAGGTGCTACAATATAGATTATAATATAGATATTTCTATCTATACAGATATATAGAGTGAGGCAGTGGGTTATTAGAGACAGAGAAGTGAGTGTGAGGGTAACTCAGCAGAATGAGAAGGGGAAAGGTGAAAAGAGCAGAGTGAATAGTAAGGCCATGGATAGGTGGGGGATTCAATGGAGCAGCAGGGCAAGGAACTGTAGGGGTTAATGTGCTTTATGGCAAATGCACTGAGAGAATTGTTGTAGTCAAAACCCACAGACAACTTGTAACTATACAATGAATGTTGTTACACAGCTATATACAGGTTCATTATAGTCTCTATAATTCACACACAGAGTTTGTCAGACCTTCTTACACACAGTTGCCCTTACGTACATTAACATGTACAGTTCACTTTACACACAGACATAGATATACACACATACACTGGCACTGACACACACATATACACTCGTATTCACATTTGCATCCCCCCTACCCTAAATAGGCCCCCTCCCTCCTCCCCCCTGGCATACCTGGCACCCTGGGCAAATGCCCCTAACTTTCTACTTACCCCTTCTTGCAGGTCCTGTCCAGCAGAGTTCACAGCAGCCATTGGGTGAATGAGCAGTTGGAGGAATCTTCCGTTGCTGAGCTATTGTGCATGCGCAGAAAGTCACGAAATTTCCAGGGGAAAAAAAAAATCTGAAATTTCGTGACTTACTGCGCATGCACAGTAGCTCCACAACGGAAGATTCCTCCAACTGCGCATGTGCCCGAAAACGCCAGTCACTGCAGGAAGAAGACCGAAGGAGACAAGATGGCTGCTATGAACTCCGCTGGACAGGACCTGCAAGGAGGGGTAAGTAGCAAATTAGGGGCATTTGCCCAGGTTGCCAGGTAGGCCAGGGGGGAGGAGGGGAAGTAGGGGGGAAGGGGGATGCAAATTAGGGGGTTGAATTCTCCTTTAAGAAACTGCTCATTGGCACTCATCTTTCTTTTTTTTTTTATATATATGTGTTCATAGACAATGACAAATATTTACCCCCGGTTCGGGTTTTAAATACAGATGGTACAAGTAAGTGCACAGTTTGACCCAGCATGTTATCTATGTATGTGTTAATATAAGCTTCATCTCATGCAAGAATAACCTTTGTACATATAATCAATAAATAATTCTGTAATATTTGTGAAATAATCAAGTTAATCTTTAGAAATACCTGTCTCAACCCTCACATCAGGCTCAGACTGGGATTTAAAATAGGCCCTGGCATTTCAAGAATACAGAGGCTCAAACAGTCCCCCACCAGCCCACTAAATATTGACTGTCTATGGCATCTAACAGCAGCTCCTCTGCCATTCGCCAGAACCCACATCCAGCTTTGTTTTGGCAGTTTTTACATTTTGAACATAGACCTCCTTGCTGTAAATTACATCCTGTCCCTTGTGTTTGTACCTAAGAGACGTTGTTTATATTGCTATAAATTGCAATATTTGGATTTTATGGTTTGGTAATTATTTAGTACAACGGCACATTTACCTGTTTTTAATTATTTAGGATCTCTGCTTTCTAAATATATATTACATTATGTGTTACCTTTGTTTAGAGGCATGATGATGATGATAATAATTTTGTTTCCAAGGGCCAGAACTATCAAAATACATTATTACATATATATATTTGGTTACCCCATAAATGTGGGGTATCTATTGTGAATCCAGTACAAGGGACAGAATTTTGTAGATATGCACCACTTAGAGCCCCCATTATTTTCAGTGTTAACATTTCAGAGGAGTTTAGTGAAGTAGTTCATTGCCAAATAGTTCTCCTAAAAAAGGTCTCCCTGCACCAGACTGCAAAATTGAAAAGTACAATGAACTCTAAATGTTTTCACAAAGCACTTAAAATCTGAAAGGAAAAAAAAAAACAAAAAAACTGCATTGTTTGAACAAAAAAAAAAAATGCCATATTTGGTTGTCCAGAGTATCATCATAGGTTAGCATTTTGAAACCTGAAGAAAATGCTGAGATCTGGACTAATCCTGAACTGAATCTTGGATCAATGCATACCTAAAAATGTCCAATGCCCTTAAATGTATTTGTAAATATAATTGCAACTGAGAGCATTATGTTTATCACTTTCTGTTTTTTTTGGTTCTTACTCTTGAAGCAATTCTATTTCAGGTCTGATAATCAGCATATTCAAAACAAAGTGCAGAGTATATAAAAAAGTGAGGAAACTTCAGGTGAATAAAAGATGGAAAGCAAGTGAAAAGTATTTTTTTTATTTATGGAAAAATGTAAAATGTAGGAATATATAAATAATGTTTGTGTACCCTATAATTCCCCTACACTACAACCTTCAACCAGAAAAGGTGTCTATATCTATTTATAAATAATACAAACAAAATACAAACATATTTTTTCACTACCAGTATAAATACTGACACATTTCTTGTTATATTTTGTTTCATTGTTTATAACATCTTTTTTCCCCTTAAAGCCGCTAATGGTTCGATACACAGACTGTCATATCTATCAACACCAGTAACTGACATTGAAACTTTGTCCTCTTACCGGTCTGTTTCCCCCCAAGCTCCCATCAATAGAACAAACTCAATACTTAACTGTTAGTTGTGGCTGTAAAGTTTGACCTTTTCATCACAATATTCAAGTTATGTTTCAGTACATTAATATCTTGCAGGCCTCCCTGTGGATCAAATGATGCGTATTTCTCCAGCCCGGGCAGCGTCCAAACCACTGACTTTGACTCCAAATCCACATGGAACAGCTCATTCCCGTTATAGTCCATCAGATATTCCCCTGAGGGGCCGTAGCTCTGATAATAGTCTGTTCCGAAATCAAAGTAATCAACTAAAAGAGAGAAAATACATAAACGTAGTACATAATTAGTGACATCTAAGAATATCGTTAAACAGAACCTCATCATGTTCCCTTCAGACAAAACACGCTCATAAATGAAACCACGTAAGTGTTTCCCACAATACAATATATTCATATGTGAGTTTATACCTGTCACAGCGTCATTGGCCTTCAGGCCCAGCACTAAGAGCGCACACACACTAATCATCTCTCCTGATCTCATTCTGCACTGATGTCCGAGCGCAATAAACCCAACCAGGCTTTTTATTTACATCTTCAGCTGACAGTAAATTCAGATGTTGGTGAGAAAGTATCAGCCAATCAAAAAAACGAATGCCTGCTGCAACTTTGTTTCCGGGTAGAATTATATTTGTGAGGCATTTTGTGAGGCATAGGATTGAAAGCAGAAGTGTGATTAATTTGTGAACTCATCGTACATGTCTCTGGACTAATACCTCAGCAATAACAGCTGGGTGCATGGGGGAAATAAATGGTTATGTTTACTGAAGTGCCAAGAGAGATATAATCTAAAAATCCATTCTCGTTTTTTAAACAAAAGATCTCGGTTTTCTGACTACATTTTCAAAATATGCACTACAGAGAGAAATAATCAAAAAACTGTAAAATAATCCACTTAAGAGACTAATTTTATACTTGGAGGCCAACTAGACCATGAAGCAAAAGCTTATTATCGTTACATTATTTCTAAAGCTTCAACCAGGCCCGGATTTGTGGAAAGGCCACCAAGTGCATATAGATAGCAATCCAGCATTCAAATCTACAAAGGCTTACTTCAAGGGGTGCACGCCAATTAATGTGTTCACCTTCACATCCTTCAAACGACATCAAAAATAGGTAGCAGCACTCACATAAAACCGCCTTTATTTCAGAATTACATCTGGCACAGCAACGTTTTGGACCTCCTGGTCCATTTTCAAGCTGACAGCATAAAACTGCAAAATGTAACTTCCTTAAATACCCACATTAACAATGCCCCCTAGTGGTTATGCTTATTACAATATATCAAAAATAGTATGTTTGAAACTTTATAATGACAATTTGTAACAAATTACACTTACATCATTTAAATACAATATTAAAGTTCACTTATTTGTCACATAAAGACTAACTTATCTTTTTGTTGCTTCAATAGTATCTAGTAGTCACTAGAAGATAAGCAAAGTAATGTATCCTATTAAAATCAGTTTACAATTAAAATGCCATATTTATAACAGGGGATATAATTCATATTCCTTATTCAGACCACCAGTCATCAAGGTACCAAGCTTTTTAATTCAATTAATTCACATTTTAATAATTGTTTAACCCTGTCACCTCCTCTCCTAGGTCTGGGAATCTGTTGTAAAATTTGAAATCACAATTGGGAAATAGAGTGTCCCGCTTCTATAAAGTGACCGGCTACAGGATTTTGTAGTACCTTTCTCTTTATATCAGATTTATGTTCTCCTATTCTTTCTTTAACCTTTCTGGTAGTTTGACCAATGTACATCAGGCTGCATGGACATTTTATTGCATAAACTACAAAAGTTGACAGGCATGTATAGTACACTTTGATTTTAAATATAGTACCCTTGTTTGGGTGATATATAGTATCACCCTTGTTGCAACTATTGCAATGCTTACATGAAAGGCATGGATAGGTACCATTCTTTGCACCACAGAGTGTACCCTGTCTCAACATCTTCCCTGCTCCAACATCTGCTCGCACTAATTTGTCCCTAAGGGACTGTGCCCTCTTAAATGACAATAAAGGTGGATTTTGAAAAACAGTTATCCCTTGGCAAGCCACTTTTAAAATGTCCCAATGCCTATTGATTATTTTTCCCACATCTTTAGACAGAACATTATAGCAGCTTACAAAAGCTAGTCTATCTCCTTGTTTTGGTACTTTCTTTACTGTTTGGGACATTATTTCACCTTTGTATCTCTCCAATGCCTTCTTGGGGTAAACCCTAGCAGTTAATTTATCCTTCATTTCATCCAGTCTATTTTCCAAAACACTATCTTCGGATACTATCCTCTTGACACATGCAAACTGAGATTTTGGTACCGACCTTTTTACATGGGCTGGATGAAATGAAGCATACAACAATAGAGTGTTTTTATCCGTGGGCTTTACATAATCGGTTGCTAATTTGCCATCATTTTTATAAACCCACACATCCAGAAAATGAATCCTTTGTAAATCAACATGTGATGTAAATTTTAAAGAGCTTGAATATTCATTTAACTCTCCAAAAAATGCATCTAGGGTCAAATGTGGGCCCTCCCAGAGCATAAAGACTACATCAATGTAGCGAAACCAACACCTACAATGTTGTAAAAAGTTCAAATTTTGATACACATATGCTTCTACAAAGTTGTCAAGGCCCGGGCATAGAGCGGCAGTATGTTAGGGGGCGGCATGCTGCCCAACCACACCCACATTGGTTCAAAAACACTGGGGATGCGCCAATCCCCATTGCTCCTGTCCCGCTTAGGGTTGCCACCCGGCAGGTATTGTACCGGCCTGCCAGGGCCAGGGCCAGTATTACAAATTTACCGGCAATGTAGCTGCCTGTAATTTGTAATACCATTTACAAAATCCCCTGCCCGCCGATGAAAACTTACATTTTCGTCGGCTACAGGCGGTGGCCCGCCCCTTTTGTGATGCTACTCCCCCATGGCTCCGCCCTTTTGTGGCACTACTCCATGTGGCTCCACCCCTTTGTGGCACCCCTCATCAGCTCTGCCCCTTTTTATGTCACGTCCCGCCCTTTCTTTTCCGAGCCATTCATTTTTTTTTTTAAAAGGTCCCGCTGGAGGGGACATAGGCGACGAACGGTAGTAGGCCTAGGGGCGCCCACTATGCAAATCCAGCCCTGGCTCCGACATATTTCACAGTGCTGTACAATAAATGGGTATATGCTGAACATACAGATTTCTATATAAAGCAGCCAGTAATAGTTACAACAGGTAAAAGGGCCCTGCCCAAAAGAGCATACAATCTAATAGGAGAATAAGCATGACACATAAGGTGTGTGGATGGGCAAGATTAGTAGTTGGCAAGGTGAGATATGGCATTAGAAATTGTATTTAGATGTACATAGTGTATACTGAAGCTACATTAGGTTGATTAGCAAAGTTTCTCTAAACAAATGTGTATTAAGAGACGCAGAGAGATTTAGAGAAATTCGAACAGAATGTGGGAGAGAATTTCAGAGAAGGGGTGCAGCCCTAGCAAAGTTTTTTGAGTGTATAAGGAGGTAATGAGAAAGGAGTCAAAGGGCTTGTTCTCCTTTGAGATAACTTTTAGTATGATATAGAGAGTGATATTCTGAGACAATATGCAATTGGTTTTCATTTTTTATTATTTGTGGTTTTTGAGTTATTTAGCTTTTTATTTAGCAGCTCTTCAATTTGCATCTTAACCAATCTGGTAACTAGGGTCCAAATTACCCTAGCAACCATGCATTGATTTGAATAAGAGATTGGAATATGAATAGGAGAGGCCTGAATAGAAGGATTAGTAACAAGACGTAACAATAACAATACATTTGTAGCCTTGCAGAGCATTTGGTTTTTTTTAGAAGGGAGTCAGCTACGCCCATTTGAAAGCTGCAAAGAGTCAGAAGAAAAAGGCAAATAACTATTAAACTATAAAAAATAAATAATGAAAACTAATTGAAAGTTTGCTTAGAATTGGCCATTCTATAACATAATAATAAAATTTCCTTAAAGGTGAACCATCCCTTTAAGGAGCAGGTTAACAGAGAGCATAACAAACACTTTGGTGAGTACCTGGATATTAGATCAAAGATGTAGGGCTGAGAAGAGTTATAAACTGCTTTGAATGTCAAGGTAATCAGGGAACTAGGGGTAGGCAGAGTAGGCATGTGCCTATAGCTCAAAGCTGGCATATACTGTCTCTGCCTCCTACCCCTAGTTCGATTCCCTCTCTCCTCACTCTCATTGCCAACACGCGACTATTCGCGCATGTGCATATTCCTCTATCTGTGCGCCTATTCAGCCTCGCTACTGGCTGGGTTGCCTAGGGCACTTGGCCAGCCTGGCTTAGTGCTGGGACTTGCCTTTTAAATATACTTGCATGGTAAATGCTGTTTTGTTACTTTTCTTTTCTTCATTAAATCAAATTCTTCCACCTTAAAGGGGAACTAAAGTCGAAAATAGAATAATGCTAGAAATGCTGTATTTTGTATACTAAACATAAACATGAACTTACTACACCAGAAGCCTAATTAAACAAATGATTTATGTTTTCAAAGTTGACAACAGGGGGTCACCATCTTGTAACTATGTTATACATCTCTGTAAGATCAAGAACAGCTTCAGTTCGGAGGTTAAGATTAGGGATTGTCATAAATTATCAAAACAGCACAAGTCTAATAATATCTGCCATAGAAGCCGATACAGCAAGACTGATTAATAAACAGAATATGCAGACTGTACTGGGTCTGCGGCAGAGCCGGGCCAGACCCGACAGGCGCCCTGGGCAAATTTGCCGGCCCACTGCCAGCTGAGCGTGAATCGTTGTGAGTGCATGTGCAGAAGCGCAAATATACGGGAGTGATGTGATTTGACATGGGGTAGGCGACAGAGCAGGTACGTGCCTGGCCCAAGCTTTGCGCCCTAGGCACGTGCCTACTCTACCTACTCCTTGGCCTGGCCCTGGTCTGGTAGGAGGGCCCCTGCCATTTGAAAGTATGATTGTTTCCCTGGAAAACAGTTAGGGATAGTCTGAAGTTTCCTATCTGAAGCAGTCAGAGCAAGTAAAATGAAGGAGGGACTTCACTGCATACAGTCAGGTTTATTATAAAAACTGTATACATTTTTCAATTAAAGTATATTGGACATAGATTATTTTTCATTAAAGAAAGTAAAAATGGGATTTTATTTTTTTGCCTTTACATCCCCTTTAACAAGGTTTCCAGTTCTCATCAAGCCACTTATATATCCTGGGTTATACAGCTCTTAGTCTCTTGTCATACGCGTATGGTCCTACCTGACAGAGGACAGAGCAGAATCAAGGATAAGAAGATGGTGGTGATAATAGGATTGTTATCTATTACAGACATCTAGTCTTTATTAGTAAAGCCTAATTAGGAAAGAATGTACATGAATTTTAATAGATTACAATGTATTAGAAATAACAATCAATCATTTCCATTATTCATTGTTTAATCCTTAAAGTAGATAGCATGAATAACCATTTAGTTTCTAAATGTAATGGCATCTTAACCTTATTCCCTCCTCTTTGGTCAGGTATTAGCCTTTGTATACCTTGTATCGTAAAAAAGTCTAAATTTCCTAATGTGCAGTCTGAAAAGTGCTTGGCCACTGTGGTTTCTGATTTGTTTTTTATATTAGTTATATGTTATATGTTATATGTTATGGGAAGTGCCAGAATTGGAGTAAAAAAGGTAGAGATGTTATGTGTGCCATGTGTAGTGCGGCATGCTAAAATAAGTCCTTCCCACAATTGTAAGCCCCACCCACAGTTATATTAAGCCCCACCCACCAATACTTTCTGGTTTAACCCTTGCCAGCTGATTTGGTCGCTTGTGAACTTTTATTGCCAGGCAGTCTTTGAACATTTAGTGCTTTTTCAGTTTAGGAACCTTTCGTGGAGGGCACTTAAGGTTTACCCAGAAAAACTATATATCGTTTTCTTTTTTATAAAACTCTAATCTTTCAAATAATGGTAGGATTGTGATGTAATTTCACTTCTGTAATATGTTATAAGCTTCTAACTGTCAAAAAATGAAAAAAAAATGCATATTTTCCATAACAGATAACAAATATAGTACAAACATAATTTATTTTATGCATGGAATTACAACTGATTTAGGAAGTCCCATGTCTCAAGAACACGCAATACCAAATATGTATAGTTTTATGGAGATTTCTGATTTGTATAGGCCAAAATCTCCCAGCAGGACACTACCCCATTTCTAAGTGCTGCTCCAGAAACCTGAATACTTATCATTTCAAGGCCAAAAACTCCCAAAACAGTGGGTTTACCCTAAAAAACTATACATTTTTGGAAAGAGCAGATTCTGATGAATACAAAATAAGAAAATATGTCTTTATATTCCAAACTACCCAGACACAAAACTAAAATTACAAGTTTTTATAACATTTTCTGACATTTTTGAAAAATGCCCAGAGTTTCCAGTTTGCATTATCTGATCTCCAACACAGCATTAGGTACCAAGATAAATCACCCTAACTATGAAGGTCAGGTGTCTGCTGAACAGTTTGGTGCCCAATTTATGTGGCCTCTATGGGTCCCAAAAGTAATATACCCCATATGATCTATCATCCTATGTCATTACAGCAACTGCAGGAGCAACACATTTACTGCATCTTATGTAGGGTAAAGCAACAAAAAAAGAAAGCCATAAATTTTAAGAAAGTACACATTCCCCCAAATCCAAAATGGGTAAATCTGCTAAATGTGATATACAAATGTATGCTCGCTTCATTGATGATATTATACTCGTATGGTCAGGCAGAGAGAGTTTTGATAATTTATGTGTATACTTGAATGATAATAACCTCAATTTAAAGTTTACATTAACTAAACATCCTGTGATAACCTCATTTTTTAATGTGGATTTATTTGTGAATGATGATGTTGTCATGACCTCTTTACATAGGAAAGAATGTACAGGTAATTCCATATTAAAAGCATCATCCTCACACCCTCCTCACTTGATTCGTAATATACCAGTTTGTCTTTTTGATATTAAAACGCTTGTGTTCCAATTTTAACAATTTTGTAGAAAAGCATGTGCTTTAAGAAATAGGCTGTTGGCCCATGGTTTTAAGATGCCAGTTCTCATTAAAGCATTTCATAGAGCAGTCTATACGCCAAGAGAAACACTATTTACAAAGTTTAAATCAGAGCCCTGTGGTAATTCTATTAGATTTGATTCTAAGAATGGTCCTGATCCTACAACCTGTGTCCTAACTTATAACTCCCAATATTATGATATTGTAAAAATTAGAGGATCTTAGCATACTTAATACAGTTCCTATTCTTGAGGGAATCATACAAAGTGGGTGTCAATTTGTAGATGATCAAAAACCTTGAGAAATTTATTGTCACCGAGTAGAATTAAGAATAACGTCAAACCTACTTGGTTGGAACAGATACAGATACAGGTAGTTACAGATGTGGGGCTAAGATGTGTATAACATGCAGGTATATGAAAACTGGGGATACTTTTTCCTCGTATACCACTAACAAACCGTATAAAATTTACCAACTTATAAATCGTAACACACACTATGTGGTGTACTTGATAACGTGTGGAAAATGTGGTATTTAATATTAAGGACAGACTAGCAGGGCCCTCAAAGAACGTGCATGTGAACATATAACTATTAAAAAAACAGATCAGAAACCACAGTGGCTAAGCACTTTTCAGACTGCACATTAGGAAATTTAGACTTTTTTTTACGATACAAGGTATACAAAAGCTAATACCTGACCAAAGAGGAGGGAATAACGTTAATATGCCATTACATTTAGAAACTAAATGGATATTCATGCTAGCTACCTAAAGGATTAAACAATGAATATGATTGATTGTTATTTCTAATACATTGTAATCTATTGAAATCCATGTACATTCTTTCCTAATTAGGCTTTACTAATAAAGTTGGTTTTGCTTTGATCTGGCTTCAGAATTGAGGTTTACCAATATGGCTCCCATGACCTCACAAGGGGTGTGGTTCTAGCCTCAATACAAATGTTTGTTCTTAATTAATTGCTTGATACCGATTTGTTAATTGGTAAATTGGAAGTGTTATGTGATTGGTGTACTGATGTTTAAATACTGTGTTTTGAACTGTGTATAGTTAGCCTATGACTAAGTATAGATAACACTAAATGCGTAAGGCTATATATAACATAATAAATAATTTTACTTATACAGTATCTACTGCCTGCTGGAAGATTGCCTTTATTTGAGTGCCTGCTCTTCAAAATTCTTTTTTTGCTGAAGGCTCAGGACGGTGCAACTGGGCCTCCTCCTTGATTTGGTGAGTTACCTAGTGATATAGGACTACCGTTATGTGTATAAAATTGCTAATATAACGAATATACCAAGCAATAATGAATAAGGCATGATTGCCTATAATCCAAGGGTGTCACTACTGAAATTATCATATTATAATACACAAAAGCTATGAATATCTTGTAAATTATAAGTTATGAACGGTGAGTTCTGATGTCATTTCTGTCACATGACTCACTAAAATTTGTGTATTATAATAAAGTACCCCCAGTTGCAAAATATGAGGATATTAGAAGTTACCTCGGAGTTCCATGTCCTGTATAAAAACACTTGGCCATGGTCATGAAACTCCTCGGTAACATATAATATCCTTATATTTTACAAAAGGGGTACTTTATTCACTATATAATCAAAAAAAAACCATAGGACTTATTTCCCAGGTAGCCAGATGAAACACTTAATCAATTATTGTAGATATACATAAAATGGTGATGTTTATTAGTCAACTATGCCAACACATATAATTAAAAAACATCAAAAACCCTAAGATCCTCATAAAAGGAGAGACCCCTCCCTCCCTCCCGCAGCAAAACTAATTGTATTACAAATGAATAATGTTATCACACTGGCTATAAATAATAACTGCTGATAATATTGAACCAAACAGTCCACCAAAAATTAGTATGATATCAAAATATTATCGATTACTCAGAGACTTGCATTCGCAGGATCGAAGAGGGGCCCCTTCTTCTAATAGCATCCTCACTTAAAGGTCCCCTCTCTGATACTGCAAATGCAAGCTTCTGAGTAATTGTTTTCTCCCTGTCTCACACTGAATGAATCTGTCATATATGTTGCTCGTTCGATATTAAAGACAGGGGTCATAATGGTAGCTATGGTGGCGTATGGAACAGCGGGCTCTGTTTATCAAAATCAAGATTATACCTGTGATGGCGGATAAGTACAGTATCAGCACCATGTGTAATGTTATTTTTTTTTATAGGCTTTTAAGCACTGAACTATAACTCACACATAGTAAATCAGTGCTCCTAAGGATATGAGCAATTAATTGATTTTACATTGAACTATTTTGGATACCAATATAATTGCCAACATGGGAGATGCTTCACAAACAAGAGACTTATCTTGGCACATAAGGCACCAATTGATATTTGTTTATTGAACATTTATCACAGATGAAGCAAGCATAAGCACAAAATTATATACACAATTTGTCATCCAGTTGTTGCATCACTCTTGGGATCTTTCTAATAATAACACATTATACTCATAAGTAGAAGCAATCATTTTTTGATATACTAATTTTAGGTGGACTCTTTGGTTCAATATTATTAGCAGTTATTATTTATAGCCAGTGTGATCACATTATTACTTATAATAGAATTGGTTGTGATACAGAAAAGTATGGGCCTCTCCTAAGATTCGTAGTTGCACCAGGCGTAACTTAGCTGCACTTCGCCACACTTCGCCAGGCGTAGTTTCGCCAGCGCTCCGCAAATTCAGTAAAATCCGAAGTTGCTCTCAGGGGTAGCGTAAGGTTGTGAAGTTGCGCTAGCGTTGATTTGCTAAGCGAAGTTACGCTAGCGATGGTTAATTTGCATACGCGCTAAATTCAAATTTCAATGGAGGAATACGTGCAATCACTACAAATGCCTGGGAAACCTTCAAAACATCAAATTTTTTTTTTACACATGTGCCCACTGTATAGTTAAGTTGCCATGAGTTAGGAAATGTAGGGGGGAAGGAGGGGAGCCCCAAAAAAAATTTTGATCTTTTTCAGCCTATCACCCATAATATAGAAAAAACGCCAGCGTTTTTTGGGACTTAGAAAAAGTTTGAATTTTTTTTGAAGCAATCCCTATCTACTCTATTGCGCTTCGCCTGGTCTGCGGTGGCGAAGGAAGTCTAGCGTAAAAGGTAGCGTTCAGTACAATGCGCGCGCTAGTGAATTTGCGTAGTTACGTACATTGCGCAAATTTGCCAGGCGTAAGGGTGCGAAGTAACACTAGCGAATTTACGCCAGCGTTCGTTTACATAGATTTACCAAAATATGTGGTATGTATGGACCTTGAATGAAAACAGTGTATTTGAATTTTCTCACCTGTCAACTCGTCTTTTGCAATCTGAGCCCCCTTACTGAGTATTATGTACTGTAAGACATGTAAGACCCCCAGAAACCCATATATTTTTGGAAAGTACACATTCTGATGAATCCAAAATGTTTAAGAAGCCTTTCTACTCAAAATTATCAAACAGCAAATCCTTCCTAAACATAGTGGTTTTTATGACATTTATGAAAATCGCCTAAAAATGTTACAATTTGCTGCATTTATTGCACACAATGTTTTATATACAAAGGAAAATAACCCCAAATATAAAATGCCAGTGGTCCACTGGTACATGAACTTGGTTCTTATATTCAAGACACCACAGATTTCTTACAGGTTATAGACAGTATTGATTTAAATAATTTATCTTTCATTTTGGTCACTATGGATGTCCATAATTTGTACACCTATATACCACATCAAGCGGGAATAGAAGCTACCAGAGATCTTATGAGGGGCAATGTATCATATAATGGACCTCCAGTGGAATTTATATTGACATTATTGAAGTTCATATTGAATAAAAATTACTTAAAATTTGAGAATCAATTCTATCTCCAACTTCTAGGGACTGCAATAGGTTCCAAAGTAGCCCCCTTATATGCAAATAAATTTATGCATAAGTATGAGTTATAGCACATTTTGAGCCATTATCTTTTCTGTAAGTACGGTGGTTATTTTAGACGCTATATAGACCTGTTTTTTCTATGGTTTGGGTCGGAGGAAGAACTAATAACGTTTGTGGATGATCTGAATAAGATAACTTCAACCATATGATTTACAGTACATCATGATGTAGGCTCCATATAGTTCCTTGATGTAATGGTATATAAGGATCTGGTATTAAATAAGTTGCAGACAAAAAATCTACCAGAAGCCTACAGACATAAATATCCTGTTCCACTATAGCAGTAGTCACCCAAAGCATCTATTGGACTCACTTCCTAGATCACAGATGCTATGGTAGATACAGATTACTAGTGATGAGCAGGAGAGGCATGTGGCCTTAAACGGAATGGCCTCCAAGTTCCTGGAAAGGGGTTACCCTGGGAAATTGATAAGTGAGGTTAAACAATAAATGTTAAAGGGTGATGTGAGCCAAAAGGAAATAGGCAGGAACAAGAAGAATTTATTATATTATACTACCACATATGATGGCCATACTCCGCTGATTAAAGATTCTGTTTTGCAGCACTGGCCAATTGTAAAAATGGACATGGAATTGACTGCGATAAATAAAGGCAGTATTTGCTTTGGACATAGAAGGAATAAAACTCTTAAGGAACTGTTATCCCCCACAGATCCAGTAAGCAAATATAACAATGTACAACAGAGAATACAGGAAAAAGGAAGCCTTTAGGTGTGGAAACTGTGTAATGTGTAACACTGGGAATACTTACTATCTGCGACAAAGACTTACTTGCACATCATGTAGTGTGGTCTATATAGTAAAGTGTCCTTGTGGACTTGTGTATTGTGGCAAAACTAATAAACAATTAAGGGAAATAATTTGCATGCACCTTGCAACAATCAGGGCAGTACTGGACGCTAAACCTAAATAGAATGTTAAACAGGATTTATCTAAGCATCCTATGGTGCAACATTGGCTGCAGGCTAAACATCTGGCATCATCTTTCAAGTGCATGCCGATTAACTGTATACCAGACCTCCCTGGGGGGGAGGTATTGATCATAGGTTACTCCCTACGAGATTTATCAGCAGCTTTCTTTTGAGCAGATGTAGCTGCAGCAAGAGAGTCATGCACCTGAGACCAAAGCTTAGCAAATCGTTCAACTGAAGAGTTAGCCGTAGGTACAGGGGAATCAGAACTGGAAAAAGAAAAGGCTTTAGGATGTAATCCATTGACAATAAAGAAAGGAGATTCCCCAGAGGAAGAATGGGTAGCATTATTGTATGCAAATTCTGCCCAGGGTAACAGTTCGGACCATGAGGACTGATTACCAGACACATAAGATCTGAGATATTGTTCAAGAGACTGGTTCACCCTTTCAGTTTGACCGTTGGTTTGGGGGTGATAAGCAGTGGAAAATGATAACTCAATCCCTACCAAAGAACAGCAAGCACGCCAAAACTTCGAGACAAACTGAACCCCCCTGTCAGAAACTATATTTTCAGGAAAACCATGTAACCTAAAAATGTGAGTAACAAATAGATCACCCAAGGTTTTAGCAGAAGGGAGGTGTGAAAGGGGAATAAAATGGCCCATCTTACTGAATCTATCCACCACCACCCAAATCACAGTTTTCCCTTGGGAAGGGGGCAAATCCACAATGAAGTCCATCGAAAGATGGGGCCAAGGTTTCTTTGGAATAGGTAAAGGAATTAACAGACCCTGTGAGGAGTTATGAGATGATTTTGACCTTTGGCAAATCGGACAGGAGTTAACAAAGGCCTTAGCATCCTGTTTGAAAGAAGACCACCAGACATAGCGGGATAACAGAGACACCATCTTAGTGATGCCCGGATGCCCCGCCATCTTAGAATCATGAACCTCTTTAAACACTTGTTCCCTTAACTCCTGAGGAACAAACAACCTCCCAGAGGGAGTATCTACCGGAGCAGACGATTGAACAGGGGACAGTAAGGAGGAAAGATCAAACTCAAGTGCCGCTACAATTACTTCCCTGGGGAGGATAGGGATGCACTCGCTAGACTCTGAGAAATCGGATAAGAAGCTTCTAGAGAGTGCATCCGCTTTGGTATTTTTTGAACTGGGTCTAAACGTAAGAGAGAAATTGAACCTGGTGAAAAACAGCGCCCATCTAGCCTGTCTAGGATTTAGTCGTTTAGCCGACTCAATGTACAGAAGATTTTTGGGATCAGTATAGACTGTGATTACATATTTTGCTCCCTCCAGCAGATGCGGCCATTCCTCAAAGGCCCATTTGATAGCCAACAATTCTCTATTTCCGATGCCATAATTGATCTCAGCAGGAGAAAATTTCTTAGAGAAAAATGCACAGGGATGCACTTTGTTGGATATCGGATGTCTTTGAGAAAGGACTGCCCCTGCCCCAACTTCAGAAGCATCTACCTCTACAATAAAAGGAAGTGCAGTGTCGGGGTGTCGAAGAATGGGGGCAGAACTGAATTCCTTTTTGAGGACTTAAAAGCTTGTACAGCCTCGGGAGACCAAATTCTGGAGTCAGCACCCTTTTTAGTCAAATCAGTAATGGGGGCCACAATCAGGGAAAATGTTTTGATAAACTGACGATAATAGTTTGCAAACCCGAGGAACCTTTGGGTTGCACGCAATGATTGGGGTTGGGTCCAATCCAGTACAGCTCTCACCTTGCCTGGATCCATCTCAAGACCCTTGCTGGAAATATTAAACCCCAAAAACTGAACGGACGTAACCTCAAATATACATTTCTCCAGTTTAGCATAAAGATTATTTTCCCTGAGTCTGCACAAAACCTCCCCGAACATGATTTCTATGTTCACCCAGGTTAGAAGAGAAAATTAAAATATTGTCAAGATAGACCACTACGAATATTCCCAGCAGGTCCCAAAATATGTCATTGACAAATTCTTGGAACACTGCGGATGTGTTACAGAGGCCCTCCCTAATACATATGAGGTTATAAGCACCCCTAAGATCAAGCTTGGAATAGATCTTAGCACCCTTAACCTGGTCAAATAATTCAGAAATTAAAGGGAGGGGATAGCGTTTTTTTATGGTGATCTTATTGAGACCCCTATAATCTATACAGGGGCAAAGACCACCATCTTTTTTTCCAACAAAAAAGAAGCCCGTCCTCGCAGGGGAACTAGAAGGCCTGATGAACCCTCTTTCAAGGTTTTCCTTTATATACTCTTTCATTGCCTGGGCCTCCAGCAAGGAAAGAGAGTATGTTCTACCCCGAGGGGGGGTAGACCCAGGAATTAGCTCAATTGGGCAGTCATACTGCCTGTGAGGGGGTAAGGTCTCCGCAGCTTTCTTAGAAAATACATCAGCAAAGTCAGAGTAAGCTGCAGGTAATCCCTTCAGAACAGTGGTTGCCACTACAGAGGAGATACAGAACCCTTGGCACTTTAGGCCCCAACTAAGAACCTCCCTGGTTACCCAATCAATATGTGGTTTGTGTTTTTGCAACCACGGCAACCCCAATATAAGAGGAGAGGAAGCACCTTCAATGATGTAAAAAGGTATTTCCTCACAATGTGAGTTATTAATACTCATAGACAAAGAGATGGTCTTCTTAGATACTACACCCGACCCCAGGGGTCTTTTGTCCACCGCTAATATTCTCAGGGGAGGAATTAAGGGAACCAAGGAAATATTGTGTTTGGCTGCGAAAGCAGCATCCAGAAAATTCCCTTCCGCCCCAGAGTCAACAAAAGCAGATACCTGAATTGAGCTCGAAGGCCAGGTAAGTTTGACCAATAACAAGGGGCGAGGAAACTCCTGCACCCAAATGGAGCTCCCATTCTCCATTTAGGCTTGGGAGTTTCCCGGCCTCAAAGGACATTGGTTTAAGAAATGACCCTTCCCTCCACAGTACTGTATACTGTATACAAAGACACAAAGACCCAAAGAACGCCTGTGTGCCTTTTCCTCAGGAGTTAATCGAGAGCTACCTAACTGCATAGGCTCTTCCAGTGGTAAAGGTGCAGGGGGCTTTATACTGATAACCAAGTTAGATTTCAGATTGGTAACCCCAGAAAAATTTGAAGGACACCTTTCACCCCTTCTCTCTCTCTGTCTCCTATCTACCTGGATGGCAAGGGACATGAGGTCATGCAAATTGGAAGATAAGGGGTAATTCACAAGGCTATCCTTTAGAGAGTCAGATAGCCCAATACGGAACTGGCTACATAGAGCCACATCGTTCCACCCAGTTTCTACTGCCCACCGGCAGAACTCGGTGCAATACACCTCCGCATCCCGTTTTCCCTGGCGTAGTTTACGAATCGCAGAATTGGCTGATGATGCGCGATCCGGGTCATCGTAAAGAATTGCCATGGAGTTAAAAAAAGCATTGAGGGAATAACGGGCAGGATCGGAGGCTGGCAGTCTGAGACCCCAAATTTGGGGATCACCCTGGAGCAGGGTCATGACAAACCTTACTTTCTCCTCACCAGTTGCAAAGGAGTGAGGAAAGAAGCTAAGGTATAATTTACATGCCTCATTAAAGATGAAAAATTTGGTTCTGAATTTTTCTGGGAACACAATTATGGGTTCATGGGGCTTAGCTGAGTTACTCCACATGGCAGGAGAACCCACAGAAGAAGATGAACCAGGAACAGGCAGCTGCTGAGGGGCTTGCGGAGTCTCCAACTGGCGGGTTAGGTTGTGAAAACCCTGCAGGAGATAGTTCTGTTTCCGCTCGTGGTCCTCCATGCGCTGTCAGCAGTTTTGTGACTGTTGTCTTCCATGGTCCGTGATAATGTCACGGTCGGCACCCAACACCAGACCAAACACCAGGCACCCTGGTCTCGGCTCGTGCTTCACCAGTAGTGCGACCGCCTTTGGGCCTCGGGAGGAGCCCTCGGCTTACTTGGATGCCACCTGGACTTAAAACGAGAGGTGCAAGATGAGGGTTCTGGATAGGCAGAGGGGCACAACTGTAGATAGAGTCTTTAAGGCCAAAGGTCACGGTAAAAGCAGGATAGGCGAATTCGAAGTCAGACAGGCAGAATCGAGGCAGGTAGATAGCAGGATCGTCAGGCAGGCAAGGGTCAAAACCGGGTAATCAATCAGATGGGATGAGGCAGAATCGGAATCAAACAACAGGCAGGAGTCAAACCAGGAAGTCAATCAGGAGGGACAGACGGAATCGATGTCGGTTTCAGGCAAGGGTCAGGTTACGGAAGTCAGAGAAGTCAAAAGCCAGGCCGGGTCAAAACACAGAAGTTCAAAACAGAATTCAGGCAAGCAGGTGCTAACACAAGGTTCAGGAACCACCAGGAAACTAATCCTATCACGGGCAACGAATACAGTGTAATGGCCTTTTAAGTACCCATAAGGCCTTGTGTCATTGCGCGCTGATGTCACGCGTCAGCACGTCTGCGCCTTTAAAAGAAACAGAGGCGCGCCCTTAACAGAACGGCGCATCAAGGGGAAGACTGGCGTGGCTGGCGTCCCCGCCGAGAGAGCGGCGGGCGTCCCCACCGGCCCACTAGATCACCAGGGTAAGTTACTGTTACATCAGACTCCTGAAGGAGTGCCAAGACATTTGGATTATGGCTTGATTATCGGAAACCTAAAGGTCATGCACCAAAGGTTGTGGAGCTCCCCAATTTGTGCTGATTTAATGCAGAATTGGCTGTTCTTGTAACTACAATCCTACAAAGATAAGTACCTATTTAATTCTACTCTTACTCGTGCATGTGTATGTTTTTTGCTCATTAACAGCTCATCAGAAGGCTTAATAATTGATCCTGCATATTTTTTAATATGTTTATTAATGTTAATTAATACTAATTATTGATATTAGTGTTAAGGGTTCACACCTTTCTTTACAAACTGTTTTTAGGGGAATAACAAGAGGTAAAATGATAAAATGAAGAACTAAAAAAAAGTATGTGTATGTTTGTGTATGTATGTATGTATGTATGTACAGCTCTAAATATGTGTATATGTGAGTGTGTAAATATGTGTAAAAGAAAAAACTACCACTAAAACTACTATTAAAATGTGTAGCATGTGTGTGAATGTGTGTATGTGTGTAAATGTGTAAAGAAAGGACACTTACCATTTATGTGTGCAGGGGGGTCCTTGGTAGTGTTGAGGATTCCAGGATCACAGAGTCTGCACTGCAGGAAGTGAGGTTGGTGGTGCTGAGGATACTGGAGATTGTGTCCTGCAATGTCCTGTTATGGGTACTGCAAGGAGGAGGTAAAAGTCAGGTCCTGCGACGTTCGTTTGTTGCCTAGGGGGTTGGGGCGCATCAGACTCACTTGCATGGCAGAAAACACCACTAGTGCAGCGAAGGAGCCCTTTACTGCACAGCACATTGGTACTATGGCTTGGCAGTCAGAGCATTTTCCTGCCAGCACGTAGTACCTAAATGCTTGGAAGTTAACAGGATTCTGTCATGATTTTTATGGAGTCATTTTTTTTCTAAATAACATTGTTTATACTGCAAATAATTCACTCTATCATATAAAATGTCATTTCCGAACCAAGTGTATTTTTTTTAGTTGTTATATTAGTGTGTAGGCAGCCATCTCAGGTCAGTTTGCCTGGTCATGTACTTTCAGAAAGAGAAATAAATGTACACGCACTCCTGCAGCCGTGACAGTTGAGGTAAAAGTTGTAGCTTTATTCCATCATGTTAAAAGTAGCGTCCTAACGCGTTTCGTATCAAAGGATACGTAATCATAGGCACTTGTTTGCATACAGCCGTTACAGGTATTTAAACATAATTAAAGGAAATTACGTCCATATTAACCTAACATGGGTGTTCTCAATGGACTCAAAGGTAAAAGCAATCAACTCTTAACAATCAGAACAAGAAAACTACAGAGTAACTTTTTTCTAATACAAAATGTCATTGTGTGGGGAAACGCTTAAATATGTATCACTTTAAAATATGCATCAATGTAAACTATGCTTCAATTCAAACTATGCATCAATTAAACAGATATACGTGTCTTGAAAGTCCATTTCTTAAAATAAACATTTACATGACACCAGATCAATTAAATGCTAAACGTAAAACACGACTGAATACATTAGATTCTACAGATTACACTCGAATGCAGTTGCTGTAAACTTTAAATTTATACAAAAAATAATCATAGTGATAGTAAACCAAAATATCAAATGACTTAGACCTGTGTAAAAATTGCTTTTCTGCACTGGAATCATCATATGAATAGGGGTCATAATACAGTTAATTTACATTTTTCGATAGTGTTTAAAGCCAGTCAGCCAGTTCTTGGGACTATTTCATTTTTCACAGACATCACTTGGTGACAAAATGTTCCCAAGTGTTCTGCCACGCCGGGTTACAAACCTACACCCATTTTCCATTACTACCCGCAATACAATTGCGAGATCGATTCTTGGCTAGAGGCTATCCTTTAGCATCCTTAGAAACAGCATTTGTGAGAGCATTGAGAGAAAATAGAAATGCATTGTTGAATAGAGTAAAAGTTTCTGATAAGTCCACACAATGTACCTCACCCATGTTCATTACTACATACAGCAAACAGTTTTATAAGATCAAGAGAATAGTTAAAAAATACCTACCGGTTTTGAATGGAGATGAAAAATTGCGGGTAGTAATGGAAAATGGGTCTGTGAAAAATTAAATAGTCCCAAGAGCTGGCTGAGCACGGTTGGCACTTATCGTTGTGGAGCGAGTCGTTGTGTAACCTGTAAGTATATAGATAAAACCACTGTGTTTACCAGCAGTAGTACGGCAAGAAATGTAATATTCAGTATGTGGGAAGTACGTCTAGGAACTTGAAATGCAGGATGCGTGAGCACATTTATAGTATCGAGTCCCATAGTACCAGTACAACAGTGTCCAGGCATTTTTTAGATTGTAACAATAGTGACATTAAATATCTTAAAATCCAGGGAATTGAGAAGATCTATCAATCCTCAAGAGGCGGAGATAAAATAGCAAAACTACGTCATAGAGAAGCATATTGGATTTTCACATTGGACACCAGACAACCGAAAGGGTTAAACCTTCGGTTTGATATTGTGTGTCATGTTTGATAATGGATGATCAATATGGTTTAAATTCCTTTGAAACTCAAATATGCCTCTCCTCTCATTTCTGGTTTTTGCTGTTTTTATCAGAATCTTGATGCTTGTGAATCTAGATCAGACGGCCAAGTTCAGAATTCAGTCTAGCTGCTCAGGTAGAATTTAAGTCTTTAAACACTATCGAAAAATGTAAATTAACTGTATTATGACCCCTATTCATATGATGATTCCAGTGCAGAAAAGCAATTTTTACACAGGTCTAAGTCATTTGATATTTTGGTTTACTATCACTATGATTATTTTTTGTATAAATTTAAAGTTTACAGCAACTGCATTCGAGTGTAATCTGTAGAATCTAATGTATTCAGTCGTGTTTTACGTTTAGCATTTAATTGATCTGGTGTCATGTAAATGTTTATTTTAAGAAATGGACTTTCAAGACACGTATATCTGTTTAATTGATGCATAGTTTGAATTGAAGCATAGTTTACATTGATGCATATTTTAAAGTGATACATATTTAAGCGTTTCCCCACACAATGACATTTTGTATTAGAAAAAAGTTACTCTGTAGTTTTCTTGTTCTGATTGTTAAGAGTTGATTGCTTTTACCTTTGAGTCCATTGAGAACACCCATGTTAGGTTAATATGGACGTCATTTCCTTTAATTATGTTTAAATACCTGTAACGGCTGTATGCAAACAAGTGCCTATGATTACGTATCCTTTGATACGAAATGCGTTAGGACGCTACTTTTAACATGATGGAATAAAGCTACAACTTTTACCTCAACTGTCACGGCTGCAGGAGTGCGTGTACATTTATTTCTTGAAGATTGGTTTCGCCTAAGCTATGGGTTTGGGGCACGGCACCCGGGCCATCTGACAAACGTGGTGAGTGACAAGCAAAGCTGAATTTACCACATTTGAAATAGAATTGTTCCTTTTCAAGTAAAGGGCCTGGGGTTTGGACACCCAGGCCATCCTGTTCCACTCGGTGAGAATTACCTAGTGGTTGCCTGCTGGTTTTGTTGGTGTTTTTGTTTATGAGAGTTATGCTCAATTTATTTGAAGTGTTTAAACATTTAACAATTTAAAAGCAAGCCTATAGATTATCGATAAATTGGTCCTTTTAGAGATTAGAGCCAGTAATTCATTTTTGTGCATGTACTTTCAGAAAGAGCCAGCACTTCATGGTGGAACTGCTTTCAGATAAACTATTGTTTCTTCTACTCAATGTCACAGTGGGAGTTTTTACTATTAAGGGTGGTGGCAGGCAGGAAGATTAGTTGCCCAGTGACAAACCTTCTCTACTGTGGGCGATTAATCTCCCCAAATGTCTTCCTGCCGGCAATAATGCGAATCGCCGGCAGGATGGTATGCATAGAGCTTCGTTTTCTGAAGTCGTCCGAAGTTGTCTTACCAGAAAACTTCGGGTAACTTTGGAGTTCCGAAGTGATTAGTCACTCGCACTAGAGAAGATTTGTCACTGAGCGACTAATCTCCCTGTCTGCCACCACCCTAAATGTTGTTCATATGTCTACCATGGAGATGTTATCTTGTGTCAGGGAACTACTACCTTGTTACCTGTTACCTTGTCACATTCCCATTATTCTGACAATGGTCTGCTGGAGGGGGAAGGGAGGGGAGCACAACTTGCAGAGGAGCAGTAAAGAGTGACTGAAGTTTACACATGAGTCACATGACCGAGGATGCCTGGTAAATTGACATGTCTAGCCCCACGTCAGATTTCAAAATTAAGTTTAAAAAAACATTGAAACTCTTTTGAAAAATAGATGTCAGTGCAGAAATCTGCTGGATCAGCACTATAAACTGGTGCACTTTGAAAAAATAGAGACTTTTACTTACCTACTTGACGTAAATTCCTTTTCTTCTAGTCCCGACATGTCAGTACACATGGGGCATTGCCCCTCCCAGACCTGGAGGTAGGACCTATAACATAGCCAATCAAAATGAATCATGACCTATAAGACCACATGACTTCCTCCTCACCACAGTTATACTTTTGCCAAAGCAGAACAGTAACCCCCTGTACTGACATGTCGGGACTAGAAGAAAAGGAATTTACGTCAAGTAGGTAAGTAAAATTCTCTATTTCTTCTACGTACCTCCATGTCAGTACACATGGGATCTACCAAGCCATGCACCGAAAACAACGGGTGGGAATAACCAACATAATGCAAAAACCAAACTGATGTTAAGGATAGGGATGGGCGAATAAATTCGCCATGGTTAAATTCGCGGCGAATTTCTGCGTTTCGCCGCGGGCGAATTTTTCGCGAAATTGCGGCAAAAATTCGCCTCGCGACTCGTTTCGCCGCGCGTCGAAATTTTCGTCGCGCGACGAGCCGCGACGCCGCTAATGCGCGTCAAAACAAAAAGACGCGCGACAAACTAAACATCACCCACAGCAGCCAATAAGATGTGAGCCATCCCTGAGCCAACCCACTGGCTATATAAGGAGCTGCAGAGGCGGCCATTACTCGTGGCGTTTCTGGTAGAGGTAGAGAGAGCAGGATAGTGAGAGATTTGTGTGTGATTTAGCTAGTGGAGTTTGTGTAGAGAGCTTTTTTTTTTCTGAGTCAGTGCAAGTGGAGGTTGTGGATTTCAGTTTACTGTTTTCCCTCTTCTGCTTGCCTGCTCACCACCCAATAGCCCTTTTTAGGGCTAACTGTCTTTGTCTTTGTCTGTGCTGGTGTGTGTACTCCTTGTGGGTGCACACTTCTGCTGAGGGGATTTAGTTGAGGGTTTTATTTTTTTCTCCTTTCCTTCCCCGAAATATCCAAACCCCCCCCTTATATATATATATTTTTTTTTAAGTTTAGTTGCCCAATATGACGGGCCGTGGGAGAGGGGGGATGGGTGGTGGTGGTGGGAAGAAGGGTGGGTTAGGGATGGGTGGTGGTGGTGGTGGGAAGAAGGGTGGGATAGGGAGGGGTGGCCGAGGAAGAGGCCGTGGTGCTGGCCGTGGGCATCCAACCCCACAACAGCCATGTGCCATGCCCAGTCTGGGCACTGTAAATCAGTCGCAGCACAAGCTGCCATCAAAGCAGCTGCCATCACAGCAGCAGCTGCAACAACAACAGCAGCAGCTGCAACAACAACAGCAGCAGCTGCAACAACAACAGCAGCAGCAGCTGCAACAACAGCAGCAGCAGCCGCAACAACAGCAGCAGCAAATGCCACAGCAGCAGGTGGCTGTGGGTCGCAGCAGCGGGGCAACTGGTCCACGTAGGACTGTGCCCGATTTTTTTGCCACTGCTTCGCGACCCATACGGTCGCAGCAGGCAGAGGCAGTGGTAGACTGGCTGACCCAGGCTACCTCATCTGCAGCAGGCACCAGTGAGCGGCAGGAGGTGGCATCACCTGCTAGCTCAGTGTGGGATGACACCCCATCCCTCTTATTTGATCCTGAGGTGGACTTGGGCCCAGACACCCTGGATCTTTTTGATGATCAGGCAGGAATGGGGGGGGCATTCATGTCTGATGAAGAGGAGGAGGTGGTCATGTCACAGCCCACATCTATAGGGGATATTGGGCAGGGTCCCCTTATGGCAGGGCAGCAAGTTGCTGGTGTGGGGTCAGACACCAGCATGCTGGATGTGGGTATTGATGCCATGTATGAGGCAGGGTCTGGTCTGGGGGAGGACGATGACAGGGACAGACCCTGGGAGCCGGCTCCAGAGGATAACAGCAGCAGTTCAGGGGGGGAACTGTTTGTTGTTGATGAGGATGAAGAGCCGGCTCCACCGACCACTGCTAGGGGGGGCAGGCAACAGGGCAGCACTGCGCCTAGGTCCAAAGCCTATGTGCGTACGGGTGGGGACCATCCTCAACCCTCCACAGCAGGCAAGGCAGTGGCCCGCACTTCAGCAGTGTGGGCTTTTTTCACGTGCCAGGCAGAGGACCAGGCAATAGCAGTGTGCCAGCTCTGCCGGCAGAAGGTTCGAAGGGGGCAGGCAGGGTCACATATGGGAACATCAGCTTTAAGTTCCCATATGAAACGTCATCACAGGATGACGTGGGAGCAGCACCAAAGTGGCAGGGCACCGGGTGGCAGTGGTGCTTCCTGTCCACCTCCTCCCATTCCTCAGGGAAGAGGTGCTATCTCCCCAGACCCTGCAGCAGGTGAAGAGGATTCTGGGGCTCACAGTCGGAGGCAGCCACTGTGTAGCTCAGCCTCTTCTGCAGCCTCCTCCTCCTCAATGCGGCCCCTGTCCCGCCAGGTTTCCCTCCCCCAGTTCCTCAGCCGCAAGACGCCTCTCTCCCCCAGCCACCCCCAAGTGCAGAGGCTTAATGGCTGCCTGGCAAAGCTTCTGGCAGTGCAGCTGCTGCCCTATCAGCTAGTCGAAGCAGCCCCCTTCCGACAGCTGATGGCTTGCGCTGCCCCTAACTGGCGGATCCCCAGCCGCCATTATTTTGCCAGGAAGGCTGTCCCTGCCATCCACCAGCATGTGGTTGAGAATGTGTCCCTGTCGCTGGATCATGCTGTTGGCGGCAGGGTGCACTGCACCACTGACACGTGGACCAGCAGGCATGGGCAGGGGAGGTACATAACCTACACTGCGCACTGGGTCACCCTCATGAGTGCTGGGGAGGGTGCAAGCCGGGGCGCTCCCCTCAGGCTACAGGTGCCTCCCCGTGGGGTACAGGGCAAACCCCACATGTCCACTTCCTCCTCCTCCTCCACTATGGATGAGCCACCCCTGAAGCGTCCCCGCAGCTACGCTTCAGTGCAGCACAGGCGATGTCAGGCTGTGCTGCAACTCCTCTCCCTGGGCGAGAGGAGTCATACTGCACCTGAGCTCATGGCTGCCTTCCAGACTCAGGTGTAGCGGTGGTTCACTCCCCGCCAGCTCCAAGCAGGTAATATTGTTTGCGACAACGGTCGCAACCTGCTGGCCGCCATCCGCCTAGGGCACCTGACCCACATGCCTTGCTTTGCACATGTCCTCAACCTTGTGGTGCAGCGCTTCCTCAAGAGCTACCAAGGGTTGGGTGACATGCTGGAGAAGGTACGTAGGGTATGTGCCCATTTTCGCAGGTCCCCCACCGCCAGCGCGTCTTTGGCACGGATGCAGCGGCAGCATAGTCTGCCACCCCACCGGCTCATCTGTGACCTGCCGACGCGCTGGAATTCCACCCTGCACATGGTGGAGCGCCTCGTAGAGCAGCGCTGGGCGGTCAGCAATTACCTGCTGGAGCACAGTGCCAGGGGTACTCAGGGGGCGGATTTGGGGTACTTTAGTGCAGAGCAGTGGCAGCAAATGAGGCAGCTCTGCCAAGTACTTGCCCCCTTTGAGCAGGCGACACGCTTTGTTAGCAGGGACAATGCGTGTCTTAGCGATGTCATACCCCTGGTGTTCCTCCTCAAGCGCACGTTGGATGGGCTGCTAGAGGAGGGTGACGTGCCTGAGGAGGAGGAGGAGGAGAGTAGGCCCCGTAGGCAGGCAGAGGGGGCTGAGGAGGAGATGGTGCCTGATGAGGAGGATGAGGGAGAGGAGGACTGGGTGCCTGTGCAGCATGGGGAGCAGGGCACATGCCACCCAACCACCCCAGCTATTGTCCGCGGCTGGGAGGGTAGAGAGCAGGGGCAGGTCGAGCCAGATGACCTGCTGCATCTGGAGGGCAGTCAAGAAGAGGTTGGTCGGGGGCACCTCTTTTACATGGCTGCCCATATGCAGACTTGCCTCCGAAGCGATCCCCGGGTCTGTTCTATCAAAGACCGGGAGGATTATTGGGTGGCTACTTTGCTTGACCCACGGTACAAGGGAAAGGTGGGGGAGTTCCTTGTACCCAGCCAGAGAGAGAGGAGGATGGGTCAATTGAGGAAGGCTCTGTGCTCAAAATTAGTGGAGGCCTTCCCCCAGTCTGACACTTCTCAGGCCTCCACTACTCCACACACCCAGCAGAGACAGGGGCCTAGCAGCAGCAGCAAGGGCGGAGATCTCATGGGTGTGTGGAAGAGCTTTTTCGAGCCTCAACGGCCAGCAGCAGGCCCAGTCAGCACCCAAAGCCACCACCAGCAGCGGGTGGAGCATATGGTGGCTGACTACATGGGGTCAGTCAGCGTGCAGGATGCCATTCGCCCTGACGATGACCCCATGCATTATTGGGTCTCGAGGCTCGACCAGTGGCCAGAACTGGCACAGTACGCTCTGGAGGTGCTGGCTTGCCCCCCTGCCAGTGTCCTGTCAGAGCGTGTCTTCAGTGCCGCAGGTGGGGTGGTCACTGAGAAGCGGACACGGCTATCCACTGGCAGCGTGGATAAGCTGACATTCATTAAAATGAATGAGGCATGGATAAGCGGGGATATCCAAGTGCCCATTGCAGACAGCAGAGACTAGCCTCCTCTCCTCCTTCTCCTCCACAGATTTATCCTCCTCTCTCCATTGCTGCCCATACTCTCCTCCTCAGTAGTATTGCCCATTCCCCATCTGTCTGCACCTGCTGCCCTTGCTGCTGCTGCTGCTGCTGCTGCTGTAGCCTGCTACTAGCCCTAGTAGTACTGCTGCTGTGCTGCATTGTCGGCAATTTTTTTATGGTGGGGGCCTATCAAAGCTCCTACTGCTATCGTAGATACTACTGCTGCATTGTCGGCAAATTTTTTTAGTAGTTGAGGCCTAACATGGCCTCTAAATATGTTTCTTCGAATACTGCCACATTGTTGGCTAATTTCTTCTGGTTGAGGCCTAACATGGCTTCTAAATATGTTGCTTATAATTTTGCCGCTAAGTTGGCTAAATTCTTCTGGTTGAGGCCTAACATGGCTTCTAAAAATGTTTTCTCAAATACTGCCACAATGTTGGCTAATTTCTTCTCGTTGAGGCCTAACATGGCTTCTAAATATGTTGCTTATAATTTTGCCGCTAAGTTGGCTAATTTCTTCTGGTTGAGGCCTAACATGGCTTCTAAAAATGTTTTCTCAAATACTGCCACAATGTTGGCTAATTTCTTCTCGTTGAGGCCTAACATGGCTTCTAAATATGTTGCTTATAATTTTGCCGCTAAGTTGGCTAATTTCTTCTGGTTGAGGCCTAACATGGCTTCTAAAAATGTTTTCTCAAATACTGCCACAATGTTGGCTAATTTCTTCTGGTTGAGGCCTAACATGGCTTCTAAATATGTTGCTTATAATTTTGCCGCTAAGTTGGCTAATTTCTTCTGGTTGAGGCCTAACATGGCTTCTAAAAATGTTTCTTCGAATACTGCCACATTGTTGGCTAATTTCTTCTGGTTGAGGCCTAACATGGCTTCTAAATATGTTGCTTATAATTTTGCCGCTAAGTTGGCTAATTTCTTCTGGTTGAGGCCTAACATGGCTTCTAAAAATGTTTCTTCGAATACTGCCACATTGTTGGCTAATTTCTTCTGGTTGAGGCCTAACATGGCTTCTAAATATGTTGCTTATAATTTTGCCGCTAAGTTGGCTAATTTCTTCTGGGGGTTGAGGAGTAACATGGCTTCTAAATATTTTTCTTACAATTTTGCGGCTAATGTCTTCTGTTTGGGGCCTGCCTCATTTAATTCTTCTGGCTCTAATATTGAGTTGATTAAAAGTTACAAGTTACAAAATGACTGTTGCTGCCACTGCTGTTGCTATTAATGCCTCGTTATTTGGCAAAAGTCTTCTCTGTTTGGGGCCTGCCTCATTTAATTCTTCTGGCTCTAATATAGAGTTGATTAAAAGTCGCAACATGACTGTTGCTGACTCTGCTGTTGCTGCTAATGCCTCGTTATTTGGCAAAAGTCTTCTCTGTTTGAGGCCTGCCTCATTTAATTCTTCTGGCTCTAATATAGAGTTGATTAAAAGTCGCAACATGACTGTTGCTGACTCTGCTGTTGCTGCTAATGCCTCGTTATTTGGCAAAAGTCTTCTCTGTTTGAGGCCTGCCTCATTTAATTCTTCTGGCTCTAATATAGAGTTGATTAAAAGTTACAACATGACTGTTGTTGCCGCTGCTGTTGCTACTACTGCCTCATTATTTGGCAAACGTCTTCTGTTTGGGGCCTGCCTCATTTAATTCTTCTGGCTCTAATATAGAGTTTATTAAAAGTTACAGCATGACTGTTGTTGCTGCTGCTGTTGCTACTAATGCCTCATTATTTGGCAAACGTCTTCTGTTTGGGGCCTGCCTCATTTAATTCTTCTGGCTCTAATATAGCGTTGATTGAAAGTTACAAGTTACAAAATGACTGTTGCTGCCACTGCTGTTGCTATTAATGCCTCGTTATTTGGCAAAAGTCTTCTCTGTTTGGGGCCTGCCTCATTTAATTCTTCTGGCTCTAATATAGAGTTGATTAAAAGTCGCAACATGACTGTTGCTGACTCTGCTGTTGCTGCTAATGCCTCGTTATTTGGCAAAAGTCTTCTCTGTTTGAGGCCTGCCTCATTTAATTCTTCTGGCTCTAATATAGAGTTGATTAAAAGTTACAACATGACTGTTGTTGCCGCTGCTGTTGCTACTACTGCCTCATTATTTGGCAAACGTCTTCTGTTTGGGGCCTGCCTCATTTAATTCTTCTGGCTCTAATATAGAGTTTATTAAAAGTTACAGCATGACTGTTGTTGCTGCTGCTGTTGCTACTAATGCCTCATTATTTGGCAAACGTCTTCTGTTTGGGGCCTGCCTCATTTAATTCTTCTGGCTCTAATATAGCGTTGATTGAAAGTTACAAGTTACAAAATGACTGTTGCTGCCACTGCTGTTGCTATTAATGCCTCGTTATTTGGCAAAAGTCTTCTCTGTTTGGGGCCTGCCTCATTTAATTCTTTTGGCTCTAATATAGAGTTGATTAAAAGTCGCAACATGACTGTTGCTGACTCTGCTGTTGCTGCTAATGCCTCGTTATTTGGCAAAAGTCTTCTCTGTTTGAGGCCTGCCTCATTTAATTCTTCTGGCTCTAATATAGAGTTGATTAAAAGTTACAACATGACTGTTGTTGCCGCTGCTGTTGCTACTACTGCCTCATTATTTGGCAAACGTCTTCTGTTTGGGGCCTGCCTCATTTAATTCTTCTGGCTCTAATATAGAGTTTATTAAAAGTTACAGCATGACTGTTGTTGCTGCTGCTGTTGCTACTAATGCCTCATTATTTGGCAAACGTCTTCTGTTTGGGGCCTGCCTCATTTAATTCTTCTGGCTCTAATATAGAGTTGATTGAAAGTTACAACATGACTGCCGCTGCTGATGCTACTAATGCCTCATTATTTGGCAAAACTCTGGTGGGTGTCTATCAAGGCTCCTACTGCTGTGGCTGACACTACTGCTGCATTGTCGGCAATTTTTTTTGTAGTTGAGGCCTATCATGGCTTCTAAAAATGTTTCTTCGAATACTGCCATATTGTTGGCTGATTTCTTCTGGGGGTTGAGGCCTATCATGGCCTCTAAAAATGTTTCTTCGAATACTGCCACATTGTTGGCTAATTTCTTCTGGTGGTTGAGGCCTAACATGGTTTCTAAATAGGTTGCTTGTAATTTTGCCGCTAAGTTGGCTACTGTCTTCTGGTGGTTGAGGCCTATCATGGCTTCTAAAAATATTTCTTCGAATACTGCCATATTGTTGGCTGATTTCTTCTGGGGGTCGAGGCCTATCATGGCCTCTAAAAATGTTTCTTCGAATACTGCCATATTGTTGGCTGATTTCTTCTGGGGGTTGAGGCCTAACATGGTTTCTAAATAGGTTGCTTGTAATTTTGCCGCTAAGTTGGCTAATGTCTTCTGGTGGTTGAGGCCTATCATGGCTTCTAAAAATGTTTCTTCGAATACTGCCATATTGTTGGCTAATTTCTTCTGGGGGTTGAGGCCTATCATGGCTTCTAAAAATGTTTCTTCGAATGCTGCCACATTGTTTGGCTAATTTCTTCTGGGGGTTGAGGCCTATCATGGCTTCTAAAAATGTTTCTTCGAATACTGCCATATTGTTGGCTAAATTTTTTCTGGTGGTTGAGGCCGATCATGGCTTCTAAAAATGTTTCTTCGAATACTGCCACATTGTTTGGCTAATTTCTTCTGGGGGTTGAGGCCTAACATGGTTTCTAAATAGGTTGCTTGTAATTTTGCCGCTAAGTTGGCTAATTTCTTCTGGGGGTTGAGGCCTATCATGGCTTCTAAAAATGTTTCTTCGAATACTGCCACATTGTTGGCTAATTTTTTCTGGGGGTTGAGGCCTATCATGGCTTCTAAAAATGTTTCTTCGAATGCTGCCACATTGTTTGGCTAATTTCTTCTGGGGGTTGAGGCCTATCATGGCTTCTAAAAATGTTTCTTCGAATACTGCCATATTGTTGGCTAAATTTTTTCTGGGGGTTGAGGCCTATCATGGCTTCTAAAAATGTTTCTTCGAATACTGCCACATTGTTTGGCTAATTTCTTCTGGGGGTTGAGGCCTAACATGGTTTCTAAATAGGTTGCTTGTAATTTTGCCGCTAAGTTGGCTAATTTCTTCTGGGGGTTGAGGCCTATCATGGCTTCTAAAAATGTTTCTTCGAATACTGCCACATTGTTGGCTAATTTTTTCTGGGGGTTGAGGCCTATCATGGCTTCTAAAAATGTTTCTTCGAATGCTGCCACATTGTTTGGCTAATTTCTTCTGGGGGTTGAGGCCTATCATGGCTTCTAAAAATGTTTCTTCGAATACTGCCATATTGTTGGCTAAATTTTTTCTGGGGGTTGAGGCCTATCATGGCTTCTAAAAATGTTTCTTCGAATACTGCCACATTGTTTGGCTAATTTCTTCTGGGGGTTGAGGCCTAAAATGGTTTCTAAATAGGTTGCTTGTAATTTTGCCGCTAAGTTGGCTAATTTCTTCTGGGGGTTGAGGCCTATCATGGCTTCTAAAAATGTTTCTTCGAATACTGCCACATTGTTGGCTAATTTTTTCTGGGGGTTGAGGCCTATCATGGCTTCTAAAAATGTTTCTTCGAATGCTGCCACATTGTTTGGCTAATTTCTTCTGGGGGTTGAGGCCTATCATGGCTTCTAAAAATGTTTCTTCGAATACTGCCATATTGTTGGCTAAATTTTTTCTGGGGGTTGAGGCCTATCATGGCTTCTAAAAATGTTTCTTCGAATACTGCCACATTGTTTGGCTAATTTCTTCTGGGGGTTGAGGCCTAACATGGTTTCTAAATAGGTTGCTTGTAATTTTGCCGCTAAGTTGGCTAATTTCTTCTGGGGGTTGAGGCCTATCATGGCTTCTAAAAATGTTTCTTCGAATACTGCCACATTGTTGGCTAATTTTTTCTGGGGGTTGAGGCCTATCATGGCTTCTAAAAATGTTTCTTCGAATGCTGCCACATTGTTTGGCTAATTTCTTCTGGGGGTTGAGGCCTATCATGGCTTCTAAAAATGTTTCTTCGAATACTGCCATATTGTTGGCTAAATTTTTTCTGGGGGTTGAGGCCTATCATGGCTTCTAAAAATGTTTCTTCGAATACTGCCACATTGTTTGGCTAATTTCTTCTGGGGGTTGAGGCCTAAAATGGTTTCTAAATAGGTTGCTTGTAATTTTGCCGCTAAGTTGGCTAATTTCTTCTGGGGGTTGAGGCCTATCATGGCTTCTAAAAATGTTTCTTCGAATACTGCCACATTGTTGGCTAATTTTTTCTGGGGGTTGAGGCCTATCATGGCTTCTAAAAATGTTTCTTCGAATGCTGCCACATTGTTTGGCTAATTTCTTCTGGGGGTTGAGGCCTATCATGGCTTCTAAAAATGTTTCTTCGAATACTGCCATATTGTTGGCTAAATTTTTTCTGGGGGTTGAGGCCTATCATGGCTTTTAAAAATGTTTCTTCGAATACTGCCACATTGTTTGGCTAATTTCTTCTGGGGGTTGAGGCCTATCATGGCTTCTAAAAATGTTTCTTCGAATACTGCCATATTGTTGGCTAAATTTTTTCTGGGGGTTGAGGCCTATCATGGCTTTTAAAAATGTTTCTTCGAATACTGCCACATTGTTTGGCTAATTTCTTCTGGGGGTTGAGGCCTAACATGGTTTCTAAATAGGTTGCTTGTAATTTTGCCGCTAAGTTGGCTAATTTCTTCTGGGGGTTGAGGCCTATCATGGCTTCTAAAAATGTTTCTTTGAATACTGCCACATTGTTGGCTAATTTTTTCTGGGGGTTGAGGCCTATCATGGCTTATAAAAATGTTTCTTCGAATACAGCCCCATTGTTTGGCTAATTTCTTCTGGGGGTTGAGGCCTGCCTCATTTAATTCTTCTGGCTCTAATACAATTGATTACAACAATGCTTGCTGCTTGGTTGTCAAATGTATTCACACTATTATTACCCCTGAAACGACTGCGGCCAAAAGTCCTTTGCCTCAGTCATTATTCTTTCTTTTGAAATGATAGGAGTGCTCTAAAAAATGTATACAGGGAGGGCATGTGTGTGTAGCAGTAACTGAGTGGAACATAGGTGTGAATTGCTCTTCCCATTGATTCCAATGCAAAACATGACATATATACATTCATCACTGTGTACAAAAGTAAGGGAAATGTTTTAATGGTAGTCCCAAAGCCATGTCTGGTCTGGGAGTCAAAATAGGCCCTTGCATTCAAATTACACAGAGGCCCAAACAGGCCCCAAACATCAGCCCAGTAAATTTGACTGGAAACCAACCAACCTGGCAACCCTGGGTGACACAAACATAGCCATAAACTCTACTTAAATTCATGCTGTAAGTAATAATTTAGATTGAATTTGTCCTCTATGAATGCTTTTGTCCTTGAGTTAAATAAACGAGACAACACAGTTTGCTTAATGGAAAAAGGAATTTCATTCCTAGATGATGTCCATCTTACATCCCACTTTCAGCTGCATCTGCTATTTTGCAACTTTCAACTTTACAAGCAGTCTTGTCCCAGTTTGCTGTCCATAACCTTCAAAGAGAACACACGCCATCCTTTGTTTCCAAACACTTTACACAACGTATTCATAGATCCAGTGCAAAGTCCTTAAAGGGGTGGTTCACCTTTAAGGTAACTTTTAGTATGCAATAGTATGGCAAATTCTAAGCAACTTTTAATTTGGTTTTACTTATTTGCCTTTTTCTTCTAAGTTCAGACTCTTTGCAGCTTTTAAATGTGGGTCAATGAGTTTACCCCAACTAAAAAGCAAATACTATGTCAGGCTACAAATGTATTGTTAGTCATTGCTACTTTTTTACATTTAGGCCTCTCCTATTCATATTCCAGTCTCTTATTTAAATCAATGTATGATTGCTAGGGGAATAATGTTACTTCTAATAGTGCCTAATTGCCAAATATAGTGTGACTTAATATCATAATTTATTTTAAAAAATCAATGTATTTGAGTGTTACAGTAGTCAATTTATCAATTTCGTCGCCGTCGCGACGATGTTCGTCGCCGTCGCGTCGAGGTTCGTCGCCGTCGCGACGATATTCGTCGCCGGGCGACGAGGTTCGTCGCCGTGCGCCATATCAAAACTGTGTTTGCGCATGCGCGCGTGCGTCATGTGACGCGCGTCGTGTGCGCGCACGCGTCATGTGACGCGCGTCATGCGCGCGTCAAAAATGGGCGTCGCCACTATAAATAGCCCCGCCCGTGCTTACATTTTTAGGAGTGCAGTTTGAAAATGGCAGGACCTGGCATGATGAACCGAGACCAGCTGCGGTACTTCGTCAGGTACCTGCACCAGGAGGGATACGACAATATCCCTCCTGGAGTGAGAGGAATCCAGGCGCTCCGGAGGAGCATAATGGAACGGCTGAGGCGCAGGCTGCGGAGGGAGTTCCGCCTGCGCTTAAGTCTGAGGGAGCTCCAGAGGATCTGGAGCGATCTCAAAAGACGCCACAGCGCATTTGTTGATGAGCTGCGCGTGGAAGTGGAAGGTAGAGTTATTTAAAAAGAAAACATCTTATAATGATTTGCTATTTTACAGCAAAAATGTATTTAAGTGAATACTGTAATTAGGATTGGAACAGTTGACTTTGACTGACTGACATAATTGCAGACAAGTTAAATAACAAGTAAATGAGCTGTCAAATGGAGATTATTTAAACAGATTATAATAGATTTATTTAAATGCAATACATGAGTTTCCCTTCTTAACTACAATAAAGCCACTTGATTCCCATTTATTTTGGTATTTTGGAGCAAATGTGTAATTGTTTAGGCCTGTGACAAGGCTAATAAGAATTTTACTTCACTTAAAGGTAGATTTATTTAAACATAATAAATAGATTTCCCTTCTTAACTACAATAAAGCCACTTGATCAGGCTCGGATCTGTGGAAAGGTCACCAAGGCCCGGGCCTAGGGCTGGAGGATTTTAGGGTGGCGGCATGCTGTCCAACCACACCCATATTGGTTCAGAAACACTGGGGATGCACAGGAGATACAATAGTTTCCCATGCAGCAATCCCCATTGCTCCTGTCCAGATGATAAAAATTTTCCCGAATAAAGGGGAGGGGACAGGGGCGACGAATGGCAGTGGGCCTAGGGATGCCTACTATGTAAATCTTGCCCTGCACTTGATTCCTATTTATTTTGGTATTTTGGAGCAAATGTGTATTTGTTTAGGCCTGTGACAAGGCTAATAAGAATTTTACTTCACATAAAGGTAGATTTATTTAAACGTAATAAATAGGTTTCCCTTCTTAACTACAATAAAGTTAATTTTCCTGTAGTTACAACATGACACCTTATCCTGTATAATGTATACTGTACAAATGCAATTGGTGTGTTACTCAAACTGAAATTTATTCATTGCCAGCTGAGTGGATCCAAGATGATCCTGATGATGATGATGATGGGGAAGTACCAGCACCACCACCACCTGACCAGGCAGCACCGCCTGTACCTGATGAGGCAGCACCGCCTCCACCACCTCACCAGGCGGCACCACCACCTCACCAGGCGGCACCACCTCACCAGGCGGCACCACTACCTCACCAGGCGGCACCACCACCTCACCAGGCGGCACCACCACCTCACCAGGCGGCACCACCACCTCACCAGGCGGCACCACCAGCGGACGACCAGGGGCTCAGTGTAGGCACTCAGACAGAGCATGCCTACTACGACCAGACTGAGCTCCTGGTCACCCTAGTTCATCAAGTAAATGCCATGCGGCAGGAGCTGGGAGAGGTTAGGGACATTGTTGACAACCTCCAGAGGGTTGTTGCTCCTCCTCCTCCTCCTCCACTTTAATTTATTTATTATTTGTTACAGCACCAGTTGTGCTATATGTTGTGAATTAAAAAAATTTTTTATATCTCTATATTTTGAGTTCATTTTTCATTTGACTAAACTAATACTCACATGGTACTTGGAATTGTTTGGATTCTAATAACACAACGATGACTATTCTTAATCGGAGTCATTAAAATTACATTACATAGTATTTCAGAATCATTACAATTACATGATGTAAATATAAGGTTCATTCACATAAACATATGGTTTATTCATTTTTATCTGAGATACAAAGCATCCAGATACTATCTGTTCAGATTTATTAGTTGTACTTGTGTTAGTAATCTACTATTAGATATTTGAAGTACAGATGGTACTTTTTGGTTAAACAGAGATATAGAGTAGTAGTAGATACCATTACCAGTTGACCAGAGGTAATGTGAAAAAATCCACAAACGTTAAAAGTTTAAGAAACTTGCAAAATGGGAGCCATTTTTTCAAGATAGGAGTCCTCTAACAATGCAGGGCATGTGTGTAGCAGTATACTAAGTGAAACACGCATGTGTATTGGTCTTCCCATGGAGTCCAATCCAATTCAGCACATTCAGACACAAAGCAAAAGATACCATGTTCATTTATCATCACAGACTACAAAGCTTGAAACTAAGGGGAAAATTTTTATTTGTAGGCCCAAAGATGAAAAAAGGTTATACAAACAAAACACCCATAGAAGATGGGCTTCATCAAATTGCACTGCGCGTCAAAAATAACGTCGCGCGTTAAAACACATACTTGCGTCCGCGACAAAATATTTTGACGCGCGACAAAATCGGGCCGCGCGACTCGTTTCGCAAATTTTTCGCCGTTTCGCGAATTTCGCTGGAAATTTGCGAATTATTCGGCGAAGCAAAACGCGACAGATTCGCCCATCACTAGTTAAGGAGGCCCTGAGAAAAGGCCAGCATCACATCCATCCAACAGGGGAGCTGATAAAATGTATATCTCCTGAAAAGGGTAGATAAAAGGCACAAGAACAACATGTCCTAGGACATGGTAAACGATTAACAAGAACTACAAAATCAACCACAAAATTACAGAGACCGGCACTTGAGGATCAAGCATTGCAGATTAAGAATAAACATTCTGTTTAAAAAGGTTCCCTCAGTGACTAGAGGGATACCTGCAATATGGTTATCTGACAAAACCACACCTGGGGAAGAACAAAAATCCTGCAACTGTTAAAACAAAAAAGGTGCCTTAGGACAAAACCAGAATGATGGAAATAGCCATCTCAGAACTAAAACACCCTAGAAACCACCAGGAAATCAATCAGATCAGAAACTAAACACAACTTGAATGCATCTATCACCAGTGCTGGAGAAATACACGATCCTCAGCAATAGCAAGTGGCCCTAAAAATACTTGGCCCACATTAGCCTGGTCCTGCATCTTAATGGAAGCAGCTCAAACCAGTGCTGACCGGAGCACCTCTACACCAGAGATCAGTCCAAGATCCACTAACTCCATGCTAATAATACCTAATGAAGACTTAACTAAATGAACATCAACTCTGGGTTATCATAAATCAGCATATCATTGTAACCATTGTAGAGCCATGCTGGTACAGCCCAGTAGCTCCACCAACCACCAATCTAAACTGGTTATACAACAGCACAAGGATAAGCTGCTGAACCAACCAATGTGACTTAAAGCCATCTACCAGAAAGCTTTGCTGTTGCCCCAGCCAACTGCTACACAAGCAAGCAATGGGACCCAAGCCAATTACAGTTCTAGAAAACACCCACAAAAGCAGAGGCCACTACACAATGCTACAGTTTATGCAAAAACTGAACCTGAACCTGTGACCATACATAGAAGCTACTGAACCAGCCAACAGCTGGGATCACAATCCAAAATCAGGCATGCCAGAAGCTTATAGCCTACAAAAACTGGTACCAACCAGCAATGATGCACAATCCACTGGCAGAGAGCCAGCCACCATACATGCAACCAGTGGTGGACCAGCCAGCTATTATGTATTCCAACATAGATGTGCAAGGCCATTGTCACACTAGCAGGCCAAGATGCCCATCAGCTGAAGTGTTTGCAAAAAACCAGAGTGGAATTTGAATACACAAGCAATAGTAAATAAGCCAGCTATTGTGAATGCCACCCATAGGGACAAGGTAACCAACTGCACTGGCACCTGACACAAAAGTCAATTTCCATACATGCAACAACGGAGCACGTCAGTTGTTGAACTTGCAAAACCCTGGTCCACAAGCCAGCCTTATTGATAATAAGCAGTGGCATACAAGACCAAAAACAATGCATGTAAGGCAGAAGAAAAGGTTAGCTGTAAGCCAACATATGACCAACATCAGCTGCTGAATACCAATCAGCAACAAAATTAGCTATGGGCTGTGAAACTCAGAGCAAACACCAGCTGATGGTACAACCCATGCTAGATCCAACCAAATTGTCAATCATGCCTACTGCTGGTGTAACCAGAACCATACCTGCAAGGATTGCAGACAAGACAAAACCAATGGCTGTTGTCCTGCCAAAGATTGCCGCAAGGCAAACAGACATGCCCACCAAGGGCCACAGCAAGAATAGTAACCATGCCTATCTGCCGCCACAGCCTGGCTGGTGACCTATGCACCATAGGTCACAGCCAAGACTGGCAGCCACAAGCCCACAAGGACTATAATAAAAACTAGCGGCCACCTTAGCCAGGGGCCACAGAAAAGGCCAACAGCCCAAGGACCCTGGTAAAAGGCAAGCAAGCACCTAAGTTAAGGGCCATGAAAACAGGCCCGCAGCCATAATAACCCAGGTAAAAGGACAACCAAACAAATGTGCCAATGGTAAAAGACCACATGAGCCAAAGGCTCATGCAACAGGCCAGCAGAACAAGGGCCCTTGTAAAAGGCCAGCAGACCCAGGAGTCGAGGACCATGGTAAAAAGCTATGGACCAAAACAAGGGCTCTAACCCAAGCCAAGGACCATAATGAAAGCCAGAGGCCACACAAACCCAGCTCCCTGGTGAGATGCCCGAGGCCACACAAAGGGCCATAGACTACAAGCTGGCTTCAAGCATGTTAAGGTGCCAATAGACATAACAGTAAGTGCCCTTTAATCTACCAACAATTAAAGAAGGGAAACCTACAGTCACAAAAACTCAGTAGATGTAGTATAACTACAACTGAGCTCCCAACAAAAGCCACCAGATGGGAATAGAATATCTAAGAGAAGGCCTACATCACACAAAAAGACACCATATAACTCGGAACACTGCCTGTTAAGTGTGGAAACATCATAGGAAAAAATGGGGCACAATGCTGCTACAGCAGAACAAACCCCTAGCCGGTCCTGGAAATACCAGGTGTAATAAAAGCACACTTGCCTACTGTGTCTGCACAGAGAACTCGGGCTCACAACCCTAAGACCTCAGATGACAACTATACAAGAAGTCAGAGGAATACAGGCACCTAACCAGATAATATGCGCTAGACAATAGGAATAATCCAGACAGATCCTTGGTGGCAGACTGCTTCTAAGGAGCAGACTCAGGACCCTGGGCCCAAAAGGTATAGGGACCCATGAGGCCCAAATAAAGAACAATTTCAATACGTATTGGTAAAAAAAGCACAACCTCTGGATATGTTAGGGGCCCTAAAATGAATTTGCTGTGGGGCCCAATGACTCAGGTTACAGCACTGAGCAGACTCAATGTAAGGAAGGAAGGGGCTACCATACTGCTTCAGCAGTGCAAGCCTCCAGCCAACCCTGCAAGCACCCAGTGTAATAAAAGGCAAATATAACTCTGTGTCTGCACAGAGGACAATAGAAACAATAGTAGCCAACTGAGGAGTATCTGAACCTTACCTGATAGCAATGAAAAGTCCGCAGGTTGGAAACTTCAGCTAGAACTCGGATAGGTTTCAACGGAGGGACATAATTAGCTTATTAACATGCAGACTTAGTACCTTGTGTAACTGCATTTTGCACAGAGGACTCCAGCTCACAACATACGACTTTATATAATAAAAGAAGGAACACAGGCAGCTTACCATATAGCTCAGACTTGTCAGCAGGAATATCCAGTCCAGTGGAACACTGCTTGTTAAGAGCAGACTCATAAGAAAGGAAGGAGGTGCCATACCGCTTGAGCACATGAGCCAATATAACCACTGTGTCAGCCAAGAGGATGCAGGTTCACCCATACAAAACTTATATTAAACAGCAATAGCAAAGGGGCCAAAGGAACACCTGCACCTTACCAGATAGTGACTAGTTAGCTTGATGGAAACTCCAGCCAAAGCCCTGATAGCTTTCAGCTGAGGGACATATTAAGCATATTAACATGCAGACTTCCCAGTGAAATTAATGTTTCAAATACACAATGGATACTGAGAAATCAAAATCTCTGGATTCAGGTACCACACTGCTTAGGCAGAGTGATTCACCAGCCAGTACTTAAAGTGTAGCAAGAGCCAATACTGTATTTTGCACAGAGGACGCCAGCTCACAACATAAGACTTCAGATAATACAATAAGTCAGGGGAACACAGGCACCTTACCAGATAGCTCAGGCTTGTTAGCAGGAATATCCAGGTGGAACACTGCTTGTTAAGAGCAGACTCATAAGAAGGAAGGAGGTGCCATATTGCTTGATCGGTGCAACCTCTAGCCCTTCCTGGAGGTGCCTTAGTAACATGAGCCAATATAACTTCTGTGTCTGCACATAGGATGCAGGTTCACCCATACAAGGCTTAAAATATTAAACAGCAATAGCAACGGGGCGAAGGCACACCTGCACCTTATCAGAGTGGCTAATTAGCTGGATGGAAACTCCAGCCAAAGCCCCAATAGCTCTCAGCTGAGGGACATAATTAGCTAATTAGTATGCAGACTTCCCAGTGCACTACACACAGTAGATAATGAATCTTGTGCCTCGCTGGGCATATAGCAGGGGGGCTGTTTTAGCACAGGGCTAGGACCATGGGTATGCCCACACCTGCACTTCTTCCCAATAAGCGATAATTTACAGATTATGCGTCTTGAGGCATCAGGTAAAATCTTCTCCATTACCTGGGAATCATCCCTCTGTGTCCACACAGAGGTAAAAAATAAGCAAAAATAAATAAATAAATAAAAATACAGAAGAAAAAACAAAAGGCTCACAGGTAATGTGGGAAGCCCACAACTGTGTCTCTTCCCAAAAAGCACTAGATTGAATCTTGTGCCTCGCTGGGCATATAGCAGGGGGGCTATTTTAGCACAGGGCTAGGACCATGGATATGCCCACACCTGCATTTCTTCCCAATAAGCGATAATTTACAGATTATGCGTCTTGAGGCATCAGGTAAAATCTTCTCCATTACCTGGGAATCATCCCTCTGTGTCTACACAGAGGTAAAAAATAAATAAATAAATAAAAAGAAAATACAAAAGAAAAACAAAAACTGTGTTTGATTTCTCTCAAAATTCAACAAAAAATAAAAAGTGAGGAGGGAGATCCTACCTCCCTGTCCAGTAGGACAAAAATAACTGTGGTGAGGAGGAAGTCATGTGGTCTTATAGGTCATGATTCATTTTGATTGGCTATGTTATAGGTCCTACCTCCAGGTCTGGGAGGGGCAATGCCCCATGTGTACTGACATGGAGGGACGTAGAAGAAAGCATGTTTTCCCGTAACAGTATCCCCTTTAACCCTATGTGCTTGCAAGTCAGGGTTCTAAGTGCAAACACCTGGTACATTTTCCTGCCAGCACACGTGTCCTTTCATTTGGGGCTATTTGTGCCACACAAAAGACGCAAATCTGCTGCCAATCCACTAGGCAAAGAGCAGTGGGGCTGGATTCTTCTTTACATGGTGCCGATTGCCCTCAGGATGACCCCAAAGTAGCATGCAACATAATCAGGATGTGCCTGCTGCTGGGGTATTTAAGTAGAAAATGAACAGCACCATCGATATGGATATAGTTTAAAAAGCCTTTATTTGTGCTCTTGTGGGCATCCCCGCGACGTTTCAGGCCATGTGGCCTTTTATCAAGCTTGATAAAAGGCCACATGGCCTGAAACGTCGCGGGGGATGCCCACAAGAGCACAAATAAAGGCTTTTTAAACTATATCCATATCGATGGTGCTGTTCATTTTCTACATTACATGGTCTGTCAATGGAAAGTGGTCGTTGCAGAACGTGCACCATCAAGGCAAGATACTAAGAATCGGTGTGCTGGCTAAATCTGGTCTCTAGCTGGGGTATTTAAGATCAGCCCTCCCCTAGCACTGCCTTTTCTTCTGTGCTGCACATGGACATCGCTGCTGCCTGCTGCAGTCTTTCTGTAGTCCTTGGCAGTCAGATCTGCTGTGCCTGCCCCAGGTAACACTTTTGCTCATTTGCATACTTGTTTTACACCTTGTTTTACACATCTAACTTGTCTTTTTTTTTCAGGTTTCACTTTTTTCACTTACTTGCACACACCTATACACACACACACACACACACACACACATATATTAATTAATATTTTTATTGCTTGTGTGATGGTTAATTTTTTTTATTGTTTTTTTATTCTAGTTTCATTGATTTTTATTGCTTTTTGTTACTGTTGTTTCAGTGATTTTATTGTATTTCAGCCTTTTTTTGCTGTTATTTCTTGTTTTAGCTTCTTTGTGCTGGTAGTTTGCATTTTCAGTATTGCGTTGCTGCCATTTATTGTTGTTTTTTAATTTTCAGTGATTTTATTGTATTTCAACCTTTCTTTGCTGTTGATTACTTGTTGTAGCTTGTTTGTGTTGGTAGTTTGCCTTTTCAGTTTTGCGTTTCTGCCAATTACTGTTCCTTTATTTTCAGTGATTTTATTGAATTTTAGCCTTTCTGTGCTGTTGATTTCTTGTTCTAGCTTGTTGTTGTACTTTTGTTTGCTTTGTATTGCTGATCAGTTCTGATTTCCTGTGATTTTATTGCCTTTTAGTTTTGTGTTCTGTTGATTACTGTTTTTTCCAAGTGTGATTAGTTATCAGTTATCAATTTATTTTATTGAATTTTCAGTTGTTGCTGTTTATTTAGTTGTTCAATAGTTGCTCAATACCTGCTCTTTTTGTTGGGTCACTAGTGATCAGATATTTTGGTCACTAGTAGTTGTTGATTTCACTTGGTATTGATTGTATGTCTTTTGGATAGTGAGATAGGGATTGTTTCAGAGGGTTAGGCTTTTTGTTCTAGAATGTTCCAGGGAGTTTGAGAGTTTAGGGGGTTGGTCTTAGTTTTTTGTTCTTGATCTGTTTTGTTTATTTTATCTTTAGCTTTTTTTTTGCTGAAGTGTCTGCCTTGTCTGTGTTGCAGTAGTTTTACAAGTTTGGCATACTGTGATCTGGCTGTTTTTTTTTTCTGGCAGTGAAATCACTTATTACTTGATTTTCTGTTTGTCACTGATTGTTCTTTAGATTAATGGATATATTTTGTTGGCAACATGGCAAAGGTTTTTTTTTACTGTTGAAGAGGCTGCTGCCCTATGCATGGCTTAGAGGAGTTAAGTGACTTTGATTCTGATTTTGTGGCCCCTGCATCAGAAAGTCACACTTCTACTGATGAGTCACCGGGTGGTAGTAGTAGCATGGTTAGTGCCCTTGAGGAGTCCATGGAGCTTGAGCACGACGTGGAAGATTTGGTTGAGCAGGAGATTGAGAATCAGGAAGAGGGTGATAGATAGATGCTGCAACTGGAGGAGAGCCTGCATTGGGAGCCTCCTTGTAATTTTACCCCTGAAATCCCCCCATTTATTGCAGTCTCTGGCGTTAAGGTGGACACCAGTAATTTTAAGCCAATACATTTTTTTCACTTATTTTTGACTGAGACCATCCTGCAGGATATGGTCTTATACACAAATTTATATACCGAGAAATATCTCAACCAAAATCTCCTCCCTAGATGTGCTCGAGCTCAGGCGTGGCATCCCACTTATCTTTCTGAAATGAAGAGGTTTGTGGGACTCACTTAGCTATGGGTCTCATAAAAGCAAATTTGGATAACACTACACTGCTATGGATTCCAATGTTTCCGCCCCAATGCCTAGAAACCGGTATCAGCTACTGCTCCTGTTTCTGCATTTCAATGACAATTTTAGGGCTGTAACCCCTAATGATCCTTCCCATGACAGGCTGCATAAATTGAGGCCCCTAATAGATAAACTGTCTGCTTCGCAGCAGTGTACAATGCCTCTCAAAACATTTGTATTGACGAGTCCCTTTCCTCTTCAAAGTGCGCTTATACGCCAGTGCCTGCTATGGGATCAAATTTTATAAACTTTGGGAAAGCAGCTTGTGGTACACCACTACTTTTTGATTCATGATGGAAAGGACTCACAATTAGACCCACCTGTTCGTCCCCTTGACTTGACTCAGTGGCAAAATTGTATGGGTGATCATCACTTCACTAGTGGACCAAGGTTACCACGTATATGTGGATAACTTTTACACAACTTTTACACTCTTTAGAGTCCTATATACATTGGACACCCCAGCACCATAAATCGTACCCAAAAAGGATTGCCCAATGATCTCCTCGACAAAAAATTGAACCGTGGAGAAATGTATTGAGCTCCTTGCCATCAAATATTTTGATGAAAAAATGTTTTAATGCTGACGTCAATACACGATTAGTCAGTAATTGCAGTACAGAAAGCTGGTAGGCCCCCAAATTCTAAGCCTCTCTGTAGCAAGGAGTACATGGGTGGTATTGACAGAACTGAGCAACTCCAACATTATTATGATGCCACCCAAAAAACAAGAGCCTGGTACAAAGAAAGTTGGCATATACCTTATTCAAATGGCTCCTCGAAATTCCTATGTTGTGTATAAGCAGTACCAGGCCCCAAATTGTCATATTATAAATACCAGTGGCAGAGAACGCCTGCCCTGTTGTTTGGTGGTGTAGAGGAGGCAGTGCCTGAGATGCCTGCTAGCGACAATGTGGCCTGATTGGTGGAGAAGCATTTTATAGACACGATTCCATCCACTCCTGGAAAACAAAAAGCCTGCAAGGTGTGCTGCAAAAGGGGTATCAAACAAGATACAAGGTTCTTGTGATGTTAGGTCTCCCAACCCCAGAGTAAACCCCAAGGTCCCGGCTCACCGTTCTGCCTATAACAACTGCATTTCCCTTTGGGAGGAGCCCTCTGCTACTCGGATGCCGCCAGGTTTTAATGTGAGAAGACCAAGAGAGAAATCTGGGCAAGCAAGGGAACCATATGTACAACAGGAACGGAGAATAGGAGTGTAGTCGAAGGACAGGCCAAGTCAATACCAAGCTGGGCAGTGCGGTACACAATCGAGAGACAGGAGCATAGTCGAGGTTGCAGGCAGAGTCAAAATACCAAATCAGGCAGCACAGTACAAAATCGAGAGACAGGAGAGTAATTGAGGTCACACACCGAGTCATGTAATACAAACATGGTGGGTTCAAATCAGGATCCATAAGAATAGTCAAAATACAGATGGGAATCAGGACAGACAGCAATCAGGACAAGAACAGGGTTAGGCAAGGAAAAACATGGAATAACAAAGTAGAATTAGCACCCAGGAACTAACAAAATAGACCTAAGTTGGACAATGGTACAATAAACACCAGTTCTATACAAATTTGAATTTTGCGCCAATGTGTGATGACGTCATCCGCACTACCACCAGGGTCCTTCCACAGAAATCAGAGGAGGAGGAAGAGAAGACAGTCGTTCCACTTTGGCAGGTTGTAAGGAATTATCCCTCTGCTGGGGTTTGAACCTGGGACCTTTTGTGTTGTAGCCTTTTCCCCTACTTCTTTACTATTCTGGCAGGTTTGAGGTATGGGGTTAACCTTTTCTGTGGATCCTATTGCTAGCCCTGGCACTGTTAATTACTCACCTGCTCTGTTAACTGGCAGGTGCAGCCTATTCCTTATTAGCTCCCAGCAGAGGGCCCTTATAAAAACCTTGTACTAGTTTCCCTCCCTGCCAGTTCATTATTCTCCAACCTGCGGGACACCCGTTCCTATGCTTCTAGTTCCAGTCTGACCCTGTTCGATGACACTCACCCCTGCTGTTATTCCCAGTCCTTTTCCTGCTTGCCTTTTTGACTAAGTGTGCCTGTATTTGGACTTTGTTATACTTTGAACTCCTGAGCCAGTAAGTTGCTTTATTTTATGTTTGCCAATAAACTTTCTGTCTGTAAGCATCCATTCCTCCTAATTACACTTCAAATATTAACCCAGTGGCCCTTCTGGTCATTCCTATGTGGGTTTTGGGCCACTGGTCATGACATTATGAATTGGCCATAAACATTACTAAGGGAGTGTTCCATAGACTGGGTAAAATGCTGGATGCCATGACACTTTTGGAGTCTGCAAGGGCTGGTCCTGTGCCTTCCGGCCTGAATCCAAACAAGACTCTGGACTCTTTAATTACAAACAGATACTGTGATGGATCACCTGGCAGTCTTCTAATCTTCCTAGAGGATGTACAGCTCCTTTCCATGGAAAAACCTTTTAAGAGCGCTGCTCCTGTTGAGCAAGTATCTAAGATCATTTTCTCTATGCTGGAAGGTGTAGCTTTATTCTGGGCGAAGAACTTACTGAGCAGTGGTTCCCCTTTAATTTATAGTACTGTTCAGTTTCTGCTGGCTTTCCTAGATGAGTTTGCTCTAGATCCCAGGCCGGCTATCCCTCAGCAGTCTGCTCCAGTTCCAGGGCCAGCTATCCCTCACAGGCTTTAATAAAGAAACATGAAAAGCATTAGAGATCTTCAGTAGGGATAGGTGAATTTTTTCGCTGCAAAAATGACGCCCATAGACTTGTATGGCGGTGTGCGTCAAAAAAAACATTTTTTTTGACGCCCATAGACTTTAATGGGCGTTGGCAACACTTCACCAAATTTGAAATGGGTCAAGTTCGCCCATCCCTAAACTTGAGTTCAGGAGGCAGTTCTAGCCTCACAGTAGTGGGATTACTACTAACAGTAGTGGGATTAATGACCTCTGAAACAGGAAAGGGGCCGATGAATCTGGGACCTAACTTGGCATAAGGGACTTTGAAAATAATGTTCTTAGAAGACAACCACACCCTGTCACCAACCTGATAATCAGGTGAAGCTTTCCAGTATCTATCAGAGGCCCTTTTTTGGGCAGCAACTATTGAACACTATTGAAGACCCCTTGCCAAATCTTGGAAAAGTGATCAACTAAAGTGTTGACAGCTGGAACATCAGAGGAAAGATCGGAAAAAGAGAACATTCTGCTGACCAAACACAGTAAAAATGTAGTGAGTAGCATTATTGTATGCAAAATCGGCCCAGGGAAGAAAATCCACCCAAAGAAACTGATTGTTGGAAACATAACATCTAAGAAACTGCTCTAGTGATTGATTTGTTCTCTCCGTCTGGCCGTTGGTTTGTGGTTGATAGGCCGAGAAGGACAAATCAGTACCCATAAGGGAACAAAAAGCCCTCCAAAACTCCCCTTTCAGAAAATATTCAACGGGGCCCCATGAAGCTTAAATATATTAGACAAGAAAAGCTCGGCAAGAGATTTAGCAGAGGGGAGGGAGGGAAGGGAAATAAAAATATATATTTTACTAAAGCAGTCTACCACCACTCAGATGACTTGCCATCCACTAAGTACACACTTAGTGGATGGCAATTCTACAATCAAATCCATGGATATATGGGTCCATGGCCTTTCTTGAATGGGAAGTGACTATAGCAGTCCTTGAGGTAAGGACCTGGATGGTTTTGCACGTTGACAAACTCAGCAGGATTCAATATAATTACCAACATCCTGTCTCAGGGTTGGCCACCAGAGAGTGTGAGATAAAAGAGAACAGGTCTTATTGTGGCCTGGATGACCAGCCACCTTACAGTTGTGAGCCTCAAGCAAAACCGCTTCACAAAGATTCTTGGGAACAAACAATTTACCATGAGGGACATTGGGAAGTAAATTACCTTGGGCTTCAGTTAAGGAAGCATACAGAGATCAGGACTCACTGCTGCCACAATTACTTCCCTAGGAACAATAGACACAGGTTCAGAAACTTCCCTGGGAGTGGAGACAAAAACAAGGCATCTGCTTCAGCATTCTTGTTCCCCAGTCTATAAGTAATGATGAAGTTAAAGTGAGTATAAAATAAAGCCCACCTGGCCTGCTGAGGATTAAAGCATTTAGCAGATTCAATATATAGCAGGTTCTAATGATCCATGAAAAAAGAACACAGGCTTAGCACCCTCCAGAAGATGTCTCCGCTCTTCGAAAGCATTTAATAGCTAACAACTCCCTATTACCAATATCATAGTTATCCTCTGCAGAGGAGCTCAAGGATGTATTTTACTGGTAACAGGGTGTCGTTATAAAACTGCTCCGACTCCAATCTCTGAAGCATCCACTTCGACCAGGAAGGGAAAAGAGGAATCTGGAGCTGGAGTATCAGAGCTGAAATAAAAGACTTCTTTAACAAACCAAAGGCATCTGCAGACCAAATACTGGGATCCGCCCCCTTTTTAGTCAGGGCAGTTATTGGGGCCACCAGAGTAGAGAAGTTTTTTTTATAAATTGCCAATAGTAATTGCCAAACCCCAAAAATCTTTGGATTGTCTGAAATGAAAGGGATTGGGCCCAATTCAGAATGGCCTTAACCTTGGTTGGTTCCATTTCCAGGCCTCTTTGAGAAATAATGTACCCCAGGAAATGTACAGAGGGAACCTCAAAAACGCATTTCTCAAATTTGGCATAAAGCTGATTCTGTCTTAACCTGTGTGACACTTCCTGAACATGAACACGATGAAGAGTTAAATTTGGGGAATAGATCAAGAGGTCATCTAGATATACCACAACATATTGTCCCAAAATATCACAGAAGACATAGTTTACAAACTCTTGGAAGAAGGCTGGGGCATTACATAGACCAAAAAGCATTACTAGATACTAATAATGCCCATCCTGTTGTCACGTTAGGCACCCTAAAACCAGGACCAGTGCTAGGCTCTCTGGTCTCGGGTCTTGCTTCTGCCTTTAGCAGCTGCCTTTCACTTCGGGAGGAACCCTCCGCTAATGGGATGCCACCATGTCTTAATAAGAGAGGAGCCAAGCAAAGGGTTCTGGATGAGCAAATGCGCACAATCATTTTACCAATGAGATAAGATGGAAGGCAACACAGCTCGGAAGACAGGCAAGACCGTAAAGTGAGATCAAGCAGGCCGGGCCAGCACAAGCAGAGAATAGTCAGACAGGCTGGGTCAGTGTAGGCAGAGTTCCAGGAATGGTCAGACAGGCTAGGATCAGGATTGAAGAGCATAGACTAGTCAGCAGGCAGGCAAGGGTCAGATTGGAGAGTTCAGAATAGTGAGTAAGCAGACATGGGTCAATATCAGGAATATCAAGCAGGATTCACGAAGAATAAACACCCAGGAAACTAAATAGTAGAAACTAACAATGGGCAACTTCCTCAATACAAAAATCCCTTTAAACGATGAGGTGTAGGATGGAGCACACGGTACACAGACTCTGCTGCAAAGTATTTTTTATTTAACACAACATGTTTCGGATCAGCAAGGATCCTTTTTCAAGTGTAAAATACAATTGCCAAAAACCACCTTATAAGCCCAAACTCACACTATTGCTCCTCCCTTTGTGACATCATATGCTGTTCAAAAAAATTTAATTCTTAATCGCTGATTAAGATGCCACTTGATCCCCCAGTCCAACAAACTGTGTTTGACCACCTAAAGAAATCATATTTTAGGTAATGATTACGTTTGAAACAGTATACACACTGTAACAATAAAATATTATAACAGTTAAAAAATTGTATCAAAATAGATAAACATTAATAAACACTTGTAACAAATGTTGCAAAAGATAAAACCAGTACAATAACTTACTATTTAGCTATTGCAGAATCAAACGTGAAAAATAGGTACTACTCTCGTCAGAGTCTACCTACCATTTACATCCAAAACTGTTTTACTCTATAGGGGCAGTATAATTTATATCTGTCCATTAGACAGTATTAATTCCTAACTTAATTCATACATTGTATAATTTAAGCAAATACATTACGGTCAGTAAATAAAAGAGACGGTCTCATAGGAGTCTGGAAAAAGAGAATTTTTTTTTATATAAATTAGTAGTCTTCACAAAAAGCATTTCACACATTTTAAGTTGGCCATGCGTATGTTTAGCTGCATTAAAGGGGTTGTTCACCTTCAAACAACTAGTTGGCTTCAGATAGATCACCAGAAATAACAACTTTTTCCAATGACTTTCTATTTTCTATGTGTGACGGTTTTTCCAATATTGAAGTGTAAAGGTCATTTCTCTCCTTCTGAAGCAGCTCTGGGAGGGGAGGTCGCCGATCCTGTAAATTGTTCTAAATGGATACATTTCGTTGATACATTTCTTATCTTTAACCCTGCTGAGCAGAATCTCTGGTTTTCATTACAGGCAGCTGTTAGAATTGATACAATTGTTGCTAATACTCCATACATAACATAGTAACATAGTAACATAGTAACATAGTAACATAGTAACATAGTAAGTAAGGTTGAAAAAAGACACATGTCCATCGAGTTCAACCTTTTTTTTTTTTTTTTTATTATTAACTATCTATCTGCCAGTTGATCCAGAGGAAGGCAAAAAACCCATCTGAAGCCTCTCCAATTTGCCTTAGAGGGGGAAAAATTCCTTCCTGACTCCAAAATGGCAATCGGACTAGTCCCTGGATCAACTTGGACTATGAGCTATTTCCCATAACCCTGTATTCCCTTACTTGCTAAAAAGCCATCCAACCCCTTCTTAAAGCTATCTAATGTATCAGCCTGTACAACTGATTCTGGGAGAGAATTCCACATCTTCACAGCTCTCACTGTAAAAAACCCCTTCCGAATATTTAGGCGGAACCTCTTTTCTTCTAATCGGAATGGGTGACCTCGTGTCAGCTGGAAAGACCTACTGGTAAATAAAGCATTAGAGAGATTATTATATGATCCCCTTATATATTTATACATAGTTATCATATCACCCCTTAAGCGCCTCTTCTCCAGCGTGAACATCCCCAGTTTGGCCATAGCTAAGATTTTCAATACCTTTTACCAGCTTAGTTGCCCTTCTCTGTACCCTCTCTAATACAATAATGTCCTGTTTGAGTGATGGAGACCAAAACTGTACGGCATATTCTAGATGGGGCCTTACAAGTGCTCTATACAGTGGAAGAATGACCCCCTCCTCCCTTGACTCTATGCCCCTTTTAATACAGCTCAAGACCTTATTTGCCCTTGATGCTGCTGACTGGCATTGCTTGCTACAGCCAAGTTTATCATCTACAAGGACTCCAAGGTCCTTTTCCATAATGGATTTGCCTAATGCAGTCCCATTAAGGGTATAAGTGGCTTGGATATTTTTACATCTCAGGTGCATGACTTTACATTTATCAACATTGAATCTCATTTGCCACTTAGCTGCCCAGATTGCCAGTTTGTCAAGATCATGTTGCAAGGATGCTACATCCTGGATGGAATTAATTGGGCTGGATAATTTTGTGTCATCTGCAAACACTGATACATTACTTACAACACCCTCCCCTAAGTCATTAATGAACAAGTTAAATAAAAGTGGACCCAATACTGAGCCCTGGGGGACCCCACTAAGAACCTTACTCCAACTAGAGAATGTCCCATTAACAACTACCCTCTGTACCCGATCCTGTAGCCAGTTTCCTATCCATGTGCAAACGACTTCATTAAGCCCAACAGACCTTAGTTTAGAAAGCAGTCATTTGTGGGGCACAGTATCAAACGCTTTGGCGAAATCCAAATAGATCACATCTACTGCCCCCCACTATCCAGAATCTTACTTACCACATCATAAAATGCAATCAAATTCGTCTGACATGACCTATCCTTCATAAAGCCATGCTGATTGTTGCTCATAATGCCATTCATTAGGACAAAATTTTGAATGTGATCCCTTAACAAGCCTTCAAATAATTTGCCCACCACAGATGTCAAGCTTACTGGCCTATAATTGCCAGGCTGAGATTGTAATCCCTTTTTAAATATTGGAATAACATCAGCTTTTCTCCAATCCATAGGCACCATACCAGATGACAGTGAATCTGAGAAAATCAGAAATAAGGGCTGGTCTAAAACTGAACTAAGCTCTCTTAGAACCCGGGGGTGTATGCCATCAGGCCCTAGAGCCTTATTTACATTAATTTGTATTAAAGCTTTTTGAATCATATCCTGAGTCAGCCACTGACTAGATTGAGCTGAACCATTCGTGCAGTTATTAAGTGAGCCTGTGAACCCAGACTCCTCTATTGTATACACTGAAGAAAAGAACTGATTTAACACATTTGCCTTATCTGTATCTGTTACAACCATACTGGTACCATTATTTAATGGAGCAACACTCTCAACCTGCATCTTTTTACTATTAATATATTTAAAAAACTTTTTAGGGTTAGTTTTCACCTCCACCGCATCACCAGCAGCTCCAGCTTTCCCATTTTACCAGCCAGACTTCTTGCATTTGTAAACATACATTTAATACTGGCACCATATTGAACATATGACATGTGGTCCTCCCTCTCCTTAACAGTATCCCCAGCCAAATCTCCTCCCCCATTTTCCCTTTCTATGCCCACTATCTCATCTAACCTGTCTACCACTGAATCTTTTACTGAACCCTCCCCCCCCACACCAGAGATGCTGCTGAGAAATGTATCAACTCAATGTTGCAAAATTGTAACAGTTCAGAGTCTGCACCTAAATTACTGATCTGCCAGACTCAAACACCATAGACACGAACATCCACCTTTAAACTTAGATTTTGGAAAAACCGTAAAAAATAAATAATGGAAAGCAATTGAAAAAAGTCTTTATTTCTAGGGAACAATCTAAAAACAAATGAATTGGAAAAAGTTTTTAGCAGGTGAACAACCCCTTTAAAGTGGCGGGCCAATGCCGTATCGGTTGGTGTATTTTGTTTAAAATTACAGACAGAAAACCCACAAAATCGCCGCATATGCAGATGACCTTTTATTTTTTCTCCGAAATCCATGAATATCTCTACCTAACTTATTGAAAGAATTTGAATGGTTTAATAAACTTAGCAATTTTAAAATAAATTTGACTAAATCGGAAGCATTGAACATATCCATACCCAAACAGGAATACTCCGATCTTATGACGAATTTCTCCTTTAAATACACCCAAACACATATTACTTATCTGGGGTTAACAATATTCCCTTCCATAACTCAAACTGTAAAAACGAATTATGAGAGATTACTAGACAAAGTGAGACTAGACTTAAAAAACTGGGAAAAACCCTCATTATGGTGGTTTGGTAGAATAAATGTAACTAAAATGAACATCTTACCGAGATTCTTATATTTATTCCAGACCATCCCATATTCACCCCCCCAAACATATTCTACGGATTTTGAAAAGCTTAACTGTCAAATATATCTAGAATCATAAAAACCCCAGAATAGCCGCTTCTAAACTACCAGTAAACCCCCAATTCTCTAAAGAATCGTTAATGAAAGAATGCTAACAACAGTGAGGCAGCAAAATGCGATGGGTGCTGATTCACTCTGCATTCCCAGGCAGCAACTGGCGACGCTAATTTGTGGGGATGTAGAGTGAATCTGTGCCTATTGCTTGTTATTACCTATCTGCTATTAGAATTTTTAAATTTTGAGTTTATTGGTAGTAAAGTGTTACTGAAAAATTTCTTTATAAACAACATTTTTTGTGAAAATGTTCTCCTGTCCTTGAATGAGTTCTACCTGGTGAGCTGTACTTAAAATTTTGACTTTAACATCAGATGAACGCTGCACTCTTGAAAATGCAACATAAAGTTGACCGTGACCAAACACAGGCTCAGATAGGTAAATGCCGACTTTATCCAATGTTTGTCCTTGTGATTTGTTGATTGTCATGGCAAATGCAGCCTTAACTGGGAATTGTCGTCGTTTAAGTTTAAAAGGTAATTCGTGGTCAGAACTGGTGACAGAGGCAGTGGAGTGGCTGCCGGTACTGGTGACAGAGGCAGACAGTTTATTAACTGGTGTGACAGAGGCAGTGGAGTAGCTGCTGGCAGTCGGCACTGGTGACAGAGGCAGTGGAGTAGCTGCCGGCACTGGTGACAGAGGCATTGGAGTAGCTGCCGGTACTAGTGACAGAGGCAGACAGTTTATTAACTGGTGTGACAGAGGCAGTGGAGTAGCTGCCGGCACTGGTGACAGAGGCAGTGGAGTAGCTGCCGGTACTGGTGACAGAGGCAGACAGTTTATTAACTGGTGTGACAGAGGCAGTGGAGTAGCTGCTGGCAGTGGTTGTGCTAGTTTAGTAGCTGTATCTCCAAATGGTGCCCCTGATGGCTTCAGCAGAGAGATGTAGTGAGGAACAACACACTGTATGAACAGTCTTGAGGAGATTTAACTGAGGAGAAAGGGCGCAATGGAATATACAGATGTTCAGTGGGCGGATTAGTTTGCTTTGACCCTTGTGACCTGAATGGTGCGTGTTGATTGGGCAGCGCGGTGCCACCCACGCAGGTACGCAAGATCCTAACCTTTCGGCTGAAGTTGCGCGCGCATCTGCGCATCTGCCTCCCTAGATCCTAACCTTTCGGCTGAAGTTGCGCGTGCATCTGCTAATCGAAGGCTTCGGCTGCGCATTCCTTAACCGAAGTTGCGTGCGCATCTGCCTCCCCGCCACTCGGGACATAGATAGGCCTTCCATTAGTATATAGGATCTCTGCTCTGTCCCCTACACTCAAAGGCAACTTCAGGTATTGTTTCCATGCAAAGCAATAGCAGCATTGATAATCACTGTTACATCACAGAGAGACAGAAAACTACACAGGTGAAAATTCCATTGGCCCTTTAACTGCCTCTCCCTTCAGGGACCGTGACTCCGGAGGGGGCGGGCGCATGTCAGCGTGACGCAAGGTGAGCACTTACCCAATAAGCGAGCAGCGTTCTACAGCTGCAAGTCAGTCAGCGCTGCGATTGGTCAATCTGTCAGGGAAAGTCTTTTCTAGGTGGCGCCTTAGGCCACTAATTGCGAAGCTGCGGTTTTGCTGGAGTTGGTGGAAGTTGCAGTTGAGCATCAAAACCAAAGGCAAAAGTCCCGGGTATTAACCCGTCCTGGGTTTTGCGCTTATTATGGAATAGGTGGGCGGATACCATAAGGGGCTATGGTGTCATTGTGGGCTTGTCCGGAGAATGTGAGCTGGGGGGTGACCGGATCTGTATATGAAGCCGCGCTGCTGGGAGCCGGGTGTATCGGGAACAGCTGCCGGGAAACAGCGACAGGAGAGCGGGCGCTCGCTCATTGAACTCTCCCTGTGAAGAGAGCGCCTAGGCCTGACATGACGTCCCGCAGGTAAGCGCAGCAGTGTCCGACTCTTGCGTGTGCATCTGCTAATCGAAGGCTTCGGCTGAAGTTGCGCGCGCATCTGCTAATCAAAGGCCGCATCTATGTCTTTCGGCTGAAGTTGCGCGTGCATTCCTTAACCGAAGTTGCGTGCGCATCTGCCTCCCCTCCACTCGGGACATAGATAGGCCTTTGATTAGTATATAGGATCAGCACTAAAGCAAAGTGGAGGTGTGGGACTTCCAGACTGGGAGGCATATCTAAAAGCTGCACAAATTAATAGATGTATCGATTGGACCTTCCACAACACTAGTAAACTATGGGTAGGTATAGAACAAGAATCATCACTGACTCCACTGATGGCTTTACCATGGTTAACATGAGACGCATAATTGATAAAACAGATTCAAAGCTCCTTTATACCCTTCAAATCTGGGATAAATTAGTTATTACAGGGAAATGGATACATACCCCTTCAAAATATACACCTATATTTGGCAATCCTAATTTCCCACTGGGATTAAATCCACGCCTTTATGTCAACTGGAATTTAAGGAGACAGTTAGGGATTTACCCCCTGCTTTTCAACGCGACTGTCCCCCAGTGGGAAGTTTTATTCCCTAATACTCCCCCATCACCAATGGATAAGTTTAGACTGGAACAGGTGAGACATTTTATCATATCCCGACACCTTCACCTCACAGCTAAAGAGATTCCTACACAAGTAGAAAATCTTTGGGAATCGAAAGATGTTCCACACAGGACGATTTCTTACCTATATAAATGCATCCTAGATATTACAAATCCACCGAGGGATATATTCAAACTCAAATGGGAAGCTGAGCTGGGAGTCAGAATTGAGGAGACTGTGAAAAGATTGTTCGTTTAGCGCACTCAACTTCATCCTGCTGCAAGATCCAGGAACTCAATTACAAATTGTTAAGTAAGTGGTATAGAACTCCAGCTAAATTGGCCAAGACATATCATACACTCCCACCAACGTGTTGGAGATGTAACAAAGGAGTTGGGACTCTGTCTCACATCTTTTGGGGATGCCCAGGTCTGACAGATTATTGGTCTCAGATAAGGTATGTCATTAAAGAGATCACAGACGTGGAAATCCCAAATGCCCCCTTGGAGATACTTCTTCACCACACCCCCAACTCAATTCGAGCTTATCGCAAATCTCTTGTACCAATTCTGCTAGATACAGCTAAACTATTTATTCCCATAAATAAACGCACACAACCCAGGTTGCTAGATTGGATACGAAAGATTACAGAGATTGAAAGATTCAAGGGATACAAAGCATCAACCACACAAGAAATAGAGAAATACAATCAGAAATGGTTTTATTGGGTACAGTTTAAAAATACAGCTAAGTATGAAATGATGACACAGATTTAGGTAACCATGACTCTGGGAGTTTATTCAGAGAGGGGATATATTTCCTGATTGGACCTGATACTCACGGGAAAACATAGACTCCGGGATTTTGGGACAGATCGATCCCCATACAATAGCTAATATATTCTAGACTTTACATGAAGATGCGGCTAACTGGGAGCTGACCTCTCTCGTCTGGAGGATCCAAGGACATAATCCACTGTGCTTCATGATTACTGTAAAAACTGTTTAGTTTATAAAGTTTATGTATGCAATAGTATAGCGGAATCAGCTTAGAGATTTCAAGACACCCATCCGTGAGGCATCCCGTGCGAGAGATATGGATCTCTCTGTCTGCTAGTAGACTTTTACTTCTCTACTTTTCATCTTATCTTTTTCTTGCCTTTCTTTTTCTCTATCTTCTTCTTTCTGCAGTAGATTCTTTATGTTTACACTTGTGGTTTTCATTACACTCTGAGAGAAAATGTTACTTCTTTAATGACACTGTGATACTGTATAATGAGTAGCCAATTGGACATTGTATTCTTTTACTTGATTCTCTGAAGTGTAAATCTCTTTTCTTTTTTCTGTAACCTCTTGAAATTTCAAATAAATCAGAATTTTTTAAAAAAAATTACGGGCGGGCATTTTAGCATATAAATAACACCTTTGGAATCACATGTAGCATAATCATTGAGTTTCACCTTTGTGCCTTGTGTAGGGTGATCGATCTTATCACCTTTTATAATAGAGGCACAGCAAATGCAATTTAAACAAGGGAACGTACCTTTTTTGGGGGCCCCTAAAAATCTCTTCCATGTTTATTTTTATTTTTATTTAAGGGGATTGCTGGGCAAAGCAAGTCCCTAATGCTTTTGCCTTTTTTATAGCAAAACAAAATCAGTTCTGTAAACAGTTTGCCAAACTGGCTGTCTCCCTGTAAGATAGGCCAATACTTTCTTTACACCTTCCCTATTTCTTTGTTGTGTTTAGCATATTTAGAGATAAAGGGTATCCGGTTAGTTGTATTCTTTTTGCTTTTTATTTTTATTTGGACATAGTAGGTCTTCTCTTTTTAGAGTTGCAACTTCATTCATAGTATGTAACAAATCCGTTGAGGAATAGCCTCGTTCTACAAATCGATCATATACAATTGGAACTTGACTTGTGGTACCGCTTCACAGAAAGGGGGGTATAAGCTTAGTGGATACCTAGTACTTTTTTGTACATAATGTTTTATTTCTATGTTAGTTTTTCTGATTTGCATTACAGCTGTGTATGTATTAGTACTAAGGTTCAAATGTTTTTAATAGGTAGGGTTTTTCACTATTTATGGGTGGTTAGCAGGGCTGATCTCTATGCTTCTGAGGAAATGGGGTGAAGCCACAAAATGCATCAAGCGTGGGGTTTTGTTTCATTACTGCAGAAGATTGACTCATTTTAATGTAATTAATAAAATCAAGATTTTGAGACTCAATGTTGCCTGGTGCTCCATGAAAAATTACAGGTTGATAAGAATTGTCATAGGGAATATTGACCTTCTGATCATGCCCCAGTGTCTATGAAAATTTTAATACAACAGCTCCAAAAAACTATATTTCTTCTGCATCCCTCCATGTCAGTACACACAGGGCAGTATTGCCCTTCCCAGACTAGGAGGTAGGACCTATAGCATAGCCAATCAAAATTAATTATTACCTATAAGACCACATGACTTCCTCCTCACCACTGTTATTTTTTGTCCTACTGGACAGGGAGGTATGATCTCCTTCCTCACTCTTTTGGGTATATTTTGATAGGTCAAGCACAGTTTTTGTTTTTTCGTTTGTATTTTTTGTTTTGTTTATTTTTTACCTCTGTGTAGACACAAAGGGATGATTCCCAGGTAATGGAGAAGAATTGACCTGATGCCCCATCATGTGTAAATTATCGCTTACTGGGAAGAAATGCAGGTGTGGACATACCCATGGTCCTAGCCCTGTGCTAAAATAGACCCTGCTATATGCCCAGGAATGCTGAGATTCAACTTGGTGCTTATTACAGGTGTGGGCTTCCAACATTGTTACCGGTGAGCTTTTTTGGCCTCCCTTTTCTTTTAAATGTTGTTAGGCTTTATGGAATTTCTGCAAAAAGGGCCATGGGTATGGATATGGGCTAGTTATAACAAAGCCTGAAGCTGATTGTTTGATTCCTCAGTATACACTGAAGCAGTATCGTCCCCCCCCCTTCCTTTCTTACAATGAGTCTTTTTCTAGCAAGCAGCCTGACACCAGGGCTCTTCCTGGAGTTTTTCTGCTATCTAGCCAGTTGCGGAACTACCGTGGGGAATAGGGGGTGTGATTGGTCCAGGGCCTGCACCCCCTCAGGGCCCCCCGGCAGCTCGTGCACCACTGAATTCCGGCCAGAAAATTACATACAGAGGGGTGTGGGGAGGCCTGTACCAGGGCCCGCCCCCCTCTAGTTATGTTACTGTATCTAGCTTATGTTATCTGGTTGGGTGCCTGTGTTCCTCTGACTTCTTTTTATTGTACTTATCTGAAGTCTTAGATTTGTGAGCCTGAATTCTCTGTGCAGACACAGTAGGTATGTGTGCTCTTTTTATACCAGGTGTTTCCAGGACGGACTAGGGGCTTGTTCTACTATAGCAGTATTGTACCCTATTTTTTCCTATGATGTTTCCACACTTAAAAGGCAGCTATCCTATTTATATGGTGCTTGTGCGATATCGGTTTTCTCTTTAGAGATTCCATCTTCATCTGGTGGTTTTAGTTGGGAGCTCAGTTGTAGTTCAGCTACATCTACTGCTTTTTGGTGGCTGTATGTTTCCCTTCTTTTATTGGTATGTTGAAGGGCACTTACTGTAATGTCTGCTGGCACCTTAACTGGCTTGAAACCAGCTTGTGGTCTATGGCCCTTGGCTTGAGTTGCCTCTGGCATTTCGCCATGGACCTTGGCTTGCATGGCCTCTGGCCTTCATTATGGCCCTTAGCTTTTGTTAGGGCCCTTGTTATGGTCCTTGGTTCACATGGATGCTAACCTTCAAGTGCTGCTGCTGTTGGCTCCAGGGTCCTTGTGTCTGCTTGGCTTTTACCATAGCCCTTGGTTCATGTGTCTGCTGGCCTTTCACCAGGGCCCTTGGCCCATGTGTCTGCTGACCTTTCATCAGGGCCCTTGGCCCATGTGTCTGCTGACCTTTCACCAGAGCCCTTGACTCATGTGTCGTGTCTGCTGGATTTTTACAAGGGTGCTTGGCCCTTGTTTCTGCTAGACTTTTGCATGGGCCTTTGGCTCATGTGGCCTTTTTTCCATGGCCCTTGGCTCATGTATCTGCTGGCCCTTTGCTTGTGTGTTGGTGGCCTTTTACCAGGGTTCTTGTTGCTGCTGGCCCTTTCCATTGCCCTTAGCTCACATGTTTGCTGACCTTTTACCAAAGATCTTGGCCTGTTGGCCTTTTTTCGTGGCCCTTGGCTAAGGTGGCTGCTAGTTTTTATAGTCCTTGGGTAGAGAGACTAAAAGGTACTATAGCTTCTATAACCTTATATGAATGTTTATTTTTCTTATTTTTCAGTGTCAGTGTCAGACTTGAAATAACATTATTTCTTATGAATTGAATCATATGACACTATGGAATATGGACAGACATGATGCACAAAAAGGAAGGAAAACTTGGACTTTATTGAAACTCAAAACTGTTTTTCACATAATTGGTTTGAACGTGATTGGGGGTGGGTCCTGGTATGGTGCACTCCCCCTAATGTGGGGGTTAAATTTATTGTATCACACACTATCAGGCAGGCTTGAGAAAGGGCAAGACTAGGCCAGAAACATTGCCTGTTGGTTACTGACCAATAAACACAAATTTTCACATTTTGCAACTAAGAGGTGCTGCAGTTTGTTCTCTTTTCTGCTGTTAAAGTCCTTGGGGGCTTGTGGTTACTGGCTTTCATGGGGCTGCCAGCCTTTGCTGTGACCTATGCCATATTTGACCACCGGTGTGGTGGTCTGTGGAAGGCATGGCTGCTGTTCTTTGCTGTGACTCTTGGTGGACACGGCTGGTTGCACCAGCATTGGGTATGATTGGCTGGTGGAATCTAGCATAGCTAGCTTGTACCCAGTGCTTGCATGTGTGGAAAATTACTTGTGTAAAGTGCAAGTGCAATTGGTGGCCTTGTGTCCAAGGGTGGCATTCACAATAGCTGGCTTATGTGCTATTGCTTGTGTGGTAAATTTTTTCCACTCTGGTGTTTTGCAGACAATGGCCTTGCACATCTTTGTTTGCATACACAATAGCTGGCAGGTCCACCAGTGATTTGATGTATGGTAGCTGTGTCATTGCCAGTGGGTTGTGCATTATTGCTGCTTGGTACCAGTCTTTGCAGGCTATAAGCTTGCGTGCCTGGTTTTGGATTGTGACCCCAGCTGTTTGCTGGTTTAGTAGCCTATTGGATTCAGTAGCCTATTGGAATCAGTAGCTCCAATGTGTGGTCACAGGTTTGGTGTAGTCCTTGCACGAACTGTAGAATTGTGCAGCTTGAGATGTAGTGGCCTTTGCTTTTGCGGGTCTTTTCAAGCACTGTAATTGTCTTGGGTGCTATTTGCTTGATTGTGCAGCAGTTGGCTGGGGCGCCAGCATATAGGACTGGTAGATAGCCTTAAGTAACATTCAGCTGGTCTAGCAGCTTACCCATGTGCTGTTGTATGCCCAGTTCAGATTTTGTGGATGGTGGAGCTGCTGGGCTGTACCTGCATGGCCCTACAATGGTTACAGTGGGATGCTGGATTAGGACATTCCAAAGTTGAAGTTCATCTGATACTAAAGTCTTAATTATGTGTTTATGAGCATTGAGTTGATGGATCTTTGTCTGGTCGCTGGTGTGGAGTTGACTGCTGTCACTACTGGTATGAGCTGCTTCCTTTAAGCTGCAGGGCTAGGCCAGTGTGCCAATTCTTTCTAGAGCCACTGGCTAGTGCTGAGGATATTTCTCTAGCACTAGTGACAGATGCATCCAAGTTGTGGTTCATTTCTGATCTGGCTATTTTGTTTTCCTGGTGGTTTCTATAGTGTTTTAGTTTTGAGATGGCCGGTGCCATCATTCTGGTTATGTCCTAGGGTGCCTTTTTTGTTTTAACAGGTGCAGAATTGTGGTTCTTCCCTAGGTGGAGTTTTATGTCTGATATTGCATGTATCCTGCTGAGGGACAGACTATGCCTATTCTTGATCTGTGATGCTTGATTATCATCAAGTGCCGGTCTCTGTTATTTAGTGGTTTGTTTTTTGTAACGATTGTCCATCACTTAGCTTGTCCAAGGACATGTTGTTCATGTTTTTGTGCCTGTTGGATGGATGTGATGTTGGCCTTGTTACTCAGGGCCTCTTTAGCATCTGTTTGGTTATTGCCTTTATGTTGGTTATTCCCACCCCTTGTTTTTTGGGGGCATGGCTTGGTAGATCCTGTGTGTACTGCACTAATAGATAACCACACATTTATCAAAATGTAACAGTATAGATGGGACATAATTCTTACTGAAAATAAGGATCATTATAGCAATCTTGCATTGTTATGGAAAGCTTGGAAAGCCATAGTTAGAGGTAAGGTCTCTTCTTTCAAGGCCCATTACTATTGCAAGATTCATAAGAGCTTTCTGGATCTTGGTAAAAGGCAAAAAGTTCTTTATCTTCTTCTTAAACAATTTCAATCTCAGGATAATGCTCTAAAGGGTGAATGTAATTAAAAGTCACAAGCATTGTTTAAAATGGCACCTTTGAGAATGTTTAGCACTGCTCATTATGAAAAATCAGTTGCTGGCAAACATTACAGTGCGCATTATGCACTAAGCAAAGGTTTATCTAACAGGCCAATTTCTTTGTTAAATCAGGACATTAATTTACTATCTAAAATCTTGGCAGATAGACTTCCCCTTATCCTTCCCTCTGCCATCCCTAAGGCCCAAAATGGTTTCATTAAAAACAGATTGTGAGTAAAAAAATATGTGCGCTTTACAAAAATAATATATTTTGCTAAAAAACAAGATTCCATGCTCAGTTATCAATACTGATGCCCAAAACACTTCTGATAGCAACTGGGATTACCTTTTCAGGTACTTAGAAATGTTTTGCATTAAAAGTCCATTTTATCAGTACAAACAATATACTTATTCTAACCCTAAAACTCAAGTTAATTTGGGAATATATGGTTTTGGGGGTCTATGTGCTGTTAGGAGGGTCTTTTTGCAAATAATACGCAGCCACGGGTCATTCTTCACAGAAGGCGAAAAGCCAGCGGAGAAAATTCAAATACACTAATTTTTTGGGGGTCCGCACATGCCAGCTGCTTTGGTATATCTATGCACATTGGGCATCAAACTGTTCAGTATACCCTTGCCATCAATATTTAGGGTGTTTTACAATTGTATGTAAGAAATTGGGTGAGATAAATGCGGGCAATTGCAATATTTTTAGACAATTTTCAGAAATGTCATAAAAACTGCTGCCTTTAGTGTAGCTTTGTAGTAAGGTAGTTTGGAGTAGAAAGACATAATTGCCCATTTTAGATTCATCAGAATGTGTTCTTTCCAAAAATATATGGTTTTTAGGGGTCACCATAACTTTTTTATAGCTTATATCCCATATAAAACTGGTAATGTTTGGAAATTAGTATCAATGGAAGACATCAAATAAGTATGCACAAGGTAGATTCTGTGGTCTTTACATGCCATGTACTTCGATAATCCTATGTACATTGGGCATCAAACTGTTCAGAGAACCCCAGGCTTTCATATTTGGGGTGATTTATCTTGATACCTAATAGTTTGTATGAAATAAGGTGCTGCAGGGTGGAAGTTTTGAGGTGATTTTTGGAAATGTCACTAACATCGCCAAATTTAGGAAAGATTTGCAGCATGGTGCTTTGGGGTAGAAAGACATGCATACCCAATTTAGATTGATCAGATAGAAAATATATGGTTTTCTGGGGTGAACATACTTTTTTCGACATTTGCCCACCCCAAAACGATGTACATGTGTTGATTTTGCAGTACCTGTAATGACAGACCATATGGGGGTCTTACTTTTGAGGCCCCTATATGCCCTGTGCTTAGATAAACCTATACATATTGGGCATCAAACTGTTCAGAGGACCCTAGGCTTTCATATTTGGGGTCATTTGACTTGATAACTAATGGTATGTTCGATATAAGATGCTGCAGGGTGGAAGTTTTGAGGTGATTTTTGGAAATATCCACAAAATTGCCAAATTTAGGAAAGATTTGCAGCTTGGTACTTTGAGGTAGAAAGACATGCATACCCAATTTACATTCGGGGGAATGTGTATTTTCTTAAAATATATGTTTTTCTGGGGTTAACCTACTGTAAGTGGAATGTTTGGCCTTGAAATCAGAAGTATGCCGTTTGGGGAGCGGTGCTTTGGAAATTTGATAGTGTACTGCTTGTAGATTGTGATCTATACAAGTGAGAAATCTCAATAAAACTATATATTTTGTATTGCCGCGTTCGGGAGACATAGACCTTTCCAAATCGGCTGAGTTCTTGTATTTAAAATAAATGATGTTTCTGACATATGTAATTGTACTATGTGAAACATGTTTTTTTTTCACGTTATTAGGCACTATAGAAGCCTATATTTTTTTTTACAGAAGTGGAATTACACCAAAATACACCACATTTTGAAAGCTCAGGTTGTCCTGAAAAAAAACTTATATTGTTTTCCTGGGTAAACTAAAAGACCCCCCCCCCCGGAAAGGTCCTTAAAGTGAAAGAGTACAAAATGTTAAAAAATTATCTGGCAATAAAAGTACCAAATCAGCCAAATTGTCTGGCAGCGAAAAGGTTAAAAGCTAATGATGGTGGAAGACTAAGCCCTCTGACTGAAAACAATGCCTAGGCCAGGAGACACTTATCCTAAGAAATGCTACAATGCAGGGATGTACAAGCCTTTGAAAAATATGACCAGAGGTAACTAGTTAGGACCACCATATCTGATTTTTCCTCAAGTGGTATGGTGGCTTACCAATTTTATGATAGTTACATAGTTACATACGGTAGTTAAATTGGGTTGAAAAAAGACAAAGACCATCAAGTTCAACCCCTCCAAATGAAAACCCAGCATCCATACACACACCCCTCTCTATATTTAATTAGATTCGATATACCCATACCTATACTAACTATAGAGTTTAGTATCACAATAGGCTTTGATATTATGTCTGTCCAAAAAATCATCCAAGCCATTCTTAAAGGCATTAACTGAATCAGCCATCACAACATCACCCAGCAGTGCATTCCACAACCTCACTGTCCTGACTGTGAAGAACCACCTACGTTGCTTCAAGTGAAAGTTCTTTTCTTCTAGTCTGAAGGGGTGGCCTCTGGTACGGTGATCCTCTTTATGGGTAAAAAGGTCCCCTGCTATTTGTCTATAATGTCCTCTAATGTACTTGTAAAGTGTAATCATGTCCCCTCGCAAGAGCCTTTTTTCCAGAGAAAACAACCCCAACCTTGACAGTCTACCCTCATAATTTAAGTCTTCCATCCCTCTAACCAATTTAGTTGCACGTCTCTGCACTCTCTCCAGCTCATTTATATCCCTCTTAAGGACTGGAGTCCAAAACTGCACTGCATACTCCAAGTGAGGCCTCAACAAGGACCTATAAAGAGGCATAATTATGTTTTCATCCCTTGAGCTAATGCCCTTTTTTATGCAAGACAGAACTTTATTTGCTTTAGTAGCCACAGAATGACACTGCCCAGAATTAGATAACGTGTTATCTACAAAGACCCCTAGATCCTTCTCATTTAAGGAAACTCCCAACACACTGCTATTTAGTGTATAACTTGCATTTATATTATTTTTGCCAAAGTGCATAACCTTGCATTTATCAACATTAAACTCATTTTCCAGTTTGCTGCCCAGTTTTCCAATTTAGACAAATCACTCTGCAAAGTGGCAGCATCCTGCATGGAACCTATAGTTCTGCACAATTTAGTATCATCAACCTATAGTTCTGCACAATTTAGTATCATGGTCCAATTAGAAAATGTTCCATTTACCACCATCTCTTTGTAGTCTATCTTTTAGCCAGTTCTCTATCCAGGTACAAATACTATTTTCCAGGCCAACATTCCTTAATTTAACCAGTAACCTTTTGTGTGGCACTGTATCAAATGCTTTAGCAAAGTCTAAGTAAATCACATCCAGTGCCATCCCAGAATCGAGGTCTCTACTTACCTTCTCATAAAAATAAATTAAGTTAGTCTGGCAAGATCTATTACGCGTAAAACCATGCTGGCACAAACTCATAGTATTATGATTTGCTATGAAGTCCAGTATCTTATCCTTTATTATCCCTTCGAAAAGCTTTCCTACCACTGACGTCAGACTAACAGGCCTATAGTTTTGAGGCTGAGAACGGGATCCCTTTTTGAATAGAGGCACCACATTAGCATTCGCCAGTCTCTCGGCACTATGCCAGATCTCAATGAATCCTGAAATATTAAGTAAGGAGGTTTGGCAATCACAGAGCTAAGCTCGCTAAGTACCCTGGGATGAATAGCATCTGGCCCTTTGTTAATCTTAACATGTTCTAGTCTCTTTTGAATTTCATCATGTGTGAACCATGCATCATTAGTTGTATTACTAGAATTGGGACTGTTAAGAAGGAAACCTTCACTTACTGGTTCCTCATTTGTGTAGACAGATGAAAAATATGAGTTCAGAATCTGCACTTTTATTTTGTTTTCATCAACCAGCTGACCCCCCTCTGATAGTAAGGGTCCCACCCCTTCCTGCTTCATTTTTTTACTAGTAACATATTTAAAAATAATTTTGGATTTTTTTTACTGCTTGTTGCTATATACTTTTCTATATCAATTTTAGCTTGCCTTATAGCTTCTTTGCATGATTTATTGGCCTCCTTGTACCTTATAAATGATTTGGCTGTACCAGCTAACTTGAAAGCCTTAAAAGCACCTCTTTTCTTACCCACTCAACACCAACACTTCTATTGAACCAAAAAGGTTTTGCTTTGCAACAACATTCCTTGCTTACAAGTGGAATATACTGACAAGTATATTTATTAAGCAGCATTTTAAAGACCTCCCATTTTTGTTCTGTGTTTAACCCCTGTTCCCTGATCATAACTTTGTAACTAAAAACCCATTTTTTTAAAAAAAACATGCACTTGCATAGATACTAAATTACTTGTAAAACAGGGGACCAGGTAATGTGGATTGATCAAACCCCTCTCTTTTGTTTGCCTTTAGCTAATTTGGCCAAAGCAATTGCACTTCTATGGTATTTATATATTTTTACTTAGTCTTGGGTTGCTCCTGCAAACCCCTTTTTGTATTTTTGTTATTGAGGTAATGCTTTTATTATATTAATTGTCTTCACTAATCATTCTGGTATGTCTGTCTTGGTTAATCTGCTCATATTGCTAATTTTCTTTAATGATCTTACTTGCTTGTCCTTGGTTAATATGCTCATTGCCCATTTTCTTCTGTGATTAACCTGCCACTAAGATCTGCAGTGATCTTAGTTACAGCTCTGGGGCTAATATGTATCATCATCATTTATTTATATAGCGCTGTCAAGATACGCAGTGCTTTATCCATTTGATGCAGTGACCTTACTGGCATTTCTGGGTAATTTATTGCCAAAGGCAGTAGTAATGGGCCTAAATATATTGTCACTGCACAATGTTTGGTGCATTTTTTGGGGGTCAAAAGCATCACTTTTGCCTAAGGCCCCATATTTGTTGATGTGTCCTACTCATTCATGTACATAATGGTTGATACACTGCAGCAGCCGGGGTTGAATGTATGTGCATGGTGGGCCCTAGGGCAAGTTTCTTTAGTGGGCCCCACGAACCCAAGTCTGACACGCTTCAAGAATAGGTTTGATACAGACCAGTAAAATTCATGTGAGAAAGAGCTGGAGTATGCTCAGCAACACAATGCTGGAGTAGAAAAGAGGGTCAGAAAAAAACTTTTTGTAAGTGGAGATGACAACAGAAGTTGAGAGACTTCAAAGGCAGTTAAAGAATTGAGAATTAAGACAGAAAGAAGGGCGCTTAGAAAGGAAAAGCTAGTTGTGTTAGTAGAGGTGAGGAAATGCTTGTAGATGGAGTCTACTTTGTTTTTGAAAAAAACTTGCTGAGGCGATTGTAGCAAGGTGAGTGATTTTGTTGGTGACGTAGGTAGAATGTTATGGAATATAGAAAAAGCCACCCACATTACTGAAATACCCCAACCTGCCCCCTTTCCACCTTACTACTCTGTAACATGCAGCTACTTACTCACCAATGTCAGGTCTCACTTTGAAACATACAGCCATCTTTTTTTGTTAGTTAAAATCTTTCTGAAGTAATTGTTGTGGATTAGATGCTATTGTTTCTGTACTGTAGTACTCTTGATTGGCCCTTGACAGAGCAGAATTGAAACTTGTATATTTATTATACTATATGCATGAAAATAACATTCATTAGTAGTGATGTGCAAAAAATTAGTGAAACACACCCACTGATTTCAATGCATTTTTGGCTCAAGAGTACATGCCCACTGAATTCAATGCATTTCAGGAATTTTCATTCTTCAAATTCGCTGAACATGGGTTTGAACATCACTTTTGTATAAATTCTTAGTGCGAAATCTATAGTATGGTCTCCCATGAGACTTCAGACTCATACTTTTAGTCCATGTTTGGATGCTTATCTGAACATTTGGGACAGGGTGACTACTCTTGTTTTAGGACATCTTGGTTCCCAGCTGTTCCTGTGTTTCAGAATACCTCATTTATCCTGGCCACCTCATTTATCCAAGCCACATAGGGTGGCTTGATAAATGGGTGAAACAGCAAAAACAGAATCCCTTTTCTCGCACACAATAGATTACTTCAATTATAATAATTTATTTTGGATTGATTAATTAATTGGAATACATTAAATAGAGTTTTTTTATTTATTATACATAACAAATAAAAAAACAAACTAATACAAAAAGTATTGTAGAAGTGATACCTATATTGGCTAAAATAAAAATACATTGCAAGCTTTTGGAGCACCAAGGCTCCTGGCTTTGTCAGGCAAAATACTAATGAAAGCTAGAAAGGCACAGCATATATACTGTTAGATCAGTGAATGGTATTCATGGGCAATAAATTAGGAAGTTACAGATAGAGATCAATTGTAGAGATAATACAATGAATTAGGGTGGGCTGTAAATAGTCCAGGAGTCTGGATTCAGTCAGGTCACCTATTATGACATGAAACCTGACCCTAAATTAAGGCCCTGTCTTAATGTGTTAAACAACTCCATACATTTGGATTCATAAATCTTCCTTTCCCGTTCAGTTTTAAAGTTCCCTTTTAGAATTATGACCTGCATGTCCTGAAGACTGTGATTTTGACTGCAGAAATTTTGCCCCACTGGTGTATCACATGATTTGGTGTTGATTTTCTGTGATGGTTCATCCTTGTGCGCAATTTTTGTCCTGTTTCACCAATGTATATGCCTCCTGTAGAGCACCTAGTATATGTAATCATGTATACCACATTGGATGAAGCACACGAATAGTGGTCCAGAATGATGTAGACTTTTTGTGTATTTGGAATTGCAACTTTTCAAAGGATGTATTTGCAGGTTTCACATCTGTTGCTGTTGCAGGGAAATGTACCTGCTTTAGTTGTTTTAGGAAGAGTACTTCTGACAATCATTATCCTCAGATTAGGTGGTTGTCTATAAGTCAAGAGAGGTAGTTCCGGGAATATTTGTTTTAGGCGGGTATCTGTATGGAGCATGGGTTGCAGGTCTCTGGCTATTTTTGTAATAATGTTCAGTTGTGGGTTGTAGGTAACTACAATGTGTACCCTGTTGTTTTCTGTCTTTTCTTTGTAATCCAAGAGTGTGTCTTTGGGTATTTGAGTTGCTCTGTGGATTTGATCATCAATAACCTGTGGATGGTATCCCTGATTAACAACAATTTTCCGTAAGAAATGGAGATGTTTATTTCTGTCATCAAGGTTTGAGCAAATCCGGTTGTATCTCGGAGCCTGGCTAAACACAATTGATTTTTTTTATGTGATGAAGATGAAAACTGTCCCACATAAGATATGCAGGAATTTTGGTATTATTGAGAAATTGCTCTCAAGAAGGAGACTATGAAACCCGGCTGAAGATTTAACGCAAAGACTGACCAATCGAGGTTACAATAAACAATCAATAAGTAGGGGATATGAAAGAGTGAAACATTCAAACAGATCAGAATTAATCTATAATTACTGAATTGAGATACATAACAGATTACAACAGCCAATGGCATGATATACAGCATGTTCTATAAAGTAATTGGGATATCCTATTAGCAGATCCAGATATAAAAAGCTTTATAGGCCGGTTCCCAAGAATGACTGCAAGAAGAGCACCCGCTTTAAAGGATAAATTAACCAATAGCCATTTTGTAAATAAGAACTGTGAAAAAGCAGTAACATGGCTCCAGAAAAAGGAATGTTCAAATGTGGACATTGTAAATGAACAAATATGTGAAAAAATGTAACAGGTTTACACACCTGCAAAATAATAAAATATATAAAATAAATAGTTTTATTAATTGCCAAACGATGGGTGTCATTTACGTTATAGAATGTGGATGCCCTTTGCGTTACATTGGAAAAACAAAAAGGTCAATAGGAAAGAGAGTCTTGGAACAAATTATTGACATAAAACGAGTCACAAAAACGTTCGGTAGCAAGACACTTCAAAAATATGAATGGAATGCATGGTGGAAGTACTAAAGATTTAAAGATGTTCGGAATAGAGCGTTTCTCTGGGTATCAGAGAAGGAGAAATAGACAAAGTACTGTTGAAAAAAGAGTTAAGATGGATGTATGAGTGTAACACTCTTTGTCCCACTGGTCTAAATGACGAGTATTCCTGTAGAATGTTTAAATAAAGAATTTTTAAAATAAAGTATTAACAATATTAGGAACCACTCGTATGGTGAATAAATGGTATTTATATGATAAGGCATTTGATAGCTAGTAAAATACAAATCGCAATGCATTGGAGAAAAAAAAGTGTATGATAAAAGATAAGAAAAGCAACACTGTACGAGTTCATTTTTAACCCGTTCCTAGATATAGATGACATCAGTAAGCCCAGACGAAACTGCCCAAGGTGAAACGCGTGTTGGCCATGTGGAGATGTGAGCGTTCTTGCCAATCCAAATGTATGCTGGCAAAAAAGGGAGTAAGAGAACCCCAACATTGGGAGATCCTCTAAAGATCCGATATCACACCCGCTGCGTGAAAGCATTTGCTATAATGTTGTGGTGGTAAATTATACTCCAGCAATTGATGTTTGCATGTGGTTATAAAAACTGACTTAAATTAAAGCTTACCATTGTTTAAAGCCGGAGGAGCTAAGAGCTGAAGGACAGAAAGCGCTGGTTAAAATTGCAAAGCTCCGTAATACACTGTTTCAATTCCATCTAAAGCTCCAATATCTCCAAAAGACGTACATTTATTTTTAACATAAAAGACAATGTATTAAAATGCCATATCACACAACACAAATTAATTTGTTGGTATGCAATGTGAAATGATGAATTAATGTATCACTAATTGATGTGTGTATTTATATGAAATTTGATACTTCTTGATATATAATTATTTTTACTATTTTGTATAGTACATAAAAAAAAACTCTATTTAATATATTCCAATTAATTAATCAATCCAAAATAAATTATTAGAATTGAAGTAATCTACTGTGTGCGAGAAAAGGGATTCTGCTTTTGCTGTTTCAAGTAAATTATATGACTATGAAGATTTTCATTCATCCAGGTCATAGTATATCTAGTATAGGTCAATCTAAAAACAACTGCAAAAAACTTTTCTCCAAAGCATGCTATTTAGTAAAAAATATATTTTATTCATATCAGTTATTAAAAACCATTAAGAGTATACCCTCTAACGCCTGACGCGTTTCATGCTTACCCAGCACTTAGTCATAGGCAGAATCCAACTAGTCTCTCTTTCTTTGTTCCTTAAATACTAGCTCATATAGTCCCTCCCCTCAATAAAACCAATCACAAACATATGTTACAATTGCCATATATCATCCAATGGACTACTGGCTTTGTACAGATACAATGATCTATGTGTTAGATAATCCATGTTATAGGGCATATACAGAAATATAAAGAATATGTTCATACATACATAGTTAAATATAACAAGTCACATCAAAGATATAATTGAGGCCTAGTGGCAACCTGGTTTGTAGGTGAAAAATCCAATATACTTCTCTTTTCTTTAGTTTCATCAGGAGATCTCCCCCCCTAATGCCTGTCTTAATTTGTTCTATTCCTTGAATTGAAAAATATTGTAAATTGCTGTTATTACATTCCTGAAAGTGCCTAGTGACATTGGTTTTGCTGCTTAATTTAACATTGCTTACTTGATTAATATGTTCCCTAATACGTTCCTTCAATGTTCTAATAGTACAGCCTACATACTGCTTCCCGCACTTGGTACAGGTGATCAAATATACAATCCCCTTACTACAACAATTAATATATTGTTTAATTTTGTATGTGGTTTTGGTCACAGTTGAACTAAACTCTCCAGAGACTTTCAGATGTCTACATGTGACACAGCGATTATGTCCACATCTAAAACATCCGTTATGTCTCAAGAAATCCTGTTTATTCCTGCTTTCTCTAAATAAACTTGGAGATAATGAATCCCCAAGAGTGTAGGCACGTCTTGCTACACATCCTATACCTGGATCTAATGCCCTACAAAAATCACTGTCAGCATATAATATAGGCAAAAACCTTTTCACTGTATTAACAATTTTTTTGTATTGTCTACTATATCGTGTAATAAAGGAAATTCTTTGACCAAATTCCTTCTTGTGTGTTTTGTTCTGTGGAGTTAGGAGTGTATCCCTGTCAGTGTTTTCAGCTCTATTATAGGCCCTCTGAATTGATTTGCTGTTATAACCCCTTTCTTTAAACCTGTCCCTCATTTCCTCCACCTTAATTTTATATTCACCCAAAGTAGAGCAGTTCCTGCGCAATCGCAGGAACTGCCCTATTGGAATTCCAGCTAGTTGGCTCCTTGGATGGCAAGACTGTGCATGAAGCAAAGTATTGCCACTACATGGTTTCCGATAAATTGTAGTATGTATGGCCTTATCCTTAATCATGAGTTTAACATCCAGAAATTCTATTTCATCCTTAGAGAATGTGTCCGTAAATTTTAGATTCAAATTATTGATATTAATATCCGCCACAAATTCTCTAAACTTTTGTTCTCCTCCTGTCCAAATACATAGCAGATCGTCAATATAACGAATATAGAATTTTAGGTATTGATTGCCAGTAGCCAACATATGGGTTTCCTCCCACCACCCCATATAGAGGTTGGCGAAGGAGGGAGCGAATTTAGCTCCCATGGCTGTCCCGCACTGTTGCAGGTAATATTGGCCATTGAACAGGAAATAGTTGTGTTTCAATAGAAAACATATAGCTTGTAGAAGAAAATCTTTCAAATCCTCTGTATATGTACTGTATTTATCCAAATGAAATTTGATTGCTTCCAATCCCTTATCATGTGGAATGGAAGAGTAGAGGGAGGTCACATCAAGTGTGGCCCAGCTATACTCACCAAGCCACATGATTTTTCCAAGTTTCCAAGTTTTTCAAGTACATTGCACTCCTCGCTACAATGGAAAGCGTGTGGCTACCCAGACTGGGCCTTTGTCAAAACAGCAGCAACCAAGCCCAACAGGAACACCAATAGAAATAACCGCCCGGAGACACATAGTAGGCAAAACATAGTCATCCCATATGTAGCTGGAGTGTCAGAGAAACTCAGGAGGATTTTCAACAAACACCATGTCCCTGTGTTTTTCAAACCTAGCAACACACTGAGACAAAAACTGGTACACCCAAAGGATCAAACACCAAAAGAAAAACAAAGCAATGTGGTATACGGAGTCCAGTGTAGCGAGGAGTGCACAGATCTATACATCGGGGAGACAAAACAACTGCTCTCCAAGCAAATGGCTCAGCACAGGAGGGAGAACTCTACAGGGCAAAACTCAGCTGTCTTTCTACACTTAAAAGACAAGGGACACTCCTTTGAAGACAGCAAGGTCCAAATCTTGGATAAAGAAGACCGCTGGTTTGAATGAGGCGTGAAAGAGGCGATTCATGTCAAGGTGGAGAGACCATCTCTGAACAGAGGTGGGGGCCTTCGACACCACCTGTCTGCTACATACAATGCTGTTCTAACATCTGTACCCCGGCGGATTCAGAACACTTCACACATCCATTCATGCAACTCTCACAAGTAACACCTGTATCTAGGAGTTGCATGACACATTGGATAATCCTATCACAACTACACAGAATCAACACCTCTGTGAGTTTCTTCAGATGTCACCTCTTTGAAGAGTTACAATGTGCCATTATAAATGGATTAGTGGAAGAGTTTATATGCCGAGAACTTCCCACACCAGTCAGTTGAACTGAAGAAGCTGCCTGGATGAGTAGTGAAACGTCTTCATTGATTACACAGCAAGTCCAGTTGTTTTTAGATTGACCTATACTAGACAAGTTAATTATACTAATCTCACGCACCGGCTGTGATAACCAGGCAAGGTAGACTTCTATTTAATTTTAGTAGTGTGCACTGGCATCCATTCAATTTCCAAATTTTGATAAATGGGTGACCCAGATTAATCTTTTTTTGTAGTAAGGGGCCCTGTGTCCTTTGCATACTTTCAAGATCAATTACAGCCCCCTAACACTAAACATTTTAGATCTAGCCAAATCATTACACTACATAACTTCTGTTGGGTCTGCACCTCGGTGTGAGACCTTTCCAATGATGCAGCCAACGCCCTTATCAATGTTGCAATCAGAGAAGGAAGTTTATTGAGATACAGAATACAAGCATTCAGTAGCTCGGGTGAGAACGTTCTGCTGGTCTCGACCCTTGCACATATATTTTTAGATTACAGGTTATAATTCAAAAGCATTGTGTAATACATGATTGGCTAAATATCACTTGCAAAATATCCGTAGTAATGCTAAGCAAAATATTCTTATATGGGCATAAACTTTATACTTGGTACGGCTGTTTATTTATCTGACTACAAGCAATTTCTTAATAGCCAGCTAGCTAGGCGTAGGCTATCAGGTTCCGCTTTTATAACTGTCTTTTGCACGTAGCTATATCAAAATACTGCTTCTAAAAAATTATATGGAGCATATGCAGAAATTAATAGATATATGAACCAGAGTTTAAAGGTCACCTAGGCCTTAGGTTATCATCGCTACAGGTTCTGAGTTCTGTAGGGATGGTCATGGCAACATTAGTATTCATTTTTCTCCCAAACAAAATTTCGTGAGGGGACAATCCATGCTTTGCAGTGGGAGTGCACCTCATTGATGTGAGTACCAGAGGGAGGGCTTCTACCCAGGAACACACTATTTGTTTGGTAGCCTTTGCTAGTTTAGCTTTTAGTGTACCATTTGTTCTTTCTACAAGCCCTGAAGCTTCCGGCTTGTATGCAGGCCCGGATTTGCGGCAAGGCCGCATAGGCCCAGGCCTAGGGCGGCAAAAAAATAGGGGCGGCATGCCGCCCAGCCGCACTATGGGGACGCGTGCGTCCCCATTCAATTACAGCAGCTGCGCCGGCGAAAAAACGCCGGCGCGCTGGGAAGGTGAGGTGAGGTGGGCGCTAGGACCGCGCGTCCGCCTGGTCGGACCGCGCAGCCTTGGGGCGCCGCACACTGAAATCCGGCGCTGCTTGTATGGGGTATGTAATTGTTGTTTTATGTTGAAAGCAGAACAGACAGTATTCATGAGGTGGTTATTAAAATGGGTCCCTCTATCAGAACTAATTTGTAGTGGGACACCAAAGCGAGGTATGATCTCTCTCACAATCAGTCTTGCTGTGGTGTGAGCATCGGCTTTTACTACTGGGAAGCCTTCTGGCCAATTGGAAAATATATCGACACAAACCAGGACATATTTATATCTTTGGCAAGGTGGCATTTCTATGTAGTCTATTTGAATGATTTGGAAGGGACATGTCTTGCTACAAGTTCCCTTGGCAGACTTATCACAAACTAAATGTCTAACTGAGCACTTCCCCCAGCAGATTTATCAAATATAGGGGTGGAAATAAAACACACACACACTGATCATCATTAGAGAAGAATAATATATTGTAAGAAAAGTAATACAATACTGATTGAAGACAACGCAACATCTAGCCGAACTTCCCTTGGCAGACTTCTGAGAGGAACATCAGCTGGGGGACCCCGGGCCCAAATCAAATACATCGACTCCCAGAGCACATCAATCGGCCAATGGTCCTTACAAGACCAATTATTCCACACAACACGTCTGCTTGTAGATGAAGTCCCGAAGCCCCCCAGCTGAGCTCCTTTTCATATTGGTACAATTACAAAGTAATAGATCATTAGACATAGACATATATAATAATAATAATGGCTACATGCCCAGGACATAGCCATGAGGAACAGTAGAGTTGGTAGGGGGTAAGGTTTGGGAGTGGTAATGGGTGGGAGGAGGATAGGAGGTAGGCTGGGCTGGAGGAGGAGAGTAGGTAGAGGGTTAAGTTGGAGGAAGAGAGAAGGAAGTGGGCTGAGTGGGAGGAGCAGTGTAGACAGTGAAAAAGGGAGGTGGGGTTTGATAGGGCGGATAGCCGCGCCCTCCTTAGGTTGCAGGGTTTGAGTACAGAGTATAGACTGGTGAAGGAACAGAAGGGATATTAGTGGAGGCAAGCATTACTTTAACCTGTTCTAGCTGTTGTTTAGTATTGTCTAAAATATTTTTCATTTCTGTGCTGGGAGAATTACGTGTTTGGGTCTCTTTATCCTTATTCTCACATTCAGTCAACAGGACCCTGCTCGGAGAGCGCCGGATTCAGCTTCTCACCTTTGTTTATCTTAAAGAGTTGTTTTCTCCTGTTCTTTCCTTTGCATTTTATCTTTTAGAACTTCATAAATCTTCTGGGCAATTTCAGCAACCTCATCTAAAGTTTTATGCTTATAATCAAGGGGCCGTAATTTAAGATCATTGGAAACCTTATCAAGTAATCCCCCAACGAAAACCAAAAACCTTAATTCCAGCAAGGTCGGTAGAGCAGGCATTCTGTACAGTATAAATTTGCCCGGCTTTTACAAAATCTGCTAGGTATTCTCGGACATCCTGCTCGGGCTTTTGCCTTATAGCAGTTACTCTAGTCTAGCCCAATCACGCCTGACAGGGAAGAGGTCAGACAGATCATGTTTAATCACTGCCAATCCCCCTTTGACAGTTCTGTATGCATCAGTAAGGAAAAACTTGCATTGGGACATTAATGATTCAAGAAACTTTTTTGGCACGGCTACCTGTAATAATTGGATAAAATTCTTTGTTCTAGGGATTCAAGCCACAACTTTGCTGCGTTTGCTCAGGGTTTGGCAAGTTACGTATTAAGGCATCTAGGTCTTTCGGAGTCCATGGCACATAGTAACATAGTAACATAATAAATAAGGTTGAAAAAAGACACACGTCCATCAAGTTCAACTTTTTTTTTCTTTTCTTATTATATCTGTATAACTGCCAGTTGATCCAGAGGACTAGTCCCTGGATCAACTTGTACTATGAGCTCTTACATAACACTGTATTCCAGCACTTGCTAAAAATACATCCAACCCCTTCTTAAAGCTATCTAATGTATCAGCCTGTACAACTGATTCAGGGAGAGAATTCCACATCTTCACAGCTCTCACTGTAAAAAAACCCCTTCCGAATATTTAGGCAGAACCTCTTTTCTTCTAATCTGAATGGGTGACCTTGTGTCAGTTGGAAAGTCCTACTGGTAAATAAAGCATTAAAGAGATTATTATATGATCCCCTTATATATTTATACATAGTTATCACATCACCCCTTAAGCGCCTCTTCTCCAGCGTGAACATCCCTAATTTGGCCTTTCCTCATAGCTAAGATTTTCCATACCTTTCACCAGCTTAGTTGCCCTTCTCTGTACTCTCTCTAATACAATAATGTACTGTTTGAGTGATGGAGACCAAAACTGTACAGCATATTCTAGATGGGGCCTTACAAGAGTGGAAGAATGACCCCCTCCTCCCGTGACTCTATGCCCCTTTTAATACAGCTCAAGACCTTATTTGCCCTTAATGCTGCTGACTGGCATTGCTTGCTACAACCAAGTTTATCATCTACAAGGACTCCAAGGCCCCTTTCCATAATGGATTTGCCTAGTGCAGTCCCATTAAGGGTATAAGTGACTTGGATATTTTTACATCCCAGGTGCATGACTTTACATTTATCAACATTGAATCTCATTTGCCACTTAGCTGCCCAGATTGCCAGTTTGTCAAGATCGAGTTGCAAGATTGCCACATCCTGGATGGAATTAATTGGGCTGGATAGTTTTGTGTCATCTGCAAACACTGATACATTACTTACAACACCCTCCCCTAAGTCATTAATGAACAAGTTAAATAAAAGTGGACCTAATACTGAGCCCTGGGGGACCCCACTAAGAACCTTACTCCAAGTAGAGAATGTCCCATTAACAACCACCCTCTGTACCCGATCCTGTAGCCAGTTTCCTATCCATGTGCAAACGACTTCATTAAGCCCAACAGACCTTAGTTTAGAAAGCAGTTGTTTGTGGGGTGCAGTATCAAACACTTTCGCAAAATCCAAATAGATCACATCTACTGCCCCCCCCCCACTGTCCAGCATCTTACTTACCTCATCATAAAATGCAATCAAATTTGTCTGACATGACCTATACTTCATAAAGCCATGCTGATTGTTGCTCATATTGCCATTCACTAGGACAAAATGTTGAATGTGATCACTTAACAAGCCTTCAAATAATTTGCCCACCACAGATGTCAAGCTTACTGGCCTATAATTGCCAGGCTGAGATCGTAATCCCTTTTTAAATATTGGAATAACATCAGTTTTTCTCCAATCCATAGGCACCATACCAGATGAAAGTGAATCTGAGAAAATCAGAAATAGGGGCTAGGCCATAATAGGTTTGCCATCGGGCTGTGGTACTAACACTTCTCTTAGGAGAAACTGCTGGGCAGTGGTATTGTCTATACCCAGACATTCAATAGGTCGGCTAAAATGGCCAGATTGAGTAATGACAGGGGCTCGTGGGGTGGAGGCAATGAGGCTGCGGATATAGGAGGCAGAGAACAGGTCAGTGGGCTCAGGATCTTGGAGAGATGTGTTTTTGAGGTTTAAAGATGGGACAGCCGACTGATTGGGCAGACAGGATTACTCACTTTGGGTATGAGAAGAGACCGCATCAGACATAGCAGACTGTATTAATCGTGAGAGCGACTTTACTGCCTGTGGGTTAAGTGGGCTGTCACTTGTGTCTGCACTATCTATGAGGTGATTGTGGAGCAGGGACCTTAACCTTGTCTTCAGCTTTGACACGGGAGGTTGGGATTGAATTCACAACTAAAGAGCTGGGATCCACAGTGGAGTCCTTGCTACTGCTGTCTACAGGTAAATTAGGATATAATCCTGTGGGTGACTGTGCGGTAGCAATGGAGCCACCGTATGAAGGTGGAGCTGAGGCACCGGTAGGGAAGGCATCACGCCATAAAACAAATATAGCCCATTGGCTACCTGTGGGATCTTTCTTGGGCTTCTTCAGACAAGTGCTGAGGAATTGTAGTTTTTCAGGCTGGAAAGTGCCACTGACAGGCCAAACTAAATCAGGGTTTTTTCCATATCGCTTAGTAAGCAGGACCCAGCGTTGGGTGTATTGGGCAGCGCATCTGCCATATCTTATTTGCATGTAAGCTGCAGGAGTTAAAGGGTGCGATGGCTCAGTATAACTGAGGTCAGATTTCTGACTGGATTTGGACTTAAGGTTACCCATAGCTAAGCTAGTAAAGACAACACTTGGCATCCGAAAGTGTGGTCTGTCTGTGGTTTATCTCTATTTTCTTAACTTTGTGCCTACTTTCAATTCGTTCTCACTTCAACCCGTTTACACTGGTAGCAGGGTGAGGGAACTGAGGAATTTAGAAAGTCTGAAATACACACAGCTTAGACAAATGCACAGCAAAATGATTGAGGGAATCCCCAGACCAATTAAGATCTCAGCTAGGTACATTCCTTGCTCTCTCCTTCTATGTTGGCTTAGGACGTTACTATTTTCCACTAGTCCTCTAGGCGTCTGAGCTACTTAAAGAACACAATACCTTTTTACAAGCACCTAGCTCCTGGCAGACCTCAGCTGTATGTGCCCTCTTTCATGCACATACCCTGGCAAGCTTATTTAATATCTAAATGGAGCCGCAGTCACTCGCTAAACGAATGATAGAGCGCTTATATTACCACAACCAAGTCACCAACACGTCTCCTGAACCATCAACAGAAACCCTACGACACTGTTGATAAAGTAACCTAAGACCACCAATACCGTATGAGCCTGGAGGGTCTAGCATCTATATCATACAGTAGGGAGTAAACCTCAAGCCAAAGCCACACATCAAAGATTAGATATTTAACAAGCGCAATTACGAAATACAATTCTATCATCACACAAACATGCTAATCATATAATCAAAATTACCCTTCAATTCTAATAAACTTACTGGGATTCAGCCTTACCGGGACAGGTTGGAAGCCAGACCAATACCTAGTGCAAAAATAGGTAAAAACTTACCAAATTTTGGGCCCTTTGCACGTGGTAGAGGTAGAACTCCAGTTCCCGTTGCCCGAGAAGGTGAAAGGAGTCACGGCACCAGCTGTTGGGTCTGCACCTCGGTGTGAGACCTTTCCAATGATGCAGCCAACGCACTTATCAATGTTGCAATCAGCGAAGGAAGTTTATTGAGATACAGAATACAAGCATTCAGTAGCTCGGGTGAGAACGTTCTGCTGGTCTCGACCCTTGCACATATATTTATTAGGTTACAGGTTATAATTCAAAAGCATTGTGTTATACATGATTGGCTAAATATCACTTGCAAAATATCCGTAATAATGCTAAGCAAAATATTCTTATATGGGCATAAACTTTATACTTGGTACGGCTGTTTGTTTATCCGACCACAAGCAATTTCTTAATAGCCAGCTAGCTAGGCGTAGGCTATCAGGTTCCGCTTTAATAACTGTCTTTTGCACGTAGCTATATCAAAATGAAAAACATGTTTACTGCTTCAAAAAAATTATATGGAGCATATGCAGAAATGAAAAGATATATGAACCAGAGTTTAAAGCCACCTAGGCCTCAGGTTAGTTTTGGATTCATCACTTCCTATTGGACTAAAGCATTCAACAACTATCACCCTTGGATGGTCTCCATGTTTTTGCATTTTGTAAAATAACATGCCTTCAACACCACCTTTATGTCAAGGTCTGGAAAAATTATTTAAATTGCACCATAGACTCTGATGTCTGATCTGCAATTCGGTTAACAGCTACACTTATTGGAAACGTTGTATGTTTTATTATGGTGGTACTTAACCAGAACAAATAGCTATTGGATAGATTTAAAATCCCTTTGGAGCGAGGACCGCATTGGTTCATTGATGGGGTCCTCACTCGGTTTGCGGTATGCAGTTGACCCATGTGGTCTCCCCTCAAGTCACTGATTGGTTACCAGGCATAGGTAAAGAAAAGATAATGGGAAGCACCTTCCACTGTGTGAGACATGAAAACAAGTTAGTGGTGTGCAGGGTCATAAAGAATATAAGTAAATAGAAGAGAGAAAGTATTTCCCATTAGTTGCACCTTCCCACAGACTCAATCTGAGACACCCAAGTCGATGACATAAAACTTAGCTTTTACTTCTTAATTAAAATAGAGTAAAAATAAACTGAAAAATAAATATTTAAAAGAGTGATTAGGAGGAAAAAGCTGTTATGACTCGAGGTCGTCAGCTTATAAACGGTAAATACACATATATTGCTGGGTTGATTGTAGCAGTTAAATTAGTCACTGTTAAATCAATGGTGCGGCCAGGTGGGGGCAAATGGCGTGTTAAGCAATAGTAGTACACTTAAATGTTTATTATTGGTACAAATATCAGCACATTCATGTTTACTACTGGTGCTGCAAATTATATCCTCACAGTGATCACTTAACCGGGTATTCTAAACTGAGTTGTTCCCAGTTAGCGGTGAGTGATTTACTAATTCGGTCTCATAGATTGAGACCACACCACTCACTCTAAATGCACACAGATACTCGCGATATCAGTGGAGAGTGGATGCCGGTAAGGGGGAGAGCAGAAGCGCAAAACGACTGTCTGCTCCCGCACCTCCCTTCTCTAACAAGTCGCCCGGCACCAAAGACCAAAAGCGCAGAACGCCTGCTTGCTCACACACCTCCCTTCTCCTACAGTTCACCCAGCATCAATGTGATGAGAGTGATTGGTAGCAGTGAATAAGCTGCTGTTCACTGCAATAACCATTTACCCGTCAGCCCATCCACCCTTCCACCCTCTCCCCAGACCAAGAGTACCGTTTCCCTGCCTAACAATTTTAAAAAACATAAGCGCCTGATGCGCATTTTGCTCACTAAAGTGCGAGCTTTGTCAAAGGCTAATTTGGCGCCAAGAATGTGCTCATTGACTCATATACCTATCTAGGCTCCACGGTTGATACGAGTCACCCATAGTGCAAAGTATGAAAATTAAAACAAAGTATCACAAAGAATTCAGTAGCAGAATTGAAACTTCAAATAATGAATGCAATGGTAACAGTAACATTGTGCAGATTGTAACTAAATATTAGATAAAAAGCAGTCAGTCCAACATAGCTATCCTTCCTGACAGATTACATATTGGTGTCTCATAGGAAGAAGTAAAAAATGTCAATGATATTAAATCAAGGCATTCATCATAAATATAAATTCACTTTCTTTAGTGAGGAGAGCTGTATCCAGGTTGCCCCCGCAAATTCCTAAATTGATTTTAAATAAAACAGTGGCACGTAAACCCTTACTAGAGCTATTATGTGTTTCAAAAAATTGTCTGCTCACTGGGGTCAGTTTTTTCTCTGCTTTCAGCCAATCCAAAGCATTGTCAATGCTTGATACATGTTCGAGAATACGTTTTTTAAACGGGCGATTTGTCTTACCAATATAGATTTTACTACATGGGCATGTTGGCAAATAGATCACACAGTCTGTATTACATGTGAAATAATGTGTAATCTTGTATTGCTTGCCAAACCTGTCGGTGTCCGAAGATTGATTATATATATATCTGCATGCTTTGCAGTTACCACATGGAAAAGTGCCTAGTCTAACCCGGGTTCACTTTGAGTTTAGTAAAATGGCTTTTGACTAGGTGATCACGTTAATTAGGTGCCCGCCGGCTACATGTTTGCGGACGTGATCCAAGTGCCCTAGATAAAACTGGGTCAGTTAACAGTATATGCCAGTGTTTGTTGAGTACAGAATTTATAGCCGGCCACTGGTTACAAAAGGTACTGATAAACTTAGTGGGTTGTTCAGTTGTTCTCTCCCAGTGTTTGAACTGGTTGAACAAGCTGCCTCTCGGGGTCTTCATTGCTCTTTGATAGGCTCTCTGTCGGTCTGTAAGTTCAATAGCCCGTTGTTTAAATGTTGGCTTCTCACCATCCCATGAAGATGTTAGCATATGTGGGTGCAAATGCTGCACCCATTGCGACCCCTCTCACCTGCAAGTAAAACTTGTCATTAAAGACAAACAAGTTATGATTTAGGCAAAACTGAGTGAGTTCAGCCATGAAGTCTATGTATTGACTATCCCATGCACTCTCAATTTCCATAAAGTATCTAACTGCCTGCAACCCATGTTTATGTGAGATTGATGAGTATAATGACTCAACATCACATCCCAATAAAAAGGTCCCAGCATCAACTTTAATATCTTGTCATTTATAGAGAAGGTCACCCATATCTCTGATATATGAGGGAAGATTGGTTACAAATTTCCTCAGTTGAGTATCGATGTATTGGCTTGCCTTTTCGCATAAGTTACTGCTCCCTGATGCGATTGGAAGCCCAGGAGGTTTCAGTATTCTCTTATGCACTTTAGGTAACATATAAAACGTAGGAGTCGTGGAGGAGACGTTAAGTAGGGTTTATATTTTAATTTTTATTGATAAGGCCAGTTTGAAAACCGTCCCAAATCAATGTATTATATGTGGTTCTGAATATAACAATAATCTCCATGTAATTTATTATAGCATAGATTATCATTAAGCTGTTTCAGGGCTCCTGTCATGTACATCACACGTGGCCAGATCACAACATTACCGCCTTTATCTGAAGGTTTAATCACATCTTCCCATGAGGAGATCTGTTGAATAGCTATTCTCTTACCCTTGGTCAGGTTATCTTGACTTATTTTGGGTAAGTCCATAAAGTCTCTCATAACCAATTCACAAAAAACATTGACTGCAGAGCTGATGTTCCTTGGTGGCATGAAACGACTTTTAGGTTTCATGGTGCCTATTGGTTCCATCTGCTCTGCAATCTGGTCATTCAAATCACAGACTGCCTGATCAAAAGACTCTTGCTGTGACACGGATGGACCTGCTAAATCATGTGGGTTGAAAGGATTGGGTATACAAGCCAATGGGTTAATTGAGGACTGGTTAACTGGATTCTCGTCTTTATTAAAATATTTCTTAAGTAGAAGCTTCCTACAGAAAAGAAAAAGATCCTTATAAAGAGAGAAGGGACTAATATCAAAACTGGTGGAGAAGGACAGACCTTTAGTGAGAACTTGATTTTGGATATCAGTAAGAGCATGGTCACTTAAATCGATTATTGTTAACTTTTGTGTGCTCTTCCTCCATAACAGGGACAAGATTTGGAATATCTATAGGAACCTGATCACTTAAATTGATTGCTGTTAATTTCTGTATGACCTTGTCTTCCTGTTTGGTCCTCTCTCCCAGTAATTCTGGCGTGGAAATGCCCATCTGTCTCGATTTCTCAATTCTCTTGCCCCCTCTCCTAATTATCTTATGTTTTCTAACTATAAAAAAGAAGAAGAGGCAGAGGGAGCATCTGGTCCCCTGGTGTTGCCAATCTGGTGGGGGGACGCATCTTCTGACTTTTCTGATATCGATAGGTTACTTTGTGAGGTCTGCCTCTTATTAGTAGCCTTACGACCCCATTGAAAGATTGTGCCCACGGAGTAGTCATTCATGTCACGAATATATTTTTGTCTCTTTTTATCTATTGTGTCCTGCACTGTTCTATCGATTTCGGTATTTATTCTAGACATAGGTAGTGTGAATTCTTCATTTTGTAGGGAGGATTTTTATACGAAGGCTTCTTGGTACAATATTGTTCTCTATATATTTATTGTAGGTGGACACAGTCCACAATGCTTTTGAGAGTTTAACTTGTTGTTGCTGATAAGTTCTTAATACAGATTTCCAATTTCCCTCCTCTATCAGATTACCCCTATCTGTATTGGGTATAGCAGAGAATACATCTGAAAGCTGTGTAGACCATTTATCAAAGCGTGATTGTATGGTCGGTATTGTAGAGGCCATTTTTAAATATAATAGAGATAATTCAGTTCTATAAAGACCTAAACATTAATAAAATGTGTGCTATCCCAGAAATCCCACGTAATGGGGAACACAAACATATGTAAAGAAAAGATAATGGGTAGCACCTTCCACTGTGTGAGACATGGAAACAAGTTAGTGCTGTGCAGGGTCATAAAGAATATAAGTAAATAAGAGAAAGTATGTCCCATTAGTTGCACCTTCCCACAGACTCAATCTGAGACTCCCAAGTCGATGACATAAAACTTAGCTTTTACTTCCTAATAATTAAAATAGAGTAGAAATAAACCGAAAAATAAATATTTAAAAGAGTGATTAGGAGGAAAAAGCTGTTATGACTCGAGGTCGTCAGCTTATAAATGGTAAATAAACATATATTGCTGGTTTGATTGTAGCAGTTAAATTAGTCACTGTTTAATCAATGGTGCGGCCAGGTGGGGCAAACGGCGTGTTAAGCAATTGTAGTACACTTAAATGTTTATTATTGGTACAAATATCAGCACATTCGTGTTTACTATTGGTGCTGCGAATGATATCCTCACAGTGATACGGTACTCTTGGTCTGGGGAGAGGGCGGAAGGGTGGATGGGCTGACGGGTAAATAGTTATTGCAGTGAACAGCAGCTTATTCACTGCTACCAATCACTCTTTCACATTGATGCTGGGTGAACTGTAGGAGAAGGGAGGTGTGTGAGCAAGCAGGCTTTCTGTGCTGTTGCTCTTGGTGCCAGGCGACTTGTTAGAGAAGGGAGGTGCGGGAGCAGAGAGTCTTTTTGCGCTGCTGCTCTCCCCCTTACCGGCATCCACTCTCCACTGATATCACAAGTATCTGTATGCATTTAGAGTGAGTGGTGTGGTCTCAATCCACGAGACCGAATTAGTAAATCACTCACCGCTAACTGGGAACAACTTAGTTTAGAATACACGGTTAAGTGATCACTGTGAGGATATCATTCGCAGCACCAGTAGTAAACATGAATGTGCTGATATTTGTACCAATAATAAACATTTGAGTGGACTACCATTGCTTAACACACCATTTGCCCCCACCTGGCTGCACCATTGATTTAACAGTGACTAATTTAACTGCTACAAGCAACACACTATAAAGATGTCATCTATGTAGCGAAACCATGATCTACAGTGTCACTTAAAATTATTATTTTGATACACAAACTTTTCCTCAAAAATTGACAAAAATATTTGCATAAGTCGGGGTCACATTTGACCCCATCACCATTCCACATTGTTGCTCATAGAAGGTGTCCTGGAAAACAAAATATTTTTTCTCAAGAATCATTTGTAGCAATATCACAATTAAGCGCTTTTGCGCCCCATCCCAGCAGGGGTCATTGTTCAGGCATTGTTCTACAGCCTCAACACCACCTGTGTGTGGTATATTTGTCTACAGGCTCTCAATGTCAAGTGTAACAAGATAAGTATCTTTATCAACATTATTGATCTCTTTCAACTTCCTCAAAAAGTGAGATGTATCCAAAATAAATGATTTTCGTTTCTCAACATATGGCCGTAACACTTTATCCAAAAAGACTGCAATCGGTTTAAACACAGACTGTATACCTGCCACAATTGGACGTCCCGGGGGACGCTCCAAGCTCTTATGAATTTTTGGCAAGGTGTACAGTACAGGTGTAACAGGATTAAGTTGTTCCAAAAATATTGCCAATTTTATATCAATCACCCTGTTTTCAACAGCTTCCCTTAAGATAGATTTTATTTGTCGCTGAATATTAGGGAGGGGATCAGTGTGCAATGGAATATACGTCTTGATATCTGCCAACATTTCATTAATACTATCCGTATAATAGGACTTATCCATTACCACCACTGCCCCCCCCCTTTATCAGCCGGTTTTATCACTATATCTTTTCGATCTTGCAATTGCCTTAAAGCCAATCTCTCATTTTTATTTAGATTTGCCATATTACAATTTAATTTTCCCTCATTATATAATCTTTCCAATTTTTTTATTTCATCATTCACCATCCCAATGTACGTATTAACTCCCTTCTGCACCTTGTCAGGATTATAACTACTTTTCAAATGTAAATCAAACATTGATAGTGTGAATGTGTTCTCATATTGATCATTTATATTACCTGGCAAATCTTGTGGTGTTTCCATTGTGCCAAAATGAGCTTAATAAGTCTAAAAAAATGTGCTAGTTCAAGATCAATCGTGAAAAAGTTAGGTAAAGCATCTGGGCAAAAGGACAGTCTCTTCTGAAGAATCTTTTGTTCCATGTCAGTCAATGTGCAAGTTGAAATATTTACCACCAGCGCGTTGGTCGCCTCCGTTTTCTCTGGAGCCGGTTCATCCTTCTCCCTTCCTCTCTTATGTTTGCAGCCACCCCTCCTTCTCCTTCTGGGGGTAAGGTTCCATGGGCGCCTCCTAAAAAATCCAGCGATGTGGTCGAGGAGTCAGTGTCTGACTCTCTTGCCGAGAGATCTCCTCGTCTCCCTTCTCTTCTCTCTATTGGCGCTTGTTCATGGAAACACACTGCTATTATATTCTTCATTTCATCCAGCCCATATAAAGAGATCAGTACCAAAGTCCCAATTTTCAAGGGTAAAGAGAATAGTATCTGAAAGTCAAGCTGGATGAGATGGAGAATAAATTGGCATATAGGGGGTATCCTAGGAAGGCGTTAGAGAGATACAAAGGAAAAATTATGTCTGATAAAGTAATCCCTAAACCAAAAATGGGAGAAAGAGTAGCTTTTACCAGCAGTTATAATGTTTTATCTAAACAAATTGGGGACATTGTGAGAAAACACTGGGCGATTTTAAAGGTTGAATGCCCTAATGTAACAGTATTTCAAAAACCACCGCTGCTATCATATAAGAGAGCACAGTCTTTGCGTGATAGACTAGTGAAAGTGGATGTAGGACCAAGAAAAATGTCACGTCAAGGAACGTTATGTGAGGACAAAAATGGTACCTTTCCTTGTCTATCATGCAGACACTGTAACAGTTGTGTAAAAGGGGATATAGTATATCACCCCCAAAAAGGTACTGCCATAAAGATAAAAGGATATCATACCTGTCTGTCAACTTGTGCTGTATATGCCATAAAATGCCAGTGTGGGCTGATGTATGTGGGTCAGACGACCAGGCATGTAAAAGACAGAATTGGGGAACATAAATCAGATATTAAAAGAAATGTGAGACAAAATCCAGTAGCAAGTCACTTTGTACACATGGGCCACAAGGTGGCACAACGAAGATTCCAAATTTTACAGCATATCCCTAGGTTGAGAAGAGGTGGAGATAGAGTGAAACTTCTGAGATGTTGAGCAGGATGGATTAAGAGGTTGGGAACTCTAACACCAGGAGGTTTAAATAAGGAATACGCGTTAAATTCCCTTATATAACCATATGGCATCAGTATATGTAAAGAATTGTTTTAATTGATTTTAATTAATGCCTTTGTCTGTTTGTTTTAATCTTTAATGGAGATCAAGAATCAGCAAGTGGAGTTTATAGGCTGCAAAGCTAAGTGAGCTTTATATGTTTATACATGCTTAAGTAGTTAATGCAAATTTTGATGTAACCCTGATACATATATTTGAAATAATATGTTATGACCACTAGAGGGCATTACTCTTGCTGCTATATATAAGGAAGCTGTTGAAATAATCATTTATGCTTTGTCAGCTTGAAAAAGGACCATTGTGGGTCCGAAACATTGCTGCTGTTGCCATGATATATGTGAAAGAATAAAGGCGGCTTTACACTACAATTGGGAGTGCTGCCAATTTCGTATTTTGGTTCCATAGAAGCATGTGAAGGTGAACACATGATGTGGCGTGCACCCTGCTGCTAAGGAAAGAAACTACTGAGGAGCTGGGCCAACAAAGAAATTGCAAATTGGCTGTGTTCTCGTACATAAAATAAATGATGTTTCTGATATATGTGATTGTTCTTTGTGAAACATGATTTTTTTTCATTTTATTAGACACTTAGAAGCCTATATTTTTTTTATAGAAGTAGAATTACACCAAAATTCTTGCATATTTTGAAAGTTCAGGTTGTCCTGAAAAAAAACAATATATTGTTTTCCTGGGTAAACTAAAAGACCACCCCAGGAATGGTCCTTAAAGTGAAAGAGTGAAAAATGTCTAAAAACTGCTTGGCAGTAGATGTTTTCATCTAGGACAAGACAGCTGGCAGGGAAAGGGTTAAACAAAACAGGGATTGTTTGTCCATATATTGCAATATATTTAAGATGGCCAACTACGTGAAAGTCATCCCATATCTGGCCAATCAATTTGCATCTGATTCATTAAGAATTTTATTGCTTCATTATACATTTTACAAAGGGACTAAGTTTTACCTGCAACTTATTAGCTGCTTTCAAAGTAAAACTCCCAAACTTGGCTGAACTTTTATTAGCCACCAGTGGGATCACCTGACTATAGCTGGGATATATATAATCCTCTCTGGAGGCAGGACACAGTGAAAAGGTTTTTTCCAATCATCTCCTTCCCTTCTGGCTCCACCTTCTCCTCAGTTTTTTCAGTTTGTCCTGCTTGGAGGCAGCAACTTTTCCCTCTCTGAGGATTTTTTTCTTTTAATTTTCTTTTCTTTTCTTTTTTCTTACTTTTTATACAGAAGATACTACAGTCTTCAAGGATTGTCAGGGCACTCCCTGACTTTCAGTGGCAATTCATGGTCAGATACGGCCAGGCCAGAGGTAGAGCCCAGATGGTGTGCTCCCCTTAGGTCGAGCCCCTCGTGGTGTGCTCCCGCTATGGTGATTAACCAAGCTTGGTAGAGCCCGTTACTTGCACTCCCAATGTCACACCATAGTGCAGAGCTCCCCGGTTACACCAGGTTGAGCCCAAACATTACTGTGCCTGCCTGCACAGCCAGGAGAGCTCCCAAGTAAATTCCTGGTTGAGCCCATTCATTGGCAACACGACAGGATGTTGGGAACTCAGCACCATTAGTACCATGCCTATCTGCGCAGTTAAAGGATCGTTAGGGTAAGTCCCTGTTTGAGCCGCATCATCGGCAACTGTCGGCGGGTTACGTGAGCGTTGGTGACATCACATACCCTGCGCCATTACTAACATTTCCCAGACTCAGTCATCCGGATGTGTGTCACTGCAGAGGTGCCTGGCCTTATCAGCGCACCGCATGTACGTGTTCTTCTGTGCACTCTGAGTATCGTGCGTATCAAACCAACTACACAATCCAGCGGATCCACAGGTATTGTCAAGGCAGCCTAATAAGCATAAGGTAACAAGATTACCAACGTATAACAACTCTACTCCTAACACCAAAAAATGAGGACGCTATTAATATGGCTAATCCTAATGAGGAGCTATTTTCCCTTATAGAGGAGATTGATCTCTCAGATAAGCCACGGAAAATAAAGGCCAAGTGTAAATAAATTACCAAGGGCTCCACTAAACGTAGAGAACATTCTCCATCACCTCCACCAAATGATAATAGTAGTGAAGGTAACAGACACATGACTACTTCAGCAATAGTACACACTCAGGATCCACAACCTCAGCCGCCTATAGACTCTAATCCACCTCAATCATCTACTGATCTTTTTTTTGACGCACGTCTCCATACAAGTCTATGGGCGTCATTTTTTCGGCGAAAATATTCGCCCATCCCTACAGGCAGTTTCTTCTCAGTTACTACCAGTACAAGGTAAAAGGAAGCGTTATCACTCACCCTCACTTACATTACACCAGGATTCAGACTCAAACTCCTATTATTCTTCAGAGGACTTAAATGGCATAAACTCTGAAGATGAATACTCATCAGACTGCCCGTCCACCGATTCTGATGAAGATTTTCGACAGCCAGAGAATATAAAGACTATCCTTAAAGACATATTCACTACATTAGAGATTAAAGAGGAGCAGACTGCATTGTCTAAGGCTGATAAGGTGTTAGGCAACACCTCATTTCCAGTCCCCCAAATCTCTTGCCAATTATGTGGACACACAATGGCAGCAACCATAAAAGAAATCAAATATTCCACAAAAATTCTTTAATATATATCCGTTTCCAGATGAATACAAACATGGGGACAAATTTCCCAAGGTGGATCCACCTATTGTCAGACTTGCTCGGAATACTACATTACCAGCTGAAGACGCTGGTATGATGAAAGATCCGATGGATAAAAAAATGGATTCGGCACTAAAACATGATTTTCAAAACGCGGCAGCCATTTTAAGACCAGCAGCAGCAGCAGCTACCACAGTAGCAAAAACAGCCAAATACTGGTGCAACAAACTAATAAAACAACCTCTGTCTTCTCCAGATCAGATCTCCGAGCAGCTAGAAAAAATTAAAACAGCACTATCTTTTTTAGGCGAAGCAGCTACAGAAACGGCAAAACTCGCCGCCAAGGCTTCAGCAGCATCCATTTCAGCTCGTAGAGCCATGTGGTTGAGACAATGGTTCAGTGATACAGCGTCCAAACACAAGCTCACATCCCTTAAGTTCAATAGATCACAACTGTTTGGCCCAGAGCTCAAACAAATAATATCTGACATTAAAGGTGGCAAAGATGCCTACTTGCCACAAGGCAGGCAACCTCGACGAGAGTTTCATAGATGCAACTACCACCACAAATCATGATCTTCTAATAACCGACATCAGCGGACCTCTAGACCACAATCTCAGCCACAGCAACAGAATAGGAGATTCAAGACACCTTGGCAAAACCAGCCTAAAACTACTCGCAGACACACTCCTACAAAGAGACAGGATTCCTGACCCTCTAGGAAGCATTCCAGTTCAATCTCCAATAGGAGGAAGGTTGGCAGACTTTGCGCAAGAATGGCAAAACTCGATAACAGACTTTTGGGTACTAAAGATTTTAGATCAGGGTTACTCCATTCCCTTCACCAGAAAACCACCACAGCACAGATTCTTAAAGTCCTCTATGCCTTCCAATCCTACCAAACAAAGAGCCCTCTTCACCATCACACAACAACTCCAAAAAGACGGAGTAATAAGTCCCGTTCCACAAGAATTTCAATTTCACGGGTTTTACTCAAACTTATTCCTAGTGCCAAAAAAGGACGGTGGCTTCCGACCAATCCTGAATATACAGCAATTGAACAAGTTTGTAAGATACGACCGCTTCAAATTGGAATCCCTTGCATCTATCATAAAAGGTCTAAAGCCAGGAGTATTCATGTCCAAAATCGACATCAAGGACGCTTAGCTCCATAAGATTCCTGAGGTTTGCCCTAGGTCAGCAGCACTTTCAATTTCAGGAGCTCCAATTCGGCTTAACATCAGCACCCAGGGTGTTCACCAAGGTCCTGGGAGCCTTGCTAGCAGTTCTGCGACTAAAAGGAATCAGAGTAACAGCCTACCTCGATGACCTCATAGTCATAGCGGACTCAGAAACTGAAGCCATGTCTCATACAAGGCAATGCCTACTCATACTTCAACAACAATCATATCATAAAAAGAATCTACTACAGCCAACTCAAGACATAGAGTTTCTAGGGATGCAGATCAACTCACAAGACAGGAAAGTAGTCCTACCAATTACAAAAGCCCACGCACTTCAATAGGAAGCGTATACCATCATGTCCCAGCATCAGCCATCGGCCCTCAATGTTTTCAGGCTTCTAGGCCTAATTGCAGCCAGCATAGAGGCTGTGTCCTTCACAAAGATCCATCTACGTCCACTTCAATGGGAGTTTCTAAAATTGTGGAACAAGGATCATCAAGATCTGTCACAACCAATCAATCTATCGCCTGTTGCAAGAAGAAGCCTACTATGGTGGACTCAACTGCCCAACCTCACCAAAGGCAGAGTCTGGGACAGACCGGTCCAAGAGGTGATAACAACGGACGCCAGCCGCAAAGGCTTGGGGGCAACTTGGCCACCTCAGGTATTCAGGGCATATGGTCTCTTCAAGAACTCAAACTTCACATTGATGCCCTCACGCTAAAAGCAGTGTATTATGCCCTCCTACACTGGCAGGCAGATCTAAAATGCAAACACATCAGGATTCAGACCAACAGCACTACGGTAGCTTACCTGAATCGACAAGGAGGAACAAGGAGTGCAGCAGCCCTCTAAGTAGTATTCGGCATAATGTTATGGGCGGAATCCCACCAGGTCCTTCTATCTGCAGTATTCATGCCGGGTATCCTCAACTGGGAAGCGGACTATCTGAGCCGCAACACATTGGATCCCTGGGAATGTCATCTAAATCCGTCAGTTTTTCAAAACATAATCAACAAATGGGGCCTTCCATGTGTGGATATCATGGCATCACGTTTCAACACTCAACTTCCGAAATTCATGGCAAAAGTGCAGGACTCAATGGCAGTAGGAATAGATGTACTCACTTGTCCATGGCACTGTCACCTAGCATAAGCATTCCCTCCCATACCACTTTTCCCTCGTCTCTTGGACAAGATAAGATTGGAAGGAGTTACCACTATCCTCATTGCACCATGGTGGCCACGCAGAGCGTGGTTTGCAGAACTGATGCAGATGTCCGCAGATCAGCCCTGGCACCTTCCATTGCACCCAGACCTTCTGTCACAAGGCCCAGCATGAGCAGATCACATCCACAGGTTGAATTTAATAGCTTGGATTTTGAAACCGACCTATGGAAACAAGAAGGGTTCTCAGACCCCATAATTCGCACATTACTATTAGCAAGGAAGCGATCCACTTCCACAGCCTATTACAGAATATGGAAACGTTTTATTAACTGGTGCACAGGGCACAATGTTCATTGGCAATTATGCCTTTATAACAATATTCTAGAATTCCTTCAGGATGGCCTAGACAAAGGCCTCAGTACTTCGGCCCTTAAAGTTCAGGTGTCTGCCCTATCAGCCCTTGATAAAGGGTCCAGCAGGGCCTGAAACGTTGCCCTGCTGTGTGTTTGTATATGGGCTAATAAATCACTGAAGATTTTTGCAACATTACCAGTGTGCTACTGGATTTTTTCATTGGATGTAAAAGTTGACCCAGCTTGCAGGCAAGGGTCTTCCGGTCTAGCACCTGGACCTGCACAGGTGAATACAAGAAGGTAGAGCACTCCTTACTACCTGCTACAGGTGTCTGCCCTATCAACCCTTTGTCACAAACAATGGGCCACCATACCAGAACTTAAACTGTTCTTTCAAGCACTAGCCAGAATTCGTTCCCCGAAGCGACATCCAGTCCCACCCTGGGACCTTAACCTAGTACTTAGGGCTCTCCATTTGCACCACTGGGCTCAGTGGACCTAAAATTTTTGTCCTGTAAGGTGATATGTCTCCTTGCCATATGCTCGGCCAGACGAGTATCTGATTTGGCAGCCTTGGACTCTATTCCACCAAGACAAGGTGGTCGGACAGTTCCATCTCATCTTCCCAAAGTCACTTCAGAATTTCATATTAACCAGGAGATAATACTCCCATCTTTCTGTCCTAAGCCAGCGAGTGACAAGGAAAGACAATTACAAACCTTAGATGCAGTAAGGGCACTAAAATCCTATATCCATAGGACCGCCGAATTTAGAAAGTCAGATACATTGCTGGTGTTGTTTGGTGTTAACAAAAGAGGTCTTCCAGCTTCAAAATGCACATTAGCTAGATGGATAGTGTTAGCCCTCTGCAAGTTAAGGCACATTCCACTAGAAAGATAAGTGCTTCATGGGCGATTCACAACCAGGCTTCCATTGAAGCTATATGCAAGGCAGCTACTTGGAGCTCCTTGCACACTTTTTCAAAGTTCTATAAACTAGATGTGTTGGCCTCTTCAGCAGCAGCCTTTGGCATGAAGGTGCTACAAACAGCAGTAGCACATAGTTAGTTCCTGCTTAGTTAAACAGTATACTTATACTTTTATATTGTTAATTTTTAATCAATTATTGTTATTGCCAACCCTTTTGGATGGCTATGGGACATCCCCAGTTGTCCTTCACAGACAGGTAGGGCCGACTGAGAAAGGGAGATTTTCTTACCTGAAAAATCCTTTTCTCATAGGCCCGTACTGTCAGTGCAGCATCCCTCCAATGGGGTGCTGGTTTTTTGCTGCTCGGGATTTAAATAGTTAGGTAGTGAGGGTCTTCTGTCTCCACCAGCAGGCTTGGGTACTAAACTGAGGAGAAGGTGGAGCCAGAAGGGAAAGAGGTGATTGGAAGAAACCTTTTCAGTTTGTCCTGCCTCCAGAGAGGATTAACTTAACCCCAGTCGTCCTGCACTGACAGTACGGGCCTATGAGAAAAGGATTTTTCAGGTAAGAAAATCTCCCTTTTACGCCTCAGAAGGGAAACATTTCCTTCCTGACTCCCAGACCAGTCCCTGGATTAACTATGCGTTATCTTCCATAACCCTGTATTCCCTCCCTTGCTAAAAAGCCATCTAATCCCTTTTGTACTCTCACTTTAAGGGCCTTTCCTGTGGCGGTATTTTAGTTTATCCAGGAAAACAATGTATTGTTTTTTTTCAGGACAACCTGAACTTTCAAAATATGTAAGAATTTTGGTGTAATTCTACTTCTGTAAAAAAAATATAGGCTTCTAAGTGTCTAATAAAATGAAAAAAATCATGCTTCACAAAGAATAATCACATATACAGGTATCAGAAACATCATTTATTTTATGTACGAGAACACAGCTGATTTGGAAAGTTCTATGTCTTTTGAACGTGACAAAACCAAATATATATAGTTTTATGGAGATTTCTCACTTGTATAGATCAAAATCTACAAGCAGTACACAACCAAATTTCCAAAGCACCGCTCCCCAAACGGTAGGGATGTAGCAGACTGTTCGCCTGCGAACTTGTTCGCGCGAACATCGACTGTTCACGTTCACCGAATGTTCGCGAACGTCGCGCGACGTTCGCCAATTTGGGTTCGCCTTAGCTGGCGCTTTTTTTTGCCATTTCTCCCCCAGACCAGCAGATACATGGCAGCCAATCAGGAAGCTCTCCCTCCTGGACCACCCCCTGGACCACTCCCCTTCCATATATAAACTGAAGCCCTGCAGCGTTTTTTCATTCTGCCTGTGTGTGCTTGGAAGAGCTAGTGTAGGGAGAGAGCTGTTAGTGATTTGAGGGACAGTTGATAGAAAGTTTGCTGGCTAGTAATCTACTTGATACTGCTCTGTATTGTAGGGACAGAACTCTGCAGGGATTTGAGGGACATTTTAGGTTAGGTAGCTTTGCTGGCTAGTAATCTACCTTCTACTGCAGTGCTCTGTATGTAGCTGCTGTGGGCACTGATCTCTTCTGATCTCATCTGCTGACTGCTGTAATAACCCAATAGTCCTTGTAAGGACTGCTTTTATTTTCTTTTTTGTTTTTTTACTTTGCTACTATAAGAGCCCAGTGCTATTAGTCTAGCTGTGTTGGGGAGTGGGACTGGTGTGCTACTGTGCTGCTCCTAGTAGTTCAGCACCAACCAGAGTAATTTTTTTTTTTTTAATATACATATATATATTTTTTTATTTTACGTATCTTACTGTTCTTTAACGTGTCCAGTGCTGTTTGCTGTTCTTCATAGTAGTGCACCAATAGTAGTGCACTTGCAGGCATTATTTGCCCAGTGTGTTCTTCAAACAACTGCCACCTAGCTGTATGAGCTTGTTCACATTCTGTCTAAATATCAATAATAATACCGTCTCCAGAAACACCACCCGAGTGACGTTTTTCAAGCAGCAATAATATATTCCGTATCCACTGCTGTAGTGTATACGTTGACCTTGCAGGCATTGTTTCAATTTGTTTGCCCAGTGTGTTCTTCATTTTAAAACAACTGCCACCTAGCTGTGTGAGCTTGTTCACATTCTGTCTAAATATCAATAATAATACCGTCTCCAGAACCACCACCTGAGTGACGTTTTTCAAGCAGCAATAATATATTCCGTATCCACTGCTGTAGTAGTGTATACGTTGACCTTGTAGGCATTGTTTGCCTAGTGTGTTCTTCAAACAACTGCCATCTAGCTGTGTGAGCTTGTTCACATTCTGTCTAAATATCAATAATAATACCGTCTCCAGAAACACCACCCGAGTGACGTTTTTCAAGCAGCAATAATATATTCCGTATCCACTGCTGTAGTGTATACGTTGACCTTGCAGGCATTGTTTCAATTTGTTTGCCCAGTGTGTTCTTCATTTTCAAACAACTGCCACCTAGCTGTGTGAGCTTGTTCACATTCTGTCTAAATATCAATAATAATACCGTCTCCAGAAACACCACCTGAGTGACGTTGTTCAAGCAGCAATAATATATTCCGTATCCACTGCTGTAGTGTATACGTTGACCTTGCAGGCATTGTTTCAATTTGTTTGCCCAGTGTGTTCTTCATTTTCAAACAACTGCCACCTAGCTGTGTGAGCTTGTTCACATTCTGTCTAAATATCAATAATAATACCGTCTCCAGAACCACCACCTGAGTGACGTTTTTCAAGCAGCAATAATATATTCCGTATCCACTGCTGTAGTGTATACGTTGACCTTGCAGGCATTGTTGTTTGCCCAGTGTGTTCTTCAAACAACTGCTTTTTCTGTGAATAAACGCAAGGGCTCGTCCCTGCTTGCACCTGCCCACCTGAGTTGTTGTTGTTGTTTTAAAAAAAATGCCAGGCAAAGGCAGGCCGCCACGCAGAGGCACTAGGGGCCGTGCTGCTATGCTATCCTGTGGCCCTAGGAAATTGCCCAGTTTTACAAAGGCAATGACCCTGAACTCCCAAAATGCTGAAGAGGTAGTTGACTGGCTTACACAGCACACCCCATCCTCTACCGTTTCTAACTTTACCACAACATCCTCATCCTCCTCTGCTATGGGCACCCCACGTAACACTTCCTCCACCACCGGCGCCCCTTCTTCACTGGAGTCAGAGGAGTTATTTTCACATGAGTTTCTTGAACTGAGTGATGCGCAACCATTATTGGCAGAAGAAGATGAAGGAGATGAGGACGTTACACCAGATATAATTCTGGCAGAGAACACAACAGAGATGGACATAATGAGTGATGAGGAGGTCCCCGCTGCTGCTTCCTTCTGTGAGCTGTTAGAAGAAATTGATGTATCTGAGGAGAATGATGATGAGGAGATTGATGTTTTGTGGGTGCCCAGTAGAAGAGAGCAAAAGGAGGATAGTTCAGATGGAGAGACGGAGAGTCAGAGAGGCAGGAGGAGAATAAGACTTAGAAGAAGCAGGGAGGACAGCTCGCAGGGAACAGTAGGGCAACAACATGTATCAGCACCTGTGGTCAGCCGGCCAACGCACCCGACATTGCCGCCAACGCCGCCAACTTCTACTGTTACCGCCAGATTGCCAGCTTCAAAAAGGTCAGCAGTGTGGGATTTTTTTAATGTGTGTGCCTCTGACAAAAGCATTGTAATTTGCAATAAGTGCAGTCAGAAACTGAGTGTTGGGAAGCCCAACAGCCACATAGGTACAACTTCTATGCGAAGGCACATGAAAAGCAAGCACAAAGCACTTTGGGAGCAACACCTCAAAGGCAGCAGACAAACTAAAAGCCACCCTCCTTCTGGTCCAGCATCTTACTGCTCTACCTCTGCTGTCCTTGACCCGTCTGAACCACCCTCCACTCCGCCTTCCACCTTGACCACCAGTTCCCAGTCATCTGCCCCCAGCCAAGTTTCTGTGAGGGCCATGTTTGAGAGTAAGAAGCCAATGTCTGCAAGTCACCCCCTTGCCCGGCGTCTGACAGCTGGCTTGTCTGCACTCTTAGCCCGCCAGCTTTTACCATACCAGCTGGTGGACGCTGAGGCCTTCCGCAAATTTGTAGCAATTGGGAGACCGCAGTGGAAGGTACCCAGCTGCAATTTTTTTTCCAAAAAGGGAATACCACACCTGTACCACCATGTGCAGAGCCAAGTCACCGCATCTCTGTCACTTAGTGTTGGGCCAAAGGTCCATATGACTACTGACGCATGGTCCTCCAAGCATGGTCAGGGCAGGTATGTCACCTACACTGCCCACTGGGTGAACTTGGTTATGGCTGGGAAGCAGGGAATGTGTGGCTCAACAACAACAGTGGAGTTGGTGTCACCGCCACGGATTGCACGCAGTTCTGCCACCACCTCTACTCCTCCTTCGCTCTCTACCTCGTCTTCTTCCTCTTCTTCCTCCTCTGCTGCTGGGTCCTCCTCCTCCACACCTGTGCACTCCCAGCTGCCCCTAGGCTATTCGACGTGCCAGGTACGCCGTTGTCATGCTGTCTTGGGGATGACGTGCCTGGAAAGCAGAAACCATACCGGATCTGTACTCCTGTCATCTCTGCAGTCACAGGCCGATCGGTGGCTGACCCCACACCAAAACCTCTTGTCTTGCCCCGCCTCAAGTGTCCTCTCAGAAAGGACCTTCAGTGCAGCAGGAGGGATTGTAACTGAGAAGAGAACTCGCCTAGGTCACAAAAGTGTGGATTACCTGACCTTTATTAAAATGAATGAGGCGTGGATCTCGGAGGGTTACTGCACGCCGGAAGACTTGTTCTGACTCCCCATGCAGCTGTCCTTCTCTGCACGCCGCATGACTCCACACACAGCTGTCCTTTAGCGTCCTCCTCCCTCCGCCACCGTTACAAACTAGGGTGCAAACCCTACTGGTTTCATTTGAATCCAGGTAAATCCTGAGTTTTTCTGGCCTCTGTGCTTCAGTGGCTGCGACAATTTTTTTAAATATTTTTAGCATTTATATGGCATATTTTTTCTGGCCTCTGTGCTTCAGTGGCTGCGACAAAAAAAAATTTATATTGTTAGCATTTATATGGCATATTTTTTCTGGCCTCTGTGCTTCAGTGGCTGCGACAAATTTTTTTTATATTTTTAGCATTTATATGGCATATTTTTTCTGGCCTCTGTGCTTCAGTGGCTGCGACAAAATTTTTTTATATTTTTAGCATTTATATGGCATATTTTTTCTGGCCTCTGTGCTTCAGTGGCTGCGACAAAAAAAACATAATTTTTCAGGAAAGTACACATGCCTAATTTTTCAGGGTTCTGCAACAGTGGCAAAATCGCATCTTTTATGGTCACCGCAGGTGATCAATAAAGTAGACCAAAACTGGGCCCACACTGCAGAATCAGTGTTTTTTGGTTCACTTCACTGTAAATTGAATTACCTCTGCCTGACCATGCACGTGCGCACAAGCACGGTGACTGCTAAACACACCACTACAGAAATATTGCCACCAACAGGACGAACATCCTGGAGGTGACAAGCGCAACTAGTAATTAACAACTATTATTTGCTCACTTGACGGTATCATTCATTAAAGCTCTTTGCGTTGCAGTAAGCGCCGCGTTTTGTCTTTGCGTGTGAACAGGCTGTAACCTTTACACGACTTGATTGGCATGTAGACGCCGGACGTTTTAAAGCAGTTTATTACACAGGTTTAGAAATGTAGTGTGATTTCTGCCCTTTACAGCACAAAACGCAGCGCTGTGTCAACAATGTATTTTTCAGATACATTTTTGCCCTTGATCCCCCTCATGCCACTGTCCAGGTCGTTGCACCCTTTAAACAACTTTAAAATCATTTTTCTGGCCAGAAATGTCTTTTCTAGCTTTTAAAATTCGCCTTCCCATTGAAGTCTATGGGGTTCACGACGTTCGCGAACCGTTCGCATTTTTGACGCAAGTTCGCGAATATGTTCGCGAACTTTTTTTCTGACGTTCGCTACATCCCTACCAAACGGCACACTTCTGATTTCAAGGCCAAACATTCCACTAACAGTAGGTTTACCCTAGACAACTACACTTTATTAGAAGGAACAGATTTCGGTCAATCAAAAATGGGTAAATATATCTATGTACGCCAAACTACCATGTTGCAATTGTTTCCTAAAGTTATGATGTTTTATAGAAATTGGTGAATTTTTTGAAAAATTACTTCAAAGCTTCTAATCTACAGCATCATATAGTATATCCCATACATCATTAGGTAAAACACCCCAAATATGAAAGCCTGAGGTTCACTGAACAGTTTGATGTCAATATCTATTGGTTTACCAAAGCATGTGGTATATAGTGGCCCTAAAATGTAGACACCCCATTTGATCTATCAGTTCTGTCATTCCAGATACTGCAAAATCAACACATTTACATAGTTTGGTGGGGGCAAAGTTAGAAAAAAGTACGTTCACCCCAGAAAACCATATATTTTCGGAAAGTACACATTCCCCGAATCCAAATTGGGTATGCATGTCTTTCTACTCCAAAGCACCAAGCTGCAAACCTTTCCTAAATTTTGCAATTTTTGTGACATTTCCAAAAATCACCTCAAAACTTCCACCCTGCAGCATCGTATGTCCCAAATACTATTGAGTATCAAGATAAATCACCCCAAATATGAAAGCCTGGGGTCCTCTGAACAGTTTGATGCCCAATATATATAGGTGTACCTAAGCACGTGGCATATAGGGGCCCCAAAATGATGACCCCCCATATGGTCTGTCATTTCAGGTGCTGCAAAATCAACACATTTACATAGTTTTGGGGGCGGCAAAGGTAGAAAAAATACGTTCACCCCAGAAAACCATATATTTTTGGAAAGTACACATTCCCCCGAATCCAAATTGGGTATGCATGTCTTTCTACTCCAAAACACCAAACTGCAAAACTTTCCTAAGTTTGGCAATTTTGGTGACATTTCCAAAAATCACCTCAAAACTTCCACCCTGCTGCATCGTATGTCACACATACTATTGAGTATCAAGATAAATCACCCCAAATGTGACAGCATGGGGTCCTCTGAACAGTTTGATGCCCAATATTTATAGGTGTACCTAAGCATGTGGCATACAGGGGCCCCAAAACGAAGACCCCCATATGGTCTGTAATTTCAGGTGCTGCAAAATCACATTTTACAAAAGGTCTTACCCTTAGCCGATACTTGCAACAAAGTATTCTAATGACAAGCCATAATCAATATTTGTGAAGAAAGAGATACATACATAAACAGTTTAGCTATAAAAAAAAGGAGATAAGCTCCAAATTTTTGCTCCAATTTTTTTGAACAACAGTTAACCCTTACCACTGGGAGGTACAACAATCAAGTTATAAGTACAGTAAAAACACAAGCAGTGTATAGAATATAAAAATAATTATATCATTGGGGACATTGGATCCTGCATTTATGCAGCAATGGCATGCAATCTGTAACAAACACAGCATCGATTTGATGCTGCTTTCAATGGAACATCTTACCTTGCGAATCAGTGACTCCAAGAATGAAATAGCGGGTCTGTGAGAGACGTTCGTGAAGGAGAGGATTTTGTTGCCAAATCATTAGCGTCAATACTGAACAATTACAGCGATTGCATGAAAATATTTCCGCTACGAAAGCTGCAAAGTTTGAAAGAGATACAAACGATTACCTGATTACCTGATTGGGTCTACACATGGAGAGATGAATGCGGAGGACGTCGGGAGGAACGCAGTGCACGACTGGAGTCACGTGGGAGACGCGTCGATATGCACGACAGGAGAGAGGAGTACTCTGTATCGACTGTCCTCGATACAGAGGAGGTTATAGGAACTGGCAGCCTGCACAACAATGGATGCCCCGCCAGCACCATTACCAACTGTATGGAGGATGGAGAGATACGACTACTAGCAGTGAGGAACTAGTTCTTCCTCCACCTCGCAGCAGCATTTTTTGGAACGGGACTCAGAGGAGAGAGTGCGATCATCACAGCACCAGTACAAGAATCCGAGAGCCCTTATACCCTGAGAGGATTACCCGCAGAGGAAACGGAAGAACAGGAGGTGAATGACTTGTGTATTAATATTTCCTCACATACTCTCACTAGAGCAGAACGATCAGTTCTGAATAAGGGACTGGGGTTTGTACCTTATTATGAGAACGATTTTGTTTACTGGGAGATTGAATTTCTTAAGTATATAAGGAGATTGAAGCTCAAAATGCATTTTTTGGGTAAATCAGAAGGGGATGGTGAGTATAATTCTACTACCTTAAGGAAACCTAGCACCTTTATACCTGCAATTGATAATTCATCTATAGACACATTTTCCAATGTAGTAATTAATGAAGTGTCACATAATTGGGATCCCCACCATAGACAAGTTAAGCATAATCTCTCTTTGTCTGAAAAACAAGGCTTACATTCTCTTCAAAATAATGAAGAGATTATTATAAAACAAGCAGACAAGGGCGGGGCAATTGTGATTATGAATAAACATGAATATATGGAGGAAGCCTATAGACAGCTGAATGTGATAGAACATTATGAACAAATAGGATATGATCCAGTATTTGAAATTAAAAAAGAGATAGATTCTCTAATAAATAATGCCAGATTGAATGGGACAACCACAAAGCAAGAGCATGAGTTTTTAAGTACAGAGCATCCACATACTCCAGTCTTGTATCTCCTCCCAAAGGTACACAAATCACGTAAAGGGATCCTGTCATGGGAAAACATGTTTTTTTCAAAACACATCAGTTAATAGTGCTACTCCAGCAGAATTCTGCACTGAAATCCATTTCTCAAGAATATCCAACTAATGCTGGGTGAATGTGTGTTATCTCTAAATGCGATTTAAGCTGCAGAAAAGAGAGCCCCAACTGCGCGTTATGTACCGTAAGACCCCCAAAATGTAAAAAGACCCCCAGAACACCATGTATTTTTGGAAAGCACATATTCTGGCCGATCAAACTAAGTAAAATATGTCTTTCTATACCAAAGCACCAAACAGCAAAACTATACTAAAGATACATAAGGAACAATAATGCAGGTATAAAATTGCAATAAAACCACAAAAATAGCGTAAACCAATGAAATAACAAAATAATTGATCCAACAGCGTAATTAGTGGCCAAAATCAATTATCCAATCGTCACACTGTCAAAATAACAAGTTTTTAGGCAAAACAAACAAAAGATAACGGTACAATGATTAAGTAAAAACAAAACACCTGTTTGTGAGTTTTTGTGTATACATGTTTGTGCACTTCTAAAAGTTGTCTGAGTGTGCAAATACATGTAAATAAGTGTACAAAAGGGACCAAGTGTGCTAATATAAAAAAATAAAAAATACCAATCTTTACTAAAATGTGTGTGTAAGTGTATAAATGTACTGTAAGTATGTGTAAGTTCATGCAAGTGTGTAAAAAATGGGCACTTACCGTTTTTGTAGCAGGAGGATCGCTGGAATTGATGAAGGTCCAAGGCAGCATGTTAGCAGAGTAACTGCACAGCAGGAAGTAAGTGGGCGAGTGTGCGATGGAGAACAGGTAAGGAAAGTAACAGCAGAGCCATACATGGCGCATCTGCTACTTTGAAGTCTGATGTGACAATCGCATTGCAGATCCAACTTGAGAGCCCCCCAGCCTCGTTGCCTAAGGGGCTGTCATCACTCCTGACTCTCTGCAGAGGTGGCAAAAGCCGCCGATGCAGAGAGAAGGGCTCAGCTGCAGGAGAACGTATGGGGTACATAATTGGCAGCCTGAGTCCTGAACCACCAGCACGTACAATCTTCTCTAGTGTGACAACCCCAACTTGGCCAGTCTTTCCTCATAGCTAAGATTTTCCATACCTTTCACCAGCTTAGTTGCCCTTCTGCACCCTCTCTAATTAAATAATGTCCTGTTTGAGCACTGGAGACCAAAACTGTATGGCATATTCTAGATGGGGCCTTACCAGTGCTCTGTACAGCAAATCTATGTCCCTTTTAATACAGCTCAAGATCTTGTTTGCCCTTGAAGCTGCTGACTGGCATTGCTTGCTATAGCAAAGTTTATCATCTACAAGGACTCCAAGGTCTTTTTCCATTATGGATTTGCCTAGTGCAGTCCCATTAGGGGGATAAGTGGGTTGGATATTTTTACATCCCACGTGCATGACTTTACATTTATCAACATCGAATCTTGTCTGCCACTTACATGGGCGTCCGCAGAAAAATTTGCAAGGAGGGCAAGGAAGAAAACATATTACACAAATTATTTGTACCCATATTTTGGTTTCCACACAAACCTAACAACAGCTTTTCTATAAATATATAAAGTAGTAAGTGTTGCATATATGTAGCATTGCCATTCTATTAGTGACACAAACTCCGTGTTTGCCAGGACAGCACTTGGTATTTTCTACTTTCTTGGTACAATTACTAGCCAGCAGTTTATATTATTATTAACATGTATTTATATAGCGCCAACATATTGCGTAGCACTGTAGAATGCTGTTCCCTCTTGGGTACTAGTTACAGGTGGATACATACAGTGAAGCCTCCATTTAACATACCCTCATTTTAAGTTTTTCCATATGTTATACCATTTATTGTGGTCTTACCAATATATATTGTATAATACATTTCTATGACTTTACACCATTTTTTCAGGTCCCCTGAAAATAGTAAAATGGGGGTTCTACTATACATGAAGTAGAGTAACAACAGGAGAAAGATGTTGGGCACAACAAAATATCACTAGAATCTATGTTTATGCATTCTATTTTAATCTTGTAGAAAGCTGCATTGTTCCCAGAGTGGCAGAATGGTTAAAAGTTAAGTTATTCAAAAATATTATCAAAAAGGTTATATATTATCAGCAACACTGTGTCCTTTTTTAAGGTTATTCAAAAATATACAATGAGGAAGATACAGGAGATGTGGGTGAGGTGCAAAAATATATATTAAAATATTATAGATATTTCTATCTATACAATTAAATAGAGTGAGGCAGAGGGTTATTAGTGTGGGGGTAACTCAGCAGAATGAGAAGGGAAAGGGTAAATTATACAGTGCAATAGAGATAGGCCATGGTAGGTGGGGGATTCAATGGAGCAGTGGGGCAAGGAACTGTTGGGGTTAATGTTCTTTGTGGCAAACGCACTGGGAGAATGGTTGTGGGCAAAAACCACAGCAAAACTGTACCTATATTTTACGAACAGAGTCGCAAACCCAGATCAATCTCCAAGGTCCCGGTCATGGCTCACTCTTCCGCCTTTAGCAACCACCTTTGGCTTCAGGAGGAGCCCTCCGCTACTCGGGTGCCACCAGGTCTTAATGTGAGAGAACCAGGGAGAGAGCTTTAGGCAGGCAAGGGAACCAAACGTGGTAATGGAGTGGAGAACTAGAAGCATGGTCAAGGTACAGGCTGGGTCATTACCAATCAGGCAGTGCAGTACAGAATCGATAGACAAAGCAGAGTAGAGGTCACAAGCTGGGCCAAACACCAAAATGCAGTACAAAATTGGAATCCAGAAGAATAGTCAAGGGATAGGAAAAATCAGGGCAGGCAGCGGACTGGATGAGATCAGGGACAGGCAGAGTCAAAACAGAACAGGAATCCCTTGAAAATCACATCCAAGAACTAAGTAAATAGAGCTTTGAGTTGGGCAATGATTTTAACACAAAGAGTCCTTTAAAGTGGACCTGTCATCCAGACACAAAAATCTGTATAATGAAAAAGTCCTTTTCAAATTAAACATGAAATCCAATTAAACATGAAATCCAATTTCTATTTTTTATTAAAGCATTCATAGCTGTTGTAAGCTCATTTAAAAATCTCAGCTGTCAATCAAATATTGTCTGCCCTTCCTCTATGCCTAGGCATAGAGGCGGGGCAGACAATTGCTTTCACTTTCCATTCAGCACTTCCTAGATATTACAGCTCTCCACATATTCCCCCGTTCTTTTTATCGTTTAATTGTGTAGCCAGGGCATGGGAATGGACATTAGGTCCCCCGTTCTGGTGCAAAAATAATATTCTGAGCTGATGCAAGGCTTGTCTTATTAACAGTGTCCACAAAATGGCTCCTGCCTGCTTGCTATAATTATGAATTCCCAGACTGAAGGAAACAAGATTAAAATAATTTATATAGTGTAATTAAAGTTCATTTTGCTTGACTAATGTGATAAAATAGGATTTTGAATAATTTTTTTGGGTGATGGGTCCCCTTTAATTATTCAAATTTCTTGCAGAGCGATGACTTTACGTTCAGCCTTTTCCGGATATAGGCGGAAATAGCTGAATGTGCAACCCAGAACATATTTACACAAACGGTGCTGAAGGAGACAGATGCGGCGAGCATCCCTGTCACACACCCACTAGATCACCAGGGTGAGTTATTACATTACTCCCCTTCTAGAGGGGGCCACCAGGTTGATGATTTCAGATACAGAAAATGGACCAATAAACTTATGTCCTAACTTGGCAGAAGGAACCTTTAAATGGATGTTTTTGGAAGATAACCAAACCTTGTCGCTTCCTGATATTGGGGAAGCTTTCTTTTGAACAGTGACAGCACAGGATAAAGAATTCTGGACCCTTTGCCAATTCGTAGAGAGGTGTTCCACCAAAGAATTTACAGCAGGCACATCTGAAGATAGCCCAGAAAATGAAAAATCTCTAGGACTGTGACCAAAAACCATAAAGAATGGAGATTCTCCAGTGGACAAGTGAATGGAGTTGTTAAATGCACCCTCAGCCCACATAAGAAAATCTGCCCAGAGTGACTGATTATTGGAGACATAGCACCTAAGATACTGCTCCTATGATTGATTTGTCCATTTTGTCTGACCATTTGTCTGCAGATGGTATGCTGAGAAGGAAAAATTGGTACCCATAAGGGAGCAGCAGGCACTCCAAAATTTTTACACAAATTGAACCCCCCTGTCAGAGACAATATTCAGTGGGGTCCCATGGAACTTAAATATGTTACCAATAAAGAGTTCAGCCAAAGTTTTAGCAGAGGGGAGGGTGGGAAGGGGAATAAAATGAGTCATTTTACTAAACCGATCCAACACCACCTACAAGACAGTAAAGACTCTAGAGGGAGGCAACTCCACGATAAAATCTATAGCAATATGTCTCCAAGGCTTCTCAGGAATGGGAAGCGTCTGTAGCAGCCCCTGAGGCAACGACCGGAAGGTTTAGAATGGTGAAAAACTGGTCATGATTCAATAAACTTGCTCACGTCATGTCTCAATGATGGCCACCAGAGAGTAGGAGACAGCAGAGAACAAGTCTTGGTACGACCTGGATGCCCAGCAACTTTAGAATCATGGGTCTCATGTAAAACCGACTCATGGAGATTTATAGGAACAATTTCCCTGCAGGAACATTAGAAAGTATATCTACCTGGGTATTAGATAAAGCGGTTGAGAGATCTGGGCTCAAAGCTGCTACAATCACCTCCCTGGGAACATTAGGAGCAGGTTCAGAATCCTCCCTAGGGCTGGAGACAAAACATCTAGACAGAGCATCTGCCTTCGCATTCTTTTCCCCTTGCCTGTAAGTAATAAATAAAGTTTGTAAAAAAAAACAAAGCCCACCTGCCTGTCGGGGATTTAAGTGATTGGCCGATTTAATATACAACAGGTTCTAATGATCTGTGAAGACAGAAACCACATGTTTAGCACCCTCTAGAAGATGTCTCCGTTCCTCAAATATCCATTTGATGGCTAACAACTCCCTATTACCGATATCATAATTGATTTCCTCCGAGGAAAATTTATTATAAAAAATAGCACATGGATGAATTTTACTGGTAACCAGGTGTCGCTGTGACAACACTGCTCCGGTTTCAGTCTCAGATGTATCCACTTTAACTATAAAAGGCAGAGAGGAATCAGGATGCTGGAACACTGGAGCTGAAACAAAAGCTTTATTTAAAGAACAAAACGACACCAGACAATGCTGTCCCTTATCGCCCCTTTTATTTGCTTTAGCAGTTGAAACTCTAGCAGCAAAGCTAAGACAGACATCATTAGTCAAGGGAATCACATTAGGCAATATTGAAGAAAAGGTAGCCTTGTATGCAGACGATGTTTTACTTTACTTGGAAAATACAGGTGCATCACTCTGTGCTGCGTTAGATATCCTTGAGAGATTTGGGGGGCTTAGTGGCCTTTTGATCAATAAAACAAAATCAATATTATTTCCTTTAGGAAAGACCAAGCTGACAGAAAGGAACCTTGCTCTCACCCCGGTAAATAGTTTCCGCTATCTAGGCATAATAATTAGTGCAGGGGGGCATGGTTACCTACCTGATGTGAGCAGTCGCATATCTGGCGAGCTCCGTCCCTTGACGGCGTAACTATCCTGATACAGGTCGGTAGACCTTTTAGTACCCTGCAACGTGGATCACATTTGGGATCCCTTTCCACCACGCCACTTAATGGGACAAAATCTGGCGCAGAAAAGGGTGTCGGAAGCAGCCGCGAAGCTGGGGAAGTTTGCCCGGGAAGGCCGTGACCAACAAAATGGTGCTTCCTCCTCAGGGGCTAGCTCTCTGTCTGCCGCATCGGATCAGAATTCCCAGGAGCTGGCTGAACCATCGTTGAGAGATGTTCTGGAGGAAATTCGCTCGACTAGAAACACCTGTGCCTCACTCATCAGTGCTGAAACGGACGAAATTAAAGTCGACCTCTCCATTATAAGGCACGACATGCAGAAAATGCGTGAGCGAGCGATGGCGGCCGAGCAGCGGATCAGTAATCTAGAGGACTCCTGTCTTCCCTTACAAGGTAACGTACAAGATTTACAGAAATTCCTGCTACTGGCCCAACAAAAAGCGGATGATTTGGAAAATAGGATCCGCAGGAACAACCTACGGTTTGTAGGTTTTCCTGAGAATGCGGAGGGTGATGCCCCTGAACTTTTCCTGGAAGAATTGCTTGCGTGTTACCTTTGGGCCGCAATCCCTCTCTCAGGCCTTCACGATTGAAAGAGCTCACAGAGTTCCCACTAGACATGGTCCCCCTGGAGCTCCTGCTAGGCCACTCATTGTCCGACTCTTGAATGACCGTGATGGTTTGTTAAAGCTGGCTAGGCAGATGGGTTCGATTACTTTCCAGGACAGTACAATTTCTATCTATGCCGACTTCTCGGCCGAAGTACAAAAACAAAGGGCCCAGTTCATTGACTGCAAGGAACGCATGCGAAAGAAAAATATACAATACGCAATGCTACACCCCGCCAGGATGAGAGTGATCTCAGATGGCTCTACTCACTTCTTTACTTCACCCAAGGATCTGGGAGACTGGCTGGACTGTAGGCCCAGTCATGGAGGGCCAGGATCGGCCACAACGGCAGCAGTAAGAATTTTTACTTCAGCTTCCTATCCTGCCTACATGATATTTGCTCCTGATGTCATTTTATTTTCTGGAACAGCATTCTCCTGGAATTCGCAAGATTGGTGGGGTTTTTTTTTTCTCTCTCCCTCTGTGCCGCACCAGGCCTGTTGATGGTGAGCATCCTCCTGTAGTTGGTACCTGTTTTCGCCTTGTTGTATTCGGCAGACAAAGTTGCACCAGTTCAAATATTCGCTATCTACCACTGGATATTGGTTCACTTCTATGTGTTTCGTGAGTGATACACTTTGGATCATTACCTCACGCTGTACAAGCTGGTTTCTGCATTGCTTCAAGGATTTTTGCTCCTGTTGGCTTTTCCTTTTCTTGCTTGACATACTCCTGCTGCCCTGGGACTGTACTCGTTTCCTGGTCAGGTACTGCATATTCCTAATTCTATTCCAGGAAGGAGGGGGGGGTTTTGTTTTTTTGTGTTTTCTCCCTCATCAGGATGGCCGTCCTACTGTTCCTTGCTGTTTTTCTTTTTCTTTTTACTGTGCACAGCAGGCACAGCTGTGTTCTGGCGCCTGCCAAGTTTATGTGGGTAAGAACTTCCTATTGCACAGGACTTATGTTACTTTGACTGAAATGTTATTCTTAAGTCTATCGTCTGTAAAGAACCTGTTATTTTGGCATTATTTGTTGAGGGACGGAGCGAGGTCACAGCAACTGGCCTCATTTGTGCGCGTTTCTCGCAGCTCTGATTGAGCGGTTGTGCTAACACCCCCACAAATCTATTGTTATCTGTTATGGGTTCATTTCTACTTAAAGTTGGGCACCAAAGTAGAAGGGGTGGGTGTGGGTTGGGAATGTTTATCCGATTTGATGCTTTATTTGTTCAACTCAGGTGTTTAATTTTCATTATGTTGACTGATCAATTGCACACGCTTCCCCAATGGTTTTGGAATCCCCCATGACTCTCAAATTGTTCAGCTGGAATGTCCGTGGCCTCAATAACCCTATTAAGCGTAGATTAGTGCTCAACTACGTAAAACAAAGGGGGGCGGATATCATACTTCTACAGGAAACCCATTTGGAGGGTAGGAGAATTCTAGGACTCAAAAAGCCCTGGGTTGGATGGCATTATCACGCTATGTATAGTTCCTTTTCATCTGGTGTTGCTACCCTGATTTCCAAGCAGGTACCCTTCCAACTCCTATGGCTCAAATCAGACCCTAGGGGTAGATTTCTCTTTGTACATGCAAATATTCATCATAAAGAATTTGTGATTGCTAATTATACATCCCTCCTCCATACGACTCTTTATGTATTTCCAAACTTACACAATTCATAGCTCAATTCCCCCATGCCAAGGTGTTAGCTGCTGGGGACTTCAACTCTTTGATGGACCCGGCCTTGGATAGATTGCGCACTCGTCCTAGTGACATTACAGACTCTCAATCCAACCTAGCCTCACTTACTATCAATGTGGGCCTTGTCGAAGCCTGGAGATTCCTCCACCCTGGTCTTAGACAGTACTCCTGCTTCTCGTTGTCCCATTCAGTGCTCTCCAGGATAGATTTAGCGTTTGTCAATGACAAGGCCCTCTCTGACTTACATTTAGTGGAGTACCTACCCAGGGGTATCACTGATCATGCCCCCCTAGAGATACAACTTAATCTACCAAGTACCCAGATTAGACCTCGCTGGTCTTTACATCCTTTGTGGCTAACGATCCTTGATAATGACAAGGAACATGCGGCCACTATACAAGAATTTTTTCAGTTAAATCAAGGCTCCACTGACATTAATATTGTTTGGGACTCATTTAAAGCTTACCTTCGGGGGTACTTGAACAAAGAAATCTCCTCATACAAAAAGCAATCCAGACAAGCCCAGCAGGCATTGGAGGGTGAAGTCAAGCGCTTAGAAAACGCTCTCTCAGATAACCCTTCCCCAGTTTTGGTAGCCCAATTGAAGCTGGCCCAGGGAAACTATGCAAAGGCAATGTGGGAAAAATCCCAATACAAGCATTTGTTTGCCAAAGCCCGTATCTTAGAACAAGGTGAGTGGCCAGGCAGGATGTTGGCCTGCTCAGCAGAGCGCAGACTACTCCCCCCCACAATAGCCAAACTCCAATGAGCTGACTCGGTAATCACCACAGACCCCACTGAAATTAATCAAATCATGACGACTTTTTACACAGATCTCTATAGTTCTAGATTGGAGAGCGGGGAAGAGGTGCTGGACCAATTTCTCGATGGTTTGAGGTTTCCTACCCTATCTGAAGAATTTAAGCAGTTCTTAGACCAACCTTTGTCAATAATTGAAATCCAGGAGGCAATTGACTCTTTCCCTGCTGGTAAAGCTGCGGGCTCGGATGGCATTCCGATTGAATTCTACAAAAAACATGCCCCTTTACTAGCCCCAAAACTTTTAGAATCCTTCAATAACTCCTTCATCATCCAAAGGCTCCATGTATGAGGCTACGATTGTACTTTTACCCAAACCTGGCAAAGATTTAACCTCCCTGGAGGCCTTTAGGCCAATATTGCTTTTGACAACAGATGTTAAAATCCTGGCGAAGGTTCTTGCCAGAAGACTTAACAATGTAATAACCCACATAATCACGGAGGACCAAACCGGTTTTATCCTTCACAAAACCACCGCGCACAATATTAGAAGGCTGATGCTTAATTTGTCTGTGAACCACTGTAATGTGGGTCAGAGAGCTGTTGCTGCTTTGGACATAGCCAAAGCTTTTGATACAGTTGAATGGGCGTACCTATGGCGTGTCCTTAAAGCATTTGGTGTTGGCCCTCGTTTTATTTCGCTAGTTCAACTTCTCTATAAGACCCCGGTGGCATCCCTAAGACTCAATGCCTCACAAACTGAGAAATTTACCTTAGCTAGGGGTTCACGCCAGGGGTGTCCTCTGTCTCCCTTGTTGTTCACCATGGCCATCGAGCCTCTAGCTTTAGCAATTAAACAAAATCCACGTATTATTGGCCTACGTCTGGCAAACAGAGAGGAAAAGGTGCAAATGTATGCAGACGACACTTTAGTGTATTTAGGGGACACACACAATTCACGGAACTTCTGAAGTTAACAGCAGACTTTGGACGTATTTCGGGCCTTAAAATTAACCCCTCCAAATCCACACTTTTTCCAATAGACCCCTTAACTGATTCCCTGAACCCGGATTGCGCAAAACTACATTTGGTCGATAAATTTACGTATTTGGGAATTCACGTTGCTACCCCTATATCTTCCTATTACACTCTTAACGTTGCAATACAAGAAAGAAAAGTGTGTCCCATGTCATTGCACCATCCCATTATTTAGTCTGAGATCCCAACCATATAAGGTAAAACTTAACTTTTATTAAATCAACTAAATTAACACGAGAAGAAATGAGAATTAAAAGCAAGGTTAGGTAGGGTAGCTGTATCGACACAAGGTCATCAGCTAGTATACTATATATATAGTTACATAGTTACATAGTTAAATTGGGTTGAAAAAAGACAAAGTCCATCAAGTTCAACCCCTCCAAATGAAAACCCAGCATCCATACATACACCCCTCTACTTTTAATTAAATTCTATATACCCATACTAACTATAGAGCTTAGTATCACAATAGCCTTTGATATTATGTCTGTCCAAAAAATCATCCAAGCCATTCTTAAAGGCATTAACTGAATCAGCCATCACAACATCACCCGGCAGTGCATTCCACAACCTCACTGTCCTGACTGTGAAGAACCCCCTACGTTGCTTCAAATGAAAGTTCTTTTCTTCTAGTCTTAACGGGTGGCCTCTGGTACGGTGATCCACTTTATGGGTAAAAAGGTCCCCTGCCATTTGTCTATAATGTCCTCTAATGTACTTGTAAAGTGTAATCATGTCCCCTCGCAAGCGCCTTTTTTCCAGAGAAAACAACCCCAACCTTGACAGTCTACCCTAATTTAAGTCTTCCGTCCCTCTAACCAATTTAGTTGCACGTCTCTGCACTCTCTCCAGCTCATTTATATCCCTCTTAAGGACTGGAGTCCAAAACTGCACTGCATACTCCAGATGAGGCCTTACCAGGGACCTATAAAGAGGCATAATTATGTTTTCATCCTGTTAAATATTGGGTATTGGAAAAATGGTTATATTCCAGTATTGATTAAGTTTGAATATGTTTCATTTGTGCACTCATGACTTGTCATTCAGACATCCTTCACACATTGGTTCCCATACTCTATTTATTCCCTAAGTCAAACGGATTAGGTTACAGGAAACGTATGGAATGTCTTATGGGTAGGCTGGGGGAGGTGTACCTCACAGATTTTGAATAAATTCCTGAACAAAGAGAAGTTCGCTCACACACTGGACACAGACACACACACAGACACACACTGACTCTCACACAATACAGACATACACAAACCATTTTATACAATATTGATACATACATATTATTTTGATAGGCTGTCAATAGAGCATTTGACTGGCTAGGTATCTGTTAATTTGTATGTATTTTCTGTAACACATTTTCTATACATTAAATATATTTAAATATCACCTTGGTGAGTGGTGTTTGTTGACCATAGAACTTACTCAAATTAGTTTAATAAGACAATAGTTTCTAACACATTCCTTGAGTTAATGCCCTTTTTTATGCAAGACAGAACTTTATTTGCTTTATTAGCCACAGAATGACACTGCCCAGAATTAGACAACGTGTTATCTACAAAGACCCCTAGATCCTTCTCATTTAAGGAAACTCCCAACACACTGCCATTTAGTGTATAACTTGCATTTATATTATTTTTGCCAAAGTGCATAACCTTGCATTTATCAACATTGAACCTCATTTTCCAGTTTTCTGCCCAGTTTTCCAGTTTAGACAAATCACTCTGCAAAGTGGCAGCATCCTGCATGGAACCTATAGTTCTGCACAATTTAGTATCATCTGCAAAAATAGAAACAGTACTTTCAATGCCCACCTCCAGGTCATTAATAAACAAGTTGAAAAGCAAGGGACCTAGTACAGAGCCCTGCGGTACTCCACTAACAACATTGGTCCAATTAGAAAATGTTCCATTTACCACCACTCTTTGTAGTCTATCTTTTAGCCAGTTCTCTATCCAGGTACAAATACTATGTTCCAGGCCAACATTCCTTAATTTAACCAGTAACCTTTTGTGTGGCACTGTATCAAATGCTTTAGCAAAATCTAAGTAAATCACATCCACTGCCATCCCAGAATCGAGGTGTCTACTTACATTCTCATAAAAAGAAATTGTTAGTCTGGCAAGATCTATTACGCATAAAACCATGCTGGAACAAACTCATAGTATTATGATTTGCTATGAAGTCCAGTATCTTATCCTTTATTAACCCTTCGAAAAGCTTTCCTACCACTGACGTCAGACTAACTGGCCTATAGTTTTGAGGCTGAGAACGGGATCCTTTTTTGAATAGAGGCACCACATTAGCAATTCGCCAGTCTCTCGGCACTATGCCAGATCTCAGTGAATCCTGAAAAATTAAGTAAAGAGGTTTGGCAATCACAGAGCTAAGCTCGCTAATTACCCTGGGATGAATACCATCTGGCCCTGGACCTTTGTTAATCTTAACATGTTCTAGTCTCTTTTGAATTTCATCATGTGTGAACCATGCATCATTAGTTGTATTACTAGAATTGGGACTGTTAAGAAGGAAACCTTCACTTACTGATTCCTCATTTGTGTAGACAGATGAAAAATATGAATTCAGAATCTGTGCTTTTAATTTGTTTTCATCAACCAGCTGACCCCCCTCTGATAGTAAGGGACCCACCCCTTCCTGCTTCATTTTTTTACTATTAACATATTTAAAAAATAATTTTGGATTTTTTTTACTGCTTACTGCAATATCCTTTTCTATAGCAATTTTAGCTTGCCTTATAGCTTCTTTGCATGATTTATTGGCCTCCTTGTACCTTATAAATGATTCGGCTGTACCAGCTAACTTGAAAGTTTTAAAAGCACGTCTTTTCTTACCCACCTCAACACCAACGCTTCTATTGAACCAAAAAGGTTTTGCTTTGCAACGATGTTCCTTGCTTACAAGTGGAATATACTGACAAGTATATTTATTAAGCAGCATTTTAAAGACTTCCCATTTTTGTTCTGTGTTTAACCCTGAGAAAAGCATTTCCCACTTAATATGTTGCAGAGATGCCCTTATACTGTCAAAGTTTGCACGTCTGAAATTTAGTGTTTTAGTTACTCCCTTATAGAATTGCTTCTGCAATGTGACGAGAATGTGACGTGGGTTTATGCTACAGTAGCAACTGTTGCCCACCATCAATCTCAACTGCTGCCATGCTGGCGTGCCTCTGTGCGTGTGAGGGATGAATGGCATTTGGAGTTAGGTAGGCACATAAGAAACAAGCTCAATATGTACTCTTTAAACTCAAATGCCGTAATTGGCAGCTTCCACCTAAGAGTCCCCGTGTCAACTGCGGGGGTGCTTGCACCTCGTCCCTTGTCTCATGGAAGAGGTAGTTAAACAATTGGAGGCAGAAGCAAACTTCCGATATCGAGAACCCTCGTATCCTCCCACACCACCCTTCCTTTGTGATCAGTCCACGGTTTAGGACGCGAGTAGCCGATCGGCAGAATGCCTTTAAAGTGGATATCGGCAAATTTAAGGTGCCCTTCTCCAGCCCTTCCGCCCTTCCTCCCTTCCACAGAGCCGCTCGTCCCAGCAAGTAATCGTCCCTGCCTAACAGTTTTAAAATTAGATATGCCTGACGCGCGTTTGGCTTGTCAAAGTACAAGCTTTATCAAAGGCTGTGTTGGGCGCCAAAAATAGTGCAGGTTTAAATAGACAGGGGGATGCTCCTTCGATTTGAATTGACCAATCATGGAGCAAGGGGAGGAGTCCTGACATTGTACATTGTGTCTGATCAGTATTGAGCATCACTTGGACCTGAGAGTCAGGTCATTGGCAACAATGAATAGAGACAGTTTCCTGATGTCTATATAGTATCCAAATTCTGATTCTCTGATTAAAGTAACAGAGTTCAGTAGTTTATGAATATTCAGTAGTAGGAAAGGCACTATGATACAGTCACCATCTCTTTGAACAGGAAGATACAATTCTGTAGATTTGTTGGCTACACAGATTGTATCAATTCTGGAAATAGGTAATTTAGAAAAAGAAATTCTGTAGATTTATTGCTCATAAAAACTGTGTCCATAAGCAGTTAAATAAAGATATTCATCATGATGCTTTCATTGAGACCAGATGGAGCATTCAATAGAAAAATTAATTTGCTTTCCTTTGCCAGAAGGGATGTTTCGACATCACCCCCCCCCCCGAATTCCTAGATTGATACTACACAGACCAGTGGCGTGCAGTCCCTTACTGGAACTGTTGTGACATTCCATGAAATGTCTGCTTACTGGGGGGAGTGGTTTCTTTGCTTTTACCCAGTCTGGGGCATTATCTATACTTAGTGCATGTTCAAGGATTCTTTTCTTGAAAGCACGGTTGGTCTTACCAATATATATTTTATTGCATGGGCAGGTTAGCAGGTAGATTACATTTGTAGTATTGCATGAAAAATACTGTGTAATCTTATAAGGTTTGCCAAATCTATCTAGAACTGATAGTTGGTTAAACATAAATGTGGTGTGGGCCCTTTAACAGAGGTTGCTGAAGCTTGCTTGGCAATGAAAAATGTAGCTTTATTTCTTTAAAGCAGAAGGAAAAGTATTACACAGCTCAATTTCAGCATGGCATCAGAACAGCAGAGCAGTTTCTCTAGGTCTTTCCTTGAAGAGAGCCAACATCAGACAGAGAGACTCTTGCTGACTGGGAGCAGCCTTTTATACCTTATTAGCCTTCATAGATTACAACATAAAAAAGGTAAAAAGAAACTCACATTTAAACAAAGTTTGAATTCCAAGCTGTGAAATGTCTGTGCCCAGCTGACAACAATCAGGCTACACCCATGTGTTTCACCAAACCCTGTGCAGACTCATCAACTTGGGAAACTCAGGTAAGTATTTTAAACTTTAAATGTTTAAGTTTGAACTCATATATAAAGGGTATATTTTAGTGGCAAGTTGCTTTTCTAAGAGGAAAAACTAATGTTTAAGTGTTGTAACTTTATAGAGCTGCAAACATACTGCTTTCACATGGCTTCTTTAACCCTGTTGTTGCCATGTTGAACACAGGAGAAAATATATGTTTCAAGGCTGAGAATGGTGTAGGACAGACACAAGAAGTAATGAAAGACAGATTAAGAAAGAGAGTTTGCGCTGGCCAGCAGAGGTAGAAAAGACAGAGAAGAAAGAAAGAAAGAAAGTACTGTCCTCCACACATATCTCAACAACAAAAAAAAGAAAAATTTATTTCAGTGACATAACTCTGTCACATATCCCCCTCCTTAAGAGAAAGGACACTTTCTCCAGCAAGGAAAAATATTTACTTTACTTTTTCGTCTATGACTGCTCCATATCTAGACAAATAATCAGCATTTTTATGTTCCTTGCCTGCTTTGTGAAAAATTGAAAAACGAAAGGGCTGCAGTGCCAAATACCACCTTGTCACTTTAGCATTTTTGTCTCTCATGGAATTTAGCCACATGAGAGGACGGTGGTCAGTTATAAGCTGGAATTCCTGACCCAACAAATAGCACCTTAAGGATTCTAGTGCCCATTTTATGGCTAGGCATTCCTTCTCTAAGGCTGCATATCGGGTTTCTCTTGGAAACAATTTACTGCTAATATACAGCACAGGATGCTCTTCTCCATCATGCTTTTGGCTTAGAACCGCTCCAAGACCATTTTCAGATGCATCTGTTTGAACAATAAATGATTTGGAGAAGTCTGGACTTTTAAGCACAGGACCATCACAAAGTATTTCTTTAATTTTGGAGAAAGCTTCGTCGCACTTACTGTTCCATTCAACTTTATTGTTTTTAGCATTTTTGGTTAGCTCTGTAAGAGGTGCTGCAATAGAGGAAAATTGAGGAATAAATCTCCTATAGTAGCCAGCTAGTCCTAAAAAAGAACGAACTTCTTTTTTAGTTGTAGGTTCCTTTGCATCTTTGATAGCCTTGGTTTTCACAATTTCTGGCTTAATTTCACCATTACCCAAAATGTAGCCTAAATACCGTGTCTCTCCAAAGGCAAAGGCACATTTTGATGGATTAATGGTGAGACCAGCTGACTTTATAACAGACAAGATTTTACTTAGGTGCTCTAAATGTTTTTCCCATGTAGAACTGAACACCACCACATCATCAAGATATGCTGCTGAGTATTCACTATGACCCTCTAAGAGAGAATTCATGAGGCGCTGAAAAGTTGCTGGGGCTCCATGTAGGCCAAATGGCATAGTTACAAAATGGAAAAGACCTTTCCTGGTACTGAAAGCAGTCTTTTCCCTGGATTCATAGTCCAGAGGTATTTGCCAATACCCTTTTGTCAGATCTAGGGTGGATATATATTTGGCCCCACCTAACTGATCAATTAAGTCATCAATTCTGGATAGTGGAAATGAGTCAAACTTAGATACACTGTTTAGCTTACGAAAATCAATACAGAATCTTATTTCACCATTCTTTTTTGGTACCAAGACAATAGGTGAACACCATTCACTTTTTGAGGGGTCTATAACTCCAAGTTGCAACATTTTTTTAACTTCTTGGTCTACCACTGACTTATATTTCTCAGGCATTCTGTATTGTCTCTGCCGAATGGGCTTGGCATCATCAGTGTAAATGGTATGTTCAATTAAAGAAGTACGTCCAGGGGTTTTTACTAGTGTATCTCTATGTTGTTTAATAAAATTAAAAGATCATAATGCATTTTATCATCAAGGAGACCAATATCAATATCCCTTAAAGGTTCACATGAGGAAGATAACCTTTGATACACTTGCTCTGCCATATCAGGAGCACATTCCTTTAATACCACCATTGATGCTTTGCGGGTGATTAGAAAAGGACCCTGCCACTTTGCTAGTAGCTTGTTCTCCTTATTTGGCAACAGTAATAAGACCTTCTCACCTGATTGAAATGTGCGGTATCTTGACTTATGGTCATACCAATTTCTTTGTTTATTTTGGGCTTCTTTTAGATTCTCCTGAGCTATTTCACATATTTTGGATAATTTTTCTCGCATGTTAATAATGTGAGTTACCAAGTTTTGAGGCTCTGTAGTATCCTCAACCCAGTTTTCTTTTATCACATCAAGAATTCCCCTGGGTTGTCTCCCATAAAGCATTTCAAAAGGAGAAAATCCAGTGGACATTTGTGGAACCTCCCTATAGGCAAACATTAAGTATGGAAGCCATTTGTCCCAATGTTTTGGGTCCTCCTCAACAAACTTCTGAAGCATGCGCTTCAGTGTCTGATTCATTCGTTCGACCAAGCCATCCGTTTGAGGATGATATGGACTTGTATGAACGGTTTTTACCCCTAGCAGGTTATAGAATTCTTTTAAGAATGCAGAGGTAAAATTAGTACCTTGATCAGTTAATACAACTTTAGGAATTCCTACTCTGCTAAAGATTTTTACAACTTCTTCTGCAACTCTCTTTGCAGTAATGTTGCTAAGAGGAATTGCTTCTGGATATCTTGTACAATAGTCACATACAACCAAAATATACTTATTCCCCTTACTACTTTTCTCTAAGGGACCCATTATGTCCATAGCCACCTTTTCAAAAGCATTATCAACCAAGGGAATAGGTATCAGTGGAGCTTTGTCTTTTTGCCTTAATGGTGCTGTCATTTGACAAGTGGAACAGGTATCACAAAATGAGGCTACATCTTTATGCACACCAGGCCAGAAAAATCTGTACAGAATTCGTTTGAGAGTCTTGTCTCTACCCAAGTGACCTGCCATAGGAATTTCATGAGCCAGTCTAAGGATTTCTCTGTGATATTTTACTGGTATCATTAACTGCTCAACTTTGTAGCCAAGTTTGGGGTGTTGACACACTCTCATCAGAATTCTGTTTTTCAGTACATACATTGGTATATTTGCACATTCTTTGTCATTTCCAACCACATTTTTATAGTATTCTTTAAGAGTTTCATCTTTTTATTGCTCATCTGCAATATCAGCATCCCAATTAATATGAGGAGACATTTTCACTAGGTGTTCAGGTCTCCCTTTTTTTTTAAGCTTTCTTCTTTCTTTTTTAGACTTACGGGGTTTCCCTTCACCTTGGAAAATGTCACCTTCAAATGGAAAAATCTCATGCAAAAGCTTGTTTTCATCTTTTGCCTCTTTTGCTTGAGATCGTGTGGTCACAGCTATAACAGGCGTAGAAGCTTCACTCAATATTTGAAAAAACCCTGGAAAGTCTCTACCCAAAATCATAGAGTAGGGCAAATTATCAATTACTCCAACAGTAATGATCTGTAACTCATGTCCAAGATCAACAGTCACTTGAGTTGTTAAATAAGACTTTGTATCACCATGGACACATTTGATAAAAGTCTTGCGCTTTCTGGGTAAATGCCTCAAGACATTTTTTTTCAGTAAGGTCTGTGGGCTTCCAGTGTCAATCACAGCCTCAACTGGTTTTCCATTAACTTTAACCATTTTCAAGAGCCCTTTCCCACCCACTACTGATACTGGACTTGGGTTTTTAGCTTTTTTACAGAAGCGAGCAATATGCCCCTTTTCCCAACATTTAAAACAGACCTGTGGAGCAGTAAGAGATTTTACTCCTGCATCACTACTATGTGGAGGGGTAGTCACATGGGGTAATCTTACCACAGGCTGCTGAACAGTTCTCTTCCTAGCCTGGAAATAATCCTCAGCCAGGGCTACTGCCTTGGATCCTGAGTCTGGACGATGCTCTTGGATCCAGATGCCGACACCAAGACGATCACATCCAGGATCTCCTCCATACTTTTTCCTGTTGGTTTGATCCACTTCAGGAGCAGCTCTTCCAGTTGGGCGTAGGCTTCATTAGGTCCATCTGCATTCCGGTAACGGTATTCTCTGAATCGCCTTCTAAATGTCTCACAGTTGATGTCATACCTTTGAAGTATGGCCTCTTTTACAGCATCATAGTTTGCAGCATTTGCTAGGCTCAGTGAGCTGTAAGCCTTTTGTGCTTTCCCAGTCAGATTTGGAGCAAGACGTATTACCCATTGCTCTGGTGGCCATCGACTGGCTTTAGCCACACACTCAAACATGGTGAAGTATGCCTCAATATCATCATCTGCAGTAAGCTTGGGAATTTTGAGACCCTTCACCACTAGCTCTTCTGTAGGCTCGGCTTGGGACTTGCTCATTATCTTTAGAATTTCTGTGATTTGCTGGGCATGCTGTTTCTGGAACATAGTGATCTCAGCCTGGTGCCTTCTCAAGTGCTCCTCCCACCTTCTCTCTTGCTCAGCTCTGAGATGTCTCTCTTCAGCAAAGCGTTGCTGTTCCTCCTTTTTATGTTTCTCCTCAGCTTCCCTTCTTTTGGACTCTGCGTCTAGCTGCTGCAAGACCATCCATTTTAGAAGGCTAGCAAGATCCTCTGGAGGTTGAGTAGGCAAAGTCTCAGTCTGTGGGTGGATAGTTGGAGTGACTTTAGGCTTTACATCTGGGAATAAAGGTTGTGCATAACCTGTTGCAGATGTTTCTTCCATCAGTGGAACAGGTTCAGATGATGCAATTGCAACCTCTTCCTGACGATCAATCTCAGAAGTCATAGCTCTTTTCTTTGAAAGACCTCTCTTTATTTCTAGCTGTTCTTGCCTTCGAATAGCTATACTGCCAGGCGATTGTACTCCGGTTATTTTCTTTGCACTGGCTTTAGGAGCACGCCTTCTCAACATACGTCAGCATTAATCTCTGTTCATGCTTAGTTTCAGCAATGAAATGGCATCCCACTTCTGACACCAAGTGTGGTGTGGGCCCTTAACAGAGTTTGCTGAAGCTTGCTTGGCAATGAAAAATGTAGCTTTATTTCTTTAAAGCAGAAGGAAAAGTATTACACAGCTCAATTTCAGCATGGCATCAGAACAGCAGAGCAGTTTCTCTAGGTCTTTCCTTGAAGAGAGCCAACATCAGACAGAGAGACTCTTGCTGACTGGGAGCAGCCTTTTATACCCAAGGCTCCCAGAATGCTTTGTGGTTCTGTGACATCATACATCTCACATTAAACAAATGTTAAATTTTAACAATAATTGCAATTTCCACATATACATTTACATATAAGCCTTCATAGATTACAACATAAAAAAGGTAAAAAGAAACTCACATTTAAACAAAGTTTGAATTCCAAGCTGTGAAATGTCTGTGCACAGCTGACAACAATCAGGCTACACCCATGTGTTTCACCAAACCCTGTGCAGACTCATCAACTTGGGAAACTCAGGTAAGTATTTTAAACTTTAAATGTTAAAGTTTGAACTCATATATAAAGGGTATATTTTAGTGGCAAGTTGCTTTTCTAAGAGGAAAAACTAATGTTTAAGTGTTGTAACTTTATAGAGCTGCAAACATACTGCTTTCACATGGCTTCTTTAACCCTGTTGTTGCCATGTTGAACACAGGAGAAAATATATGTTTCAAGGCTGAGAATGGTGTAGGACAGACACAAGAAGTAATGAAAGACAGATTAAGAAAGAGAGTTTGCACTGGCCAGCAGAGGTAGAAAAGACAGAGAAGAAAGAAAGAAAGAAAGTACTATCCTCCACACATATCTCAACAACAAAAAAAAAGAAAAATTTATTTCAGTGACATAACTCTGTCACAATAAATTTACATGCTTTGCAGATGCCACATGGAAATGTGCCCATTCTTGCGGATTGGGTTTTGTATTTGGAAAAATGGCTTTTAACCAATCGATCACACAAATTAGGGACTCTGCGACTGCACAATTGTGGGCGTGGACCCAGTGTCATGGATAGAACTGGGTCAGTAAGTAAGATATGCCAATGTTTAGTGAGAGCAGAATTGATATCTGGCCATTGTCTGCAAAAAGTGCTGATAAATCTTATTGGTTGATCATTTGTATTGTCAGCATATTGTGGTTGCTCAAGTAGACTTGCTCTCTCTGTTTTGATTGCTCTGTGATAGGCCTTCTGAATTATGGATTTTGAGTAGCCCCTTGCCATCAAGCGCTCTTTAAGTTCAGTTGCACGGTGTTTGAAAGTGGCCATTTCTGAGCAATTTCGAACCATTCGAAGAAATTCCCCTGTTGGAATTCCCTTTTTAGTTGAGATGGGATGATGGTTCTGAAAATGTAGTATGGAATTAGTAGCTGTAGATTTCCGAAACAAATCTGTAGAGATTTTGCCATCACTCTCTAAGATTAGTGTTACATCGAGAAAATCCAACTTGTGATCGCTGACAGTATGTGTCAATCTGATATGAAGGTTGTTATCATTCAGCGTATGTAGAAATTGGTCTAAACATTCACGGCTACCATTCCATAGGAATACCAGGTCGTCTATATATCGAAACCAGGTTGTAATGTACTGGGTGAATTGGGACATTGTGTCTCCAAATACCCAGAAAGCCTCCCACCAGCCCATGAATAGGTTGGCATAAGTGGGTGCGAAAGCAGCTCCCATGGCTACTCCTCTCACCTGCAGATAGAACTTATCGTTAAATACAAAGAAATTGTGATTTAGGCAAAACTGGGTTAGCTCGGTCATAAAGTCAATAAATTGATTATCCCAACTGCTTTCAGTCTCCATGAAAAATCTAACAGCTTGTAGGCCATGTTTATGAGAACAGTGAACAGTACAGTGACTCGACATCACATCCCACTAGAAGGGTGCCCACATCGGTTTTGATATCTTGTAATTTAGAGAGGAGGTCACTGGTATCCCTAATATATGATGGGAGATTGGTTACGAAAGTCCTTAGTTTGATATCGATATATTGGCTTGCCTTTTCACATAAGTTACCATTTCCTGATACGATTGGACGACCAGGTGGCTTTGATAGATTCTTATGTATTTTAGGTAACATGTAGAATGTGGGGGTAGTGGAAGAGACATTCAATAGGGCTTTGTATTCATTTCTGGTAATCAGCCCTGTTTGAAAACCATCCTCAATCAGGGTGTTGTATGATACCCTAAATTTGTTAGTGGGATCACTGTGTAGTTTATGATAACACAGGTTATAATTTAATTGTTTAAGGGCCTCTGTCATATACATCATACGTGGCCAGATTACAACATTTCCTACTTTATCCAATGGTTTCACTACAATATCATCCCATTGGGAAATTTCTTGAATGGCCTGTCGTTCATCTCTTGTAAGATTATCACAGTGCGATCTGGGTAACTTCATGAAGTCTTTCATGACTAGTTCACAAAAGACATTAACTGCCGAACTTGTGTTCTTAGGTGGCATGAAGCGACTCTTGGGTTTCACAGTGCCCATTGGTGATGCCTGTTCCGTCATTAAGTCATTCAGGTCGGAAATTGCCTGATCGAAAGAGTCTTGTTCATGTGTGAAAGACTCTGCTAAATCGTGAGGATTAAGGGGATTGGGTGTACGTAGGAATGGGTTCATGGTCGACTGAGTGATTGGATTGTCATCTTTATTAAAGTATTTCCTTAGTAAGAGTTTCCTACAAAAAAGGAAAAGATCTTTGTAGAGAGAGAACTGAATAATGTTAAAACTAGGCGAGAAGGACAAACCTTTAGTTAATACATGACTTTGTATATCAGTGAGGACATGTTCACTTAAGTTGATCACAGTTAGTTTCTCTGTGTCCTTTTCTTTCTGTACTGGCCCCTCTCCCAGTAGTTCTGACGTGGGTATGCCCACCTGTCCCGATTTCTTAATTCCCTTCCCCCCTCTCCTAACCCTCTTCTTTCTTCTGTCCCTAAAAAAAGTGAAGAGGTCGGCAGGGCATCTATCCCCCTAATGTTGCCAATTTGTTGTGAGGAGTCATCCTCTGATTTATCAGATAATGTGAGATCACTTTGTGATGTCTGACGTCGATTCGTAACCTTCCGACCCCACTGAAAGATGGTGCCCACTGCATAGTCATTCATATCGCGAACATATTTCTGTCTTTTTTTGTCAATTGTGTCCTGCACCATTCTATCAATCTCAGTGTTGACTCTGGACATGCGTAATATAAATTGTTCATTTTGGGAAAACTCAGACAATTGTTTTTCAATCTCGTTAATTTTATTGGTTAGGTTCTTAACTATTTGGTTCTCGTGTTCACATGCCAAGTGAAGCAGTTGCATGGAACATTTATGTAGAGTGTCCTCCCACCTTTTCCTGAAACTATCATCATGCACCTCAAAGGTGGGGAGAATTTTGATACGTAAGCCACGTGGCACAATATTGTTTTCAATATATTTATTGTAAGTGGACACAGTCCACCATGACTTAGAAAGTTTAACTTGTTGTTGCTGATAAATTCTAAGTGTAGCTTTCCAACTGCCCTCCTCTGTAGGGACACCCCTATCTGTATTTGGAGTAGCTGAGAACACATCTGATAGTTAAGTTGCGCCTTTACTCTACTGGGCTCGAGCTAAGTTTCAGGCATGGGAACTTCTCCCTTTGGGTCCGACCGGGCGCATCCAACTTATAAAGATGGTGATTGGCCCGAAAATTCTTTATGTACTGTGGCATGCGCCTATTAAGATTCAAGCCCCCTTTTTTGCCCACTTAGCGACCCTCTTCCGGCAATTTATCTGGGGGAACAACAGATGCAGGCTGTCTATCAAAACACTGCAGACACCCAAAACTGATGGGGGCATGGCCCTCCCAGACATGCATCTGTATTTGTCAGGCTCTTTTGGAGACTAGAGTAGGAAGAGCAGTTAAAACTGCTGTTTGTGTACAGCTCGCAGGGTTTGACACGATGAGATGAGTGCAAGATACAAAATCGTGGCCGAATCTCAGGCAAAGGGTCAGTAGGCAGGCAGCAAGTAAAACGTAGTCAGGGACAGGCCGAGGTCAGAGGCAGGCAGAAGATAATCGTATCGATAAACAGGCAGAGGGTCGGTAGGCAGGCAGAAGAGAATCGAAGTCCAAAGTCAGGCCGAGGTCGGTAACGAGAAAAGCAAATCCAAGTGTAAACAGGAGACACAAAAACGAGTATAAGCAAGGGAAAAATCACCAAGCACTGTTTGCTCTTGCTGCCGTCTATTTACAGGGACAAGTTTGGCGCCAAAGCGTAAAGACGCAGTGTTAGCGCGCCTGCGCAAAGACGCCCGCGCGGACGCCAGAACGCCGAGAACACGCTGCGGTTACAGGAACCTTACATTGCCCCCCTGAGGGGCGGCCTCAGGACGTCCTTAGCAGGCTTCTCTGGATGACTCCTATGGAAAGCGGACACCAACCTCGGAGCATGAACATTCTCCACTGGTTCCCAGGAGTTTTCTTCGTTAGGAAATCCCTTCCACTTGACAAGGTATTGTAATATCCTGCCCCGAAGCCTTGAATCCAGGATCTTCTCAACTTCAAATTCTGCTTCACCTTGACAAGAAACCACAGGAGGAGGAGGAGGAATACGACCAGGAAAAGTATTTGGGAAAAAACCCTTGAGTAATGCAGAATGGAACACAGGATAAATCTTCAAAGATTTTGGTAAATCAAGTTCAAACGAAACAGCATTGACAACTCTTTTAACAGAAAAGGGTCCCAGAAATTTTGGAGCCAGCTTCTTAGAAGGGTTAGAAAGGCGTAGATTCAAGGTAGCGAGCCAAACTCTATCACCCACCTTAAATTCAGGATCCTTTCCTCGTCTTCGATCTGTGAACATCTTAAAATTCTGTTGGGCCTTGCTGATGTGTGTCTTCAAGGTCTCAGAGTTCTGTTTTAGAAATTCCAAGCGATCCTGAAGCGAAGTAAGAGTTATTTCAGGTAAGATATCAGGAAACATAAGAGGATGGAAACCCACGTTAGAGAAAAATGGTGTTTGACCCGTAGAAGAATGTATTGAGTTATTATAACAGAACTCTGCACAGGGAAGAAGTGAAAACCAATTATCTTGGAGAAAATGTACGAATATATTGTTCTAGAGTCTGATTGGTTCTTTTGGTTTGACCGTTAGTCTGTGGATGATAGGCAGAAGACCGGGATAATGAAATACCTAGAGACTTACATAAAGCAGTCCAAAACCTTGAAGTGAACTGTGACCCTCGATCGGAGACAACTTCTTTGGGTAGACCATGTAACCTCACGATCTCTTTAATAAACACCTCTGCGGTAACTGCTGCCGAAGGTAACCAAAGAAGAGGGATAAAGTGAGCCATCTTAGTGAGATGATCTACTACCACAAAAATAGTGTTATAATTGTTAGAAGGAGGAAGTTCCACAATGAAATCCATCGAAATAGAACTCCACGGTCTCTCAGGTAATGGTAATGGGCGAAGTAACCCTACAGGTTTGTTGCAAGATGGTTTAGACCTAGCACAGGACTCACAGGAACGTACAAATGAGACACATTCCTTTACTAAAGAAGGTCACCAAAAAAATCGTCTTGCCAAATCTAAAGATCTTTGAATCCCAGAATGTCCAGCCAATGGATGGTCATGAATAAGTTTAAGAGCCTCTAGACAAAGATTAGGAGGGACAACTAGCTTGTTGTTTCATAAAAGAAGATTATCTTGAAGAGACAAGTCATTAACCCCAGGATAATCTGCTAGAGACTGAGGAGTGTTTCTTAAACTTTCAATAAAAGAAGATTGTAAAAGTAAAACATGCCCAGGCTGAAGAATCGTGTCTGGCAACAAATTATTCTTTTCTACAGGAAAAATTCTGGAAAGAGCATCCGCCTTCATATTCTTAGAACCTGGTTTATATGTGATATGAAATTGAAAACTGGAGAAGAAAAGTGCCCATCTTGCCTGACGAGTATTTAATCTTTTTGCTGTGCGTAAATATTCCAGGTTCTGATGGTCAGTAAAAATGATCATTGGATGCACAGCACCCTCCAAAAGATGTCGCCATTCTTTCAAGGCCCCTTTAATGGCTAACAGTTCATGATCCCCTACGTCATAATTCCTTTCAGTAGGAGACAATTTTTTTAGAAAAGAAGGCTACTGGGTGTAAAATATCCTTAGGACCTGTGCGTTGAGAAAGAATTGCTCCAATGGCCACCTCCGAGGCATCGACTTCAAGAATAAAGGGTTTGGATACATCAGCATGAACGACAATAGGGGCAGAGACAAACAGCTTCTTTAGGCACTCAAAAGCTCGTTGAGCAGCAGGAGACCAAAAAAATGTAATCTTATTGCTTGTAAGATTGGTGAGAGGCTTGATAATAGCAGAAAAGCCTTTAATGAATCTTCTGTAGAAATTGGCAAATCCTACAAAGCGTTGAACGCCCTTACGATCCACAGGAGGGGGCCAGTTAACAACTGCCTCGACTTTCTTGGAATCCATCTTGAAACCTTGGTCGGAAACTAAAAAGCCCAAAAATTCAATGCTGGTTTTCTCAAACTCACATTTGGAGGCCTTGGCATACAGTTGATGTTGTCTAAGGCGCAATAACACTTCCTTCACATGAAGACGGTGTTCCTCCAAAGAATTAGAAAAAATTAAAATATCATCTAGATAAACAATGACGAATTGGTCCAACAAAACATGAAAGATGTCGTTGACAAAGTGTTGAAAAGTGGCAGGGGCGTTGCAGAGACCAAACGGCATAACGGTATATTCAAAGTGACCATAACGAGAACGGAAAGCAGTCTTCCATTCATCTCCCTCACAAATACGAACTAAATTATAGGCTCCTCTGAGATCAAACTTTGAAAAGATCTTAGCACGACAAAGTCTTTGAAAAAGATCAGGAATGAGGGGTAAAGGGTAACGATTCTTGACAGTCACTTTGTTTAGTTCTCGGAAATCGATGCATGGTCTTAAAGAATGGTCTTTTTTCTCAACGAAGAAGATGCCTGCTCGAGCTGGGGAAGTGGAATATTGAATAAAACCCTTAGCAAGGTTTTCATCTATGTAATCCTTTAAAGTAGCAAGCTCAGGTTCAGATAAAGGATAAATTCTTCCGAAAGGAATGGCTGCACCGGGGAGCAAATCGATAGGACAATCGTAACTCCTGTGAGGAGGAAGAGAATTTGCTGCTTTCTTGCTGAAGACATCTGAAAAATCGTGATAAACACGAGGGACCAACTGAAGAATTTCATCATCGACAGTGGTAAGGCCTAAAACTTGCGAGGATGGAAGACAATTTTCACGGCAGTAGTTAGAATTGAAAGTAAGTGTCCCAGACTGCCAATCAATACAGGGATTGTGACTTCTTAACCAAGGAATTCCAAGAATGACAGGGAAGAGAAGATTTTCCATAACATCAAATTTGAATAACTAAAAATGCCCCTGAACAGAAAAAGTCAAAATATGAGGGGTCTCCAAGGATACAGGTCCTGAAGAAACAAAATTTCCATCCGCCATCTTGACAGGAACTGGCTGGACCTTTGGAATGAGCGGAATTAGATGAAGACTTGCGAAGGCCTGATTGATAAAGCAACCACAGGCTCCCGAGTCCACCACGGCATCCACTTCAACTCTTCTTCGGTTCCACTGAAAAGAAAGGTGAAGTAGAATATAAGATTGCAGTGATGGAATGCAAGGCAACTTATACGTCTGGGATGAAGGAACTTTACCATCAGGTCGTGTGGGACAATTCATAAGCAGTATAGGCATAGATTTAGGCATCTGCGCTGAAGTCTTTCTTCCACCGAAAGTGCCTTACGAACCACACCGAGTTGCATGGGTTCTGGGTCAGAAGAAGAAGAGACTGGGAAGACTGGAGGAGGAGCAGTAGGAAGCACCCATTCCAGAGAAGAAGAGCTGACACCTCTTTCTTGGCGCCTCTCCCTGAGCCTTTGGTCAATCTGAACAGCGAGGGAAATCACTCCTTCCAGCGAAGAAGGTAGACCAACCCTTGCCAACTCATCCCTCAGGGTGTCGGATAGTCCCAAACGAAATTGATGTCGAAGGGCTCTATCATTCCAGAGGGTATCTGGGGCCCAACAACGAAACTCGACCACATACTCCTCCACTGGGTGACGGAGCTGACAAAGGTTTCATAGGGTTGCCTCGGCTGTTTCTATTTGGTGAGGGTCCTCATAAATCTTAGACAGAGCTTGAATAAAGGAATCCGTCGTTGCTAAGAGAGGACTGTTCTGCTCCAATAGGCGATGAGCCCATGCTTGAGGCTGCCCCTGAAGCAGAGAAATCATGACTCCAACCCGGACTTGATCAGTAGCATGAGACTAAAAGACGGCAACTATTAATGAAGGTTCTAAAAGTCTTTCGGTCTCCAGAAAACTTGTCAGGCATAGCTACCTTGGGTTCATGGGAAGAAGAGGAAGAAGCCGCTTCTCCGGCGGCAGCTACCGACTGCCCAGAAGTGGAAGCGGCTGGAGGAATTGCAGACATCTGTAAACCTTGCAACTGTTGCTGCACATGCAGATAATCTCCCCGGAGTTCTCTCACCACCTGAGTGAGTGAAGCAATTTGTTGGGACAAGTCGACCAGGGTAGGCAGCTCTTCCGAAGGCTCCATCTGGCTTGGTGATTCTGTCAGGCTCTTTTGGAGACTAGAGTAGGAAGAGCAGTTAAAACTGCTGTTAGTGTACAGCTCGCAGGGTTTGACACGATGAGACGAGTGCAAGATACAAAATCGTGGTCGAATCTCAGGCAAAGGGTCAGTAGGCAGACAGCAAGTAAAACGTAGTCAGGGACAGGACGAGGTCAGAGGCAGGCAGAAGATAATCGTATCGATAAACAGGCAGAGGGTCGGTAGGCAGGCAGAAGAGAATCAAAGTCCAAAGTCAGGCCGAGGTCGGTAACGAGAAAAGCAAATCCAAGTGTAAACAGGAGACACAAAAACGAATATAAGCAAGGGAAAAATCACCAAGCACTGTTTGCTCTTGCTGACGTCTATTTACAGGGACAAGTTTGGTGCCAAAGCGTATAGACGCAGCGTTAGCGCGCCCGCGTCTTCGCGACGCGCGCGTGCCTGAATGAACGGATGCGTGTCTGCGCAAAGACGCCCGCGCGGACGGCAGAACGCCAAGAACATGCTGCGGTTACAGGAACCTTACAGTATTGCCTTGCGGTCCAACTAATCCCACAAATCCGTACTCTGAAAAGTGCTCAGCCTGAGGATGCCTTGTTTCAGCTATGGCAGTGTTTATTAAAGTCTGATCTCCCTCCTTTCTATGCCATTCTGGCCCTGAACCTGTATAAGACAAAGCAGTTGGTGAGTGACTGCTTCCTGGTGGAATCTCAAAAACTCTGTTTGCAACGGTCTCTCCAACTGGCCCATCCGGTAGTACTAGAACTGCAAACCCCATTATGGTATAACAGTAAACTGGCTCCTCTAGACAAACTGTCCACTCCAAAGGAGTGGATCCAAGTAGGGATATGGTTTGTAGGCCAGGTTTGGTCCGACAACGGCATGGTTCCCTTTAATGAGTTAAGGCAAACCTATTCATTGCCCAACTCTCAATGGCTAGTATACCACAAAGTGAGAGCTGCGCTTTATAGACTGAATAAATCTAAACGTCTGCAATTCGGTACCTCCTCCATAATGGAACAATTGATTTCAGAGAACTCCCGGCACTCTATCACTTATTTCTACAAAGAACTACAAAATTTGGTTTTGCGGAAAAATTCTATCAAGGCAAGGGCGCACTGGGAGCACTCCATTGACTATATTACTGACGATCAGTGGGCCCAGGTGTTGTTAACCCCTCTATCTATTTCACCCATATATAAATATAGAATTTTACAACTGTACTTGATACATAGAGCGTATTATACACGTTCTCGGCTGCACAAGATAAATCCTGATATTCCGGATACTTGTGTTAGGTGTAATGCAGCGGAGGGAACTTTACTGCACACGTTCTGGTCCTGCCCTATATTATATGATTATTGGGCCAGGATACAAAAACGTATTACCACCATCCTAGGCTTTGAGATCCCACTTGATCCCAAGTGGTATATCTTAGGTATGGACCCACCCACTCAGCTGACTCGCCCAGCAAAAAAAATACTTCATAAAATTCTATTTCAAGCGAGTAGACTCATAGCTCAGGTATGGAAATCTCAGCTCCCCCCTCTATATGCTGACTGGGAAAAATTGGTTCAAAACATGTGTAATGTAGAACAATTAATTGCTAGGCGTAACAATACCTCTGACCAGTATATGAAAATATGGCAGCTGTGGATTCTGGAGAATGTATAAATTGTCATGTTTACTGGATGTTCTGAGACATGGAGTTTTTCTGAACTGCCTTGTCACTGTTACTCTTTATGACCTGTCAACATTGTATGATACTGGAAGGTTTGATATACCTGTGTGTGTAATTTCTTTTAACTGTACCAAATAAAAATCTCACCTGAGTTAAAAAAAAAATAATTAGTGCAGACCCAACGGCATATATAGCTGAGAACCTAGACCCAATTTTAGTAAAGTTTAAAAATGCAATTCCACATTGGGTTAAACTCCCGCTGACATTATGGGGTCGAGTTAATCTCTTTAAAATGCTATATCTCCCTCGGTTTCTTTACCCACTCTGGAACGCACCGGTTTACATAACTGTCCCGTTCTTTAAGAAAGTTAAGAGCGAATTACTTTCATTTATTTGGCCCAACAAAGTGCCTAGACTATCATGGCTCACACTTACTGCATCTAGGGATAAAGGGGGACTTGCCCTTACACACTTGCAGAATTATTATTATTAGGGATGCACCGAATCCACTTTTTTGGATCCGGCCGAACCCCCGAATCCTTCGCTAAAGATTCGGCCGAATACCAAACCGAATCCGAACCCTAATTTGCATATGCAAATTAGGGGTGGGAAGGGGAAAACAGTTTTTACTTCCTTGTTTTCTGACAAAAAGTCACGCAATTTCCCTCCCTGCCCCTAATTTGCATATGCAAATTAGGGTTCGGATTTGGTTCAGCTGGGCAGAAGGATTCGGCCGAATCCTGCTGAAAAAGGCCGAATCCTGGCCGAATCCCGAACCGAATCCTGGATTCGGTGCATCCCTAATTATTATGCGTCCCAACTATCTTATATTCATAACTGGTTTAACCCAGAAGACAGCAACTCACTAACAAATTTGCATGCAACAATTATCAGTTCTCTGGAAGCTATTCATAATGCCCCGTTTAGAAGGGGTGGGGGTGGGGCCCGACCCTCACTGCTGGGAGTACTCGCCACTCCTATTCCAGTGTGGACAAAGGTACAAGCTAAAAGCACTTTTTTCTTATTCTAAATTATCAGAGAAAACACCACTGTGGAGAAATTCGAATCTGCCACAATTACAACAACTGCCGGATTTTCATTATTGGCCAATTATAGGGATCAGACACTTGGAAGACCTGTTAGTGGGTGGTTCCTTCCCCTCACTGGAACAGCTAAAAACTAAATGTAACCTGCAGGACATACAACTATTCCGATACTTTCAATTGCGACATGCTTTCTATGCCCAATTCCAAACATACCAGATTTCACCAACGCTGCAGGCGTGGGAGGCCAGACTTTGGGATCCAGCCCCATCCAAACTGGTATCACAGTTATACAGTATAATCCAGGCCTCCCAACCTGTGCCGTTTGACAAAGCCAAAAGGAAATGGTTGGTTACACTTCCCTCCCTAGATGAGGAACATTGGGAGGAGACTATAGACAACCTTTACTCGTTTCTAATCTCCTTAAGGGATAAAATGATCCAATTTAAGATGCTTCACCAAATATATATCACGCCCCAGAGACTTAAGGTTATGGGTAGAATAGAAGGGGCTAAATGTCCTAAATGTGGTACAGCAGAGGCTGGTTTCCTACACTTAATCTGGGACTGTCCCAAAGTAATAACATATTGGAGGGAGGTGACTCGATATAGCAATGAACACCTGTCTCTCCCTGGAATCTGTATACTAGGTATAATTGATGAAGTGGTACCATTACAAAAACTAGAACATTACTACGCTCCATAGTATTTTATGCAAAAAAACTAATTATTATGAAATGGATGAGTCCTAATGCCCCCACACTCCAGCAGTGGATTGATTTAATAAATGCCACCAGTGGCGTAACTTCGGATGCCAGGGCCCCCCTGCAAAAGTTTGTTCAGGGCCCCCCTCTGCACAAAACAGTGGGAGAATTCCATGTATAACATCCCCACAACTCATAGAAGGATGGCACAGTAGCAATTCCATGTATAAATACCCCAGTACTATAGAAGGATCGCACAGTGTCAATTTCACATATAAATACCCCAGAACTTTAGAAGGATGGCACAGTGGCTCTTCTGCTGCTCTTGTTCCTGTCACCCTCCCCTTGCTCTACCCCATACAGCCTGAACACAGGAAGTTCAAAACCAGGAGACTGAAGATGCGATCAGTGCCAGACCTGCATCATCAATCACTGTATGCGCTGTTATAAAAAAAAAACTTTTTTGTTTTTAAGAGCACACAGTGTCGGACTGGTGCACCTGGGGCCCACCAGAGAACCTGATCTCAAGGCCCATCATTTACTAATGAAAGCCCAACAGGGAAAATCAAGGAAATTCATATAATAGTGAACATTTTTATTTGTATGAAAATGGAATAGACATATTAAATTAGATAACTGGTAGATATGAGTATAACACTTACTAGTAAAAATCCAAGTCCCACTGTATTATCCTGGATATAACAACTTTTTTTTTTCTGGTGCCCTGAGAAATCTAAAATGGGGGTTCTACTGTATACAGTATGTATGATACACACACACTTCATACACATCAGTACTCCATCAGCTCTATAAATTGCATTTCATTTAATCAAATTGTAATTTGACTAAAACATTATTTGATATGTTCAATAAATAAAGTAATAATTAATTTGGGGAACATTTTATTTATTTTTTTGTTTATATCAACTTTTAATTAATTTATTGTAAGCGTCCCCACCCCAGTAAAATAATTCATAGCTAGCTCAATCGCAAGTACACAGATGGAGAGCTGGAGAATATTATGAGATGCAGTATCTAGTGCAAAAGGGGGGTGGCAGAGCATGGAGAGGAGGGGAAAGTTATTGCAGCAATATTTAAATATATGAGACAGCAAACTAAAGGGTCAAACAGACATTAAGAGAGAGTAGGGGTTAAAAGTAAAATTAAATGAAAGAAGTAGTTGGTGGTTAGCACTATACAGTACGTGTGTCTTACAAGGTAATTAACCCCCCCCCAATTTCTCTGTGCATAGTCTTGCTCACCAAAGCAGCAGCAGGCAGTCGATGCGATTATCAGCCAGCAGCGGCAGTACAGTGTCCACACAGTGATCGATGATCCTGGTCTGGCACCAATTACACATTCCGAGTCTCGTGACTCCTGCTTTTGAACTTCCGCTCTGGGGGAGGAAGTGGAATGTGGGGCCCGACTGGACACAATCGGCGCATTCCTAGCACTGCCTGCAGAGGTTCTGTTTGTGAGCAGCAATCCACCTACTGAGGAAGCAGGCCCCGCCGGGCCCCCTATATCTCCGGGCCCCCCCGCAATTGCGGTGTCTGCTTCCTCTGCAGTTACGCCACTGAATGCCACCCTTCCCCTAATCAAGCTGACCTATAATGCTCGGGAACTCCTAACAAATTTGGGAAAATATGAACCCCTTGGTTGGATGTCTATCCCCAGGCTTCATTATCAGATTGCTAGACTCTGACTGCAAGTACTGTATGTGTTTGTGATGTGTCAGTCACTGTGTTCTGATATCACTTGTACCCAGTCTACTCTATAAATGTCAAGTACGATGATTATTATTACTGTTTAATAATAACAGTAATAATAAAGAACAAAACGACTCTACAGCCTCAGCAGACCAAACGCTAGGATCTACCCCTTTTTTAGTCAGGGCAGTAATTGGGACTGCCACAGTAGAATAATTAGCAAACCCCAAAAACCCTTTTAATAGCCCGTAATGTAAGGGGTTGTGCCCAATCTTGAATAGCCTGAACCTTTGTTGGTTCCATTTCCAGGCCTTCTTGGGAACTGATATATCCAAGGAAGGGCACTGAGGAAACCTCAAACAGACATTTATCGAATTTGGCGTATAGGTGGTTTTTCCTCAATCCGGATAACACTTCCTGGAAATGGGCACAATGAACAAATATGTTGGGAGAGTAAATTAAAATGTTGTCTAAATAAACTACAACATAGCGACCCCAGAAGATATTGTTAAACTCCTGGAAGACAGCTGGGGCATTACATAAACCAAAGAGCATTACTAAATATTCATAATGCCCATCCCGAGTATTAAAAGCCATCTTTCATTTGTCCCCTTCCCTTATCCTGATTAGATTATAGGCGCCACTTAAATCCAGTTTGGAAAACATGGCTGCACCTCTAACTCCAGAGTAGTTGCAGCTAGGGTCTGGGCCATTTTAAGACAAGAAGATTGACAACCTGGGCTCCACTGTAATATTTCACCAGAGGGCCAATCCACTCGGTGGTTGTGTTTCTGCAACCAGGGAAGGCCTAAAATGACAGGAGTTTGTGGGCAATCTATAATTTAAAATAAAAGGAGTTCAGAGTGATTACGCAAAGACATATGTAGGACTCTGGATTTAGAAGACACTACCCCTGAACCAAGGGAATAGTCATCTATAGCAGACAGCCTAAGAGATGGATTCTGATGTTTAAAGGGTATGTAGTGTTTACGTACAAAACCAAAATCCCAAAAAATCCCTGCCGTCCCAGAATCCAAGAAAGCAGAGCCTTTTATGCGACCCCTATACCAATTTAAGAAGACCGGGATCATTATTAGCAAAGAAAACGATGATTGGGGAGTAGAAATGGCATAACCCAAACAGGACTCCCCTGACCTGTTTAGGGTCTGCTGTTTCCTGGCCTCTTGGGACAGGAGTTGCGAAAATGCCCTTTATCCCTACAATTTAAACATACTTTAACCCATTTGCACACCTACAACCCTTCTCCTCAGGAGATAAACTGTGCATCCCCTTGTAGCAGAGTTATCACTCTAGACTCCTCAATAGGGAAGGAGTGGGGTAGGTAGCCAAAATTAAGTTCACAAGCCTCCTGGAATGCAAAAAATCTGCTGTGATCCCCCGAGAACTTCTCTGGAAAAGTGATCTTGGGCTCTACAAAGGAACTACCCATAGGGGAGGGTAGCGGTCTGCTTTCCTGGGCAGGAGCTGTGAAAGAAGCAGTGGCAGGTTGCTGCTGGACAATATCCAGCCTGGCAGAGAGTCCCTGAATGCATTGGACAATCTGGTCCTGTTTGGCCTCCTGTTCTCCAAGACAATGTAGGAGACTCACAAGGATCACTTCGGTGGTAGCAGGTGAAGCAGCTGCTCCAGCAGCGTCCATGTTCTGGTCCAACCTACTGTTACGAATGGATTCCCAAACCCAGAGCAAAATCCAAGGTCCCGCTCATGGCTCACTCTTTCACCTTTAGCAACCACCTTTGGCTTCATGAGGAGCCCTCCACTACTCGGGTGCTGCCAGGTCTTAATATGAGAGAAACAGGGAGAGAGCTCTAGGCAGGCAAGGGAACCGAACATGGTTCGGGAGTGGAGAACTAGAAGCGTAGTCAAGGTACAGGCTGGGTCATTACCAATCAGGCAGTGCAGTACAGAATCGATAGACAGAGCGGAGTCAGGATCACAAGCCCGGTCAAACACCAAAACACAGTACAAAATCGGAATCCAGAAGAATAGTCAAGGGATAGGCAAAATTAGGGCAGGCAGTGGACTTGACAAGATCAGGGACATGCAGAATAAAAACAGAACAGGAATCACTTGAAAATCACACCCAGGAACTAAGTAAATAGACCTTTACTTTAGGCAATAATTTTAACAAAGAAAGTCCTTTAAATATTTGAATTTCATGGCAGTTGATGATGTCACATTCAGCACTTTCTAGTTCCAACTCGGAATGTATGCGCATTTACACAAATGGTGCAGAAGAAGACAGACACGGCAGGCATCACCGCTGAGGGTGCGATGGGTGTCCCCGTGGCACCACCACTAAACCACCAGGTTATTACACTATAAAATTCAATAATGAATGTATTGTAGTTACACAGCTATACACAGGTTCATTTATAGTTTCTAACACACAGTTTGTCAGACCTTCTTAAAACACAGTTGCCCTTACAAACAAATATTAACATGAACAGTTAATTTTACACACAGACAGATACAGAAAAAGACACACATACACACTGGCATTCACATTCTAAGCTTAACATAACAGATTCACACTCATCTGCCCTGGGAAAGAAGCTGATTCATCAGGAGAAGATTTTCTACTGTGATTCTCTCATTCCTCACGCTGTTGAGAAGCAAGAAGCTTCTCACAAATGGAAGGGGTGGAGCTAAACTGGACTGTTGCTGTAAACAGTAGGCATTGTGATGGTCCATTATTTGAAGGGGTGCTGACAATAAGATTTAAGCCTTTTATAAACTTATTGAATGTACTTAATGGTAGTTTTAAGAAATGTGTTCATATAAAAAAGAACAAAACAATATATATATATATATATATATATAACAATAGAAAATCCTTTATTATGAAGTACAAGTCCAGGGAGGGGTAAGAGCCCCCCTTGCCCCTATCTGTAGACGCCTATGGCCACTTAGCTGCCCAGATTGCACGTTTGTTAAGATCCTGCCGGATGGAACCTGGATGGAATTAATTTGGCGCCATAGTTTTGTGTCATCTGCAAACACGGATACATTACTTACTTCCCCTAAGTCATTAATGAACAAGTTAAATAAAAGTGGACCCAATACTAAGCCCTGAGGGGCCCTATTAAGAACCATTATCCAAGTAGAGAATGTCCCATTAACAACCACCCTCTGTAACTGATCCTGTAGCCAGTTTCCTATCCATGTGCAAATGACTTTATTAAGCACAACAGCCCTTAGTAGCAGTCGTTTGTGGAGCACTTTATCAAATGCTTTGGCAAAATCCAAATAGATCACATCTACTACTTCTCCACTGCCCACCATCTTATGTACCTCATCAAAAAAGCAATACAATTTGTCTGACATGACCTATCCTTGATAAAGCCATGCTGATTGCTGCTCATAATGCCATTCACTAGGACAAATTTTTGAATGTGATCCCTTATCAAGCCTTCAAATAGTTTTCCCACCACAGATGTCAAACTAACTGGCCTATAATTGCCAGGCTGAGATCGTAATATCTTTTTAAATATTGGAATGACATCAGCTTTCCTCCAATCAATAGGACTGAACTAAGCTCTCTTAGAACTCTGGGTGTGTATTCCATCTGGCCCTGGTGCCTTGTTCACATTAATTTGTATTAAAGCTTTATGAATCATATCCTGAGTCAGCCACTGATTAAGCTGAGCCAACAGTACAGCTATGAGGTAAGTCTGGGAACTCTGACTCCTCTATTGTACACACTGAATAAAATAACTGAGCGCATTTGCCTTTTCTGTATCTGTTACGGACATACTGGTATCATTATTTAAAGGAGCAACACTTTGAACCTGCATCTTTTTACTATTAATCTACTTAAACTCTTTTGGGGGTTAGTCAGCCTCTGCTGCAATGCACTCCTCATTTCCTATCTTTGTCTTCTGTATTGCAGTTTTACAACATTTATTATAGTGTTTATAGTCATTCAATGCAGCTTCTATCATCATCATCATCATTTATTTATATAGCGCTGTCAAGATACGCAGTGCTTATCTTATCCCCACAGACTTGTAGTTTTTAGATGCCTTTTTCTTCTTTCATATTAACTTATTTACTTCTATATTAAGCCATATAGGGTGATTATTGGTGCTTCTACATTTACTTCTTAAGGGAATAAAATGAGTAACAGTAACAGTATTTAATATAATTTGAAATGACAACCACTTCTGTTCTGTGTGTAGTGTAGTGGGTATTTAATAATTCAACTTAATGATTTACAACATATATTTCTGATTTGAGTCTTCTTTACCTTTAGTCAGCAAAGCACATTTTAGAGACCTATGGTAAAGATAAGAAGTAAGGCGTCCTTGTTCTACATATATTGCTGGGTAAACAATCCATAGTAAACACAGGTTTGGTTACCCAGTGATAAGAGGTAAGTGTCCTTGTTCTACATATATTGCTGGGTAAACAGTTCATAGTAAACAGAGGTATGGTTACCCAGCTGATATCTTTAAGAATGAATAAACAGACAGCAGACACACAAGACTTTAATCTTTTCAACCAAGACACACTTGGTTGAAAAGATTAAAGTTCTTGCTGATCTTTTAGAGCAATAAGCTAACAAAATTGCCTTTGCCTAGGTCAGCATCCGGGGTTAGAGATCTCTGTAGCTGTCGAGTATAAAGAACACCTTATTTTTTGAATGAGTAGCTTCACCTCAGACTTCTGTAAGAGTGCCAGGATTTTAGATTATCACTTGATTATCGGGAACCTGAGGGTCATGCACCAAAGTTTGCGGATCTCCCAGATTGTGATGAATTGATGATGAACTGGCTATTGTAAATGTTTTTAAATTACACCTTTACTTGTGTGTGTAAGTTATTGCTCACAACCAGTATATCAAAAGGTTTAATCATTGATTCTGTATATTTGTTTTATTAATATTAATTAAAACTATTAATGTTGTTAAAGGTTCAGCCCTTTATTACACTGTATTTTTAGCTAAAAACATAATGTCCCAATCTATGCTCTGAAGGTCAGCCCTCGAGGCACTAAAATTAGCTTTTCTGAAATTCAAGGTTTTTGTTGCCTCGGTGTATATTTGGTTTTTGCACCAGACATTAAATGATATTGCGTTATGGTCACTATTACCCAGGGTTGCACATTTGCTATATGTTCTGGGTCATTAGAGATCACTAGATCCAGAATAGCATTTTTTCTGGTTAGCTTTTCTACAACTTGTGAATAAAATTGTCATGCAACAAGTTTATAAACTTGCCCCATTAACCAACCTGGCAGTACTGTTGTGCCAGTCATTTTCTGGGTAATTAAAATCACCCATTAGCATTACTTTCCCCAAACTAGCAGCCTTTTCTATTTGCATCAGGAGCTTAGCCTCCTCCTCTTTAGGGATGTAGCGAACTGTTCGCCGGCGAGCTAGTTCGCGCGAACTTCGACTGTTCGCGTCCGCCGAATGTTCGCGAACGTCGCGCGACGTTCGCCAATTGGTGTTCGCGTTCGATTCGAAGTAAAATTTCGTTCGACCATTCGACCATTCGACCGTTCGATCGCTCAAATCGAACGATTTCCATTCGTTCGAACGATTATAAGCATTCGAATGAATTAAAATCATTCGATCGAATAGCTTCGATCGTTCGATTCGAACGAAAATCGTTCGATCGTACGAATAAAATCCTTCGATCGTTCGATCGAACGATTTTATCGAGCGTTCGAAGTTCGCGAACTGTTCGCGAACTGTTCGCTTTTTTGCCGGTGTTCGCGAACGGCGTTCGCGAACATCAAATCGGCAGTTCGCTACATCACTACTCCTCTTCACTTACATTAGAGGGTCTATAGCACACGGCTACAATTAATTTACTGGTCTCTTTATAATCAGTGAAGAGCCCATAAGACTTTAGCTCACTCATTTTCTAACATCATCTCCTCCTTTATATTAGCTTTTAAATCCTGCCTAAAACACTAACATACCAGTCCTCCTTTTCTATTGCCTCTGTCCCTCTGAAACAAAGTATAGCCGCTGATGTTAACTGCCCAGTCATGCGAAACAGGCCGAGGGTCAGGGTTGGGCAGAAGATTTGCAGAGTCAGGAAACAGGCTGAGGTCCAACCAGGGATTTAGAACCAGAGGGAACAGGAACAGGAGCAAGATCAAGACTTATAGTAACAGGGTCACAGGATCAGGACCAGGAAAAGGATCAGGAACAATATCTTCAGGGCTTAGAGTCAGCAGGAAGGCCAATGATCCAGCAACTGGGAAACTGGGATGCAGGTTTAAATATCCCACTAATGAACTATTGCCCGTAGTTAGACAAGGAGCATGTGTCAGGGAAACTTGACACTGAGGCAGTACAACAGAAGGCACTCTGATAGAGTTAGGCTGCTGCCACACTGCTCAAGCAGGAGGAGCAGTGGCAGGAATAAAACACTACCCCCTCCCTTCCATTCCAAATTGTCCTCCAGGCAATACAAGAATATAAACTTTTAAATATCAATAGTCCAAGTCAAGTCCCACAAACAACTGATCAGGAACAAGAACCGAAGCTGAAGAGCCATCAAGAGCAGGAACCAGAGCTGAAGAGCTGCCAGGATCAGAGGCTGGAACCTGGAGCTGAAGAGCTGCCAGGGTCAGAGGCTGGAACTGGAGCTGAAGAGCTGCCAGGATCAAAGTCTGGAAACAGAGCTGAAGAGCAACCAGGGTCAGAGGCTGGAACCAGAGCTGAAGAGATGCAGAGTCTGGAGGGCCACCAGGATCAGGAACCAGAGCTAAAGAGCTGACAAAGTATACATTCACATGTTAGCTTCCTTAAATGCCTACTTTGCAATGCCCTCCAGTGGTTACTATATAATGAGATACATTTTATTAAAAATATATCCACCTAAGTTTCACATCATAGACAATAGACAAGAGGTGAAATGGCTAACGGACTGGTGCAAAAATAACAATCTGTCTATGACTACGAAAAAAACAAAGGAAATAGTTGTTGACTTCAGAAGAACACGTGGGGATCATTCTCCACTGTACATTGAAGGATCTCCGGTGGAAATCGTCAAGAGTACAAAATTCCTTGGGGTACATCTGACGGAGAACCTCTCCTGGACCCTTAACACCAGCTCTAAAGTGAAGAAGGCCCAGCAGTGTCTCTATTTTCCTCGAAAGCTGAAAAAAGCCCACCTTTGACCATCTGTCCTCACTATATTTTACAGAGGGTCTATTGAAAACATTTTATGCAGCTGCATCACTACCTGGTATGGAAACTGCTCTGTATTGGATCGCAAGATCCTGCATCAAGTAGTGAGGACAGTGGAAAAGATCATTGGGGTCCTGCCATCCGGTAAAAGATACCGCAGACTTCCAGAATGTGCAACAGTTTATTTCCACAAGCCATCAGGCATCTCAACTCCCAAGGACTGAACTGAATACATTCATAAGGAACTGAATAAAATCTCTGAAATACTTTACATAAATGTATGCCCACCTTGCCCAGTGGGACCATGTACCTGCTAGGGTTGTTCACACTTGATGTACCCAGTATAGTCTTATGTATAGCACCATGGATTCTGGAGGAAAGTTATTTTGTTTCTACTATGTACTGTATTACTGTATATGGCTGAAATGACAATAAAATCCACTTGACTTGACTACATTTGCTTGTAACATAGGAGCTAACTGTTGCTGTACATTCTTGTTAGCATAGCGAATTGACGCTAACGTTAGGCGCTTCGGCGCATAGTGAATTTGCCCCATAGTCTCAAAAAGCATACATACATACTAATACAAAATATTCAATATAAAAACAAAAAATTATTTATATACATCAAATATACACCTCAGAGAGAAAATTATAAAAGTGGGTATTAGCTGAGCAGATACTACAAATTTAAGTTAAACCCTAAATATGCACTAGCATTTTTTTACACATAGTTTCTGTAAACATGTTGAGGTCAAGGCACAAATATATATAGTTTTTCAAAGGGGCCTCAAACAACGGGGGTAAGCTAATAGTAACGACATTGAATTCTGAATTCATTCCCTGTGGTAATCTAGTATCTAATGTGTAAATCCAGAATACTTCTGGACGACTATTCAAACTTACCCTCTCAATACCTTGTACCATAAAAAAATTTGTATTCCCCTAACGCATAACCGAAAATGTCTAGATACATTTGTTTCCTTACCAACATAAATATCAGATAAATGTCAAGGAATTCTTTCTTTCAATTTTGTGAAGTCTGACCTACATATTGTGCTTGACATTTGGAACAGGTGATTAAATACACAACATATTTAGTGTTACAATTTATATATTGTCTAATTTTGTAGGGCTTTAGTAAGGTAGGAGTCATAAAATTGTCTCCCACATGTACATAAGGGCAAGTCACACACCGTTTGTCACCACATTTATACATCCCCTTATAAAAAAGCCATATTGGTTTATCCACAGGCTGGCTCACAATCTTACTTGGGGACAGCCTGTTTTTGAGTGTACACCCGTTCCTGGTTACGAATATGCAACTTTGACCAAAAATAAAATTAAGATTTTCATCCTCTGTAAAATGGGTAAGTATTGATTTAAACAAAGCAATCCGACATAAAAAAAACCTTGAGGTAGGTATTATACATTCTGTTTCATAATCTCTCTTGTCTCGCAGAAATTTCTGTGTTTTTTCCCCATAATTTCTGCTTCCAATACCCTTATCTTATTTTGTAAAGATTCCCTGAACCTGTCAAACTCTGACTGGTATTTCAGTTTCCCAAGAGCAATCTTAATTGTTTCGATGTCTGTTTTAAAAGTGGTATATACGACTCATTTTTCTTCAACAATTAAATCCAATAGTTTAAGAGAACAATCGTCAGTGTTTGATTCAATTTTAACATAAAGCAGCATTCTCACTAAGTGATATGGAAAATTTTCTTAATACATAGTCCCCTTGGTATCATTTTTAGTTTAGTTTTGTTTTTAGACGTTGTACAAAGCATCACATCAGACTGCATACAAATGCAATCAAATTTATGTATTCTATCTGAATGTATACCCTTATCTTTATCTCTCTGTTCCAAGATCAGCAACGAAGATATGTCATGAAATAAATTACTATAGATAGAGAAGAAAAATATATGAATATAGTATCAAAAATGTATATGGCTATCTACCAAAAACACCTCCCAATAAGTATAACTTTAGAAACAGTTAATCAATAGTGGATTAGCGCGTCAGTCTTCGCATGGTAGTGTGCATGAGCAGGTGAAGCTCACTTTCGGGTTCATCGCGGGCGTCTGCCGCTTCCACATGACATGTGCGTCATGACGCCTAACTATATCATGGAGCGTCATGACGTCATAATTTGGCACAAAGTTTGAATTTTGGTGCCAATTCTCCTTTAAAAGCCCTTTCATGCTCTGCAATAGTGTCCATGCTGGCTTCTGTTTACAGATCGTGCTGAAGCCTGTTATACTGATTGATTCCCTGGTATTTTGATCCTTGCCTGTCTGACTTAGATTCCTGCCACCTGCCAAGACCCTTTTTGCCTGTTACTTGGCTATGTGTTTAGGGCCACCAACTTGGCCGGCTGTGCTGCCCCATCCACTGAGCGTGTGCATACATGAGCGCATCCATGCGGACAGGGGATACAACAAGTCCTAATTGAGGCATTTAAGAGATCTTTAAACATCCCTAGAACAGATCTTTATAAGTATGAAAAACATAGTCTTCAATCTTCAAAAAAGATATTACGATCCAATGCACGACTTCTATTTTGACGTATAGTCCAGTTTCCTCAAATCAAACATCAAACTAGGAAGGGGTGTACACAAAAAACAGGCTATCCCCAAGTATGATTGTGAGCCAGACTGTGGTTAAACCCACATGGCTTTCTTATAAGGGTATGTATAAATGTGGTGACAAATGGTGTGTGACTTGTCCTTATGTACATGTGGGAGACAATTTTATGACACCTACCTCAATAAAGCCCTACAAAATTAGACAATATATCAATTGTAATACTAAATATGTTGTGTATTTAATCACCTGTTCCAATTTGCAGGCACAATATGTAGGCCTAACTTCACGAAAACTAAAAGAAAGAGTTTGTGAACATTTATTTGACATTCATATTGTTAAGGAAACAAATGAATTTAAATATGTTTTGTATATTGTTTTTAGGAAAGAACCGAATCCAGGATTCGGTTCGGGATTCAGCCAGGATTCAGCCTTTTTCCGCAGGATTTCGATTCAGCCAAATCCTTCTGGCTGGAAAAAAGCCTCCAAATACAACTAGAATGGGCATTATTTAGCAACACCACATCTTACACCCAATTAACAAAATCGGAACACAAACAGTGGTTAACTTCTGACCCTCCATCTATTTTGCTGGTAATCAATAACTACACCATATCTTTCATATGGACTGTTTAGAAGCAACAACCAAAAAAGAACAAAACACAAAAAATTTTTTTTTAACATATGCATATCATACATACAATCTCTTCAACAGCAAATCAAACACCTCATGGTTTATACATTTAGACATACAACATCGTATAGGCAGCAAAAGATGGTTTTGGCAGGGGGCCACAAAAATTTTAACTGAGAGACATGAATGCTAGCACTACAAGCACATTATGGGGAAAAGGGAGAAAAATATTCTGGCACCCAGGGGCGCTCGGCCATAAGGCAGCCTGAGGCGCTCGCCTCAGGCAGCAGCGCAGATACATTTCCAGGGGTGGCAAAAAGCTGCTCCTGTACTTTTAAGAGCCGGTTTTGAAACTGGAAATTCGGCTTTACTAGTGCGGGAGAGCACAGTTGCGCTCTTCGCACTAGTGTTCCTGCCTCAGATGCCTCCCCTGCAGATGGGTAAGCCTGCGAGGGGGGTGGCATTTTGAGGAGCACCAGAATCACCGCTGCTTGCACCTTAAGTACATTACATGCAGGGACTGTGAGGTACTCAAAAGATATACAAAGGAGCAGTAGGTACTGATATCAAAAGAATATAATATAGAGAAGGCACCACAAGCACTATAAAGAACATTATATAGTAAAAAGCAGAGGGCACTGGCACACCAAATACATACAAAGACAGCAATGGACAATAGCACCACAAGCAGTAAGATACATAGTAACATAGTAATATAGTAAGTAAGGTTGAAAAAAGACACACATCCATCAAGTTCAACCTTTTTTTTTTTTTAATCTGCCTAACTACCAGTTGATCCAGAGGAAGGCAAAAAAAAAACCCTTAAGCACCTCTTCTCCAGTGTGAACATCCCCAATTTGGCCAGTCTTTCCTCATAGCTAAGATTTTCCATACCTTTTACCAGCTTAGTTGCCCTTCTCTGTACCCTCTCTAATACAATAATGTCCTGTTTGAGTGATGGAGACCAAAACTATACGGCATAATACAAGTGCTCTATATAGTAGAAGAATGACCCCCTCCTCCCGTAACTCTATGCTCCGTTTAATACAGTTCAAGACCTTATTTGCCCTTGATGCTGCTGACTGGCATTGCTTGCTACAGCCAAGTTTATCATCTACAAGGACTCCAATGTCCTTTTCCATAATGGATTTGCCGAGTGCAGTTCCATTAAGGGTATAAGTGTCTTGGATATTTTTACATCCCAGGTGCATTACTTTACATTTATCAACATTGAATCTCATTTGCCACTTAGCTGCCCAGATTGCCAGTTTGTCAAGATCGTGTTGCAAGGATGACATCCTGGATGTAATTAATTGGACTGGATAGTTTTGTGTCATCTGCAAACACTGATACATTACTTACAACACCCTCCCCTAAGTCATTAATGAACAAGTTAAATAAAAGTGGACCCAATACTGAGCCCTGGGGGACCCCACTAAGAACCTTACTCCAAGTAGAGAATGTCCAATTAACAACCACCCTCTGTACCCGATCCTGCAGCCAGTTTCCTATCCACGTGCAAACGACTTCATTAAGCCCAACAGACCTTAGTTTAGAAAGCAGTTGTTTGTGGGGCACAGTATCAAACGCTTTGGCAAAATTCGAAAAGATCACATCTACTGCCCCCCCAATGTCCAGCATCTTACTTACCTCATCATAAAAAGCAATCAAATTTGTCTGACATGACCTATCCTTCATAAAGCCATGCTGATTGCTGCTCATAATGCCATTCACTAAGACAAAATGTTGAATGTGATCCCACCACAGATGTCAAGCTTACTGGCCTATAATTACCAGGTTGAGATCGTAATCCCTTTTTAAATATTGGAATAATATCAGTTTTTCTCGAATCCATAGGCACCATACCAGATGAAAGTGAATCTGAGAAAATCAGAAATAGGGGTCTAAAACTGAACTAAGCTCTCTTAGAACCCGGGGTGTATGCCATCAGGCCCTGGAGCCTTGTTTACATTAATTTTTATTAAAGCTTTATGAATCATATCCTGAGTAGGGATGGGCGAATAAATTCGCCATGGTTAAATTTGCGGTGAATTTCTGCGTTTCGCCGCGGGTGAATTTTTCGCGAAATTGCGGCAAAAATTCGCCTCGCGACTCGCTTCGCCGCGCGTCAAAATGTTCGTCGCGCGACGAGCCGCAACGCCGCTAATGCGCGTCAAAACAAAAAGACGCGCGACAAACTGAACATCACCCACAGCAGCCAATAAGATGTGAGCCATCCCTGAGCCATCCCACTGGCTATATAAGGAGCTGCAGAGGCGGCCATTACTCGTGGCGTTTCTGGTAGAGGTAGAGAGAGCAGGATAGTGAGAGATTTGTGTGTGATTTAGCTAGTGGAGTTTGTGTAGAGAGCTTGTGTAGAGTCAGTGCAAGTGGAGTTTGTGGATTTCAGTTTACTGTTTTCCCTCTTCTGCTTGCCTGCTCACCACCCAATAGCCCTTTTTAGGGCTAACTGTCTTTGTCTTTGTCTGTGCTGGTGTGTGTACTCCTTGTGGGTGCACACTTCTGCTGAGGGGATTTAGTTGAGGGTTTTATTTTTTTTCTCCTTTCCTTCCCCGAAATATCCAAACCCCCCCCTTATATATATATATTTTCTTTAAGTTTAGTTGCCCAATATGACGGGCCGTGGGAGAGGGGGGAGGGGTGGTGGTGGTGGTGGGAAGAAGGGTGGGATAGGGAGGGGTGGCCAAGGAAGAGGCCGTGGTGCTGGCCGTGGGCATCCAACCCCACAACAGCCCAGCCCATGTGCCATGCCCAGTCTGGGCACTGTAAATCAGTCACAACACAAGCTGCCATCAAAGCAGCTGCCATCACAGCAGCAGCTGCAACAACAGCAGCTGCTGCAACAACAACAGCAGCAGCAGCCGCAACAACAGCAGCAGCAGCAGCAAATGCCACAGCAGCAGGTGGCTGTGGGTCGCAGCAGCGGGGCAACTGGTCCACGTAGGACTGTGCCCGATTTTTTTGCCACTGCTGCGCGACCCATACGCTCGCAGCAGGCAGAGGCAGTGGTAGACTGGCTGACCCAGGCTACCTCGTCTGCAGCGGGCACCAGTGAGCGGCAGGAGGTGGCATCACCTGCTAGCTCAGTGTGGGATGACACCCCATCCCTCTTATTTGATCCTGAGGTGGACTTGGGCCCAGACACCCTGGATCTTTTTGATGATCAGGCAGGAATGGGGGGGCATTCATGTCTGATGAAGAGGAGGAGGTGGTCATGTCACAGCCCACATCAGTAGGGGATATTGGGCAGGGTCCCCTTATGGCAGGGCAGCAAGTTGCTGGTGTGGGGTCAGACACCAGCATGCTGGATGTGGGTATTGATGCCATGTATGAGGCAGGGTCTGGTCTGGGGGAGGACGATGACAGGGACAGACCCTGGGAGCCGGCTCCAGAGGATAACAGCAGCAGTTCAGGGGGGAACTGTTTGTTGTTGATGAGGATGAAGAGCCGGCTCCACGACCACTGCTAGGGGGGGCAGGCAACAGGGCAGCACTGCGCCTAGGTCCAAAGCCTATGTGCGTACGGGTGGGGACCATCCTTAACCCTCCACAGCAGGCAAGGCAGTGGCCCGCACTTCAGCAGTGTGGGCTTTTTTCACGTGCCAGGCAGAGGACCAGGCAGTAGCAGTGTGCCAGCTCTGCCGGCAGAAGGTTCGAAGGGGGCAGGCAGGGTCACATATGGGAACATCAGCTTTAAGTTCCCATATGAAACGTCATCACAGGATGACGTGGGAGCAGCACCAAAGTGGCAGGGCACCGGGTGGCAGTGGTGCTTCCTGTCCACCTCCTCCCATTCCTCAGGGAAGAGGTGCTAGCTCCCCAGACCCTGCAGCAAGTGAAGAGGATTCTGGGGCTCACAGTCAGAGGCAGCCACTGTGTAGCTCAGCCTCTTCTGCAGCCTCCTCAATGCGGCCCCTGTCCCGCCAGGTTTCCCTCCCCCAGTTCCTCACCCGCAAGATGCCTCTCTCCCCCAGCCACCCCCAAGTGCAGAGGCTTAATGGCTGCCTGGCAAAGCTTCTGGCAGTGCAGCTGCTGCCCTATCAGCTAGTCGAAGCAGCCCCCTTCCGACAGCTGATGGCTTGCGCTGCCCCTAACTGGCGGATCCCCAGCCGCCATTATTTTGCCAGGAAGGCCGTCCCTGCCATCCACCAGCATGTGGTGGAGAATGTGTCCCTGTCGCTGGATCATGCTGTTGGCGGCAGGGTGCACTGCACCACTGACACGTGGACCAGCAGGCATGGGCAGGGGAGGTACATAACCTACACTGCGCACTAGGTCACCCTCATGAGTGCTGGGGAGGGTGCAAGCCGGGGCGCTCCCCTCAGGATACAGGTGCCTCCCCGTGGGGTACAGGGCAAACCCCACATGTCCACTTCCTCCTCCTCCTCCACTATGGATGAGCCACCCCTGAAGCGTCCCCGCAGCTACGCTTCAGTGCAGCACAGGCAATGTCAGTCTGTGCTGCAACTCCTCTCCCTGGGCGAGAGGAGTCATACTGCACCTGAGCTCATGGCTGCCTTCCAGACACAGGTGCAGCGGTGGTTCACTCCCCGCCAGCTCCAAGCAGGTAACATTGTTTGCGACAACGGTCGCAACCTGCTGGCCGCCATCCGCCTAGGGCACCTGACCCACATGCCTTGCTTTGCACATGTCCTCAACCTTGTGGTGCAGCGCTTCCTCAAGAGCTACCAAGGGTTGGGTGACATGCTGGAGAAGGTACGTAGGGTATGTGCCCATTTTCGCAGGTCCCCCACCGCCAGCGCGTCTTTGGCACGGATGCAGCGGCAGCATAGTCTGCCACCCCACCGGCTCATCTGTGACCTGCCGACACGCTGGAATTCCACCCTGCACATGGTGGAGTGCCTCGTAGAGCAGCGCTGGGCGGTCAGCAATTACCTGCTGGAGCACAGTGCCAGGGGTACTCAGGGGGCGGATTTGGGGTACTTTAGTGCAGAGCAGTGGCAGCAAATGAGGCAGCTCTGCCAAGTACTTGCCCCCTTTGAGCAGGCGACACGCTTTGTTAGCAGGGACAATGCGTGTCTTAGCGATGTCATACCCCTGGTGTTCCTCCTCAAGCGCATGTTGGATGGGCTGCTAGAGGAGGGTGACGTGCCTGAGGAGGAGGAGGAGGAGGAGAGTAGGCCCCGTAGGCAGGCAGAGGGGGCTGAGGAGGAGATGGTGCCCGATGAGGAGGATGAGGGAGAGGAGGACTGGGTGCCTGCGCAGCATGGGGAGCAGGGCACATGCCACCCAACCACCCCAGCTATTGTCCGCGGCTGGGAGGGTACAGAGCAGGGGCAGGTCGAGCCAGATGACCTGCTGCATCTGGAGGGCAGTCAAGAAGAGGTTGGTCCGGGGCACCTCTTTTACATGGCTGCCCATATGCAGACTTGCCTCCGAAGTGATCCCCGGGTCTGTTCTATCAAAGACCGGGAGGATTATTGGGTGGCTACTTTGCTTGACCCACGGTACAAGGGAAAGGTGGGGGAGTTCCTTGTACCCAGCCAGAGAGAGAGGAGGATGGGTCAATTGAGGAAGGCTCTGTGCTCAAAATTAGTGGAGGCCTTCCCCCAGTCTGACACTTCTCAGGCCTCCACTACTCCACACACCCAGCAGAGACGGGGGCCTAGCAGCAGCAGCAGCAGCAGCAAGGGCGGAGATCTCATGGGTGTGTGGAAGAGCTTTTTCGAGCCTCAACGGCCAGCAGCAGGCCCAGTCAGCACCCAAAGCCACCACCAGCAGCGGGTGGAGCATATGGTGGCTGACTACATGGGGTCAGTCAGCGTGCAGGATGCCATTCGCCCTGACGATGACCCCATGCATTATTGGGTCTCGAGGCTCGACCAGTGGCCAGAACTGGCACAGTACGCTCTGGAGGTGCTGGCTTGCCCCCCTGCCAGTGTCCTGTCAGAGCGTGTCTTCAGTGCCGCAGGTGGGGTGGTCACTGAGAAGCGGACACGGCTATCCACTGGCAGCGTGGATAAGCTGACATTCATTAAAATGAATGAGGCATGGATAAGCGGGGATATCCAAGTGCCCATTGCAGACAGCAGAGACTAGCCTCCTCTCCTCCTTCTCCTCCACAGATTTATCCTCCTCTCTCCATTGCTGCCCATACTTTCCTCCTCAGTAGTATTGCCCATTCCCCATCTGTCTGCACCTGCTGCCCTTGCTGCTGCTGTAGCCTGCTACTAGCCCTAGTAGTACTGCTGCTGTGCTGCATTGTCGGCAATTTTTTTATGGTGGGGGCCTATCAAAGCTCCTACTGCTATCGTAGATACTACTGCTGCATTGTCGGCAAATTTTTTTAGTAGTTGAGGCCTAACATGGCCTCTAAATATGTTTCTTCGAATACTGCCACATTGTTGGCTAATTTCTTCTGGTTGAGGCCTAACATGGCTTCTAAATATGTAGCTTATAATTTTGCCGCTAAGTTGGCAAATTTCTTCTGGTTGAGGCCTAACATGGCTTCTAAAAATGTTTCTACGAATACTGCCACATTGTTGGCTAATTTCTTCTGGTTGAGGCCTAACATGGCTTCTAAATATGTTGCTTATAATTTTGCCGCTAAATTGGCTAATTTCTTCTGGTTGAGGCCTAACATGGCTTCTAAAAATGTTTCTCGAATACTGCCACATTGTTGGCTAATTTCTTCTGGTTGAGGCCTAACATGGCTTCTAAATATGTTGCTTATAATTTTGCCGCTAAGTTGGCTAATTTCTTCTGGTTGAGGCCTAACATGGCTTCTAAAAATGTTTTCTCAAATACTGCCACAATGTTGGCTAATTTCTTCTGGTTGAGGCCTAACATGGCTTCTAAATATGTTGCTTATAATTTTGCCGCTAAATTGGCTAATTTCTTCTGGTTGAGGCCTAACATGGCTTCTAAAAATGTTTCTACGAATACTGCCACATTGTTGGCTAATTTCTTCTGGTTGAGGCCTAACATGGCTTCTAAATATGTTGCTTATAATTTTGCCGCTAAGTTGGCTAATTTCTTCTGGTTGAGGCCTAACATGGCTTCTAAAAATGTTTCTTCGAATACTGCCACATTGTTGGCTAATTTCTTCTGGTTGAGGCCTAACATGGCTTCTAAATATGTTGCTTATAATTTTGCCGCTAAGTTGGCTAATTTCTTCTGGGGGTTGAGGCCTAACATGGCTTCTAAATATTTTTCTTACAATTTTGCGGCTAATGTCTTCTGTTTGGGGCCTGCCTCATTTAATTCTTCTGGCTCTAATATAGAGTTGATCGAAATGTACAACATGACTGTTGTTGCCGCTGCTGTTGCTACTAATGCCTCATTATTTGGTAAATGTCTTCTGTTTGGGGCCTGCCTCATTTAATTCTTCTGGCTCTAATATAGAGTTGATTAAAAGTTACAGCATGACTGTTGTTGCCGCTGCTGTTGCTACTAATGCCTCATTATTTGGCAAACGTCTTCTGTTTGGGGCCTGCCTCATTTAATTCTTCTGGCTCTAATATAGAGTTGATTGAAATTTACAACATGACTGTTGTTGCCGCTGCTGTTGCTACTAATGCCTCATTATTTGGTAAAACTCTGGTGGGTGTCTATCAAGGCTCCTACTGCTGTTGCTGACACTACTGCTGCATTGTCGGCAATTTTTTTTTTGTAGTTGAGGCCTATCATGGCTTCTAAAAATGTTTCTTTGAATACTACCACATTGTTGGCTAATTTTTTCTCGGGGTTGAGGCCTATCATGGCTTCTAAAAATGTTTCTTCGAATACTGCCACATTGTTGGCTGATTTCTTCTGGGGGTCGAGGCCTATCATGGCTTCTAAAAATGTTTCTTCGAATACTGCCACATTGTTGGCTAATTTCTTCTGGGGGTCGAGGCCTAACATGGCTTCTAAAAATGTTTCTTCGAATACTGCCATATTGTTGGCTAATTTCTTCTGGGGGTTGAGGCCTATCATGGCTTCTAAAAATGCTTCTTCAAATACTGCCACATTGTTGGCTAATTTCTTCTGGGGGTTGAGGCCTAACATGTTTTCTAAATAGGTTGCTTGTAATTTTGCCGCTAAGTTGGCTAATTTCTTCTGGTGGTTGAGGCCTATCATGGCTTCTAAAAATGTTTCTTCGAATACTGCCATATTGTTGGCTAATTTTTTCTCGGGGTTGAGGCCTATCATGGCTTCTAAAAATGTTTCTTCGAATACTGCCACATTGTTGGCTGATTTCTTCTGGGGGTCGAGGCCTATCATGGCTTCTAAAAATGTTTCTTCGAATACTGCCATATTGTTGGCTAATTTCTTCTGGGGGTTGAGGCCTATCATGGCTTCTAAAAATGTTTCTTCGAATACTGCCACATTGTTGGCTAATTTCTTCTGGTGGTAGAGGCCTAACATGGTTTCTAAATAGGTTGCTTGTAATTTTGCCACTAAGTTGGCTAATTTCTTCTGGTGGTTGAGGCCTATCATGGCTTCTAAAAATGTTTCTTTGAATACTGCCCCATTGTTTGGCTAATTTCTTTTGGGGGTTGAGGCCTGCCTCATTTAATTCTTCTGGCTCTAATACAATTGATTACAACAATGCTTGCTGCTTGGTTGTCAAATGTATTCACACTATTATTACCCCTGAAACGACTGCGGCCAAAAGTCCTTTGCCTCAGTCATTATTCTTTCTTTTGAAATGATAGGAGTGCTCTAAAAAATGTATACAGGGAGGGCATGTGTGTGTAGCAGTAACTGAGTGGAACATAGGTGCGAATTGCTCCTCCCATTGATTTCAAAGCAAAACATGGCATATATATACATTCATCACTGTGTACAAAAGTAAGGGAAATGTTTTAATGGTAGACCCAAAGCCATGTCTGGTCTGGGAGTCAAAATAGGCCCTTGCATTCAAATTACACAGAGGCCCAAACAGGCCCCAAACATCAGCCCAGTAAATTTGACTGGAAACCAACCAACCTGGCAACCCTGGGTGACACAAACATAGCCATAAACTCTACTTAAATTCATGCTGTAAGTAATAATTTAGATTGAATTTGTCCTCTATGAATACTTTTGTCCTTGAGTTAAATAAACGAGACAACACAGTTTGCTTAATGGAAAGAGGATTTTCATTCCTAGATGATGTCCATCCTACATCCCACTTTCAGCTGCATCTGCTATTTTGCAACTTTCAACTTCACAAGCAGTCTTGTCCCAGTTTGCTGTCCATAACCTTCAAAGAGAACACACGCCATCCTTTGTTTCCAAACACTTTACACAACGTATTCATAGATCCAGTGCAAAGCCCTTAAAGGGGTGGTTCACCTTTAAGGTAACTTTTAGTATGCAATAGTATAGCAAATTCTAAGCAACTTTTAATTTGGTTTTACTTATTTGCCTTTTTCTTCTAAGTTCTGACTCTTTGCAGCTTTTAAATGTGGGTCAATGAGTTGACCCCAACTAAAAAGCAAATACTATGTCAGGCTACAAATGTATTGTTAGTCATTGCTACTTTTTTACATTTAGGCCTCTCCTATTCATATTCCAGTCTCTTATTTAAATCAATGTATGATTGCTAGGGGAATAATGTTACTTCTAATAGTGCCTAATTGCCAAATATAGTGTGACTTAATATCATAATTTATTTTAAAAAATCAATGTATTTGAGTGTTACAGTAGTCAATTTATCAATCTCGTGGCGACGGCGAGGTTCGTCACCGCGCGACGACAAACTGTGTTTGCGCATGCGCGCCATGCGTGTGCGCGCGTCATGTGACGCGCGTCGTGTGCGCGCACGCATCATGTGACGCGCGTCGTGCGCGCGTCAAAAACGGGCGTCGCCACTATAAATAGCCCCGCCCGTGCTTACATTTGTAGGAGTCAAAATTGTTTTGTTTTGTCAGCACTCACCCACTTATTAACCTCTTTATGCTTCTGGCGGTGCACGTGTCCAGTGGCCCACTGTCCAACCGGTTTCACAAGTATTCCAATATACGACACAGTTCCAATCAAAGTAGTAATCTAAAAAGCCTTTATTTGTACATGGCTTAAAGATCTACGACAGCATATGCTGTCGTAGATCTTTAAGCCATGTACAAATAAAGGCTTTTTAGATTACTACTTTGATTGGAGCTGTGTCGTATATTGGAATACATTTGTAGGAGTGCAGTTTGAAAATGGCAGGACCTGGCATGATGAACAGGGACCAGCTAAGGTACTTTGTCAGGTACCTGCACCAGGAGGGATACGACAATATCCCTCCTGGTGTGAGAGGAATCCAGGCGCTCCGGAGGAGCATAATGGAAAGGCTGAGGCGCAGGCTGCGGAGGGAGTTCCACCTGCGCTTAAGTTTGCGGGAGCTCCAGAGGATCTGGAGCGATCTCAAAAGACGCCACAGCACATTTGTTGATGAGCTGCGCGTGGAGGTGGAAGGTAGAGTTATTTAAAAAGAAAACATCTTATAATGATTTGCTATTTTACAGCAAAAATGTATTTAAGTGAATACTGTAATTAGGATTGGAACAGTTGACTTTGACTGACTGACGTAATTGCAGACAAGTTAGATAACAAGTAAATGAGCTGTCAAATGGAGATTATTTAAACAGATTATAATAGATTTATTTAAATGCAATACATGGGTTTCCCTTCTTAACTACAATAAAGCCACTTGATTCCTATTTATTTTGGTATTTTGGAGCAAATGTGTATTTGTTTAGGCCTGTGACAAGGCTAATAAGAAAAAGTAAAGGTAGATTTATTTAAACTTAATAAATAGGTTTCCCTTCTTAACTACAATAAAGCCACTTGATCAGGCTCGGATCTGTGGAAAGGCCACCAAGGCCCGGGCCTAGGGCTGGAAGATTTTAGGGTGGCGGCATGCTGCCCAACCATGCCCATATTGGTTCAGAAACACTGGGGATGCACAGGAGATACAATAGTTTCCCATGCAGCAATCCCCATTGCTCCTGTCCAGATGATAAAAATTTGCCCGAATAAAGGGGAGGGGACAGGGGCGACGAATCGCAGTGGGCCTAGGGGTGCCTACTATGTATATCTTGCCCTGCACTTGATTCCTAGTTATTTTGGTATTTTGGAGCAAATGTGTATTTGTTTAGGCCTGTGACAAGGCTAATAAGAATTTTACTTCACATAAAGGTAGATTTATTTAAACGGAAAAAATAGGTTTCCCTTCTTAACAACAATAAAGTTAATTTTCCTGTAGTTACAACATGGCACCTTATCCTGTATAATTTATACTGTACAAATGCAATTGCTGTGTTACTCAAACTGAAATTTATTCATTGCCAGCTGAATAGATCCTGATGATGGGGAAGTACCACCACCACCACCTGACCAGGCAGCACCGCCTCCACCTGATGAGGCAGCACCGCCTCCACCACCTGTCCAGGCGGCACCACCACCTCACCAGGCGGCACCACCACCTCACCAGGCGGCACCACCACCTCACCAGGCGGCACCACCACCGGACCAGGGGCTCAGTGTAGGCACACAAACAGAACATGCCTACTATGACCAGACTGACCTCCTGGTCACCCTGGTCCACCAGGTTAATGCCATGCGGCAGGAGCTGGGAGAGGTCAGGGACATTGTGGAGTCCCTGCAGAGGGTAGTTGCTCCTCCTCCTCCTCCACTTTAATTTATTTTGTTTCTCTTGCAGCACCGTTGTGCTATGTTGTAAATTAAAAAATTTTTTATATCTCTATATTTTGAGTTCATTTTTCATTTGACTAAACTAATACTCACATGGTACTTGAAATTGTTTGGATTCTAATAACACAACGATGACTTAATCGGAGTCATTAAAATTACATTACATAGTATTTCAGAATCATTACAATTACATGATGTAAATATAAGGTTCATTCACATAAACATATGGTTTATTCATTTTTATCTGCGATACAAAGCATCCAGATACTATCTGTTCAGATTTATTAGTTGTACTTGTGTTAGTAATCTACTATTAGATATATGAAGTACAGATGGTACTTTTTGGTTAAACAGTGATATAGAATAGTAGTAGATACCATTACCAGTTGACCAGAGGTAATGTGAAAAAATCCACAAACGTTAAAAGTTTAAGAAACTTGCAAAATAGGAGCCATTTTTTCAAGATAGGAGTCCTCTAACAATGCAGGGCATGTGTGTAGCAGTATACTAAGTGAAACACGCATATGTATTGGTCTTCCCATGGAGTCCAATCCAATTCAGCACATTCAGACACAAAGCAAAAGATACCATGTTCATTTATCATCACAGACTACAAAGCTTGAAACTAAGGGGAAAATTTTTATTTGTAGGCCCAAAGATGAAAAAAGGTTATACAAACAAAACACCCATAGAAGATGGGCTCCATCAAATTGCACTGCGCGTCAAAAATAACGTCGCGCGTTAAAACACTTACTTGCGTCCGCGACAAAATATTTTGACGCGCGACAAAAACGGGCCGCGCGACTCGTTTTGCGAATTTTTCGCCGTTTCGCGAATTTTGCTGGAAATTCGCGAATTATTCGGCGAAGCGAAACGCGACAGATTCGCCCATCACTAATCCTGAGTCAGCCACTGACTAGATTGAGCTGAGCCATTAGTGCAGCTATACAGTGAGCCTGGGAACTCAGACTCCTCTATTGTATACACTGATGAAAAGAACTGATTTAACACATTTGCCTTTTCTGTATTTGTTACAACCATACTGGTACCATTATTTAAAGGAGAAGGAAAGCTACGGAGGCATTTTGTTGCCAATAGATTAGCTGCAATAGTGCAAGCTAGAATGCTATATTTATTCTGTAGAATATTTTACCATACCTGAGTAAAAAGCTCTAGAAACTCTCTGTTTGTTTAGGATAGGAGCTCCAGTATTAACATGGTGTGACATCACTTCCTGCCTGAGTCTCTCCCTGCTCTGGGCTCAGATTACAGTAGAGAAGGGAGGGGTGGGGGAGACGAACAAACTGAGCATGCTCTTTCCCAGGGCAATGAGGTTTAAGCTGAAGGCAGGAAGTCTGATACAGAAGCCCATGTGTACACAATAGAAGGAAAGAAATGCTGTGTTTCTTTTGAAAGAGGACTCAGAGCAACATTACTTTGGGGGTTTACTGGTATATTTAGATGGACCTTTCTAATAAGGCTTACTTAGTTTTAACCTTTCCTTCTCCTTTAATGGAGCAACACTCTAAACCTGCATCTTTTTACTATTAATATATTTAAATAAACTTTTTAGGGTTAGTTTTCACCTCCACATCAATTAACTCTTTGTTTCCTTTATTTGCCATCGGGATTGTTGATTTACAACATTTATTACAGTGTTTATATTCATTAAATGCAGCTTCTGTTCCAACAGATTTGTAGTTATTAAATGCCTTTCTCTTCTTTCCTATTAACTTCTTTACTTCTGTGTTAAGCCACATAGGATGATTCTTAGAGCTTCTACATTTACTCCTTAAGGGAATAAATTGAGAACAGTAATAATTTAATAGCATTTTAAAAGACAACCATTTCTGTTCTGTGTTTTTAGCTGAAAACTTAATGCCCCAATCAATACTCTGTAGGGCAGCCCTCAAGGCACTAAAATTAGCTTTTCCAAAATTCATGGTTTTTGTTGCCCCAGTATATATTTGTTTTTTGCACCAGACATTAAATAATATAACATTGTGGTTACTATTACCCAGGGGTTCAATGACTTGCACATTTGCTATAAGTTCTGGGTCATTTGAGATCACTAAATCCAGAATAGCATTTTTTCTGGTAGGCTCCTCAACAACCTGTGCCATAAAATTGTCATGCAACAAGTTTATAAACTTGTTCCCATTAACTAATCTGGCAGTACTGTTGCTCCAGTCAATATCTGGGTAATTAAAATCCCCCATTATCATTACTTTACCCAAACTAGCAGCCTTTCCTATTTGCATCAGGAGCTTTGCTTCCTCCTCCCCACTTATATTAGGGGGTCTATAGGGGGTCTATAGCATATGCCTACAATTCATTTGCTGGACTCTTTACAATTGGTGAAGAACTCCACCCATAAGACTTCTGCTCCCTCATTTTCTAACATAACCTCCTCCTTTATATAAGATTTTAAATCCTGCCTAACAAACAGACATACCCCTCCTCCATTTCTATTGCCCCTGTCCCTCCGAAACAAGGTATAGCCACTGATATTTACTTCCCAGTCATGGGACTCATTCAGCCATGTTTCACCAACACCGATCACATCATATTTTCCCTCCAGCACCAGCAGCTCCAGCTCTCCCATTTTAACAGTCAGACTCCTTGCATTTGCTAACATACATTTAATACTGTTACCAAATATAGAAATTTAGAGAATACTGGCAGGCCAAGCACAATATACAATAAAATAAAGTAGGTATAAGTACAAGAATGAATTATATAGAAAGAATCAGTGAGCATAGGCACTCCAAGCCTAGCACCTCCCCATGAACTGCCTCACTGCTCTGCTGAAATGCAATTGGACCATTTTTTGTATGAACTTTGTGCTTAGATCTTTAACCCTGCATTTTCTGCATACCCCCTGCTCAGAAAGCTGGATGTCACAGTAGAATTTCCATGTATAAATACCCCTAGAACTCATAGCCGAATGGCAACTTAATTTATAAATCCCCAGAATTCAAAGCATAATTGCAACTTCCTTTATAAATACCCCCACAATTCATATCAGAATGACAATTCCATGTATAAATACCCCCAGAACTTATATCAAGATGGCATGGTGGTAATTCCAAGTATAAATACCCTCCGAACTTATATCAAGATGACACGTGGCAATTCCATGTAAAAATACTGCCAGAATTTATATCAAGTTGGCACAGTGGCAATTCCAAGTATAAATACCCCCCTAACTTATATCAAGATGGCACAGTGGCAATACCATGTATAAATACTACCAGAACTTAAATCAAGTTGGTATGGTGGCAATTCAAAATATAAATTACCCCAGAACTTATTTCAAGATGGCACGGTGGCAATTCCATGTATAAATACCACCAGAATTTATATCAAGTTGGCACGGTGGCAATTCCAAGTATAAATACCCCCAGAACTTATTTCAAGATGGCATAGAGGCAATTCCATGCATAAATACCCCCAGAACTTATATCAAGATGGCACTGTGGCAATTCCATGTATAAATAACCCCAGAACTTATATCAAGTTGGCACAATGGCAATTCCAAGTATGAATACCTCCAGAACTTATATCAAGAGGGCACAGTGGCAATTCCATGTACAAATACCCCCCAGAACCCATAGCAGGATGGCAAAGGTGCAATTCCATGTATAAATACCCCACAGAACCCATAGCAGGAGCAGAGACAAGTAGATGAACACATTGACAAATTGGCAATGATCAGCCACTCACCCTCACCTAGGAGGATTCAGCAAAGGTGGAAAAATGAAGCAGGAAGGGGTGGGACCCCTACTATCAGAGGGGGGTCAGCTGGTTGATGAAAACAAAATAAAAGCTCAGATTCTGAACTCATATTTTTCATCTGTCTACACAAATGAGGAACCAGTAAGTGAAGGTTTCCTTCTTAATAGTCCCAATTCTAGTAATACAACTAATGATGCATGGTTCACACATGAGGAAATTCAAAAGAGACTAGAACATGTTAAGATTAACAAAGGTCCGGGACCAGATGGTATTCATCCCAGGGTAATTAGCGAGCTTAGCTCTATGATTGCCAAACATCTTTACTTAATATTTCAGGAATTATTGAGATCTGGCATAGTGCTGAGAGACTGGCAAATTGCTAATGTGGTGCCTCTATTCAAAAAAGGATCCCGTTCTCAGCCTAAAAACTATAGGCCAGTTATTCTGACGTCAGTGGTAGGAAAGCTGTTCAAAGGGTTAATAAAGGATAAGATACTGGACTTCATAGCAAATCATAATACTATGAGTTTGTGCCAGCATGGTTTTATGCGTAATAGATCTTGCCAGACTAACTTAATTTCTTTTTATGAGAAGGTAAGTAGAGACCTCGATTCTAGGATGGCAGTGGATGTGATTTACTTAGACTTTGCTAAAGCATTTGATACAGTGCCACACAAAAGGTTACTGGTTAAATTAAGGAATGTTGGCCTGAAACATAGTACTTGTACCTGGATAGAGAACTGGCTAAAAGTTAGACTACAAAGAGTGGTGGTAAATGGAACATTTTCTAATTGGACCAGTGTTGTTAGTGGAGTACCACAGGGCTCTGTACAAGGTCCTTTGCTTTTCAACTTGTTTATTAATGACCTGGAGGTGGGCATTGAAAGTACTGTTTCTATTTTTGCAGATTATACTAAATTGTGCAGAACTATAGGTTCCATGCAGGATGCTGCCACTTTGCAGAGTGATTTGTCTAAGTTGGGAAACTGGACAGCAAACTGGAAAATGAGGTTCAATGTTGATAAATGCAATGTTATGCACTTTGGCAAAAATAATATAAATGCAAGTTATACACTAGATGGCAGTGTGTTGGGAGTTGCCTTAAATGAGAAGGATCTAGGGGTTTTTGTAGATAACAAATTGTCTAATTCTGGGCAGTGTCATTCTGTGGCTACTAAAGCAAATAAAGTTCTGTCTTGCATAAAAAAGGGCATTAACTCAAGGGATGAAAACATAATTATGCCTCTTTATAGGTCCCTGGTGAGGCCTCATCTGGAGAATGCAGTGCAGTTTTGGACTCCAGTCCTTAAGAGGGATATAAATGAGCTGGAGAGAGTGCAGAGACGTGCAACTAAATTTGTTAGAGGGATGGAAGACTTAAATTATGAGGGCAGACTGTCATGGTTTGGGTTGTTTTCTCTGGAAAAAAGGCGCTTGCGAGGGGATATGATTACACTTTACAAGAACATTAGAGGACTTTATAGATAAATAGCATGGGACCTTTTTACCCATAAAGTGGTTCACCGTACCAGAGGTCACCCCTTTAGACTAGAAGAAAAGAACTTTTATTTGAAGCAAAGTAGGGGGTTCTTCACAGTCAGGACAGTGAGGTTGTGGAATGCACTGCCGGGTGATGTTGTGATGGCTGATTCAGTTAATGCCTTTAAGAATGGCTTGGATGATTTTTTGGACAGACATAATATCAAAGGCTATTGTGATACTAAGCTCTATAGTTAATATTGGTATGGGTATATAGAATTTATGTAAAAGTAGGGAGGTGTGTGTGTATGGATGCTGGGTTTTTATTTGGAGGTGTTGAACTTGACGGACTTTGTCTTTTTTCAACCCAATTTAACTATGTAACTATGGTGGAGAGGTGGAATCCCAGTCAGCCGCAGATCAGGAGGAGTCTCAGGAGGAGTCTCAAATGCAACAGGCACAGGCCGTGCAGCGTCTCGTGTGACGCACCAACGCCATGCTGCTCCTAGCATAACTAGTTCCTAGTCCAGGTCCGGGTGCAGTGCCCCCCATCCCTCTAGACAAGTTGTTTGTAAAACAATCTCTGGCGGGCTGCAGGGGGAGCAGGCCCTGGTGCAATTGTACCCTCTGCTCCCCCACAGTTATGATGCCAGTGTCAGAAGCTCAGCTCCTCTTCAGGGATCCCTCTCTGTTGCAGGCAGGGCAGTTAGATGTGCAACCGCCCCTCCCCCTTCCCCGCTAGACGTGCTATTTGTGGAGCGATCTTTGGTGGGCTGTGGGGGGAGCGGACCCTGGTGCAATTGCACTCTTTGCTCCCCCGTAGTTATGCTGCCACAGTCGGAAGCTCAGCTCCTCTTCCGGGATCCCTCTCTACTACAGGCGGGGCTTTCTTTCACTGGCCACTTTCACTTTACTGGCTCCGGGGGTGGTGGTGCAATATGGGAGTGGATTGACCGGTGAAGGAAGCCAGCCCAAACATATCAGTTTTTCCAAACTGGAAGAGGATATTTTCAGGGAAGAGGTGCTGGCTCCCCAGACCCTTCAGCAAGGGAAGAGGGCTCACAGTCAGAGGCAGCCACTGTGTAGCTCAGCCTCTTCCATCCAATGGACAGCACTCCTTTTTTCATAAAACCGTCTTTATTGTTATTAGGACAGCAGCATGCAACGTTTCGAGTGGCACTCCACTCTTTGTCAAGCATAAATCACAATGTTTAACACCTGGACTTAAATACCCTGAGGCACAGTGCCCCCTGGTGTCATCACACATTATAGCATAACATATGTAGACATCATACATGTTACAAGAAAGATAAAAATTCAATAGTGGTTACAAAATATCCATAGCTATGCATACATATTTTCCTGTTCTATTACAGATTCATTTATCTCAATTGTAAATAGACCAACTTATCTGTAGCATGTCCAATATAGATTGTAACCCAACCAGGATAAGGAAATTTAAAATGTCCACATAACGACCTATAAAAATCAACTTAAAGTTAAAATCACTTCAATAGAAGAATGTAAATCATACTCATGGTTCAGACCGTTAGGGGCCAGTGTACCCAACCTTCCTATCCACTGCGCCTCCCTTTGTAATAATTCTTTATCACGGTCTCCCCCACGTCTCTTTCTTAAGACTGTATCCAATATTTGAAACCGCGGTTTCAAATTTTGGTTTCAAATATTGGATACAGTCTTAAGAAAGAGACGTGGGGGAGACCGTGATAAAGAATTATTACAAAGGGAGGCGCAGTCTAATTGTTTTCTCCTCCTCCTCAATGCTGCCCCTGTCCCGCCAGGTTTATGTCCCCCAGTTCCTCACCCGCAAGAAGCCTCTCTCCCCCAGCCACCCCCATGTGCAGAGGCTTAATGGCTGCCCGGCAAAACTTCTGCCAGTGCAACTGCTACCCTATCAGCTAGTCGAAACAGCCCCCTTCCATCAGCTGATAGCTTGCGCTGCCCCTAACGGGCAGATCTCCAGCCGCCATTATTTTGCCAGGAAGGCTGTCCCTGCCTTCCACCAACAGGTGGTGGAGAATATGTCCCTGTCGCTGGATCATGCTGTCGGTGGCAGGGTGCACTGCACCACTGACACGTGGACCAGCAGGCATGGGCAGGGGAGGTACATATCATCAGGGCCGACCTGAGAGTAAAAAGCAGCCCGGGCAAAAAAATCAAAGCAGCCCACATGTAAACACACAATGGTTTTGTACTCATCCACACATATAATGTATAATGTACCCTAGAACTCATAACAGATGGCACAAAGGCATTTCCGAGAATAATACCCCAGAACTGATAGGAAGATGGCACAAAGACAATTCCGTGTATATCAGTGCTATTTTTTGAAGGTTAAAAATCAGAATGGCTATTTAAGGGAAGAAAAGGGTGCATGGTGTCACAGTGGGAAAACAGAGGAGAGCCAGCCAAATCCTTGCAACAGTTTTGCTAAGGGAATTTTGGGGAACTGAACATAGTAAAGTAACAAACACCATAAAGCAGAAGAAATTAAGGGGGATTTGTATCCAACATTCATCTGCACTGATTGTTGGGGGGGGGGAAAGGTAATCTGCAAATTAGGGAAGTACCATCCTGCCTTCTGGTCTGTTACACAGTTAGATCAGGTTGAAAAAAGACAAAGTCCATCAAGTTTAACCCCTCCAAATGAAAACCCAGCATCCTTACACGCACACTTCCGTACTTTCACATAAATTATATATATACCCATATCTATACTAACTATAGAGTTTAGTATAACAATAGCCTTAGATATTCTGTCTGTCCAAGAAATCATCCAAGTCCCTCTTATAGTCATTAACTGAATCAGCCATCACAACATCACCCGGCAGTGTATTCCCCAACCTCACTGTCCTCACTGTGATGAACCCCCTACTCTGTTCCTTTAAATGAAACTTCTTTTCTTCTAGTCTGAAGGGGGGGCCTCTGGTACGGTGATCCTCTTTATGGGTAAAAAGGCCCCCTGCTATTTGTCTATAATGTACTTGTAAAGTGTAATCATGTCCCTTGCAAGCGCCTTTTTTCCAGAGAAAACACCCCCAACCTTGTCATTCTCCCCTCATAATTTAACTCTTCCCTCCCTCTAACCAGTTTAATTTCTCTTAGTCTCTGCACTCTCTCCAGTTCATTTATAAAACCCCGTACCTCCCACCCCATGTAGACCCCCCTCCCTCCAGGCTAACTGCCCCCCGGGGAAATGCCCAATACTTTATACTTACCCCTCTGCACAGATTCAGGCAGTGGACTTCATGGCATCCATCTTCCAGGTCTTCTTCTGGCGCTCCGGCAATTTCCGTTGAATTTGGCGCATGCGCAGTTGTCCAAACCGGCAAACAGCTCCAACTTCGCATGGGCCTAAAATGCGGGTCTCCAGCTTACAGAGGACCTGGAAGATGGATGCCAGAAAGTCTGCTGCCAGAGGGGTAAGTATAATGTATGGGACATTTCCCCAGGGGGGGCAGTTAGCCTGGGGGGAGGAGGGAGGGCGGTCTACGTGGGGTGGGGGGTACGGGGTTTTTTGCAAATGGGTTGAATTCTCCTTTAAGGACTAGAGTCTAAAACTGCCCCCTATACTTCAGATGAGACCTCTCCAGGGACCTATAAAGAGACATAATTATGTTTTCATCCCTTGAGTTAATGCCCTTTTTTATGCAAGACAGAACTTTATTTGCTTTAGTAGCCACAGAATGACACTGCCCAGAATTAGTCAACTTGTTATCTACAAAAACCCCAAGATCCTTGTCATTTAAGGAAACTCCCAATACACTGCCATTTAGTGTATAACTTGCATTTATATTATTTCTGCCAAAGTGCATAACCTTGCATTTATCAACATTGAACCTCATTTTCCAGTTTGCTGCCCAGTTTCCCAATTTAGACAAATCACAAAGTGGCAGCATCCTGCATGGAACCTATAGTTATGCCCAATTCCAAAACCCACCAGCACACCCTGGCCTCTCATGCCAAAATTGGTCTGGTGCTCAGTAAAAAAAGGGGAATCGGCACCCTCAGCAATACTTGATAAAAATAAAATTATCAGCACTCAGGACTCCATGCAAGCGGGCCAGGCACTGCGTGTTTATTAAACGTAATGTTTCAGGGGGCGTACCCCTTCGTCAGTCTAACAAATGGGTACCCCCCCAAAAGGTTACGTTTACTAAACACGCAAGGCATGGCCCGCTTGCATGGAGTCCTGAGTGCCAGTAATTTTCTTCTTATCAAGTATAATGAACTTGTCCCTATCTCAAGTGACTCTAGACAGCACAGGTGACTGTCAAGTGACTGTCCTGGGAGGACACGCCACCCCAACACAGTTGGGGGGGAGAAGGGGTCAGGCGACCCCCCCATGACAGGCAATACCCCCCACACACACACACAGCTCAGTAAACTGGCAGTTGTAGAATAAGGAAACAGAAAAGGACAGCCATGGAAGCCCAGTCTGTAACACACAAATGATACATTCCAGCAGAAATCCCTGTAATTCTCATGAGGAGGTCAGTCCCCCCACTTCATTCCCTGACCCCCCATATTCCTTCTGCCCAGAGACTGCCCTGTTACCAACATACAGACAAATGACATACACCACATGACACAGGCAGGGGCCTTTGCATTTCATGATAGCACCACTCACTAAAACATCTTTCTGCAGCTGTGCTGTCTCCTGTACTTCTCCTAACAATCGGCTCTAAGCTGGCAGGCTGCAAACAACATACGGTGCAATGTGGCGCTCACTCTGCAATCCACTGATAGGGTTGCCATCGGCCGGTATTTTACTGGCCTAGCTGGTAAAACACCTGCCAAGGCCGGGGCCGGTATTACAAATTTACCGGCAATGTAGCTGCCAGTAAATTTGTAATACCCTTCAAAAAGAGCCCTCGGCCTGCCCCTAATCCCCTGTAACTTACCTTTTCTCCTCAGTCTATGGTTCTCTGTGATGTGGCCCCGCCCCTTTTGATGTCACAACCCGCACCTTTTGATGTCATGACCCACCCCTTTTGTTCCGCTTCCCCACCAGCCGGTAAAAAATATAAGAAAAGGTGGCAACCCTTTCCACTGCAGCCTGCTAGCCAAGAGACGATTGTTAGGAGACGTACAGGAAACAGCACAGCTGCAGAAAGATCCGTGTTACTGCTCCACACTGCACACACCACCCAACCACCTCAGCTATTGTCCGCAGCTGGGAGGGTACAGAGCAGGGGCAGGTCGAGCCAGATGACCTGCTGTATCTGAAGGGCACCTCTTTTACATGGCTGCTCATATGCAGACTTGCCTCTGAATCAATCCCCGTGTCAGTTCCATCAAAGACCGGTATGATTATAGGGTGGCCACTTTGCTTGACCCATGGTACAACGGAAAGGTTAAGAAAGAGAGAGAGGAGGGTGGGTCAATTGAGGAGGGCTCTGAGCTCAAAACTAGTGGAGGCCTTCCCCCAGTCTGGCACTTCTCAGGCCTCCACTACTCCACACACCCAGCAGCAGCAAAGGCAGAGGGGGCCTAGCAGCAGCAGCAAAGGCAGAGATCCCATGGGTGTGTGGAAGAGCTTTTGCGAGCCTCAAAGTACAGCAGCAGGCCCAGTCAGCACCCAAAGCCACCACCAGCAGCGGGTGGAGCATATGGTGCCTGTCTACATGGGGTCAGTCAGCGTGTAGGATGCCATTTGCCCTGATGATGACCCCATGCATTTTTGGGTATCGAGGCTTGACCAGTGGCCAGAACTGGCACAGTATGCTTTGGAGCTGCTGGCTTGCCCCTGCCAGTGTCCTGTCAGAGCATATCTTCAGTGCCATAGGTGGGGTGGTCACTGAGAAGCGGACACAGCTATCCACCGGTAGCGTGGATATGCTGACATTCATAAAAATGAATGAGGCCAGGATAAGCGGGGATATCCAAGTGCCCATTGCAGACAGCAGAGACTAGCCTCCTCATAGATGTAGCCTCCTCTCTCCATTGCTGCCCATACTCATCTCCTTAGTAGTATTGCCCATTCCCCATCTGTCTGCACCTGCTGCCCTTGCTGCTGCTGCTGCAGCCTGCTACTAGCCCTAGTAGTACTGCTGCTTTCCTTCAATATCGGCATTTTTTTTTCTGGTGGAGGCCTATCAAGGCTCCTAGATACTACTGCTGCATTGTCTGCAAATGTTTTTGTAGTTGAGGCCTAATGGCTTCTAAAAATGTTTCTCCGAATACTGCCACTTAGTCGGCTAAATTCTTCTGGTTGAGGCCTAACATGGCTTCTAAATATGTTGCTTCTAGTTTTGCCATTTAGTTGGCTATTTTCTTCTGGTTGAGGCCTAACATGGCTTCTAAATATGTGGCTTCTAATGTTGCCGCTTAGTCGGCTAATTTCTTCTGGTTGAGGTCATTAAATTCTTCTGGTTGTAATACAGTTGATTCCAATACTACTACTGCTGCTACTGTTGCTACTATTGCCTGATTATTTGGCAAATGTCTTCTGTTTGAGGCCCACCTCATTTAATTCTTCTGGTTCTATTACAGTTGATTCCAATACTACTGCTGCTTCTGCTGTTGCTACTATTGCCTGATTATTAGGCAAACGGCTTCTGTTTGAGGACTGCCTCATTTAATTCTTCTGGCCCTAATACAATTGATTCCAATACTGCTGCTGCTGCTGTTGCTACTATTGGCTGATTATTTGGCAAATGTCTTCTGTTTGAGGCCTAACATGGCTTCGAAAAATGTTTATTCTTATACTGCCGCGTCGTCGGCTAATTTCTTCTGGTTGAGGCCTAACATGGCTTCTAAATATGTTGCTTCTAATTTTGCCGCTTAATCGACTAATTTCTTCTGGTTGAGGTCTACCTCATTTAATTCTTCTGGTTGTAATACAGTTGATTCTAATGCTGCTGCTTGGTTGGTAAATGTAGTCACACTATTTTTACCCCTGAAACGACTGCGCCAAAAGTCCTGCTGCCTCAGTCATTATACAAATAAGAAATTAACAATCTGTTCACACTCTACAACTAATGCTAGTGTTATATATACTTGTATTGAAGGTTTGCATTATGTGAAAAGTGCAACTAAAAAAATATAATGGATTTTAGGGACACTCAATTCAATAGCAGATTCATCAAATTATTTGCCGCATGCTTGTCTAATTTCTTCTGGATTGGGTCTGCCAAGGCTCCTAAAAATTATGTGGCTTCTAATAATGCAGCATTTTCAGGTTAATTATTTATGATTGGTGGTCTACCTCTTCTTCAAATTCAAATTCTAATTTTAATTCTAAAAATGTTATTTCTAATAGTGCCTAGCTAGCAAATATAGTGTGACTTATTATTAAAATTTATTTTAAAAAATCAATTTATTTGAGTGTCGAAATTCGGCAAAATATGGTGCTGCACGTTAAACTCGACACGTGGGGTCATGTGGCATCCGTGTCATACACGTGTCAAAAATGGGCGTCACCCTGCCCTTCCACTTGTAGCATTCCAAAACTTGCAAGCCATGGCTTTAGTAGGACCTGTGATGATGCGGGGGCGGAGGAGGTGAGGTACCTCATCATGTACCTGTTTTGGAAGGGATATGACCATATCCCTCTCGGGACAATATGCATCTAGGCACTCCGCCTGAGCATTATAGAGTGGCTGAGGCATAGGCTGCGCTGGCACTATGGGGCCATCCTGCCTCTGCTCAACCTCCAGAGAATCTGGAGTGATTTGAAGAGGAGGCACACTGCTTTGGTGGATGAACTGCATGTGGAGGTGGAAGGTAGAGAAATCATATAATTCTCTTGTTTATTATAAGTCACGACTTGTTTTATAATGATTTGCTATTTTACAGCAAAAATGTATTTAAGTGAATACTTTAATTAGGATTGGAACAGTTCACTTTGACTGACTGACATATAATTGCAGACTAGGGATGTCGCGGACTGTTCGCCCGCGAACTAGTTCGCGCGAACATCGACTGTTTGCGTCCGCCGAATGTTCGCGAACGTCGCGCGACGTTCGCCAATTTGGGTTCGCCTTAGCTGGCGCTTATTTTTGCCATTTCTCCCCCAGACCAGCAGATACATGGCAGCCAATCAGGAAGCTCTCCCTCCTGGTACCACCCCCACATCCCCTGGACCACTCCCCTTCCATATATAAACTGAAGCCCTGCAGCGTTTTTTCATTCTGCCTGTGTGTGCTTGGAAGAGCTAGTGTAGGGAGAGAGCTGTTTAGTAATTTGAGGGACAGTTGATAGTAACTTTGCTGGCTAGTAATCTACTTGATACTGCTCTGTATTGTAGGGACAGAACTCTGCAGGGATTTGAGGGACAGTGAGTTTAGGTTAGTTAGCTTTGCTGACTAGTAATCTACCTTCTACTGCAGTGCTCTGTATGTAGCTGCTGTGGGCACTGCTTCTGATCTCATCTGCTGACTGCTGTAATAACCCAATAGTCCTTGTAAGGACTGCTTTTATTTTCTTTTTTGTTTTTTTTACTTTGCTACTGTAAGAGCCCAGTGCTATTAGTCTAGCTGTGTTGGGGAGTGGGACTGGTGTGCTGCTCCTCCTGGTAGTTCACCACTACCAGCACCAACCAGAGTCAAAATTGTTACAAAGTATCTTATTTGCACCTGTTAGCTGTTCTGAGCTCTCTGCCAAAAGCTAATTAAGTTAGAAACAGTTTTTTTTCTGGCTGTTCAGTGCAGAGAAAAGAGGGACTGGTGTGCTGCTCCTCCTAGTAGTTCACCACTACCAGCACCAACCAGAGTCAAAATTGTTACAAAGTATCTTATTTGCACCTGTTAGCTTTTCTGAGCTCTCTGCCAAAAGCTATTTAAGTTAGAAACTGTTTTTTTTCTGGCTGTTCAGTTCAGAGAAAAGAGGGACTGGTGTGCTGCTCCTCCTAGTAGTTCACCACTACCAGCACCAACCAGAGTCAAAATTGTTACAAAGTATCTTATTTGCACCTGTTAGCTGTTCTGAGCTCTCTGCCAAAAGCTAATTAAGTTAGAAACTGTTTTTTTTCTGGCTGTTCAGTGCAGAGAAAAGAGGGACTGGTGTGCTGCTCCTCCTAGTAGTTCACCACTACCAGCACCAACCAGAGTCAAAATTGTTACAAAGTATCTTATTTGCACCTGTTAGCTGTTCTGAGCTCTCTGCCAAAAGCTAATTAAGTTAGAAACTGTTTTTTTTCTGGCTGTTCAGTTCAGAGAAAAGAGGGACTGGTGTGCTGCTCCTCCTAGTAGTTCACCACTACCAGCACCAACCAGAGTCAAAATTGTTACAAAGTATCTTATTTGCACCTGTTAGCTGTTCTGAGCTCTCTGCCAAAAGCCAATTAAGTTAGAAACTGTTTTTTTTCTGGCTGTTCAGTGCAGAGAAAAGAGGGACTTTCCAGTACAAAAGAGGGACAGGGGGTTGAGTGGTCAAAAGAGGGACAGTTGGGAGGTATGCAAGTGCCACCTAGCTGTGTGAGCTTTTTCACATTCTGTCTAAATAACAATAATAATTCCGTGTCCGTAAATATCACCTGAGTGATGTTTTTACAGCAGCAATAATATATTCCGTATCCACTACTGTATACGTTGCCCTTGCAGGCATTGTTTGCCCAGTCTTTAACCAAGTGCCACCTAGCTGTGTGAGCTTTTTCACATTCCGTGTCCAGAAACATCACCTGAGTGACGTAGTGTGATTTCTGCCCTTTACAGCACAAAACGCAGCGCTGTGTCAACAATGTATTTTTCAGATACATTTTTGCCCTTGATCCCCCTCTGGCATGCCACTGTCCAGGTCGTTGCACCCTTTAAACAACTTTAAAATCATTTTTCTGGCCAGAAATGTCTTTTCTAGCTTTTAAAATTCGCCTTCCCATTGAAGTCTATGGGGTTCGCGACATTCGCGAACCGTTCGCATTTTTGGACGCAAGTTCGCGAATATGTTCGCGAACATTTTTTCCGACGTTCGCTACATCCCTATTGCAGACAAGTTAGATAACAAGTAAATGAGCTGTCAAATGGAGATCAGGTCTGGACTGAGATTCAAAATAGGCCCTGGCATTTCAGCTACACAGAGGTCCAAACAGCACTTCACCAGCCCAATAAATAGTGCCTGTCTATGGCAACTTACAGCAGCCCCTCTGGCATTTGCTAGAACCCACAGATTGCCAAAAAAAAGAAAAGGCCTTATGGAGATTGCCTGCTACAAAAAACTCTCTGAATGGTTTTGCCGTCCCATACTTGCCTTTCTTATCGATGATGGTTTTATTGTAGTTACACAAAACTTCAGTCTGTATAATTTGTACTGTACAAATGCAAGTGCTGTATTGCTTAAACGGAAATTCTTTGATTGACAGCGGAGTGGATCCAAGAAGATCCAGCTGAAGGAATGGCCAAGGAAGAGGCCGATGCAGCAGGAGGCAGAGAGGAGGAGGCAGCAGAACCTGCTGTACAGAGGCTGAAGAGGAAGGGGACATAGGTGTAGCAGCAGCGGATACTGCTACACAGACGGTGGCCGACTACTACCACCACCACCACCTCCTACCTGGCCTTGTGCAGCAGGTCACCGAGATGAGGAGGGAAATACGGGAAGTGAGGGACTTGCTGCACAGCTTGAGGGATAACCCTTTTCCTCCTCCTCCTCTAATATAATTGTATTTTTTAATGCAGCACTGTTGTGCTTTTCTTCTGTTTATATAAAAAATTTGTTGAAAACTGTATATTTGGAGTTTTCATTTAACTACTACTCATATGGTACTTGAAGTTGTTTGGATAATATAACACAATTATGACTACTTATATTTACACATAAATATATGGTTCATTGACATAAATATATGGTTTATTGATTTTAATGTGGGATACAAAGCACCCAGATATTATGTGTTCAGATTAATTATTAATAGTTGAGCCTGTGTTAGTAAGCTATTAATAATAAACTATAGATGGTACTTTTTGGTTCAACAGCAATATAGACTGAGAGTAGTAGTAGATACCATTACCAGTCAACCAGAGCTAACGTAAAAAAGTACAAATGTTTTTAAGAAACTGTCAAAATGTGAACAATTTTTCTTTTGAAATGATAGGAGTGCTCTAACAATGTATACAGGGAGGGCATGTGTGTGTAGCAGTTACAGATGCAGCCACTTTGGTTTGTCTGTTTGACACAGAATAACTAAACACAGATATCCCATTCATCTCATTTAACACAGAAAACTGCGTCACAATATCCCATCTAATTAAAGCATTCACCATTGTGAACAATGGAGCTTTGGTATGCTAATGAAAAGGTTAAATGCATTAAATGAGTTAAGATGACTTAAGATAACACAGTTTCTTCAATTACTTCATGACGCATTTAACTCACAAATCCAAGTGGCTTCATCTGTACTGAGTGAAACATAAGTGTGAATTGCTCTTCCCATATGCCATGCCATATATTCATTTATCAAAGTGTACAAAACTTAAAAGTAAGGGAAATTCTTTTAATGGTAGCTCCAAAGCCATTTTTGGTCTGGGAGTCAAAATAGGCCCTGGCATTCAAAGTACACAGAGGCCCAAACAGGCCCCATCAGCCCACTAAATAGTGACTTTCTATGGCACCTGACAGCAGCCCCTCTGGCACTTGCCAGAACCTACAGATTGTCAGTCCGGGCCTGCCCAAATCTGAAAAAAGGTGACAAAAGGGTTGTGATTGTAATTTTTAAAACCAGCCAAAGTCAGCTACAAAACCAGCCTAAAACTAGCCAAGAGGAACTTCAAAAGTTCGAAATAGCACAATATGTGCAGTGAAAAATAAATAAATAGATATGAAAATACGCCTTTTTCAATTTTCACTGATATTTTAAATAATCACAGATGTTTTTAGGAAACTGGGAAAATGAGAGCCACTTTTTTCTTTTGAAAAGATAGGAGTCCTCTAACAATGCAGGGCATGTGTGTAGCAGTATACTAAGTGAAACACGTGTGTAAATTGGTCTTCTCATTGACTCCAATACAATTCAGCACATTTAGACACAAAGCAAAATATGCCATATTAATTTATCATCACAGTACAAAGCTTGAAAGTAATGGAAAATGTTTTATTGTAGCCCCAAAGGTAAAAAAAGGTGACACAAATAAAACACCCATAGAAGATTGGTTGCATTGCGCGTCAAAAAATACTGTTGCGCAACAAAACACAAATACATGTTTGCGACAATTTATTTTGACGCGCGACAGGACCACGACACATTATTTTGACGCGTGGCGAAATTCCGGGCGAGACTCGTTTCGCATATTTTTTGCCGTTGTTTGAATTTCGCAGGAAATTCGCTAATTATTTGGCGAAGTGAAACGCCACAGATTCGACCATCACTAAACTTGTGCTCTGAGAGCCAAATGATGATAAAATCCCCAATGCATTAGGCAACATCAGGATATGCTCCTGCTTCTAGAGAAGCTTTTTTGAGTGCCTGCTAATCATACCATTCAGTACTATATCTGCCACATCAGTAAAAGGCATGGACAGAGTAATAAATAGGCAGAAGTGGCATTTAGTCAGGTCGGGGGGCACCAGGACAGGGTACATGCCATCAGTCCTTTCATCTGCTGTAAAGTTTCACTAAAGCATTACCCAGAAATGGCAGACCCCTAAGTGACTCAAGCTTTACATAATAACCATAGTTCAGGGGTAGGCAACCCGCGGCTCTGGAGCCTAATGTGGCTCTTCATCCTGCTTGCTGCGGCTCGGTCTTGCTGCTTTGCCTGACAGGTTTTGCCTGTCACGTTCTTGAGTGTGCGACCGCGTTAAGCTAATGGTTAGCTTACCGCGGTCGCACACTCAGGAAGCCACCAGTATGTGCTGTATAGACATCCCAGGAGTGACAGGCAAGACTGAGACGCTGCAAGATGATTCATCATGGTCCTTACCGCGGTCACACACTCAAGACAAGAGAAATAAGATCAGAATGGACTTAAACACTATTTAGTGTTTAATTTATTTCAAAGTAGGCCTACACACACACACTGCACTTCTGTTTGTATTGTGTTATGTGTGTTATGTTTTGCGGCTCCAGACTATTTTTCTTTAGTGAAAGAGGGGGCAAAATGGCTCTTTTGATAGTAAAGGTTGCTGATCCCTGCCATAGTTACTTTATATTTCTTTTGGGACAATCTTTAGTGTGGATGTTTTTTCCTTGTGGTGTCTAGGGATGTAGCGAACGTCGGAAAAAAAGTTCGCGAACATATTAGCGAACTTGCGTCAAAAATGCGAACGGTTCGCGAACGTCGCAAACCCCATAGACTTCAATGGAAAGGCGAATTTTAAAAGCTAGAAAAAACATTTCTGGCCAGAAAAATGATTTTAAAGTTGTTTAAAGGGTGCAACGACCTGGACAGTGGCATGCCAGAAGGGGATCAAGGGCAAAAATGTATCTGAAAAATACATTGTTGACACAGCGCTGCGTTTTGTGCTGTAAAGGGCAGAAATCACACTACGTCACAGTCAGGTGATGTTTCTGGACACGGAATGTGAAAAAGCTCACATAGCTAGGTGGCAGTTGTTTGAAGAACACACTGGGCAAACAACAATGCCTGCAAGGTCAACGTATACACTACAGCAGTGGAGGATATGGAATATATTATTGCTGCTTGAACAACGTCACTCAGGTGGTGTTTCTAGAGACGGTATTATTATTGATATTTAGACAGAATGTGAACAAGCTCACACAGCTAGGTGGCAGTTGTTTGAAGAACACACTGGGCAAACAACAATGCCTGCAAGGTCAACGTATACACTACAGCAGTGGAGGATACGGAATATATTATTGCTGCTTGAAAAACGTCACTCAGGTGGTGTTTCTGGAGACGGTATTATTATTGATATTTAGACAGAATGTGAAAAAGCTCACACAGCCAGGTGGCAGTTGTTTGAAGAACACACTGGGCAAACAATGCCTACAAGGTCAACGTATACACTACAGCAGTGGATACGGAATATATTATTGCTGCTTGAAAAACGTCACTCGGGTGGTGTTTCTGGAGATGGTATTATTATTGATATTTAGACAGAATGTGAACAAGCTCACACAGCTAGGTGGCAGTTGTTTGAAGAACACACTGGGCAAATAATGCCTGCAAGTGCACTACTATTGGTGCACTACTATGAAGAACAGCAAACAGCACTGGACACGTTAAAGAACAGTAAGATAAGTAAATAAAAAAAAAATATATGTATATTAAAAAAAAAAATTACTCTGGTTGGTGCTGAACTACTAGGAGCAGCACAGTAGCACACCAGTCCCACTCCCCAACACAGCTAGACTAATAGCACTGGGCTCTTATAGTAGCAAAGTAAAAAAACAAAAAAGAAAATAAAAGCAGTCCTTACAAGGACTATTGGGTTATTACAGCAGTCAGCAGATGAGATCAGAAGAGATCAGTGCCCACAGCAGCTACATACAGAGCACTGCAGTAGAAGGTCGATTACTAGCCAGCAAAGCTAACTAACCTAAACTCACTGTCCCTCAAATCCCTGCAGAGTTCTGTCCCTACAATACAGAGCAGTATCAAGTAGATTACTAGCCAGCAAACTTACTATCAACTGTCCCTCAAATCACTAACAGCTCTCTCCCTACACTAGCTCTTGCAAGCACACACAGGCAGAATGAAAAAACGCTGCAGGGCTTCAGTTTATATATGGAAGGGGAGTGGTCCAGAGGGTGTGGGGGTGGTCCAGGAGGGAGAGCTTCCTGATTGGCTGCCATGTATCTGCTGGTCTGGGGGAGAAATGGCAAAAAAAGGCGCCAGCTAAGGCGAACCCAAATTGGCGAACGTCGCGCGACGTTCGCGAACATTCGGCGAACACGAACAGTCGATGTTCGCGCGAACAAGTTCGCAGGCGAACAGTCCGCGACATCCCTAGTGGTGTCCTGTATAAAGATGGGCAGTGAGGTTTCCCTTGTTTGTTTTTCAGCAACAAGCTCAAAATAAGAAAATCTGTTGCTCCCTTATTTGCTTGCTTCATTATATTCAAGTTAACCTGCATGAGGGCAGTCACACATTTGTTAGAGTGGCTGCAGGGACAGTAGTGTAACCATCTCCCTGAGGTCCCTGGGCACAATTTGCATCTGGGAACATGTACTGGCTTTCACTCTTTAACCAACAAATTCAGAACACTGTTTCCAGTTACCCCATAGGGACACTCCTGCTCCCCCCAATATTGGATTAAACAGGAGTCTGAGAAATAAAACAGGTTGGGTGGTAGAAGAGTACCTTAGATGAACTAGATGTAGGCAAATAAAGTACTTGTGCAAATAAAGTTTTCTACTTAAGAATCCCCTATCTAATAAGTCTATCTATAAAGCATAGAACCCCCCTGAGCATGTATTACTTCACTGATGTTGCAAAGAATAATCCGCACATTCCCTTGAATGCTTCCGTTTCAGCAGGTAACTTGTTTATTATGTTATTGTATGTCCTTGTTTGATGTTATAATATGGGAAACCACTGGGTAATGTATTCGCCTCTGTACAATCAGATTATGATAATTACACTGGAAATGTCACAAACATTTTGTATCTCTCCATAGTAACAAGCGACGACGACATCGATGGAGCATCTGATTGGTTTCGGCATTCTGTGCAGGATTTGATCCAGACTATTACCCTTTACACACAACTCTGTTATTTTGCTTCATTACTTTTTTCTCTGGATCTAAGGATGTGTGGAGTATCAGTGCGAGTTGTGTCCGTACTACTGACCCTCAGTGTGTGTCTGTGTTCCTCACCCCCAGGTAATGTATAACACGTGTACACTGATGTCTATGTACTTAGTAATATTTGTACGTGCTAAGCTTAGGAACAAACACAAATGTAACAACTACACACAGTTCCAGGGGGATAAACCGACCTCTTAAAATTAAGGTCGAAAGAGGAGCATTAACAGCGCTAAATACGGAGGGAGCGAGCATATAACAAGCGAATAACGGCAATGGAGAATTCTGTGTGGGTTCCGCTGTAGCCCATGGTTTTTTTCATAAAATGATACTGTAGTGAGCGACCCAGTTAAGAGAAACCTCAATATCTCATTGAATGCAGGGATAACAGGCAGCCTTGAAACAGCAGAGCAGGTAAGTCCTATTTGTCGCATTTATCGATAATGTGCCCGGCATTGACCGACTCCTGTTCTCTCCCCGCAGAGGATTACGTGTATCAGGTGAAGTCTCAGTGTTACTTCAGGAACGGCACCGACAATGTCAGGTATCTGCAGCGCTACGGTTATAACCTGGAGGAGTTTGTCAATTTTGACAGTGATGTGGGTTTCTATATCGCTAAAACCGAGCTGGGGAAACCGGATGCGGATTATTGGAACAGCCAGAAGGATCTCCTAGATCAGAAACGGGCTGAGGTGGATACAGTCTGCAGACACAACTATCAGATCTTTAAACCCGCTGCTATAGACAGGAAATGTGAGTATCCCGCACCTGCACTAACTCACCTGTCTCTCTGTTCCAGCCCTGGAAATCATAAACTGTTCCTATATGCCACATCTGTATTTGTTTTTCTTTCCTTTACTGCTCATATTTCTCATCTAAAAGCTAGCAAATCGCACTGCAGCTTCAACAGAGCTGCCAGAAAGCCTTTTGCTCTATCACTGTGCAGGTAACAGCTTACTGAATGCCATGTATCACTCAACCCTTTCTGTTGATTGTGCATTGGTTATTGATAGTGATTCACATTTTCACAACTTTCTGCAGTTCTACAAAGATAATGACATTCAAATTAAATTTTTTGTCATATAAATGAACAATTGCACTATTAATGTGCAAATCAGTGGGTGAATGGATACAGGGTTGCACTCGATTGGTTTAAATGCTGCTGTACCTCAGCATGCAGTATCAAAGGCTTAAAGGGGTGGTTCACCTTTAAGTTAACTTTTAGTATGCTATAGAATGGCTAATTCTAAGTAGCTTTTCAATTGGTTGTCATATTTATTTTCTATAGTTTTTGAATTATTTGCCTTCATCTTCTGACTCTTTCCAGCTTTCAAATGGGGGTCACTGACCACATCTATAAAAAAATGTTCTGTAAGCCTACAAATATATTGTTATTGCTACTTTTTATTACTCATATTTCTTTTCAGTCCCTCTCCTATTCATATTCCAAATCAGTGCAGGGTTGCTAGGGCAATTTGACCCATAGCAACCAGATTGCTGAAATTGCAAGCTGGAGAGTTGCTGAATAAAAAAGCTAAATAGCTCAAAAACCAAAAATCATAAAAAATGAAAACCAATTGCAAATTGTCTCAGAGTATCACTCACTATATCATAATAAAAGTTAACTCAAAGTTAAACAACCCTTTTAATAATTTTTACCAGTCAGGCAAACACCTCTATTTCTATTATTCCAATCAATGCATGGTCACTAGAGTAATTTGGATACTGATATTGCACACTAAAGAGCTTCTGAATTAAAAGCTAAATAACTCAAAAAACACAAATAAAAAAACATGAAACCTAATTGCAAATTGTCTCAGAATATCATTCTACATCATACTTACAGTAAATTAAATGGTGAACAACCCCTTTAAAAGACATTTTGGATGTGTCTGAATTTGCACTTTCCAAAGATAGATTGTTTTCAGGGGTCTGCATACTTGGGTGCTCTTATAACACACAAAATACATGCAGGGTTTTCACTATGCAGTAGTAGAAACGTTAAGTTTGAAAATGCTTTATTTTAGTTTTGAGGCCTCTTTATAACAAATGCAGTATTTGGGTAAGTCTATGTATATTGGACATCAAACTGTTCAAAAATTCCAGAAAAAAGTCACTGATCGTACCTCGAAAGAGGATATGGAGAAAAAAGAACAAGAAAAAAAATAGGGGCACATTTACTTAGCTCGAGTGAAGGATTAGAATAAAAAATACTTCGAATTTCGAAGTATTTTTTTGCTTACTTAGACCATCAACTTCGAATCGAACTAAAAATCGTTCGACTATTTGACCATTCGATAGTCGAAGTACTGTCTCTTTAAAAAAAACTTCGACCACCTACTTCGCCACCTAAAACCTACCGAGCATCAATGTTAGCATATGGGAAAGGTCCCCATAGGCTTTCTAGGCAATTTGGGATCAAAGGAAAATCGTTCAATCCTTCAAACGATTATTCCTTCGATCATTCAATCAAACAAATTGCGCTAAATCATTTGACTTCGATATTCGAAGTCGAAGGATTTAACTTTGAGGGTTGAATATCGAGGGTTAATTAACCCTCGATATTCGACCAATAGTAAATGTGCCCCATAGTGTAGTGTTCTTAAATATATTTACACCTCAAAGTGATCACATTCACAAACTATCAGTGAATTGCTCAAATTGCCAAAAGATAGAAATTAGTGTAAGTGATACATACTTCAATCACCATCAAATTAAAGTGCGTTTTTTAAAGGATTTTTTTATAAAATTAGAAGGTAAGGGGATACCCACACGGCCTGTGTCCCTATTTCAGTGCCTGATTATACTCACAGACGTTCACATTTAAGGCTTGCACATCGAATTAAGACTTTTTCTTCCCAGATCCTTCCTTGTGGACAAACAATAAGAGTGACATGTGCGGAAAATGTTTTTTAAAAAAGCTTTTATAAATACATTACACTTACAAAATTTTCTCTTTAAAAGCGATAAAACGGGGACACAGGCTGTGTGGGTATCCCCTTACCTTCTAATTTTTAAAAAAATCTTTAAAACCTCTGAGTCCTACTTAGCACAAATGCACTTTAATTTGATGGTGATTGAAGTATGTATCACACTAATTTCTTCCCGCCCCCACCTCTGACTGGACAGAGCACATCACATAGCAATTAAAACTCACCTGTAGGGTATATAAACTGGTCCCATCCCCCTTCCTCCTTGTCTTTTATAACTAAGCATACATTGGGAGGGTCTTGTAAATGATGCCATCTATTAACCAGGAAAAGAAAATTTTGGTCAGTATGAAATTTAATCTTCTTTTTTCCCTGGTTAATATGGCATCACTGTAAAAGAGGGTTCTACCAAGCAATCTAATGGGAGGGTCCATCAAATAAAGAAAAATACAAACACATAACAACTTCTGCCGCATAAATAATAATCTTTTATTGTTTTGCCAACTGGACTGCTCTCAAAACGCCTTCTCCAAACTTCGCCTCGCATCCAACTGGTAATGTTTTATAAGTTGCGAAAGAGCTCCATGTTGCAGCTTTGCATACTTCCTCTGGTGAAATATCTGCCTCAATAGCCCATGAGGTACTTACAGCTCTGGTGGAATGTGCCTTAATCCCCACTGGTATCTGTTTTCCTTTCGCAGTATATGCTCTTTGTATACTAAAGATAATCCATCTACTTCTGATAGAGACTGCCGCCGCTTGTCCCTTTCTCGCTCCCGAAGGGATTACAAATAGCTGTTGTGACTTTCTCCAGTTAGCCGTTCTTTCCAAATAAATAGTCAAACATCTGAACTTTTGAAAAATAATCCCAGAACCGTGCTTAAAGATAAAAAGTAAACGTTTATTTCACATATTAAAAGTAAAAAATTACCCCATTATGCCGCCTAACGCGTTTCATGCTTACCTAGCACTTAGTCATACGCAATCTCTAACACATTAGCTTCTTCTGTTCCTTAAATAGCTGCTCACAAGAGCCCTCCCCACAATAAAACCAATCACAGTTCAACACACATGTTGCATCCAACAATTGTTCAAAGCCGGGTTATTGGCTCAATTTGTCAGTTGTAAGGCTGCTGAGGTGATAGCGCCTGCAATTCACTAACCCTCTTTGCGGAAGTTAGTGCAGTTAATAACACAGTCTTATATGTCAGTATTGTTTCTGATACTTCCTTCAAAGATTCAAATGGCTGCCCCGTTAAGGCCTCCAACACAAAAGGTAGATTCCAGGAAGGTGAAACATTCTTCCTTGGGGGTCTCAGTCTTAATACTGCTGCCATAAACTGAATCATTTACGGCTCTTGGGCCCATGATCTTCCTGAAAAGGCAGAGATAGCAGAGACCTGTGATCTTAAAGTTCTCACACTGAGGCCCTTGTCTAGACCCCTCTGTAAGAAATTTAGAATTCCTGTAATTGTGAGATCTTTCAGCTGCAGCCCAATCTCTTCCAGATATGCTGCAAACACTCCCCAAGTCCTCTGGTATGACTTATTTATGGATGTCTTTCTTGCATTCATCATCGTGTCAATTACTGCTGTTGATAGACCTGCTACCTCTAGTCTCTCCCTTTCAAACACCAAGCCTTGAGCGTTAATGGGTGAACTTGTGGATGTTCCACTGGACCCTGTGTCAACAACCAGGGAACAAGAGGTAGTCTTATTGGACTGTCTATCGTCATTCTCCTCAATAATGGGTACCATGGCCTTCTTGGCCAATCCGGAATTATCGCAATAACATCTGCTTGACCCTGTCTTCTTTTTCAATACTCTGGGAATCAAGGTAATTGGAGGAAACACATATAAAAGACCCTTCTTCCAATTCTGTCCTAATGCATCCATTGCTATTGCTGTCATCTCTGGCAGCCTTGAATAGAATTGTGTCACCTTTTTGTTGGCTGCTGTCGCCATCAGATCTGTCTCTGGCAATCCCCACTTATCTAAAATTTTCTGAAACTTTTCTTGACTTAATTCCCATTCGTGCCTGTTTAATAAGCTTCTGCTTAAAAAATTTGCTGTCTCGTTTTCCCTTCCTGGCAAATACATTGCTGATAAATCTTTCAGATTGTCCTGCGCCCATTCCATCATTGATTCTAACTCTTTCATCAATTGTGCACTCCCTGTGCCACCTTGCTTCTTTATGTAAGACATTGCTGCTACATTGTCAATCTGAATTAATAACGACCTGACTTTAAGCAAGTGCCCAAAATCTTTTAGCACTAATGCCACTGCCCATAGCTCCCTTACATTTGCTGGCAAGATACTGTCTCTGAAAGACCACACTCTCTGTGTTGTCTTTCCTCTCCAGATTGCTGCCCAACCTGTGGAACTGGCATCTGTCGTTATTACGTCCCATTGTACGTCTCCCAACAGTCTTCCTCTTGCCAGGTGATCTCCATCCACCCACCACTCTAAGGCTGTTTTTGCTTTTCTGGACACAAATATTTTCTGATCCCAATCTTATCTTAAACTGCCCCATTGGGAAAGAAATTCTATTTGTGGAATCCTCATGTTCCATCTCGCCCACTGAGTCATCGGTATTGTTGAAGTCAATAGTCCTATTAGACTCACAAACTATCTTGCCGAACAACTTGTTAACTATTGAATCTGTTCCCTTATCTTTTGTTTCTTTTCTTCTGTCATGGTAACAATTCCCCTGTTTGTTTGAAACCTTGCTCCTGGATATTTTAAATCTTGTAACGGTGACAATTTGCTCTTCTTCGTATTTATGACCCATCCATGTTATTGGAGAAATATAATTACTTGATCTCTGTGTCTCCTTAGAATGTGAGGATCTCTTGCCAGTATAAGTATGTCGTCCAGATAATAATAAATGTTGATCTTTTTCTTTCTCAGCTCTTCTATGAATGTCACCAGAATCTTTCAGAACACTCTCAGTGACGTTGCTAGACCGAAGGGCAGGCAAGTGAATTGGTAATGACGTACTGGATCTACTGTGAAACAAAGAAATCTCTGATGGGCTATTGCTATTGGTATATTTAAATAGGCATCTTTTAGATCTATTGACAGCATCCAGTCTCCTGGTATAATCCCTGGAATTATGGTATATAATGACTCCATTTTAAATCTTTTTATTGACAGATGTTGATTCAACCGTCTGAGATCTAAAACTGGCCTGTAATCCCCTGTCTTCTTTTTCAACATAAAGATTGGTGAATAGAACCCTGTCTTTCTCTGTGAATAAGGTACCTCTGTTACTGCACCCTGTGCCTTTAACTTTTGTATTTAATCCTGCATAATCTGTCTCTTGTCCTTGCTGCGTGGAATCTGCGATATGACAAAACAATCTTTTATTGGTATCTCCAGAAATTCCAAATAATATCTTCTTTTGATTGTCTCTATCATCCAGACATCCGAAATCCACTTTGCCAGACCTCTGAATATTCTTCTAATTTTTAAGGTCTGAGCTGCCTCCATCTCAGAAATATCTTCTGGTCCCTCTTGCAGAAGGGTTCCTGCCTCTACTTGCCCTTGTAGGTGTACCTTGACCTCTTCTCCAATTTTGCGTCTCTGCCTGGCCTGTATGATCTTTGCTCACAAAAGCACCTTCTGTCCCGATAAGACTGTCTTTGTCTATCTGCCACGGGTTCAAACCTTGTCTACGATCCTGGGGTAAAAAGACAGTCTTACTCCTGTCACCTACTTTATCAGCTCTTCTAGTTTTGAACCAAAGAGCATAGCTCCTTCGAATGGCATATTGCACAAATTTATTTTGGATGCCTTGTCTGCACTCCATGACCTAAGCCATAGTGCTCTCCGTGTTGAGACCAATAGAGCTAGAGCTCTAGATGACGTCTTTACTAGATCAATCAATGCATCAGTCATAAAATCTGTTGCCATCTTTAATTCTGTTAACGACTTAATAATACTTTCTCGATCTACTCCTTGTTTTCCTCTCTGACAAATCCCTCTGTGAAACTCTCTTCTGTATCTGCTTTGAAGTAGTTGGAACTGTTGCTTCCTTTATACCCTGTGTTACTGCCTCTTTAATCTATGACATAATGTCTACTGAATCTGCTGACGATTCCCCAGAAAGCTTCTTTGAACAGACTTGACAAAATTTTGAATGTCTTGCTGGAGGGTTGCCACATGCAGCACATCTTGACCTTTCCTTAATCCTTACTGGGGAAGACACACTGACACACAAAAAAAATAAAAATCCCATGTATCTTTTTCTAAAAATCTTTGACCAAAAAAACTGCCTACCTCCTATCTGGGCTGTGAGAACGATGAGACTCCATTATGGTTTTAATTAGTAATGAGGTAAAAACTGCGCTTAGTCCAAATGTGCCAGGGGGAGATGAGCTGCACCAATATTCAGGTAATGGATCCACTTATCCACGTTTCAAAGAAGTTCATAGGGGTGGTGAAGGTGCGCTGAAAATACACGGGGGGAACATATAGGAACAAGAATAGACAAAGCCTCTATGGTGTATTATCCTTTGTATGCAAGGCTGTTGTTGGATGGTAGTTCTACTCACATTTGGAAAGAAATCGTATCGCAGAAAGTTAAAGTACCTTGAATCTGTTGCCGTCGTTTGTGTGCCTTTCAATGAAAGAAAAAACAATACATTCCTCAATACAGGACAAAACGGTTTTTATTCATGTGGGAACTGCAAAGCATGCAAAACCCCGCTCAGGGAGTGCTCCCCACACAACCCCTGTGTCAAATTGGACAGCGAAGTCACGGTGACTTCAATTCCCGATTTCCCGTCTCTCTACTACCGTTTTGTCCTGTATTGAGGAATGTATTGTTTTTTCTTTCATTGAAAGGCACACGAACGACGGCAACAGATTCAACGTACTTTAACTTTCTGCGATACGATTTCTTTCCAAATGTGAGTAGAACTACCATCCAACAGCAGCCTTGCATACAAAGGATAATACACCATAGAGGCTTATAATTGTAAAGCTTACTCAGCCTCCCTGTAATAATCCATACCGGTTGCAGTTAACTGCAATTTTCTAGTGGGCAGTTAAAAATGCTCCGCCAATCATGAGAATGATAGAGAGAAAAAAGACAAGGAGGAAGGGAGATGGGACCAGTTTAAATAGCCTACAGGTGAGTTTTAATTGCTATGTGATGTGCTCTGTCCAGTCAGAGGTGGGGGCGGGAATTACCCTCTTGTAAAGTAATGCCATATTAAACAGGGAAATATGGTTTTCAGGAGTCAACTTAATTTTGTTGCAGCTTTTATAACACATAAAATAGGCAGTGTGTTTTTTAACTACAGCAGAACTGCCATTTTATGTTTTTCAGGGGACCTGGGAAAATGTAAAATCAGTGAAATGTGTTTAAAACAACTTGTTCTTCAAGTACTCAAAGGATATAAGCACAGGAGTCAGTTTTAATTTGAAATACGATATTTACTAATAACAAGGGTTAATCAGAGCAGCATTAATTTTACACCATGGGACAGTATGTGCAAGACCTCTCTGACAGTTACATGCACAACCTCCTGTTTTTCATAGAACAGTCTCAATTTTGACCATTCAGCCTGTAGTCCCAGATGTAAGTAAAATGTCCTGAGTTTCTCTTTGATCTTCTGCCCTGAACAGCCAAACAAAGTTTCTGAAATGTAATTAAATAAGAGTCTCTTGGCATAGACTAGGGAACACGTAGCACCTGCACTTTGATTCATTTGTAACAATTTAAGAAAAGCAAATATACAATTGTAATTGTTTCTTGGGAGAACTCATCGCTTAAAGGGCAATTGACCTTCATTAGCAAAACTGTAGTAACACATAAAGCATTGCCTAAAACTACCAGAAATGTGTTCAAACTTTTCAAAACTTACCAAATTTTGTGAAATGGACATGGTGTGGCCGTAAAATGGGCATGGTAAAAAAAAAGTTGCAGGGAGCAGCAGATGTTTTTGTCCCTCTTTACATTTTTTAATTGTTGGGAGGTAAGCCTAAAGCAATGTCATTTGTGTGTGTGTTTATGAGGTGCAGACTAATTGGACTATTTACACACAAAACCAAGGCACAATATGATTCTGTTTAAACCTCTTCATTTCAATAGTAAGAAAAACAGCAGTTTTTGGGAACATTAGGACAAAAAAATCTATGAAATTTTGACACCCATAGACTTCAGTGCATTTTGGTGAATTTTCGCAAATTTTCGACAAAGCAAAATGGGTCAGAATCGCTCATCACCAGTGCCAGATATTGGATATCACTGTTGATTACTGGTAGGTTTCTGTTATAGAAAGGACTCATTCCATTAGACAGTGGTACCATTTGGGGTACATCATGATCCTGCCATATTTTAAAGAATTATGGATATGATTTTCAAATCCCGTAGCAAGTACTTCTGCATATCTGGGCAATGTTGTTATCTGAGCTACACCTTTGGAAGAGGGATCATGTAAATAACTTTAAGGCAACCAAAGATTGGCTAATACCTGTAACAAAGTAAACAAGCCAAAGTATGTCTGGGTATTGTGGGATATTACTGAAAGTTTATCCCAAATTTTGCAGTACCTTTGACTTGCTTAACAAAGGGTAACAAAGCAGCAATGGTCAAATGGAATCCTAAATATAAAAAAGTTCCTCTGATGTGGGGAGAGCTATAGAAATGAATTGTGAGGAAGACCAGTTGTGCTTTTGAGCAGCAAACATTCCCCATGTGATAAAGTATAGCATTATAAAGAGGGAGTGTAAAGATATCAAGTGGGTCCTTGAACCTCTAAATCAGGGGTGTCCAAACTTTTTGCAACGAGGGCCAGATTTGGTGAGGTGAAAATGTGGGGGGCCGACCATTCAGCTTGACATTCAGCCTGACACATATCCCTTCCGAGGTAGCTAACTAGCGATTTAGGCCCTATCTATTTGGAGTCACATGACATGTCTACTGTATTAATATCCTTTGTTTCTATAGCTCTGACATATTCCCCAGTGCTACACAGAGATTATACATCATTCCCATCAGAGAAGAGTTTCTGCAGCAGCTGAGATTAGACACTACAACTCCCAGCACCCCCTGCCTGGAGCCCAATGACTCGTGTAATAATCATCCAGAGCGCAGGGGATGCTGGGAGTTCAGTGACAGAAGGAAAAGGAGGTGCTACCAAAACTTGCTATTGCAAACTCCCCCCCATTGTGGCCCAGTCCTCCCTCCTTAGCCGCCTCTGTGCTCAAGGCTGACAAAAGCTGAACGCAGAGCACGGAATGCTGAGCTGAGAAGGGAGGGCTAAGGAGGGAGGACCGAGCCACAAGTGGGGAATTTGCAGCAATTTGCCCCCCTTCACCAAAAGTCAAATGAGAAGCAAAACAAACGTGGGAGAGGAGAGGGAGGGATGAGATTGGAACTGCCAGTCATGTTCAAATGAAGGATACAATTACAGGGAACTGTTGTTTAGTCGCATTTTATACAAAACCCCATGTAACGTGCAGCAGTATGATGGTCATAGCAGAGACAAGGAGAGAGTCACTGATATAAATGCTTGCAAATCAAAGTCGTGCCCTATAGTCAAATAAACAGAAAGAGCAAAGGTTGTAACTTCAAGTCATTTCCAGAGCGCCCCTTCATTCCTTTCTCAAACAGGGTCAGAGGAGACATTCCTATCCTGCGCGTGGCAGTGCGGATGTGCGATGTGTGCGAGCGAGTAACTGCCAGCTGCTGGATGTGGCTGCTTATAAGAAGAGCGCTACTGTGGATGTGGTGCTTCGGTTACTCCTAGCTTGATTCTACTGTCTGCCTTCCGCTTGCTGCTGCCGACTCTGTGCACCATTAGGAGTAGCAGCTTAACAGACTGTCTGTGTGCGAGACTGATAATGGCTGCGGAAGTTCTGCCTGCCGCGGGCCAATTAAAAATGGATTGCGGGCCCCATTTGGCCCGCGGGCCGTAGTTTGGACACCCCTGCTCTAAATGATTATCTATTTCATTGCCAATTTAGTGTAACAGGGTGGTTCCATTCTCTACAAAACTTCAGCTTCACAGGTGAGCATCGAACAGAAAAATGGCAACAGAACTCCTATGCCTAGTTTATAGTCCAATGTCTGATGACTAAAAGTGTCTGGCCCTATGGGCTTGAACTGAGGGGGGTGGTATGTGGCATAGTAAGAGCAGGGCCAGGTGCCAGAGGCAACCTGTCCGGTCACGGCGCCGGCTGAGCATGTATTGGAGCTTGCGCTCATGCGCAGTTGACCCTGGCGCGCATGCACAATTTGCTAAATTTTCAAAATTCTGAAAATTCACTTCAAAGGTTTTATTTTGCTGCTCTGCATATCCCACAATGTATAAGGTACCAAGAAAAAGCACCCTGAATATGATTGCCAGGGGTCCACTGAATAGGTTTACCAAAGTATCTGGCATTTAGATGAAGTTAGCACATCCAAATTGACCAGGACTTTACTTCAGCTACTGAAAAATCAACAGATGTACTGTATTTTGTGGGGTAAAAACACAGAAAAATATGTTTACCCCCCAAAACCATAGATTTTTGGAAAGTACACATACTACCAAATCTAAAATGTGTACCCATGCCTTTCTGCTCCAAACTACTGAGTCACAAGCCTTACCCAAATTTGTCGGTTCTGGTGAAATACCTGAAAATTGCCTCAAAGCTTCAAATTTCCAGCATCATATCGCCCATGTATCATTACGTACAGGCCCGGATTTGTGGAAAGGCCCGGGCCTAGGGCAGGAGGATTTGGGGATGGCATGCTGCCCAACCACACCCACATTGTTTTCCCATGACAGTATCCCTTTAAATCTACTAGAAAATCATGTAAACATTAAATAAGCTCAATAGGCTTGTTTTGCTTTCAATAAGGATTCTTAGGGGCAAATCTACTGGGGGGGGGAAGGCTCCGCCACACTTCATGAAAATTTGCTAACATTAATTCACAGCTAATACACTTATTTAGCAAAATGCAAAAATTTGTCAGCACGGACATTTCTAAATGAATGTTAGCTAGTGTTACTTTCTTCCTAGCGAAACTTCGTTAATATACAATATGGGTCAAATATATGTTCTTATTAGTGATTGTTTGTGAATTGCTGGAAGTGATCATTTATTATTAAAAATGTTCAATGAGTCAAAATAAATACAAAAGAGATCCTCTAATGTCCTAGACATGAGCCCACCCTAAAACAAATGTGGAATGAGCTTCAAGTGGTTAAAAGAATTACCAAAAAATATATTTAACAGTTACAACTTTTAAATATAAGCCCACATTAAAATATGAAAAAACGCCAGAGTTTTGATTTTTTTTATGACTTTTTGGCATACAGAATATGATGTCATTGGCATAAGATTGTTGAGGATGTAGCTTCATCGTATCAATTCACCAGGTATAACCTTGCGAAGCTTACTCTGCAAAAAGGAAAACGTACTGGAATGTTTGCATTTTTGAATTAACGATTGTTGCCTGTGCGAAAATTCGGTTAGCAAAAGGGAGTGAAACTTTGTTAATGCTGAGCTCTTTCACTAGTGAATTGTCCTCTGGGCTCTATTGTCCCTGCTGATTGTTGTTTTGGCGTATTTTCACTATCAACGGTCACTTCACTCTTTAGTAAATCTGCCCCATATTGGTTATACACGGTATTCCAATACATTGAAGTGTTGTGTGTGGTTTTGTGTCTCTTTTTGACTTGACACTCAGCAATCTGTTATAAGCAATGGTCCTAATCCTATATAAGGTATTAACGTATGTTTGTTTAACAATGCATATTATTAATACCCGTAGTTGAAAGTAATATTAAGAAAGTGAAAATATTTAAAGTTTATATTTGATTATCCAGTCACTACACATAAACTGTCCTATTTTGTATGAGACAAGTGTTAATATGTTTCAGAAAAACAATCACTTGAAACCTCAAATTGAATCTCTTCTACAAGTTTTCATGTGATAAATCACAAGAACTTTTTCTTACTGAACTGAGTCTGGGCCTATTTAAAATATTGGAGAAACACATCACATCAAAAGTCACCTACTAGTTTGAAAACAAAAGCAGAGATATGATTGGTTGCTGTGGGTGATGTGTTTCTTCTATATTTTACACAACATGCGTTTGTTTTCTAACTTGTAGGTGACTGTTGAAATCTAATTGCTGATTGGTTGCTATGGGCAACATCACTTCTGATTGTTCTCCAATGTTTTACACAGCATGATAACTAGGCCACTTAATCTGATCTGACCTTAAATCATAAATATTTTGTAATTAAATATATCCATATTTGCCTTTCCCAGCTCAACCCAATGTGAAGATTATAAACACAAAGACACTGGATCTGGAACATGAAAACCTAATAACCTGTTTGGTAGATGGGTTCTTTCCTCCTATGATAAAGGTGACTTGGCTGAAGAATGGGATTGAAGAGGGAGAACAGGTTACATCCTCAGAGTTACTACAGAATGGAGACTGGACATTTGAAATCCATGTGATGCTGGAGACAACCATTAAACATGGCGACACTTTCACCTGCCGGGTGGAGCACAGTAGCCTTCAGCAACCTGTATCTGTGAACTGGGGTATGTTATATAGCAGATAAATATCCAGAGCAAGATTTGAATTATAAACACCACCATTGTTGCATCCTGTGATATTTATATTTCTTGATCATCTTTAAAAGCTTTATGCTCCACCCGTTCTGCTCCCCATACCAGCATGTTATAAGAAATATGAGATAATCTTTTTCCAGGCTCACATGCACTCTAGCAACACCCTATTTCTGTAAGCCCTGCTACATTTTTACCTTCAAAACATGGAGGCAGCATATGCTATTTATTAGTATTGCAATAATTGGTTGTAACCAAGAGGGTTTAATATTCTCTTTAGATTGAGAGCTCAAAGAAGCAGTCATCTCACTTCCTAGTATTGTAAACATTTAAAGGTGGCCTATTAAAGAATCTTGCCAAACTGAAATTTCTATAAGTAAACATTGCCCTTTTACTTCTTCTACCTTGAGCCACCATTTTGTGATGGTTTGTATGCTCCAGTAGAGATCAGAAAATACCAGAAATAATGCAGCTCCAACTGTAACAGAATGAAATGTGGAAATAAAAGACAGAACGTTGTCCATTAATTTGCTAGTGTAACCAAACATGTTTTTGTGCACTGTGAATTGTATGATCCCAGGGGTCTGCTCTTAGTATTTTAAATGGCACATACTGCTGAAAATTATATGTATATGAATATAGTTTATTAAGAGTAAGCAGGGTTTTACATATTAGCTGTTAATGCAATATATTTTTATAGAAACCTACATTGTTTGAAGTTTTTATTTCCATTTAATGTGGTTTGGGGCTTATTTAGCACAGTTTAAATCATATATGATCATTTTGGATTATGCTGCAGTAGATATGCTGAGAGTTAATACAAATCAGCATATTAGCATAAAGGGTTAGAGGGGTAGGTCACCTTTAAGTTAACTTTTAATATTTTGTAAATTTACCTATTAATAGCAGCTTTTCAATTAGTCTTCATGTTTTATTTTTTAAGGTTTCTGAATTATTTGCCTTCCTCTGTTGCCTCTTCCCAGCCCTCAAATGGGGATCTCTGACCCAGCAACCAAAAGCCTACAGCTCTGTGTGGCTACAACTTTGTTTTTGCTACTTTTTATTATTTATCTTTTAATGTAGTCCTGCTACTATTCATATTCCAGTCTCTCATTCAAGCCACTGCCTGATCACAAGGGTAAATTAGACCCTAGCAACCAGATAACTGCTGGAATTCTAAATGTGAGCACTAACAAAAAGTTAAATAATTAAAAAAGCATTAAAAGAAGACCAATTGAAAACATCATTCTAAAAGTTAAAATCTAAAGGGGAACTATCCCTTTAAAGGAGGTTTTGTCTGTCCCTTTAGACATTAAGAGATAGGCCTCCAAACATGCAGTAGCTTCCCATCTTCTTTTCTGCTGATTCACTGCACATGTTCTGTGCTGATATAAGTAACTGATCTTAAGGACCAATGCACAAAATACTGAATATATATGATATAAACATCACAATATAAAGCCAACACTGATTAGTAAATATTTATTGGTATATGGTGGCTCAGAAACCAGCACAAATCAGCCCTGTAGCATCAGTTTATATGTTGGGAAAATCTCATTTGCTGCTTCATGATTTATGACAACCTCAAAGCTTAGCTTCTCAACAGTTGCTCAAAACACATTGACCAGGTGCATTTTGCAGATACTCCTTACCAGGCCTGAATTTGCCATAAGGCGGCAAAATTTTAGGGGTGGCATGCTGTCCAGCTACATCCTAAGCAGGGTCAAACTGGGGGGCCCAGGGCCCACCAGGGCTGCTCTCTAGGGCCCCCCTCCAGACCCCCCTGCTGCGCCGCCGCAGCACATGTGTACTATGTTTTGCGCGGCCACAAGCAAAGGGGAGGTCGCTGCAGGGAGAATTTTGCAAATCTGGGTGCGGATCTGGGCTGGGGGCCCACCGTTTTTTTCCCGGTGCCCCACCGGCCCAATCCGACCCTGATCCTAAGGAGCACTGGGGACTCAAAGTTCCCAATGCTCCGGTGCTTTAGCGTGTGCATGTGGAGGAGGGGTTGTGTTTGGTAATTGTTCAGCACTAGGACCATGCGGCCGGAGGGGGGGTGCTTGAACGGCCCGGCGCAAGGCCTACTCCTTCTAAAATCCAAGATGGGGAAACTCCTGTGCCAACTTTGACTGAACCTCTAGGCTGGTTCAATATATAATATATGGTATATTTAGCCATATTCAATTTTAGAGTTTAGTTCTTCTTTAAAATGCTTATAGTATAGTATTTACTGTAATTGTAATCCATGTGGTTGCATTAGAAAAAAAATCCTCACAGCCTTTGTTTATATTTAGTCTGACTTGAGTAAGGTGTAAACTTGCTAGCCATAGACATGTCACATCTCTCTCTTCTTCCTTGGACTCTCTTCACTCTAATATCTCAGCCATCTCTTGTCCTAATGTGGTACTCTCACCCCTGCCCTTAATGAGCTTGCTCCTACAAAAACGAAATGTGCTAGACCCAAACCACTTCAACCTTGGCATACTGCTCATACAAAAGCGCTCCAAAGACACTCACGTGCACTTGAGCGTCGCTGGCGCAAATCCCGCTCAGAATCAGACTTTTGGAGCTACAAATCTGCCCTGTGCTCCTATAACATCAGCCTCTTCCAAGCCAAACAAACATACTTTACTTCACGCATCCATGCATATCTGTCTCTGCTCAAGATATTGCTGAGAACTTCAAAAACAAAATTGACACTATCAGAAGGGACATTACACTACTCAACCCCCCCCCCTAGGCTTCCACCACCCTCCCACACTCCCCAGTCTCTCCTGTGCTCCTTCACCCCTGTCACTGATGAGGAAGTCTTAAAGCTTTTGGCCTCTTCTCAACTTATCACCTGCCCCCTTGATCCAATTCCCTCAAAACTTCTCTGCAATACCAATCCTTGTCTAGTCAAAGCCTTGACTCTCTTATTTAATCTCTCGCTCTCAACTGGACTGTTTCCTTCTCAACTAAAACATGTTCTTGTCACCCCCATTCTGAAAAAACCCTCTCTTGATCCCTCCAATCTTGACAACCTCTGACCTATCTCTCTGCTACCTTTCATCTCTAAACTACTTGAGCGCCTAGTCTACAACCAACTAACCTCATTCCTCTCTGACAATAACCTGCTGGACCCCCTACAATCTGGTCAGAGCTGGGACAACCCGGCCAAGCGCTCTAGGCAACCTGGCCAGCCACGGCGCCTGCTAAGTGCGCTCTTGATTGAGCATGTGCATTCAATTGAGCATGCGTAGAAACGCATTTGCGCAAAAAAATCCAGCCACTGTCGGGGAGAGAAGGGACCAGACATGGGGTAGGCGACACAGCAAGTACGTGCCTGGCGCCCCTCCAGCTTTGCGCCCAAGGCACGTGCCTACTCTGCCTACCCCTAGTTCCAGCCCTGAATCTGGTTTTAAGCCACAACACTCCACTGAAACTGCCCTGACCAACTAACTAATGACCTTTTAACTGCTAAAGCCAACAATCATTTCTCACTACTAATACTGCTTGATCTCTCAGCTGCATTTGACAGATCACCCTCTTCTTCTTCAGTCCCTCCATTCACTTGGCCTTCGTGACATAGCCCTGTCCTGGTTCTGTTCTTACATCACCAATCTCGTTCCTTCAGTGTCTCCTACAACGGAGTAGCATCTTCTCCCCTTCCTCTTTCTGTTGGGGTGCCTCAAGGCTCTGTCCTGGGACCCTTAGCATTCTCCCTCTATACCTCCTCCCTCTGCAAATTAATCAACTCGTATGGTTTCCACTACCATCTCTATGCTGACGATACTCAGATCTATCTCTCATCTCCTGATCTCAACCCAGAACTCCTAACTTGTGTCTCCTCCTGCCTGTCCGCTATCTCTACCTGGATGTCGCAACGCTACCTTAAATTAAACCTCTCTAAAACTGAAATGGTTCTCTTTCCTCCAACTAACATCAGTAACATCCCGAAAGTATCCATCATAGCTAACAATTCCACTATCATCCCTTCTCCCGAGGCCCGGTGCCTTGAGTTTATCCTAGATTCTGCCCTGTCATTCACTCCTCATATCCAGTCACTTATTAAATCATGTCACTTCCACCTAAGGAACATATCCAAAATACGATCATTTATCACCCAAGATGCTGCCAAAATTCTTATTCATTCTCTCGTCATATCATGTCTAGACTACAGTAACTCTCTTTTAATTGGCCTTCCCCTCCAGAGACCTCTCCAGTCCATAATGAACACTGCTGCGAGGCTCATACACCTCTGCAACAGCTCCTCCTCTGCCACGCCATTCTTTCAATCCCTGCACTGGCTTTCACTACCTCTCAGAATTAAATTCAAATTAATGACCCTGACATTCAAAGCACTTCATAACTCTGCGCCACCCTAAATCTCTGAACTCACCAAGTCTGTTGCTAGGCAACCCTATTTAGCAAGGAATGTGCAGAAGCATATCTATTAGGAGAGGAAAGTGGGAGAGTATTTGGAAGAAAGTGGAAAAGATAAAGCTTTCACGATCCCTTAATAGGGACCGGGTGAAGGAGAAAGCCCTTACCATGTCAAATAAAAATTACCTCTCCGGGTCGTTACCCAGAGTCCCCTCTTGGACTAACAAAACAGCCTTCTACCCAATCCCTGCGCAGCATAGAGGTGGGTGTGCGCTATTGCGCATCGGAGTTCCGTACGTTGCTTGACAGGATCCGGGCCATTGCTAGGCAATAGGTATACACTATTATTCAGCATAACAGACAGAAGCAGCTTACATATGGAGTGTGATTTTCACAGCATTGCCGAACTTTCTCATGCTGTATGTTCCCAGCTTCTTAGTCACAACGCCTCAGTTCCTTATCAAACCCAAGCCACTCGTCTCAGCCTAGGTTAAAGCGGAAAATGTTATTAGCAGGGTACTTCCTTCCAAAACCACATAAGTCTGCATGGGGGTATATTTTTAGCGAACGCCTTTGGATTTATTGACCAGGTAATAATTGGCATATCTGGTAGGTGCAAGAAGAACAAGGTGAAAGCAGAAAAAATAAAAATAAAAAATAGAAGAGAACATACAAGGAGAAAGAGTCAGAGCAGAAATGAGAAATGGCACCAGAGTTGCCATACTGCTTATCATTGTGACACAATGTTTTTATATCAAGTCCATCAAAACATATCAAGGTCATAAGGAGGGAGGGATTAATGGGCAGAATGCCAAATGGGTATCATAATGACAACAATCATAGTCCAGAGGGGTAGTAGTACAGGACACCCCCACTAGATAAAGCACCCCAATGGTAGGGTCTCGTTCAGTCCTCGTGGGGTAACTGTGTCTTGGTGATAAATCCATTTGGATTCCCTTTTCAGAAGTGCCAGGTCTCTATTGCTCCCTCTGAGTAGTGGTGGTTGGAAATCTATCGCCATGCAACGAAATGTGGGCAGTCCATGGCCCTTTTGTAGAAAGTGTCTGGCAACCGGTTGTTTAGCTGTGTTTTCTTTTAGGGCCTTGTTGATGGCTGATCTGTGGTTTGCGATTCTTTCCAGTAGCGTGGTGCTTCTTTTGCCAACATAGTACAGTCCGCAAGGGCATGTAACAATATAGACCACAAATGTTGTGGTATAAGACAGTCTGTGCATTATTTTGAAACGTTTCCCAATGTGCGGGTGGGGGAATTCCTTTCCTGTAAGCAACGATCTACATGTAGTGCAGTTAGGGCAGCGATAGCACCCTAACTTCTGTTGTCCACTCAGCCATTCAATTGATAAATAGTGATGGGCAAATTTGCGCGAAAATCGCGAAACGGTGAAAAATTCATGAAACGGCGTCCGTTTTTTTGAAAAAAAATTGACGCCGGCGATTTTTTGCCGCGAATTTTTGCGGCCGTTATGCAAATTTATTCGCTGGCGGTGAATCATGCAAATTCGCCACGAATTCACGCCTGCCGAATAAATTCGCCCATCACTATTGATAAAGGGTATTGAACCCGAAACATGTTGTGTTTACCACTGCCTGGAATAAAAAGTTGTTTGCAATAATACTGCTGGAGTTCCTCTTCCTTCTTCTATAATTGGATTTTTTGCAGCAGTTGCAGCACAGAGCAACTATTAAAGAATTGGATGCATATCATTTGGAAAAGCTGTGTTAAGCACCATCCCCCTCTTCTATTTGGCCCACTCAGCCATGTTGTTGTATTACAAGTTTTATTAAAAAAGTCTGTTTTCACCAAAATGTCCTTTAGATTAGGGTTTTGCCATGTCCAAACATCAGTGGTGTGGACTGATAGAGAGATAAAGTACTGTCCATAGCAATCATTAGCCAGTTATTGTATACACATTTTTTTAATTGTCGGGATATATGTGAATATTTTGTAGTGAAAATCATTTTGGAAGAAGTATGACCCCCCCTTAGGGTTTTTTGTGAGAAGGTCAGTTTGGGTATGTGTTAAAGCACTTTGTAATTGTTGTTGCAGATCTAGATCTTTATAGCCTCTCTCCAAATATCTGTCATAGGTCTCCCGTAGTTGTATCTCTGCCCGCTCAGGGTCATTATTGTTACGAATGTTACGCACGAATTGGGAATAGGGAATGACTCTGATAGTGGAGGGAGGGTGATTGCTTTAGGCATGTAAAATTTTGTTTTAGATCAGTTGGCTTCCTATAAAGGCTGGTGCCTAGGCCGTCATTTGTTTTGAAAATCTGTAGATCCAGGAACTCTATGCTCTGGTCGTTGTAAGTTAAAGTCAGTCTTATAGGGCTGTCCAAGCTGTTGAGCTTGTTAAAAAACATGGTAAGGGTTGTAGCATCACCACCCCAGATGATCAGTAGGTCATTGATGTAGCGCAGGTATGCGATCAGTTTGTCTGCCACCTTCCCTAGGATGTTCTCCTGTTCGTATTGTGACATGAAGAGATTGGCATAGGCCAGTGCCAGGGCGCTGCCCATGGCTGTGCCCAATGTCTGTAGATAAGTATTTTCAAATCTGAAATTGTTTTTAGTCAGAGTGAGTTCTAAAAGTTTGTCAGTGGCGCACGGACTGCCGGGGGGCCCTGAGGGGGTGCGGGCCCTGTCCCGCTCGCACCCCCTGCTCCCCCGGTAGTTCCACCACTAGGTTTTACTGGGGATAAAAGACAAGCCTTTGTTTAGAAGGGAGTGTTCTCGAGGGGTTAAAATGTGTTGGCTCAAGTTAAAAATCACGTTCGACTCCCTCTGGATGGTTTTCCCCTTGGGTTTGTACCTCCCCCTTCTAGTGTGTCCTCTTTTCCTTTGTCTTGTTGGGACCGTGTTCTTACCCCTAAAAAAGGATCCTGGGTGGAGGAGCCAGAGTCTGAGTCAGTCGACTGGTCTGAACTGTCCACAGTCTGTAAAGACCTTGGTTTATGTTTTTGTCTAATATTAGTAAATCTGTCAGTTTTTAGTCCCATTAACCAACCATAAACTCTCTTCTGTTTATAGTCATCCGCAACCTTACGTATTTTGGTCTGTTACCCCACGAGGACTGAACCAAACCCTACCATTGTGGTGCTTTATCTATTGGGGGTGTATTTTACTACTACCCCTCTGGACTATGATTGTTGTCATTATGATACCCATTTGCCATTCTGCCCATTCTGCTCCTCCTTATGGCCTTGATATGTTTTGATGGACTTGATATAGAAGCATTGTGTTACAATGATAAGCAGTATGGCAACTCCGGTGCCATTTCTCATTTCGGCTCTAACTCCTTCTCCTTGTATGTTCTCTTCTATTTTTTATTTTTATTTTTTCTGCTTTCACCTTGTTCTTCTTGCACCTACCAGATATGCCAATTATTACCTGGTCAATAAACCCAAGGGCATTCGGTAAAAATATACCCCCATGCAGACTTATGTGGTTTTGGAAGGAAGTAGCCTGCTAATAACATTTTCCGCTTTAAGACTAAGAAGCTGGGAACATACAGCGTGAGAAAGTTTGGCAATGCCTCGGAAATCACACTCCATGTGTAAGCCGCTTCTGTCTCTTATGCCGAATAATAGTGTATGCCGGTTGCCTAGCAACGGCCTGGCTCCTGTCAAGCAACGTACGGAACTCCGGTGCGCAATATCGCACACCCACCTCTATGCTGTGCAGGGATTGGGTAGAAGGCTGTTTGGTTAGTCCAAGAGGGGACTCTGGGTAACGACCCGGAGAGGTAATTTTTATTTGGCATGGTAAGGGCTTTCTCCTTCACGTGGTCCCTATTAAGGGATCGTATAAGCTTTATATTTTCCACTTTCTTCCAACATACTGTCCCACTTTCCTCTCCTAATAGATATGCTTCTGCACATTCCTTGCTAATTAGGGTTGCCTAGCAATGGACTTGGAGCCCAGAAACGGTTTTTGGATTTAAATTCTGTGGGACCATGCGGTCTCTGGTTCTCCTGATGAAGATCCCTGTGGGGGATCGAAACATTGAGTCTCCAATAAAGTATCACATTTGTTAAGCTTCAGAAGAGTCCCGTGAGTGTCGCTATTCCTGCAGATATACCATTACACGTTTGTTGGCACCCAGGCATTTACACAGGAAACGGAGTGCACCTTTGGGACTTGATTATCAGCCAGAAACATTTGGATTTCAAATGTGGCAGGTATTAATTGCTTACTGTCCAAAGACTGTACAAACTACTGTATTAGTACTAAAGCACTGGGTTTCCAGGTTACATTTTTGGCTTAAGTGGGGTCCAACATTAATTTAACAAACAAGGATTACAGAGTTATAATAGGATCAACGGCCCTACTTGCTTAAATCTTAAATTGACATTTATTTGAAATAAAATATATATTTGACTGATGTAAGATCACTTTTTGTGCTGATTAACAGTTGCCAGGGCAGAATGAGTATGTGCCTGTTCAGAAAATTAGTAGCTGGAACTACACAATTCCTTGTTTAACCCACTATTTAAAAATGATACGCGTGCTTAAGGGAAGTGACATACACAGCATTTTGTCACCCATGTTTTTTTTTCAGCAACAAAACACCTAATTAGTCCAAATTGCATGTAGTCCAAATTGCTGCAGGCAAAACACAAATAACAAAATTACGTCTTTATACATCTGTACATCTGGACTTAAAATGGTGTTATTAGGTAGCAAAAGTATTAGTTCTGGGATGTTCTGAGTATAGTCTTTGCCATTCCTAAATATTATTATTATTTAGGTTATATTTTATACCAACATACTTATTCAAAATATTGCCAGGTGAAGGAAGCTGAGCTAGTAAAAAGCTTTATGTAAAAACTATAAATACAAATGGGCAGTACAGTTTTCATATTGAATGGTGCATGGTGAAAGCGAACACTTGTATAGCAAGTGAAAAGTGCTGCATAAAGACATAACACATACCTCCCAACTGTCCCTTTTTCGGAGGGACAGTCCCTCTTTTGACAGCTCAACCCGCAGTCCCTCATTTGTACTGGAAAGTCCCTCTTTTCTCTGCACTGAACAGCCAGTAAAAGAAACAAAGTTTCTCAATTAATTGGCTTTTAGCAGAGAGCCCAGAACAGGTAACAGGTGCAAATAAGATACTTTGTAACAATTTTGAGACACAAAAACACAGTTTAGATAAGGAGAAATATTTTCAAACTTTCATAACCTGCCAAAGTTTGTAAAACAAACATGGTAATTAGGGGGTGTGGCCACAGAAAGGGGTGTGGTCAAAAAAATTGCTGCGCTACGTGCGGGAAAAATTTTTTTGTCCCTCTTTTTACTTCCAAAATGTTGGGAGGTATGATAACATAGCCATGGGTGTTGGGACGCATTGATGAAATGTAGTATATACTGTTCGCTTTCAAATGCCAGGTAGACAACTTGTGTGCGCTATAACAACATCTCCAGAAAATTAAACCATAAAAGACATGGGTAATGGCAGCTCCATCATATTATACTATTATACATATTATATTAAGTAGTAAGCCCTGAAACATAAAAATTGTATGTGGTGGGTGCTGAGGCTAGTAACATATATTATTAAATGCAGTGGGGACTGGCATCTCAACAACATTCTGTACAGTGAAACACAGTCAGATGCAGTAGGCAGTGGGTGGGTGGTAGCCCTTACAAAACATAATCAGCAAAAGCCAGTGGGTATTGGCACCCCACATATACTACACAGTGAGAGCAAGGGGGAACTGCCACCTTACATATACTATACAACAGGGCTGGGCCGAGACGCATAGGCGGCCTAGGCAAGCCGGCGGACGCTGCGCCCACTTAGTGGCAAGTGCACATGCGCGAATTGGCCCTCATGCGCAGGAGCGCAACAAAAAAGAAAGTAAAAAGCAGATAAAAACTAGATAACTGACGGCACAAATTCTGCATGTAGAGAAATAGGATTTCTGGTGATTTTAATAGAATGAGCTTTAATAAATCTTCTAAGGAAAAGGAGCCCCCCTAAAATATATACTGGATTTAATCATCATTTAAAATCTGCCTCCCAACTCCTGCATTAAGAGAATGAAGAAAAACAGATGCCAAGAGGGGGAGATTGAACATAAACTTGAATCAGTGGCGGAAGTACCGGGGGAGCAGGGGGTGCGAGCGGGCCAGGGCCCGCACCCCCTCAGGGCCCCCCTGCAGTCTGGGTAGTCCGCGCGCCTCTGTTGCGGCGCATATTCCCAGCCAGTTTCCGGGTGTATGGAGGGGGCGGGGCCCGGCTGCGCGTCCTGCCCCCCTCTAGTTACGCTTCTGACTTGAATATTTCAGAAATAGTTCCGAATTTTTAATTGATTATGTTTAGAAAATTTCTTATTTCCATATGGTAAAGCTTATATTAAATTTACAATAGTTTCCATTTCAGGTTAAAGGAAAACTATACCCTCCAAACAATGTAGGTCTCTATAAAAAGATATTGCATAAAACAGCTCATATGTAAAACCCTGATTCATGTAAATTAATTATTTAGTATTAGTAATGAATTATTAGTAATTATTTTCATAATAATTTACTTTTCTAGTAGTATGTGCCATTGGGCAATCATAAATAGAAAATTGACATTTTAAAAAATAAGGGCCGTCCCCTGGGATCGTAAGATTCACTGTGCACATAAACATACCAATAAACCATACTTGTTAGGTCACATAAGCCAATGAACAGACAGAGTTCTGTCTTTTGCGTCAACACTTCTTCCTGTTACAGATAGAGTATTTCTGGTCAGGTGATATTTCATCACAGAGACCATCACAAAATGGTGGCTGAAGGCAAGAGATGTAAAAGGGCAAGATTTACTTAAATATGTATTCCAGTTTGGTAAGATTCTTTAATATGCTACTTAATATGATATAAACTATCTGTTACTTAAGTATTGATACATAAAACGGATAGATTTCTTATCATGTCTATGCTGATCAGAATCCCTGGGTTTCATTAAAGACAGTTGTTAGAATAGATACAGTAATTGCTAATATACCACAGATGCTGTTAAGAAATGGATCAACTAATGTAGTAAATTGTAACAGTTCAGAATCTGCATCTGGATCACTGAGGTGCCAGTGAAACATCAGCGATGGGAGCATTAAACTCTGATTTTGGATACATGGTGGAAAATAAATAGAAAGCAACTGAATATAAGTCCCTGATTCTGTGGTGCAAAGTGACAAGCCATGGAAGGGGGAGTGGCCAACCAGGGGCAGAGGACTGCAGAGGTTTGGCACTGGCACCCTTACCTGTAGGTCCAGCACTGACAGGGCCAGAACTAGGGGGAAATGTCAGTCAGCTAGCGACCAACTGGTAGGTTTGAGAAAGTAACTAGCGACAGTGGGGGGTTCGGCCTGGCACTTATTTACTACTGATTAAGTACTGTACAGTATGGCAGATTTTATTGTATTTCTAAATTAAATGGATTCCAGTACTGATTCTTTTAACCATTATTTCTAAAAATGAACATTTTCTTAAAAAAGATTCCTGTATTTCCTACAGAGCCAGATGTATCTGATTCTGCTCGCAATAAGATGCTGACTGGTATTGTTGGGTTTGTGCTTGGATCCATTTTCATCATTGTCGGCCTTGTAGTTTACCTCCGGAGTAAGAAGAGTAAGTATTTCTGTGACAGCTAAACACAACTAACTATAGTAACTTATTAAATAAAAATATGTTAAAAAATAAATGAAAATTTGTGATCTCAATGTGCCATTCCCTCCTTCTATTTTCCTTCTATTCCTGTTGTGATTGTGGGGGTATGTGTTATAGTTGTTGTCATGATACAGGCCTGTAAGAGTTAATAAAACAGACCAAGGTAGCATGAAAAAACCTGCCTACCAGTATCAAAATCAGATATATAACAGGCCTCTCTTAAAGGGAATCTGTCGTCATTTTAATTTTTTTTTTGCATTTTTGCATTTTTAAAAAAAACACACATCCATAAACACTGTCTGGCAAATAAAATGTTAATCCACAAATCCATGCATAAATTATTTTAGTTTGTATTTTGTCATGGGGGCTTCCATTTTTGCTCATTACACATTCATCCTGTGCTGCTCTAACAGCAGGCACAGCATTACTATTATTGGAGGCAGCCACTCTGTAATGAAAAGCCAGGTCGCACTACGACATGAGAATCTAGCTGTACACTCCCCCTCCCCTCTCTGCCCGTGTGTGATGTTTGGAGGAGAGAAGTCACATGTTTGCAGGGAAGCAATTACTTTCACTTTCCTACTTCCTGCTCTACAGCTGCACTAGCAGCCCCTCCTCCCACAGACACTATCAAAGCTCCTGCCGTTCTGTAAGTTTGTTCTTTGCTTTCCTTTGGAGGTGGGAGCTTTCTCTCCTTGTTGCCTTCCTAGTTAGTTTTACTGGTTACTAGATGAGGTAAAGGAGCTGTGAGTTCCCTCTGCTATCCACCTCACACACACCTTGCTCCTTTCCTGCCTGCAATACTTCTTTTTTCATTAACTACTTACTGCCTCCTTTCTCCTGAGGTATTTTAACCCTTCCTAGACTTCCTCTGGTTTTCAAGTATGTCCTCCTTATTTTATCCTTTTTTTCTATTCCCTGTCATCAGTCCTGGGAGTGTACTCCTGTGTTTCTGCCATTCATTTTTGTGTAAACAAATATAATAAACTATCTATATAAAATATTTTTTCCAGTGTCCAAAATGAATTGTGTGTGTGTGTGTGTGTGTGTATATATATTTATATATTTTTTGAAACGTAAGTGGGGGCAGTGATCACAGGACTATCTTATTTCAGTCCTTCTGAAGTGGTGTCAGTGGGAGCTTATGTTGATTCCTGCCTATTGTTCAATTGACAGGCTCAGCAGACAAGGCTCTATTTACATTACAGCAGCTTGTAGGAGGGAGGGGTAATGACATCACTCCAACAGTGCAGCAGTAAAGTGTGACTGAAGTTTATCAGAGCACAAGTCACATGACCTGAGGGCAGCTGGGAAATGTCAAAATGTCTAGCCCCATAGCAAATTTTAAAATTAGATATAAAAAAATCCATTTCTTGTTTTGAAAAACGGATTTCAATGCAGGATTCTGCTGTAGTAGCACTATTAACTGATACATTTTGTAAAAAACATGTTTCCCTTTAACTAAGGTCTGGAATCAGCCAAGTAGAAAGGGGTCACAGCCTGTGATGCCCTTCTCCAAGCCTTGGCTGATAACAGCCATTCCATGTGGAGGGGTGAAAGCCCAAGGAGGGGGGACTTAGCATTCACATTTAGGCCCCTCGTAGGTGATGTGGAAGTCACATATAATATATACTCAAACATATTTATACTCACAGAACCCATACCTGTTGTACAACAGTATAAAAAAACTGGAGATGGATTCAATGTAGTATCAGCTTTCAAACGAATCCTAAAATGGCTAGGTTTGGTACTCTGTTTATCAGATGTGAATATCTGGGCAGGTGCAGGTCACACAGTATTGATGTTTAGTATCTATGGACTCCATGGGGAAATTAATAAACATTGAATATGATATCCTTTCTCCACCATGTCCCTGTTAGGAGTTACGGTCATTATATTCTTGGGCGAGTTCCTACTCATAGGAGGTCATAAAAAACTCAATCTGTGCCCTGCTAGGCAATGCCCCCTTGCATTCTTGAGGGAGTGGGAGTGTCCAGTTACCTGATGCCCCTAGAATCAATTAAAAAAATAGTCCGTTTTTCTGACTAAACTTTGGTCAATTTAAATTGGAAGTTCATCCCGTTTGTTTCCCCTTGCCTCCAGGGCCAGAAATTCTATATCTTTGGGTAAAAGTATAGATTTATATGTTTTCCCCTTTTATTTTAAAACTGTTTGCGACTGTTTATTTAATATATGTTTCTATTTGTAACATCTTTTTGTTAATTTGCCCTGTTATACCTTTTATAATATTAAATATAAAATGTAATGAGTTTGTCTTTGATGCTCTAAAGAACCCTAGCCCAGAACTGTGAGCCTTAGCCCTCTGTATGCAGAAAGGAAATGCTAATCTGTGTGATGCTAGTTAACCCTTTGTTTGCTGGTAGGAAGAGTGTGTGTTCAAATTATCTTAACCCTTACCTACTAGAGTACCTGGTTTCTCTCATCGCCAGTGTGAAGTATGAGAGTGGTGATAGTTTTGTTTGAGTTTTGTGCGTGTTGGTTGATGTTTGGGGTGCTGTTGTGCTAGTCTAACCTGTGTGCAAGGTGTATAAGAGATTGAGTTAGCAAACCCCTGATAGCCACGCATATACATAAATCATGTGCATCCGGAAGTACAATAATAGTGACAGGCGTGGTGTGATTGGGTGTGTGCAATTTAGGGAGGAAGTTCAGTTTTACAGAATGCACTGGGTTTAAAGGGGAACTATAATAAAATTTTTAATTTAGTACTAGCTTCATCTCATAGAAATGTATAATCAGTTAAAAGTTCTGTACTCTTTCGGAAGCAATGAAATTACTCTTCAGTATGCCCCTCTTAACAATTTGTATCTTTTTATACAGGAGTCGGATTTTCACTGACAGACAAAAATATGCAGAAAATTATTATCCCCAAAAAGACATAATTTATAGCAATGAATAATAATATATGCAGGGGTATAAATTTGTGGTCCTTTGTCACATCTCAAATAAATGTGTATTTAGACCACATAAAATCACAGATAAACTGGGACAAGCACAAAACTGAAGGTCATCCATGATTTTGCATGCGCATGGGGTCTGCCACTGCATTATGGTACTCTTCAGGTGCTTTTTGGTATGTTTTTTTCCTATTGGTGAGATCAGTGGATTTGTGGAAGTGGAATGGGTCACAGACACCCTTCCAGATGTCCTTTATGTGTTTTTTTTAGTTTGTTTTTTCATATTGGCGAGAGCAATGTACTTCTAAGTTGACATCAAAAGGTAAATAATAAAACTGGGGGCGGAGGGAGCAGAAAAAACAATAAAACTGTCACACTATATTTACTTGCTATGTTCAGGCTGAAGTGTGATTATACAACCAAATAGTTTGTCAGCCCATGTAAAATTTTAGCAGAAAATCCCTGTGATTACAGCTTGGCACTAGCATGCATTAGATTTTAGGTGTAGTGGTCAGGTAGGTGTGGAGACAGCCCATATTTTTTTTTTTGTGTGTGCCTATGTGGGGGTTGTGTTCTATTTTGTGGGTGTGCTTTTATGTTGAATGTGTTTGTTGTGGTAGGGTGTATGAGGTAAGGTATAAGGTGCTCTGTTTTAATACCTGGCACAACCGAGACAACTTAATTTTCTAATAATAAGAATAAGCTTCTGCACTGTAGAACTGTGTTTCTGTAACTTATTATTTTGTATTCTTTTCACAGCTATGACTCGCTTTTCAGTGGTACAGAATGAAAGTAAGTGATGCTTTATTTACATTTGTGATTTTCTTTTCAGGTGGCTTTGACAGGTTATATATAAAGAACACCAAAACATTTACAAAGTAAATGGCCACTACATTAATAGTGCATGATCATTTGTGTGCTTAGCTTTCACATTTTAGGAGTTATTTACTAAGGCCAAAATTTACTTTTTTTGCACTTTGCATGCTGCGTGGTATATTGTGCAGATAGTCATAGGCTTCTGTAATCCATTTTAGAGACCTGAATCTCCCTTCACTAATACAGAGATGACAGTGTTAGTCAGAGCTGTATTATTGAAGGGCTGGGGAAAAGCACATAAGAGTGTGAGGGGGGGTGCCTATCTGCCCCATACCTTGCTTGTCATTCAGAGCCAGCCTTAAAGGAACAGTAACATCAAAAAATAAGTGTTTTAAAGTAATGAAAATATAATGCAGTGTTGCCCTGCACTGGTAAAACTGATGTGTTTGCTTAAGAAACAATAATATTGTTTATATAAATAAGCTGCTGTGTAGCAATGGGGGCATGTTTAACAAACAAGTAACACATGTTGAGGTTAGGAATCACCCACTCAGTCAAAGTCCTTGGAAATCAGTTTGATCAGAGAAGGAAGATTTAATGCAATAAGCTCCAAATATTATTGCATTCAACAGCCAGCAGCCGGCTCTCTACCGTTACATTACTTTTTATAGCATAAAACCTAGGGTTGCCACCTTTTCTTACCTTGGAATCCAGATAGGGGGCGGCACCAGTGCCGTCAGAGGCAGGGCAATGAAGGGGTGGTGCCACAAAGGGGTGGATCAGTGATGCAAAGGAGAGGGCCAATGACATGGAGGTCTGTGATTTCCCAAATTGCTCAGGAAGCAGGGCACAGGCCTGCCTGGTTTTCAGTGGTATTTCAAACCAGACAGCAGGTTTAAAACCAGACAGGTGGCAACTCTAATAAAACCACATTATTATCATATTAAGATAATTGTCATTTTATTGGTTCTTATTAAAGTTGCAGCATTTCATTGGCTTATAATCACATCATACTATTATTTTTTAATTAATCACGCCATACACATTTTATCCTTATTTCATCATTCTGTCTGGTAGAGCCCACCCTTAGGGTGGTGGCACATGCCAGCGAGAAATTGCTTCTTCTTCTGTTGACTAATCTCCCTGAACTGCCTTCCCGCTGGCTAGAATGTAAATCTCTGGCAGGATGGCACTCTGAATGCACTCGCCCAAAGTTTCCTCGTGAGGCATTTATCTTTTCTGTTTTAGTAATTTTGAAGAATAATAGTATAAAACTTTCAGAAGTTAATAGTGAGAGTTTACATTCCACAACCTCCTAGTAAAGAAATCTGTCCAAGAAATCATCCAAGCCATTCTTAAAGGCATTAACAGAATCAGCCATCACAACATCACCCGGCAGGCCGGCAGTGCATTCCACAACCTCACTGTCCTGACTGTGAAGAACCCCCTACGTTGCTTCAAATGAAAGTTCTGTTCCTCTAGTCTAAAGCACGGTTGTATTTGTATATAGGCACTCTAGGAGGGCAATCCTCGGGTGCCTATATAATAGAATCTTTTTTCTAAAAAAAAAAAAAAAAAAATCTCCCCAGCCACCACCAGAGACTTGCTATTGAAATCCAACACCAGAGCTGGGGGTTAAAGGTATATCCATATGTGTAGTCAGCTGAAGTGACGTCATGCACTGCCTCGGGGTGGAATCAGACCTGAGTACAGTGCTGAATTAGTCTCTTATTCGTAGATCTTCTTTTTATGGTAAAAGATCCCCAACAGTCTATAGTGCCCTCTAATGTACTTGTGGCCTTGAATTTATGGTAACATGACCCTAGACTTATCTGATTTGCAAGGAATACTAATGGGAGTATTTCTCAAAGAGTGTAGTTAGAGATCGATTCAGTCCGCTAGAGTGAAATTCCGCCACTCTCCATTAATTTCTATGGGATTTTGAATCCCATTATCAATGGATGAATTTTTACTTTCACCCATTGATAAATACTCTTTTAAAAATCCCATATAAATGAATGGCTAGTGGCAGAATTTCACTTTAGTGGACAATGGTAATCTGTAACTTCGCTCTTTAAGAAATGTACCCCAAAGAAAGTGAACAAAAAACGAAAGAATGACAATTTTTAACTGTCATGGGTCTAATCACTATATGATCACTATATTTGTCTCCTTAACTATAATAACAGATAATATGAATAGTAGGTTGGAGAACTCATTTAATAATGTGACATATAGTTGATGGGTTTATTTTACAGAAATTTGTGTTTTGTGGCTACCAGTAGCTTATCCAATGGAAACAATGTATATATAGATGTAGTTGGGAGTGTCATTGTCAGAACCTTAGCAGGACAGAAGGTATTTGAAACATTGTATTATTGCTTATGACTAGTGATGGGCGAATTTGTGGCGTTTCACCGGGAAATTTGCGAAACGGCGAAAAATTCGCAAAACGGCGCCGGCGTCTCATTTTTGATGCCGGCCTGTTTTTTTGACGCCTGCGAATTTTTTCGGGCGAATTTTCACAGGCGTTTCGCGAATTTATTCGCTGGTGGCAAACCGCAGAAATTCCCCCATCATTACTTATGACTGGTATGAAGTACAGGGCCCCGTTATATTTGTATTCTGATGCAGCCTATATATTACATTCTTGGTGCTAGTTGGTCAGTGCAGTGAACTGAGTTATTATATGTAAATTATTATAAAACCTGTTATTTTTCCAGATCTAATGAGTTAATCTGTCAAGAGAAGACGTGTTCATAACATCAAAAGTGGGCTGCTTTCTATGCTTCGTTTGCACCGTCTATCAACTCACTAATATAATCAAGGAATTTTGCTCTGCTTAGTGGGATCAGCTTAATCTCAAATCTCAACCCTGTGACTTACAAACTGTGCTGTACTTTTTCTTAACATGTACTGACTGTATATGGGGCATCTTTGTTTTATAAAACAACACTTGGGAACTTAAAATATTAAGGACTTTGGTACCTGGGATAACTTCTGCAAAGTCTTTTGAACTGGCTGTATTGCTTGATCTTGGGCATACAAAATGTAATTTTGTTTAATGGAAAGTGTCATTAGCAGTTGCAGGATTTTGTGCCCAAACATGACTCCAAATGGTTATATTGAACAAAATGACAAACCTGTGCTTCTCTACCATCTGTAAAGACATAGAAGCATAGATCTAGTCCTTTGTGCCACAGACTAAAATACTTTCTGGATTACCTTTGTTTTCTTTACTTACTTGCAGTAGATCAGATTGATTAAAACATTTTTTGTTTGTATGTATGTTGTTCCTAATATTACTTTTTAATTCCAAATTAAAATTGGTATTTCATAAAACTTAATGTGCTGTAAGTTTTTGTTTCTCATTTCTTTCAAATTTTTTACATTTTCTCCTCTAGTAATCTCCCTTACGTTACATTTGCTCATTTCCCCTGATACTGCTGTACTTTAGCAGTAGCATAAGAACTGTGTGCTTGGCCTTCCTGCAAAGAAATCATTGGAGGGGCCTGGGTACACAACAATTCCTACACGGCCACCCACCACCCGGCTGCATGTACGCACGCATTCAACCACACTCCCCAGCTGCAATAAGTAAGAGACAAGTAGAGCTAGCAGACCATGCATTTCGGGCCCCCCTTTTCCTGGGGTCTCCTGCAACCACCCTCCATATCCTCTACAGTGACACCACTGTCTTATACCCCACTTTTTCACCAATATCCTTGTGCAGGCCCTTCTGTTTTCTATATTCTGTTAGCTTTGCACACTTCATCCTTTATCCCATTATTTGTTATATTGACTCTCTTGTAAACAATTCTTACTCAAAAAATAATAATAAGATTTAACCTAAAAAACTGCAACACTGCACAAAAAAAGTCTCTTACACAAGATTTTGTACTCCTCTTGCACGTGTATATTTATATAGACCACTATCCAGTTACTTTTAGAGGTTTATACTATATACACTACTGACTTTACAGGCTCTTACAAGGCCAAAAGATGCGTAGCAGAGAAAGCATGAGCAAGTATTCATGAGCTCACATTGGCTTGTTACGTTGGGGTAAATTTACTAAAGGGCGAAGTAACTAACGCTGGCAAAAATTTTACAGCGTGACATCATTTCGGAACATCGATGATTTACTAACGGTCGCTGGCGTAACTTCACTAGCGAAGGAGATAGAATCTAGCAGTACTTCGCTCCCCAGGCAAATTAGCCCTCTGGCCAAGGGACGTAACTGCGCATTTACGAGTTCCTCAAAAAATAGATGAACATTTTTCTAATCCCAAAAAACCCTAGTGTCTTTTCCTTTTTACAGGGTGATAGGCTGCAAAAGATCGTACATTTTTTTTTGGGTAACCGGCTTCCCCCCTACATTTCCTAACTTATGTCACAAACTATACACTGGGCTCATGTGTAGGGCAATATAACAACTTATTAAGGTTTCCTGGGCTTGTGTAGTGTAATGTATTAAATGCAACATATACATCCATTCAACTTTAACTTCCCACCGCATACAAATTAGCCAGCGCTAGCGCAACTTCGCTTTGCTAGTCGCAGTAACTCTAGTGCAACTTCGCCAGTGTTCGTTGCCCTGGACACAACTTCGGATTTTAGTGAATTAGCGTTGTCCTGGCGAATCTACGCCTGGCGAAGTGTTGGGCTGTGAGTGAAGCCGTCGCTGGCAAATTTCTGGAAGTTAGTAAATTGCCCCATAGTCAGAAAGGCACTTTCTTGAAATTCAAAAATGGGGTGTCAGGCTCACTGTGAGACTTGCAAACCTTCTTACCTTTGGTGAGTTGGTCCCTGGTACTATGGGTGCCTGTCCGTGTGTGTCCTGACCCTTCTGTGGGAGTCACCTTTGGCACCAAAAAATAAGTAGCTGTTTTTATTGCCCAATCTAGCTCTGAATCCTGTTTTTGAAGTCCTAGGGCTCCTGCTTTACATACTGTAAGGGGGTTTAAAAAAGACACGCACATTTTTGCTCACATATTCCATACCTTATGTCTAGAGGAAGTTAAAAGAACCGTAACTTAAAGGAAAACTATACCCCCCAAACAATGTAGGTCTCTATTAAAAGATACTGAGTACAACAGCTCATGTGTAAAACCCTGCTTCATGTAAATGAACCATTATCATAATAATATACTTTTTTAGTAGTATGTGCCATTGGGTAATCATAAATAGAAAATTGTCATTTTAAAAAACAAGGGCCGCCACCTGAGATCGTAAGATTCACTGTGCACACATACAAACCACATGTAAGGTCACATGAGCCAATTAACAGACAGAGTTCTGTCTTTTGCTTCCTCACTTCTTCCTGTTACAGTTAGTGTTGTAGTATTTCTGGTCAGGTGATCTCTGAGGCAGCACAGATAGAGTCACGAAATGGTGGTTCAAGGCAAGAGATGTAAAAGGGCAATATTTACGTAAATATATATTCCAGTTTGGTAAGATTCTTTAATATGTCATTCAATTTGATATAAACTATCTGTTGCTTAAAGGAAAACTATACCCCCCCAAACAATGTAGGTCTCTATAAAAAGATATTGCATGAAACAGCTCATATGTAAAATCCTGCTTCACGTAAATAAACCATTTTAATAATAATATACTTTTCTAGTAGTATGTGCCATTGGGTAATCATAAATAGAAAATTGCCATTTTAAAAAATAAGGGCCGCCCCCTGGGATCCTAGGATTCACTGTACTCACAGACATACCAACAAACCATACATGTTAGGTCACATGAGCCAATTAACAGAGTTCTGTCTTTTGCTTCCTCACTTCTTCCTGTTACAGTTAGTGTTGTAGTATTTCTGGTCAGGTGATCTCTGAGGCAGCACAGATAGAGTCACGAAATGGTGGTTCAAGGCAAGAGATGTAAAAGGGCAATATTTACTTAAATATATATTCCAGTTTGGTAAGATTCTTTAATATGCCACTTAATATGATATGAACTATCTGTTGCTTAAGTGTTCATTTTGGGGGTATAGTTTTCCTTTAAGTATTCATTTTGGGGGTATAGTTTTCCTTTAAGGGAGCAAATGAAGAGAGCCTTTTTTAATCCATTGATCTGCTGATACTGGCTTTCCATCCCTGAAATAATTCGTATGGAGAGGGAGAAGTAGCAAGGGAAGAGGCATAAGGAAGAGACTAATCAAATAGTTATTGGCAACTACAAGGAACTTCAATGAAAAGGAAAAAGGTATTGGGATGAAAGGAAAATCATAAAATAGCAAAAGGACTTAATACTGTAAGAAGAGGGAGAAGACAATAAAGTACCAGAAAAAACAACAGGGTGAGAGAGAATGAGAGAGGGAACAGAAGTCAATGACAAAATTGGAGAAATGAAAATGTAAATCGTTTGGAGATGGGGAGAAAAAAGAAAGGGGTTAAATAAAAGTAGGGTAGGAATGGATAAATAGTGGAATATTAGAAAAGAAATGGAAGAGAAGGGGAGAGCAAAAGAGAAAATATGTACAGAAATGTTTGAGGCAAATCAAAAGGTGGATGGAAAGGAGCATAGAAACATAACAAAGAGATTAATTCTTTATACGAAAATGAAAAAAGAAGGAAAGAACAAAACTGGAATGGACCAGAAGAAGAAAATGGAATAAAGTAGAAAAATAAAGTTTAAAAACCGGAAATTTGGCTCTTAAAGGTACCAGGAGAGGCTTTTTGCCGCCCCTGGAAACCTCTCCGGCGTTGCCCCTGCCTGTACTCTCTTAATGCCTTGTCTCTGTCTAAGCAGCTGGAGAGAGGTCCTATGATGATACATTTTTGATTTTGCTACTTCTAAAATGTTGCACATCCAGACCTCCAGCTCTATATAATCTTCTTATTTGTAGGCCAATGGAGTCAAGTGTGTTTAGGGTGCCAGTACACACTGCATCTTGCTGTGTACAATGTACTTGGAAAGTGAGTACCCTCGGCCTCTCACTGTATAGGTAGGGTTGCCACCTGACCCCAGTATTACCAGTCCTTTAGAGAAAGGACATAACTCAGAGGATTAAAGGTTTAGGGTTATAAAACATATTCCCATATACAACCTCGTAGAGGAGGGGATCAGATTATGATTTTGAAAAAAGCAGAAGTACAGTGGATACACAGACTGAGGTCCTTGAGTCCAACAGGATTAAACAAAGATTCTGATTTGCATTTATTCATAGGATTACTGCCGGGCTGGCGATGGCCTAGCACGCGCATGCGCGAACCAATACTTTTGCACGCATGCACACAAGTGCAAATACACGGGGAGAGATGCGACCATACATGTGGTGGGAGACAGAGCAGGTACGTGCCTGGCGCCCCCCCCAGCTTTGAGCCCTAGGCACGTGCCTACTTTGTCTACCCCTTGGCCCGGCCCTGGTCTCCACGCTGCCGACGTCTGAGACAGAGTGACATAATTTTCGTCACTCTGTCAAAGTCATTGGTGACGTCGATTTGGCCATATGTAGATGCACAGCGATGTGAAATACTGTTTGGCCTTTTGAACTATAATGGAGATACACTTGAGAAAGGGAGCAGTTAGCCCCCAAAATGTTGTGACACAATCTCTGTACAGATGCGTATATACTTAAGACTGTTTTGCTGATTTTTAAGTCAATAATAAATGTTACTTTTTAAGATTTTTGTATCGATGGTGTGTGACTCTGCTGGATTGGATATATGACATATTGGATTGACTCATCATAATAAGTTAACGTACCCAATTCTATGTCTGACATTTTGAGTGCTGGACTATATATATATATATAATAGTTAAGAGCACTCACGGGTATTGTGACAAAAGGCTTTTATTGGAGTATTACAATCTACCCCACATCAACGCGTTTCGTTCTCTCTGAACCGTCGTGAGTGCTCCTAACTATTCTATATGCTCTCTCTTGAAGAAGCACCCGGGACTTGATTAATCGATGGTGAGTGCCGGTTCAACAATATGACTGTTATATACAGTATATATATATATATATATATATATATATATATATATATATATATCGCTTGGCCTTCGTGACACAGCCCTGTTCTGGTTCTCCTCTTACATCTCCAATCGTTCCTTCAGTGTCTCCTACAACGGAGTTAGAATGTAATTCTCCTACCGCACACCTGTAGTTCACCAATCCTGCAATTGGTGGTACGTTCCTTCCGTTGACCCGGCCGGGTCCCTTAGCAACCAATGTGTATAAGAAACGGATCCGCACACACGCTGATTAATGCAGTCGGGAATATCCCCTTTTATTCAGCCACCAAACAGCAACGTTTCGAGGGGGAACACCCAAGTTGCATGATGGGAAAAGAAGGCGTGGGAAGTTGGGTTTAAATGGGTTACTGCACAACTAATTGTATCCTGATGAAGGGTGGGTGTTCCCCTCCGAAACGTTGATGTTTGGTGGCTGAATAAAAGGGGATATTCCCCGACTGCATTAATCAGCGTGTATGCGGATCCGTTTCTTATACACATTGGTCCTACAACGGAGTAGCATCTTCTCCCCTACCTTTTTCTGTTGGAGTTCCTCAAGGCTCTGTCCTGGGACCCTTACTATTCTCCCTCTATACCTCCTCCCTCGGCAAATTAATCAACTCGTATGGTTTCCACTATCACCTCTATGCTAACGATACTCAGATCTATCTCTCATATACCTCCTCCCTCGGCAAATTAATCAACTCGTATGGTTTCCACTGTCACCTCTATGCTAACGATACTCAGATCTATCTCTCATCTCCTGATCTCAACCTGATCTCGCGTCTCCTCCTGCCTGTCCGCTATCTCTACCTGGATGTCGCAACACTACCTTAAATTAAACCTCTCTAAAACTGAAATGGTTCTCTTTCCTCCAACTTACATTCAAAGCACTTCATAACTCTGCCCCATCCTACATCTCTGAACTCGTCTGTATATACTCACCCAACCGCCTACTACGCTCCTCTACTGACCTGCTACTCAACTCTTCTCTCATTATCTCCTCACATGCTCGCATTCAAGACTTTGCAAGGGCTGCACCCCTCCTCTGGAACTCTCTCCCACGGTCTGTCCGACTTTCTCCCAACCTTTCTGCTTTCAAGAAATCTCTGAAAACACACTTCTTTTGAGAAGCCTACCCTCACTCTGCTTAACTACCAAATGCAACACCACATACAGTACCCACACCTTGTGTATTACTCCCGTCCCTGTAGAGTGTATGCTCTTTTGCATAGGGCCTTCCTCATTTTGTACCGGTATTGATTGTGATGTATGTAATTCCATATGTTCTATGTATATAATTCATGTGATTTAGCTGAATCACAGAATGAAGGGAACAAGAAAACCATAGGGGAAAATCATATCATACCTACAGAGATTTTCTTTTAATGGACAGTAACATGGCAGTGGGCTTCTTTGGGTTAATCCCCTGTCATGTGATTTGACAAGTAATCGATACATTTTGGCTCCCCACCCTCCATCCTCATTTATGGTATGAATGATATGATTTTCCCCTCTCCTCTTCCTTCACATGGCAGTGGGCACTGTTGGCATCCACCCAAGCAGTACACCTACATTTAGGGAGGGATTAAGACAGACTAAGCCACCGATTTTTGGAAATGTTACTAAAATCACCAGATTTAGGTTTGTGGCTTAGTGCTTTCGAGTAGAAAGACATGCATACCTAATTTAGATTCGGGGGAATGTGTACTTTCTGAAAATATATGGTTTTTTGGGGTGAACTTACTTTTTTCTACCTTTGCCCCCCCCCACCCAAAATGATGTAAATGTGTAGATTTTGCAGTATCTGAAACTACAGAACTGATAGCTCAAATGGGGTTTGTACATTTTGGGGCCCCTATAGGCCATGTACTTAGGTAAACCAATACATATTGGGCATCAAACCATTCAGTGGATTCCTGGCAATGATATTTAGTGTGTTTTACATTGTTACCTAATGATGTGTGAGATATGATGCTGTAGGTAAATGTGTGTGCATGCTGCTACATCGATCCATGTGTTTGCTGTCTGATCTGTGTGGCTGTGCGACCGCGCCTGATGATGACGTCACTGAACGTCCCGTGGGGGAGGAGAGAGACGAGGCCGTGTCTCCAGTATGACTGTGAGGGAGGGAGTGAGTGGTACAGTACTGCTGGCTGCTGCCTTATATTATGCCGCTGCTGCTGCTTTGGTCGATCCTGGATTCCTGGCTCTGGCTGCATCATTCACTTTCACTGGACAAGTTCCTATCTTATTCACATCAGTTCCAGTGAGCTTACAGTGTAAGGTCCCTATCAGAGCCGGACTAGGAGCAAAAAGCAGCCCGGGCAAAAAACAAACAAAGCAGCCCACATGTAAACACATACACACAAAGAGACACACACACAGAGACACAAACAAACACACAGACACACAAACACAGAGACACACACAGAGACAAAAAAACACAGAAAAAGACACAAACACAGAGAGACACACAGACACACACACACAGAGACACACAAACACAGAGAGACACACACACACACAGAGACACACAGACACACACACAGAGACACACAAACACACAGACAAACAGAGACAGAGAGACACAAACACACACACACAGAGACACACAAACACAGAGAGACACACAGACACAGAGAGACACACAGACACACAAACACAGAGAGACACACAGACACACAAAAAGACACAAACACAGAGACACACAAACACAGAGAGACACACACACAGAGACACACACACAGAGATGCACAAACAAACAGACAAACAGAGAGACACAAACACACACACACACACACAGAGACACACAGGCACACAAACACAGAGACACAAACACACACACAGAGACACACACACACACACACACAAAAACACAAACACAGAGAGAGACAAACAAACACAGAGAGACAGACACAGAGAGACACAAACACACACACAGAGACACCCCTACCTCTCCTAGGAGCTTCGTGAAACAGCACGGGAACTCTGACACCTCCCAACCCATCTGCTGGCCAATCACCACTGATCTTAGGAGGAGGAACACACAGCTGCTTGGTGAGTGTGAAGGAGAAGCACAGCGTGCATGCTTTAAGTCTCTCTCCCCCTGCCCAGACGCCACAAATCAGACGTGGCCCATTTCAAAGGTAAATGGAGCGGCCCTTCGGGAAATTGCCCGAACTGACAGATTGTCAGTCCGGGCCTGGTCCCTATCACATTCCTCCTACCAGTCCCTGCCCCAGTGGAGCTTACTATCAGATGGCCCTATCACATTCCCACAAGTCCCTGCCCCAGTGGATCTTACCATCAGAAGGCCCTATCACATTCCCATCACTCCCTGCCCCATTAGAGCTTACAATCTAAGGTCCCACTCAAATTCCCACAAGTAACTGCCCCAGTGGAGCTTACTATCAGTAGGCCCTATCACATTCCCATCAGTCAAGCAAGTTAGTCATTACTAAATACTGAACTGACCATCAGAATTTTAACCTGCAGCAGTGCATATGGTTCTTCGCAGTGTAGACAGTGAGGTTGGGGAGAAGATGTTGTGATTTTGTGCTGATTGTGTTAATGCCTTTAAGAGGGGCTTGGATAGTTTCTTGGACAATAATAATATCCAAGGCTACTGTAATCTATAGTTGTATGTAGGAATGCACCGAAACCAGGATTCGGCCTTTTTCAGCAGGATTCAGATTTGGCCGAATCCTTCTTCCCGGCCGAACCGAAAAATTAGGGGTGGGGAGAATGCACTCTTTATTGATAGGAGATCTGCAATGTCTTCTAAAAGAGCTACTGATTCAAAAGATCAAAGCAAGGAAGCCTCCCTAACAAGAAGTATAAAACAGGTTCAGAAAAAAGGTTACAGGCTTCCAGAAAAGGGCTAGTGGATGCAGGGACTGCACCAGGGCAACAAAAGCTATGGCAACCAAAAGGCCAGCCATGTCAGAGCTCTGAAGAGCTTCAGGTCTTAACCCATGAAGATGCCCCTCTACCAATAGCATTGGCTGCATCATCATCATCTAGGGTTGAGGAGGAATATGAAGGACCCTCTTGGCTTATAAAAGAACAGGAAGGTGAACAGAAAGACTCCTCTACCATCCCTGTAGAATCTGATAAAGACTCAGATTCAGAAAGTTGAGTCTAGTTCAGCTGAGTCTAATGTGCTCTCCCCTGTAACTTCCACATATGCTCAGTGTAATCCATTTAAGGCACCAGACCAAACCTGCAATCTTTATGTTAAATTACATTTTATGGAAGCACACCCAGTTCAGCCACTTTCAGATGCTACTCACACACTTCCTTTCCAAGCACACAAAGTATATTTCCGATCAGTGCCTGGTGGAAGTGCAATTCAGAGAAAATGGCTTTCTTTTTGTGTTGATGACCAAAAACTTTACTGCTCAACCTGCATGGCTTTCTGTACTAACAGGAGAAGTATATATATATATATATATATATATACTGGCTGGCCAGTTAATAGACTGCATGTCAATGAAAGAGTCAAGGAACATGACGAATCAGTCCTACATCAGGCATCTGTAACATCTTATTTGACAGCAGAAAGGAAAAGCGACATTGAAACACTAATCAATGTAAATTTAGTTAACAAACAAAAGGAAAAAATAAGGCATAATCGTTTAGTCATATTGAGGTTAATTGACATTATTCAGCATATTGCAAAACTTGGCCTGGCTTACAGAGGAAAGGATGAAGCTGCACATGCCTTACTTAATAGTGACTTGAACCATGGTAACTTCCTCGAGTTGGTTTTACTTCTTAGTAAATATGACAGTGTTCTACAAAATCATGTCAAAGAGGTAGTGGCAATGAGCGAGGAAAGGAAAAAGCGCCACCCTGAGAGCAAAGGGAGAGGAGGCTTAGTTGCTTTCCTAAGTAAAACTACAATAAATAACTTGATAATTGTAATGGGAATGATGGTAAAGCAAATAATTAGCCAGGAAGTTAAAGATGCAGTGAAATTTAGTGTGGAAATGGACAGCACCCAGGATGTTGGTGTGATGGAACAATGCAGCATCATTCTGAGATATGTGAGAGAGAGAGATGTACATGAAAGACTTATTGCTCTCATCAATGTTAAGAGCACAACAGGAGAAGCACTTTACTTATCTCTCAAAGATCAGCTGGAAAAGGTATCTTTGAGTGTCAGTAACATCATTGGTTGCCCTTTTGATGGTGCTGCAAAAATGCATGGGTGTTACAATGGCGTTCAGGCCCATATAAGAAATGTGAGCTGCAGTTCTGTTTATACATGGTGTTATGCTCATATACTGAATCTGGTAATTGTGGATATTACCCAGTGTGTAATCCCTGTAAAATCACTGTTTGGCCTTTTAGAGAAGACTGCTTGTTTTTTCTCTGAGTCGTACAAGAGGATGTCTGTGTGGACAGAACAAGTTTCTTCCCTGCGTTAAGGGCAGGAAAAAATTTCCAGACTAAAAAAAATTGGTGCCACCCGATGGTGGAGTAAGCCGAGAGCACTCAGTACTATTTTTGGTTCCTGCACTGATCAGTCAAAAGAGTTGTACAGTACACTGATTTACTGTCTAGAGCACATTTCTTTGTCCACCCAGTTTGACAGCAAAGTGGTCAGTGAGACAAAATATCTAATTCATGGTTGGACAAGATATGAAACATTGCTTGTTTCTTTTCTCTTCTGTATCAGATTACCTTCAGACTAGTGGGTTGGACATTCTGCAAGCTTGGAGAATGGTTGAAATGGCTAAAAGCCAATTTCAGAAACTGAGACCATCATTTCCGAAGCTTGTGAGTCTGGCAAATACTTTTATTGAAAACATAGACCATTCCCTTGATGAGATGTCAGTGCTGAGCTAGAGAAGAGTCTACCACATAAAAGAATAGCAAGGAAAAAAGGGATTCCTGGGGAGTTGGCTACAGATGAACCTCTTGTGGATCCTCTGAAAGGATTTGAGGTCCAGACATATTATGCAGTCATAGATCAGGCTGTAAACAGCATTGACCAAAAATTCTCTAAAAATGAAATGCTCATACAAGATCTTGCATTTCTAGACCCTAGGCAGTTTAGCAACATCAGGGAAGAGGACATTCCAGGAGAATCCTTACATACAGTTGCTGATTTGGCTGGTGTGGATACTGTTCAGTTAAAATCTGAGCTTTTGAACTTTTAAGACAACTACCCACTGCTAAAAAAAAAACAGCCTTCCTCAAACAGCCACTGTCACTATAGGGGAAAGAGATGATGAGGAGGAAATAGCCAGTGACTTAAAAAAGAGTGTGTGTGAAAACTGTCTGACCTGTTGCTACAGGCTTCTCTACAACCACAATTTACACTCTTCTGCATACACCAACCTCTTTGCTGTGTATAAAACACTACTAACTTTGGCTTGCACTCAGGTGTCATGTGAGAGAGTGTTCTCTAAGCTGAAAATAGTAAAAACCCGTTTAAGAGCTATGATTGGACAGGAGTTACTAGAATCATTTCTGCTGCTTAACATTGAGAGGGACATTGCAAATAATTTAATTTCTGATGATATAATTGATAACTTTGCAAAATCATCTTCCCTCTTGCAAAAATTACTCATTTGAGATTGATTGCTCTGTTCTGTGTGATTACGTGTTTTTTAGGTGACTAAGATTTATACTCATTTATACTACATGTGCAGTGCTTTAATTATATTTCTTATAAAACAACTTTGTTCTTTTTCGGTAATAAGGTTATTTAATATTTATAGCAACTTAATGTTGTTTAATAGTATATAAATAAAAATGTACACTTAAGTATGCATTTACTTTTTTCCCCTTGTGGGCTTTCGTGAGTAAATGGAGGGGCCCTTCAGATCAGGTTCTCTGGTGGGCCCCAGGTGCCCCAGTCCAACACTGTTTTTGATTCTCCAGAATCTGTTCTTTCTAATAATGGGTAATTTTAGGATAAACCTACTGTTAGTGGAATGTTTGGCCTTGAAATCAGAAGTATGCTATTTTGTGGATCGGTGCTTTGGAAATTTGGTAGTGTACTGCTTGAAGATTTTGAACTATATATATTTGGTATTGACACATTCAGGAGACAAAGAATTTTCCAAATCAGCTGTGTTCTCGTACATAAAATAAATGATATTTCTGATATATGTGAAACATGATTTTTTTTTCATTTTATTAGACACTAAAAAGCCTATATATTTTTTTACAGAAGTGGAATTACACCAAAATTCTAGCAAGTGGAATTACACCAAAATTCTAGCATATTTTGAATGCTCAGGTTGTCCTGAAAAAAACAATATATTGTTTTCCTGGGTAAACTAAAAGATCCCCCCAGGAAAGTGAAAGAGTAGAAAATGTAACATCTAGTTACGGAACTGTCTGGAAAATTAACTGGACAGAATGAGACTTAATATATGGAGTAATTAAAACATGATAATATGCTGAACTATATACAAGATACAGAATTGATTGTATTACTGTAACAGTGATGATGGCAAACATCCCTATAATTTTTGGCAAGATGCAACCTGAAAAAAGAGCTACAGAGAACTGCAAAGATGCATAACTTATAATTAGACTAAAAAACTTAAGCATGGTAAAACAATACACTGCCAATGCATACAGTATAATATACTGAAATGTTGCACAATATAATAAATGCACATATGTGACATGATGTGATACAGCAGAAATAAAGTTGCATTACTACACCACATTTATATATGAATTGCAACCTGGTGCTGATGACTGTTTAAGAACAAATCACACATACTAAATATTTGCCACCTGGTAATGATGTCTGCTTGTCTGCCTTAATGTACTCACAAGTAATAATATGATGATGACTTCCGAGTATACGTTATTAAGTGTTGAGTAGTTATTACATGGTAGTAATGGCTGCATGGATACACAGCTTAATGTATTGAATAGCAGTAGGACAATGATGACTTGCTATGAGGTAATTATGACTGCTTGAATATACAGTATAATACAGTGATTAGTAGCAGCATGTTAATAATGATGTTACTTGGTAATAGCCAGCTGATAATGTTGACTGCATAATACAACACGAGTATTTACCTCCTGGTAATAAGATGGAATAAGAGCACAGCTTTAACTTACTAGTTAGCTAGTAAAAGGTATCACCAAACTTTACATTTTCTGCATATTGCCAAATGGTAATGCAGACAACATAAGCACCATGTCCTTTTAGCTTAAGGTAGCACATGTCATTCGCCCAATGGCATTTGAAAATGGGTATTGTGCCTACAGCAGAGGAATATGCTACACCAACATTGCAAGTTTCAAATGCATTCGATAACTACATATTTGGGCTGGAAAGCAATGGAGCCATCTGACCCCTCCTTGTATAACACTGTTGGACAGCTTATCTATTCTACAAGGCTGTGCACTTGTGAAAAAGGAGTTTGGCTTCACATACCTTGTAGGAATTGGATACCTTGCATCCAATAAAGCCATAAGTGGCTAAAAGGTAATTATACGCTATTAGGCTCTCTCTCTCTCCGAGGTATAGCATATTAGAAAGTTCATCTGCTTCTCCAAGCTTGTGTGATTAAATCACAAGAGTTTGGGTACTCAGTTGCAGGCTACAGCTGCCTCTGGTAAAGCTATAATAGGCAGGGAAGGTAATTAAGCTGAACAAGCATCTCTTTGCAAAAGGAGCCTCATCCTAAAAAGAAAAAACAAGACAACTTACCTGATTCTTCAACTATCTGCTCCTATAATACAGCAGTTTGCAATTCACTCTTTGCTACAGATAGCTCCAATTGGGACCAGCTGGATGTTAATTAGCTGCAAAAGCCTCTTGTATGAGGAGCTATAGCACTTCTTTGTGATAATACATTTATATAGCACAAGACTTTGGTTTTAGAAACCTTACAGTCCCAGGCAGTGACTGCACAAAGGCTTCTGCTTTCCAAGGTGATCATGGGCGGGTTAGGCCAGGAGATGGCTCAACAACTTACCTGAACTGAGCAGTACTGAAAACTGCTGAATTTAGGCACTCTGATATTTTCTGTTACTGACCCACTTCTCCTCCCAGTATCACTACATGGGGAGTCAAAGCCACAAACATCCAGCATATAGGAGTCAGATAGCTTAATGTCTCAAGTAACAATACAAAGATCTGTGATCCAATTGCTATCCAACAGAGTGCAAAGTGAAGAGAGCTCTCCTTCTCATTACTCAATAATTGCAAACGTTGACTTACTGCGCATGTACCGAACTGCTTTGCGACTTATTGCAATGTGAGGCAACGGATGGCCATGGTCTGGATCAGACCCTCAAAGGACGCACATAGGTAGCAATACCCAGTCCTTGTATTGTACCTCTTACTGCTTGAAGTGCAGTTATCTGTTGGCCTTGTGTATGCATTTGGTGTGTTAGTGCCCTGTGCTTGTTGCTATATAATGTCCTTTATAGTGCTCGAAGTGCACTTCTCCGCTCTATGTTCTTGGAGTACCCCACAGTCTTTTCATGAAATGTACTCTGGGAGCCAGAATCCATTTCTTCATATGAAATAATGGGCTTGTAGTGACAGCATTAACAGCTTTCAATTTAAATTGTACTTGTGGTGCCAATATCCCCTGTCTGCAATGCCTGCACCTCTTACTATATAATGTGCTAATGGTGCCAGGTTCTACTGCCAGCCTTGAGATATAGGAGTCACTGCTCTAATTGTATATGATGATATGCTGATTCCATTAACCAATTCTCTGTTGGTATGATGTGCTAGAGATGAAATTTACAGTGTCTCCATGGCAGTGAGTTCTGCTTAAACATACTGCAAAGCAACAGTGACCGAACACCCATGAATATATTATGTCTTATGCAGCACCTCCATATACAGTAAATGTGCACTGTTTCTCAAAAGTAAACAAACTAAAACTCATTTAAATGGTTTATAGCTTCCATGTTCCATAATAATCAGTTCAGCAGAAATTAATTGGTGCAAGGTCTCATAACCAGTACATAAAAACCAGCAACCTGTTGCCTTATTGCATTTAAAATTATGATATTAGGTTTTCCTGGGTTAATAGACTTCAAGCACCCACTGCTATAGTTTGGTTTACATGAAAATTCTGTGAAAGCACATTGGAAAGTGGGTGAGATATGAAGGGAGTGGCCATAAAAAGTGGGCATGGTTAAAAAAATTCTCACTACAAAAAATAAGATTTGGGCAGGCCAATTTATTGACTTATTTGCCCTCTCGTTCCTTGAAAGGGAAGCACTTGACAAACCATTCCACATGGTGGGGGAAAGGGAGGACGGAATGAAGAGTTCACTACCCAAAACTATTGGCAATTGGGTGCAGGATTTTTTGATGTATGCCAGCCAGCAATATAAGAGAAGTTCTCAAAACAGGGTGTCCTTTTATTTTGTAATTTGGACCAGAAACGTAACTGGAGGGGGGCGGGCCCTGGCGCAGGACGCGCAGCGGGCCCCCGCCCCCCTCCGTACACCCGGAAACTATCCAGTAATGTGCGCCGCGCAGCGGCGCGCGGACTGCCGGGGGGCCCTGAGGGGGTGCGGGCCCTGGCCCGCTCGCACCCCCTGCTCCCCCGGTAGTTCCGCCACTGATTTGGACCTCATCAAGTCAGCTTACACATTTTATAGTATAGTTGGAATTGTTGGCTGCACTATTACAAACAAGTCTGGAGCAGGATGGCTTCCAGGGTGCATATGCTCTGGGACTGCCAGGACATGAGTTTGTGGCTTTTAATTATGACCCCTAATAGACCTGTGCAGTGGCCACTATTTTATCCACTCAAATGCTGTCATGTCTTTACTATTACAATAAGATTAGTAGCCACAGTGCAATCCTCAGCTTATCTGGCCATTTGGCAGCCAAGTTTGCCTAGCAACCACCCTAAGTGGGGGGGGGGGGCATGGCTGCCAGTATACCTTTAATCAGGTATTCATGATGTGTTCTTGTGACTTTTCCTAAAAACATCAGTAAGAATTCTTAAAGATCATGAGGTCCAGGAAGGATCTGTGTATTAGAACAATCCATAGTTAATTTGATATTAAAATGATTATTATATAGCACAACTTCAAATTCCAACCCAGTGATTCTGGACCAACCCACATAATAAGGATGTCATAGATATAACAAGCCCAGAGAAGGCATGTTGTGTATACTGTGTCAGCGAATCTTGGAAGACAAATTTGTGCTCCAACCACCCTATAAAAAAGATTCACATTAGTAGGGTACAGGCTGCCCCCATCGCCAAACCCATGATTTGGAGATAAAACTGCTCACAAAATACAAAAACAAATGTGCGTCAAAATGAACTTCAACAGCTTGTGAATAAAGTTGTTCAACTCCCTCCTTTAGGTGTATATCCATTTCCATCTCATATTTATTCTATACAGTTGAATAAAGACTAAGAGGACATCATTATCTACTAGTGATGAGTGAATCTGCAATAAGCATTGAAGTCAATGGGCGTCAAAATGTATTTTTCAACAATTTTTTATGCACACAACAATTTTTTACGCGCTCAACAATTTTTCTCAATCCAAATGCATTAACATCAATGGGAGTATTTCTCGTGGCAATTTTATTGTCTCTGTGACTTTTTTGTCCAAATACATTAAAGTCAATAGGCAGTATTTCTTATGGCAACTTTTTGTCTCTGTGACATTTTTGTGTCTGCGACATTCTTGACACAGTGAATTTTACCGATGCAAATTTTTGCTGCAGTTTCACAAAAAAAATTCCCAGATGGTGGGATTTCACAGCAAATCCATGGCTGGCAGAAAATTATCTCATCACTATTATCTACAGTACATTAAGGTAATTCAGCCTTAAAAGTATATCTGCAGTGCCTCTTACATAGGATGGAAGACATTCAACCAAGGGCCTTAATTAAATATCCACAAACTTGCAAAACTGATCATTAAGTCTGTTAATACCTAACCCAGTGGAGCTTCTAGTCTGTTATGAACTTTGGGAAGTAAAAGTTTGTGTTTGCTGTACATGGCTGCTAAATAGCCAGATGTGGCCACCAATCCTATTCTGATATTAATAATAAGACATGACAAAATTTGAGTGGATAAAATAGTGGCCACAGCTCTCTTATGTCATAATAATTTCCAAGGAGATGGTAAGGTGCAACAGTGTTCAAGAATCAATAAATTGAAGAGGAGTAACTCTTGTGGCTCATGTAAAGCATGCCCATATATAAAAATAAATATACATTAAAGGTTTTTTTTAGTCTTTAAAATTATTCCTATCAATATTTATCTGTTGGCTAACTATTCTTTTTCCTTTTTAACAGATAAGAAAACCTTTCTGAGTACCACCCAGGGCTAGATAATTATTCCCTTTCCCATACATGCAGGGTGAGTTATTTTGTGTAAGGCCAAAGGCCTCAGGAGTAGTGAGGACCAAGGGAGGAAAATAACAATGTCCAAGTTCGCAGTACAGAAGAGGATGAGACAGAAGAATGGTCAAACAGGCAACAAGATCAGTCCAGGCAGAAGAGGTTCAAGGTCGAGGATTCCAGGCAAGGGTCGGTACACAATAGACAAAAGGTTCGCAATGAATCACACCCAGGAGTAGTAAACTAAACCTATAATCGGGCATTGAGGGAATCCCGGAGTTGCTTTAAATAGGCCAGGTTTTGGCGCCAAATTTGGACGCGCTGACGTCATGACGCCGACGCTGACGCATTGACGCCAGCGTCCTGACGTTGACGCACGTTCTGACGCCGGCGTCCGTTCCGACGCCGGCGACCAATCCGGGGACGGGAAGACGCTGACGTCATCGTGCTGCGACCATCAGGACCCAGGGGGCTGCCATCTTGGACGCCATTTTGGGAAGGAACTACGGTTTCCCTTACAGTACCCCCCTCCTCAGGGGGGGCCTCAGGACCACCTGGGCTGGACGGGAATCTCCGATGAAATCTCTGGACCAAGAGAGGAGCATGAACATCGGAGCTTTTTACCCAGGAGCACTCTTCCGGACCGAATCCCTTCCATTCAATAAGGTACTGCAAGGTGCCTCTAGAAATTCGAGAATCCAAAATGTTCTTTACCTCGAACTCTTGATGTCCATCCACAACGACAGGAGCTGGGGAAGAAGAAGAAGACGAAACTGCAGGTTTAAGTAAAGAAACATGGAATGCATTGGGGATCCGCATCTCAGGAGGGAGTTGTAGGCGTACAGCCACAGGGTTGATGATCTCGGTGATGGGAAAGGGACCAATAAACTTGGGACCAAGTTTAGGTGAGGGAACTTTGAGGCGGATATTGCGGGTAGACAACCAGACCTTGTCACCGGGAACATACAGAGGAGAAGAAACTCTTTTCTTGTCAGCGAATTTCTTCTGTGCAAGCGAGCTCTTCTCCAGGTTGACAGTGGTAGCCTGCCAGATGGCCAGCATGTGGGCAGCCTGATCGTTGGCGGCAGGGACATTTGTGAGCAGTAGATCTTGAGGAAAGGCCAGGGGGTTAAGACCATAAACACAAAAAAAAGGAGACTTTTCAGAGGAAGAGTGTATGGCATTATTATGTGCAAATTCGGCCCAAGGGAGGAGGTCAGCCCAATCATCCTGACACAGGGACACATGACACCGAAGGAACTGTTCAAGAGCCTGGTTAACTCTTTCTGCTGCTCCATTAGACTGGGGATGATAAGAAGATGAAAATTGGAGAGAAATGTCCAGGGCTTTACAAAGGGACCTCCAATGTCCAGGGCTTTACAAAGGGACCTCCAAAACTTTGAAACAAATTGGGACCCCCGGTCGGAGACAATCTCAGCAGGAAAACCATGAAGACGGAAAATATGTTTAATAAATAATGAAGAAAGTTCTGGAGCTGAAGGGAGTTTCCGGAGAGGGATGAAGTGTGCCATCTTACTAAACCTGTCAATCACCACCCAGATAACGGTGTAGCCAGAGGAAGGAGGAAGATCCACGATGAAATCCATTGCCAAATGGGTCCAAGGGCAGGAAGGAACAGGCAAAGGTAAAAGTAGGCCTTTAGGGGGAGAATGTCCTGATTTGGATACGGCACAAGTGGAGCAGGAAGAAACAAAATCTTTAACATCCTTTCTTAAGGAAGGCCACCAGACGAGACGAGATAAAAGTTCAGTCGTCTTTTTAATTCCCGGATGACCGGCCTGCTTTGAGCTGTGAGACTGGATCAAGATGGACTGACGAAGCTCAGGAGGAACAAAAGCTACGCCTACAGGAGTTTCCACAGGAGCAGAGGATTGAATAGATAAAAGATGCGAGGCAAGGGAAGGGAACAAGGCAGCAATGATCTTTGTAGGAGGCACAATGGATTCTGGGTCTTCGGAGATGGGATCCTCAGGGATAAAACTTCTGGAAAGAGCATCTGCTTTCTTGTTTCTTGAACCAGGACGAAAAGTTAAGATGAAGTTAAAACGTGAGAAGAACAATGCCCATCTGGCTTGTCGGGGATTGAGGCGCTTAAGGGTCTGGATATATTCTAGGTTTTTGTGGTCGGTGAAGATGGTCACAGGGACCAATGACCCTTCAAGAAAGTGTCTCCATTCGTCTAGAGCAAGCTTGACGGCCAGTAGTTCACGGTTCCCAACATCATAATTCCTTTCGGAGGAGGAAAACTTTTTGGAAAAGAAGGCACACGGATGTAGTTTACCATCAGAAGAGGATCTTTGGGATAATATTGCTCCTGCTCCGATGTCCGAGGCATCTACTTCGATGAAGAAAGGTTGGAGGGGTTCAGGGTGTCTGAGGATTGGGGCAGATGAAAAGGATTCTTTAAGAGTCTTGAAGGCTTCCAAGGCTAGAGGAGGCCAATGCTGTGGTTTACCCCCTTTTTGTATAAGAGCAAGAATTGGAGCAATTTTAGATGAAAAACCTTTAATAAACTGTCTATAATAGTTAGCAAAGCCGATGAATCTTTGAACAGCCTTGACACTGGTGGGGAGCGGCCAATCTTGAATTGCGGAAACCTTGGCTGGGTCCATCCTGAAGCCTTGTTGGGAAATGATGTATCCTAGAAAAGAGATGGACGATACTTCAAAGGAACATTTCTCCAATTTGGCAAACAGGTTGTTCTTTCGAAGACGAGAAAGTACTTCTTTAACTTGAAGACAATGCTCTGTAAGACTTTTGGAAAAAATAAGGATATCGTCCAGGTACACCACCACATACTGGCCCAGTAAGTCCCTGAAAATGTCATTCACAAATTCTTGGAAGACCGCGGGGGCGTTACAGAGACCAAAAGGCATGACAAGGTATTCATAATGCCCATCCCGGGTGTTGAAAGCGGTCTTCCATTCATCTCCCTCTCTGACCCGGATTAAATTATAAGCCCCACGAAGATCCAACTTGGTGAAAAGACAAGCCCCTTTGAGTTGGTCGAATAGTTCGGAGATGAGAGGAAGGGGATAACGGTTTTTAATTGTGATTTTATTTAAACCTCTATAATCAATGCAGGGCCGCAAACCTCCATCTTTCTTCTCAACAAAGAAGAAGCCGGCTCCAGCCGGTGAAGAGGAAGGACGAATAAACCCTCTTTGCAGGTTTTCTTGAATGTACTCCTTCATGGCACAGGTTTCAGAAGGAGAAAGCGGATAGGTGCGACCCCTGGGAGGCATGGTTCCAGGAAGAAGTTCGATGGGGCAATCATAGGGACGATGGGGAGGCAGGATTTCAGCAGACTTTTTATTGAAGACATCAGAAAAAGTTTGATAAACAAGGGGCAAAGAAGAATTGGAGGACACAGATGAAACTTTAATGATGGATTTGGTGGGTAAACAGTTCTGTTGGCAGAAGGAACTCCAACGGGAGACCTGAGAAGAAGCCCAATCGATTACTGGGTTATGAATATTCAACCAGGGCAGACCAAGTACAATGGGAGTAGAGGGACAATCAATTAGAAGGAAGGACAATCTTTCTAGGTGCATGGACCCCACAATAACGGAAAGTTCATCGTTGGAGTGGGAAATAGTAGCGGAGGATAGTGGACGATCGTCAATCGCCAGTGCACGAAGAGGAACAGCCAGGGATCGTAGGGGAATGGAATGGCTTTCAGCGAAGGCTTTGTCGATGAAGTTCCCAGCTGCGCCGGAGTCAAGGAAAGCCTCAGAGGAAATCGTCTGGGTTCCAAAACGAATTTGCACAGGAAGGAGGAAGCGTTGAGCAGAAGAATGGGGAGAGGGACCAATTCCACCCAGGTAAGTCTCCCCAGTCTTACCTAGGTGTTGGCGTTTCCCGGCTTCACTGGACACTCATAGGCAAAGTGGGATTTTCCACCACAATAAAGGCAAACTCCAGCAGCCCTTCTCCGAAGCTTTTCCTGTTCGGTCAGACGAGCCCGTCCGATCTGCATTGGTTCTTCCGAAGGCAGGGAAGAAGAAGCAGGAACCGCAGGATTAGGAGAAGACAGGGTAGAAGCTGGGTTAGGAAGGAAGGGTCTTTGAAAACGAGGAGCCAGAGTAGGTTGGAACCTGTGGAATCTTTTGGTTGGGGAGCGCTCTCTGTCGAGTTCAGCTTGAAACTCCCTCTGCCGAGTATCCACCTTTATGGCCAGGGCGACTAGATCTTCCCAACGGGATGGAATTTCCCTGGACACCAGATCAGTCTTAATACGTATCGCCAGGCCGTTGTAAAAGGCTGCGTGATACCCGTCATTGTTCCACGAAGTCTCTGCAACCAGGGTGCGGAACTCAATGGCGTACTCCGAGACTGAACGCGTTCCCTGTTGAAGATGGAACAGGCGTGCGGAGGCTGCAGTGGCACGACCCGGAGCATCAAAGACCACTCGAAGTTCCCGGACGAAGGCTCTGGCATCATCAATAATAGGATCCTCCTTCTCCCAGAGAGGCGAAGCCCACTCCAATGCCTTCCCTTGCAGACGAGAGAATATGAAGCCCACCTTGGCTTGTTCAGAAATGAACTGGCTGGGTGCGAGTGTAAAGTGGACCTCACACTGGTTGATGAACCCACGGCAGGCTGCAGGATCACCACTGTAGAGTGGGGGAGCCGGAATGCGGGGTTCGGATACGTGAAGCGGAGCCACAGGTACAGGTGCAGGAACAGGATCAGCGGGTGTTAATGCCGACAGCTTGGCAAGAATGGTCTCCAAGGCCTGACCAAAGTGCGATTGCTGTACCTCATAGGACTGCATCCGGGATGCCAGACCACGCAGCGCTCCACCGACATCAGGCGGCGCAGGATTCTCCTCCGACGGGTCCATGGCCCGATTATAATGTAAGGCCAAAGGCCTCAGGAGTAGTGAGGACCAAGGGAGGAAAATAACAATGTCCAAGTTCGCAGTACAGAAGAGGATGAGACAGAAGAATGGTCAAACAGGCAACAAGATCAGTCCAGGCAGAAGAGGTTCAAGGTCGAGGATTCCAGGCAAGGGTCGGTACACAATAGACAAAAGGTTCGCAATGAATCACACCCAGGAGTAGTAAACTAAACCTATAATCGGGCATTGAGGGAATCCCGGAGTTGCTTTAAATAGGCCAGGTTTTGGCGCCAAATTTGGACGCGCTGACGTCATGACGCCGACGCTGACGCATTGACGCCAGCGTCCTGACGTTGACGCACGTTCTGACGCCGGCGTCCGTTCCGACGCCGGCGACCAATCCGGGGACGGGAAGACGCTGACGTCATCGTGCTGCGACCATCAGGACCCAGGGGGCTGCCATCTTGGACGCCATTTTGGGAAGGAACTACGGTTTCCCTTACATTTTGTAACTATTTGTAACTATTCGTATAAACATTAATTGCCATTAAGTCTCTAGTTCTACTAAATGCCGCTTTGTATGTTTATTCTTCATAAGTAACTGCGGCTGCGTTACTATGTTGCACTGCATGTTTACAGTATTGATTTTGTAAAAAGACTTTACCACATTTTTTATGTTTTTTTATACAATCATTGGAATTGGGACATTTTCAATATTTATGGACAATGTTAGGATACACCACTATGTGCACATGAGAGGCGATATGTGGACTGCTACTATTTTAATGTTTATGCACTTTTGAATTTTAATGCACTTTTAAAAGAGAAAAAAATTCTAATTATGTATGAAAATATATTAATTGTTTTACCCATATATACCTTGTTCACTAATGATTACATATAACTGAGAAAGGGGCGTGGCCTCGAAACGTTGCACATCCGCACTTTGAATTAAAGCAAGGGTTTCCCTGCAAATAAGCCTTGTGTGCTGCTATCTTTGTTATTTGGCTCAATTGGAGGTTGCTGTATCCTCTATTACTGAGCATCAGGCTGTTATCTCCAGGAGGTTGCCGTGGGTGTGCGCTTGCTCTACCTTGTTTCAGTCTATGTCATAGGGGCATTGTGCTGACCGTCAGGATATTGCAGTGCTATAATAGACCATACAACCTTCCATAAGTTACATGGCTCATTGGTCTGTCCTACTGTGGTGGGCCAGCCGTCAATCCATACTATTCACCCATAGTATTGAGTAGTCAATATTGCTCCTATAGAGGGCACCAGTCAATAAAGCATTAAAGTCATGTACTGGACCATAGGCAGACCACTCTGTAACAGTGGCAGTGCCCTCCATAAACAATGTAACGCTAAATGTAGCTAACATACTTAAAGGTCTGAATGGATACAAGAAAACAAAATGCAACAAACAGTAACGAAAAGTAACCACCACTTATTGGTGTAAGTTAGTCATTCATCAATCATAGAGAAAATCCAAATCTGAGTAACACGTAGGAATTGTTCATGTATTCCATATCCAAATATAATGTGTGTCATTTTTTAGTAGAAGGGAGACATGGGTAAAGTTTCATTTAGGCCCCTTGGTGTCAAGGCATCAAGTTTAAAGATCCACATGGATTCTTTTTGTAAGAGTAGCAAGTCTCTGTTGCTCCCTCTCCTTGGGGCTGGCTGGCACATGGTCAATAAATTGGGGAAGATTGTGTTTCATATTGAGCCAATGTTTAGATACAGGCTGGTTCGCTTTCCCTGTGGCCAAAGCACTTCTGATGGCACAACGATGGTTATTCATCCATTCACGATAGGATGTGGAAGCTTTCCCTACGTAATGTAGTCCACATGGTCACCAAGCAATATATACCACCAAGCCATATATACACAATTTTTTTTAACAGAATGGTCAGATACAAGCCTACAAGTGAAAAGAGCTCTGACGATGGGAGATTATCAACACAGATGTCAACTTACCACTCTTGGGAAAAGAGAGCCTTTGGTGGCATACAAAAGAGGGCGCAATCTAAGTGATCTATTAGTGGTTAAGGATTTATCAAAGGACCCTAAGAAGAGAACCACCTGGCTTGACATACCCTTCAAAAATGGATGTTATAAATGTACTAACTGCCTCACCTGTATAGGTATGCAACAAGGGACTCATTTCACAAACCCAAAAACAGGGATGAATCAACTACAGAGTCACATGCAAGATGGACCATGTTGTATATATGGATTGGTGTGGACTACATTACGTAGGCAAGGGTGTATGTAGCTAATCTTATTCACACACTCATACGTAGGGATGTCGCGGACTGTTCGCCCGCAAACTAATTTGCGCGAACATCGACCGTTCGCGTCCGCTGAATGTTCGCGAACGTCGCGAAACGTTCGCCAATTTGGGTTCGCCTTAGCTGGTGCTTATTTTTGCCCTCTCACCCGAGACCAGCAGATACATGGCAGCCAATCAGGAAGCTCTCCCTCCTGGACCACCCCCACACCCCCTGGACCACTCCCCTTCCATATATAAACTGAAGCCCTGCAGCGTTTTTTCATTCTGCCTGTGTGTGCTTGGAAGAGCTAGTGTAGGGAGAGAGCTGTTTAGTGATTTGAGGGACAGTTGATAGTAACTTTGCTGGCTAGTAATCTACTTGATACTGCTCTGTATTGTAGGGACAGAACTCTGCAGGGATTAGGGATGTCGCGGACTGTTCGCCGGCGAACTTGTTCGCGCGAACATCGACTGTTCGCGCTCGCCGAATGTTCGCGAACGTCGCGCGACGTTCGCCATTTTGGGTTCGCCTTACCTGGCGCTTTTTTTTGACCTCTCACCCCAGACCAGCAGATACATGGCACACAATCAGGAAGCTCTCCCTCCTGGACCACCCCCACACCCCCTGGACCACTCCCCTTCCATATATAAACTGAAGCCCTGCAGCGTTTTTTCATTCTGCCTGTGTGTGCTTGCAAGAGCTAGTGTAGGGAGAGAGCTGTTAGTGATTTCACTGATTTCTTTGAGGGACAGTTGATAGTAAGTTTGCTGGCTAGTAATCTACTTGATACTGCTCTGTATTGGAGGGACAGAAGTCTGCAGGGATTTGAGGGACATTTTAGGTTAGGTAGCTTTGCTGGCTTGTAATCTACCTTCTACTGCAGTGCTCTGTATGTAGCTGCCTGCTGTGGGCACTGATCTCTTCTGATCTCATCTGCTGACTGCTGTAATAACCCAATAGTCCTTGTAAGGACTGCTTTTATTTTCTTTTTTGTTGTTTTACTTTGCTACTATAACAGCCCAGTGCTATTAGTCTAGCTGTGTTGGGAAGTGGGACTGGTGTGCTGCTGTGCTGCTCCTAGTAGTTCAGCAGCAGCAACCCGAGAATTTTTTTTTTTTAATATACATTTTTTTTTTCTTTTACTTATCTTACTGTTCTTTAACGTGTACAGTGCTGTTGCTGTTCTTCATAGTAGTGCACCAATAGTAGTGCACTTGCAGGCATTATTTGCCCAGTGTGTTCTTCAAACAACAACCATCTAGCTGTGTGAGCTTGTTCACATTCTGTCTAAATATCAATAATAATACCGTCTCCAGAAACACCACCCGAGTGACGTTTTTCAGGCAGCAATAATATATTCCGTATCCACTGCTGTAGTAGTGTATACGTTGACCTTCTAGGCCTTGTTTGCCCAGTGTGTTCTTCATTTTCAAACAACTGGCATTTAGCTGTGTGAGCTTGTTCACATTCTGTCTAAATATCAATAATAATACCGTCTCTAGAAACACCACCCGAGTGACGTTTTTCAGGCAGCAATAATATATTCCGTATCCACTGCTGTAGTAGTGTATACGTTGACCTTGTAGGCCTTGTTTGCCCAGTGTGTTCTTCATTTTCAAACAACTCCCATCTAGCTGTGTGAGCTTGTTCACATTCTGTCTAAATATCAATAATAATACCGTCTCTAGAAACACCACCCGAGTGACGTTTTTCAGGCAGCAATAATATATTCCGTATCCACTTCTGTAGTAGTGTATACGTTGACCTTGTAGGCCTTGTTTGCCCAGTGTGTTCTTCATTTTCAAACAACTCCCATCTAGCTGTGTGAGCTTGTTCACATTCTGTCTAAATATCAATAATAATACCGTCTCTAGAAACACCACCCGAGTGACGTTTTTCAGGCAGCAATAATATATTCCGTATCCACATCTGTAGTAGTGTATACGTTGACCTTGTAGGCCTTGTTTGCCCAGTGTGTTCTTCATTTTCAAACAACTCCCATCTAGCTGTGTGAGCTTGTTCACATTCTGTCTAAATATCAATAATAATATCGTCTCCAGAAACACCACCCGAGTAACGTTTTTCAGGCAGCAATAATATATTCCGTATCCACTTCTGTAGTAGTGTATACGTTGACCTTGTAGGCCTTGTTTGCCCAGTGTGTTCTTCATTTTCAAACAACTCCCATCTAGCTGTGTCAGCTTGTTCACATTCTGTCTAAATATCAATAATAATATCGTCTCCAGAAACACCACCCGAGTGACGTTTTTCAGGCAGCAATAATATATTCCGTATCCACTTCTGTAGTAGTGTATACGTTGACCTTGTAGGCCTTGTTTGCCCAGTGTGTTCTTCATTTTCAAACAACTCCCATCTAGCTGTGTGAGCTTGTTCACATTCTGTCTAAATATCAATAATAATACCGTCTCTAGAAACACCACCCGAGTGACGTTTTTCAGGCAGCAATAATATATTCCGTATCCACTGCTGTAGTAGTGTATACGTTGACCTTGTAGGCCTTGTTTGCCCAGTGTGTTCTTCATTTTCAAACAACTGCCATCTAGCTGTGTGAGCTTGTTCACATTCTGTCTAAATATCAATAATAATACCGTCTCCAGAAACACCACCTGAGTTGTTGTTGTTGTTTTAAAAATAATGCCAGGCAAAGGCAGGCCGCCACGCAGAGGCACTAGGGGCCGTGCTGCTATGCTATCCTGTGGCCCTAGGAAATTGCCCAGTTTTAAAAAGGCAATGACCCTGAACTCCCAAAATGCTGAAGAGGTAGTTGACTGGCTTACACAGCACACCCCATCCTCTACTGTTTCTAACTTTACCACAACATCCTCATCCTCCACTGCTATGGGCACCCCACGTAACACTTCCTCCACCACCGGCGCCCCTTCTTCACTGGAGTCAGAGGAGTTATTTTCACATGAGTTTCTTGAACTGAGTGATGCGCAACCATTATTGGCAGAAGAAGATGAAGGAGATGAGGACGTTACACCAGATTTAATTCTGGCAGAGAACACAACAGAGATGGACATAATGAGTGATGAGGAGGTCCCCGCTGCTGCTTCCTTCTGTGAGCTGTCAGAAGAAATTGATGCATCTGAGGAGAATGAGGATGAGGAGATTGATGTTTTGTGGGTGCCCAGATGAAGAGAGCAAGAGGAGGATAGTTCAGATGGAGAGACGGAGAGTCAGAGAGGCAGGAGGAGAATAAGACTTAGAAGAAGCAGGGAGGACAGCTCGCAGGGAACAGTAGGGCAACAACATGTATCGGCACCTGTGGTCAGCCGGCCAACGCACCCGCCATTGCCGCCAACGCCGCCAACTTCTACTGTTACCGCCAGATTGCCAGCTTCAAAAAGGTCAGCAGTGTGGGATGTTTTTAATGTGTGTGCCTCTGACAAAAGCGTTGTAATTTGCAATGAGTGCAGTCAGAAACTGAGTCTTGGGAAGCCCAACAGCCACATAGGTACAACTTCTATGCGAAGGCACATGAACGGCAAGCACAAAGCACTTTGGGAGCAACACCTCAAAGGCAACAGGCAAACTAAAAGCCACCCTCCTTCTGGTCCAGCATCTTACTGCTCTACCTCTGCTGTCCTTGACCCGTCTGAACCACCCTCCACTCCGCCTTCCACCTTGACCACCAGTTCCCATTCCCAGTCATCTGCCCCCAGCCAAGTTTCTGTGAGGGCCATGTTTGAGCGTAAGAAGCCAATGTCTGCGAGTCACCCCCTTGCCCGGCGTCTGACAGCTGGCTTGTCCGCACTCTTAGCCCGCCAGCTTTTACCATACCAGCTGGTGGACTCTGAGGCCTTCCGCAAATTTGTAGCAATTGGGACACCGCAGTGGAAGGTACCCAGCCGCAATTTTTTTTCAAAAAAGGGAATACCACACCTGTACCACCATGTGCAGAGCCAAGTCACCGCATCTCTGTCACTTAGTGTTGGGCCAAAGGTCCATATGACTACTGATGCATGGTCCTCCAAGCATGGTCAGGGCAGGTATGTCACCTACACTGCCCACTGGGTGAACTTGGTAATGGCTGGGAAGCAGGGAATGTGTGGCTCAACAACAACAGTGGAGTTGGTGTCACCGCCACGGATTGTACGCAGTTCTGCCACCACCTCTACTCCTCCTTCGCTCTCTACCTCGTCTTCTTCCTCTTCTTCGTCCTCTGCTGCTGGGTCCTCCTCCTCCACACCTGTGCACCCCCAGCTCCTCCTAGGCTATTCGACATGCCAGGTACGCCGTTGTCATGCTGTCTTGGGGATGACGTGCCTGGAAAGCAGAACCCATACTGGATCTGTACTCCTGTCATCTCTGCAGTCACAGGCCGATCGGTGGCTGACCCCACACCAACTGAAGATCGGAAAAGTGGTGTGTGACAACGGAAGCAATCTGTTGGCAGCACTGAGACTGGGCAATTTAACACATGTGCCCAGTACCCAGGATTCCAGGACGTTCTCAGGCAGTCCAGGAAGGTGTCGGCCCATTTCAGACGGTCCTACACAGCCATGGCACGCCTTGCTGACATTCAGCAGCGGTACAACATGCCAGTCAGGCGTTTGATTTGCGACAGCCAGACTCGGTGGAATTCAATGCTCCTCATGTTGGAACGTCTGCTGCAACAACAAAGAGCCGTCAACGAATACCTGTTTGAACTGGGTGGTAGGACTGGATCTGCAGAGCTGGGGATTTTTTTACCCCGTTACTGGGTGCTTATGCGCGATGCCTGCAGGCTCATCCGCCCTTTTGAAGAGGTTACAAATATGGTCAGTCGCACCGAAGGCACCATCAGCGACCTAATACCCTTTGCTTTCTTCCTGGAGCGTGCCGTGCGACGAGTGACAGATGAGGCTGTAGACCAGCGTGACGAGGAGCAGGAAGCGCACGATTTCTGGTCGGAATCACCAGAACGAACCCAGGCACCTGCTGCAACGCAGGGAGAGGTGTCAGAAGTGGAGTCAGAGGAGGAAGGTGGCTTTGTGGAGGAGGAGGACCAACAGGAGCAGGCTTCCCAGGGGGCTAGTGGTGACCTTTTGGGGACCCCTGGTCTTGTACGTGGCTGGGGGGAGGAGACCGTGGATGATGCAGTCCTTGATAACGAGGAAGCGGAGATGGATACCTTTGCATCCAACCTTGTGAGAATGGGGTCTTTCATGCTGTCATGCCTTTTGAAGGACCCCCGTATCAAGAGGCTTAAGGAGAAGGACCTGTACTGGGTGGCAACGCTACTAGACCCTCGGTACAAGCATAAAGTGGCAGAAATGTTACCAACGTACCACAAGTCCGAAAGGATGCTGCATTTACAAACCAGCCTGCAAAACATGTTGTACAATGCTTTTAAGGGTGATGTCACTTCAGGAACTCATCAACATTCCAGGGGCAGAGGTGCCAGTAATCCTGCCACGAGCGCACCTGCAAGGACAAAGCACTTTGGCCACTCTGTAACGTCAGACATGCAAATGTTTTTCAGTCCAAGGCAGCGCCAGAACCCTTCTGGATCCACCCTCAAAGAACGCCTCGACCGGCAGGTAGCGGACTACCTGGCATTAACTGCAGATATCGACACTCTGAGGAGCGATGAACCCCTGGACTACTGGGTGCGCAGGCTTGATCTGTGGCCAGAGCTGTCACAATTTGCCATGAACCTCTTGTCTTGCCCCGCCTCAAGTGTCCTCTCAGAAAGGACCTTCAGTGCAGCAGGAGGGATTGTAACTGAGAAGAGAACTCGCCTAGGTCACAAAAGTGTGGATTACCTGACCTTTATTAAAATGAATGAGGGGTGGATCTCGGAGGGTTACTGCACGCTGGAAGACTTGTTCTGAGTTTCTGATTCTGACTCCCCATGCAGCTGTCCTTCTCTGCACGCCTCATGACTCCACACACAGCTGTCCTTTAGCGTCCTCCTCCCTCCACCACCGTTACAAACTAGGGTGCAAACCCTACTGGTTTAATTTGAATCCAGGTAAATCCTGAGTTTTTCTGGCCTCTGTGCTTCAGTGGCTGTGACAAAAAAAAATGAATATTTTCAGCATTTATATGGCATATTGTTTCTGGCCTCTGTGCATCAGTGGCTGTGACAAAAAAAAATGAATTTTTTCAGCATTCATATGGCATATTTTTTCTGGCCTCTGTGCTTCAGTGGCTGTGACAAAAAAAAGGAATATTTTCAGCATTTATATGGCATATTTTTTCTGGCCTCTGTGCTTCAGTGGCTGTGACAAAAAAAGGAATATTTTCAGCATTTATATGGCATATTGTTTCTGGCCTCTGTGCTTCAGTGGCTGTGACAAAAAAAGGAATATTTTCAGCATTTATATGGCATATTGTTTCTGGCCTCTGTGCTTCAGTGGCTGTGACAAAAAAAAGGAATATTTTCAGCATTTATATGGCATATTTTTTCTGGCCTCTGTGCTTCAGTGGCTGTGACAAAAAAAAGGAATATTTTCAGCATTTATATGGCATATTGTTTCTGGCCTCTGTGCTTCAGTGGCTGTGACAAAAAAAAGGAATATTTTCAGCATTTATATGGCATATTTTTTCTGGCCTCTGTGCTTCAGTGGCTGTGACAAAAAAAAGGAATATTTTCAGCATTTATATGGCATATTTTTTCTGGCCTCTGTGCTTCAGTGGCTGTGACAAAAAAAAATGAATATTTTCAGCATTTATATGGCATATTGTTTCTGGCCTCTGTGCCGCAGTGGCTGCGACAAAAAAAATTTATATTTTCAGCATTTATATGGCATATTTTTTCTGGCCTCTGTGCTTCAGTGGCTGTGACAAAAAAAAAAAGAATATTTTCAGCATTTATATGGCATATTTTTTCTGGCCTCTGTGCTTCAGTGGCTGCGACAAAAAAATTTTATATTATTAGCATTTATATGGCATATTTTTTCTGGCCTCTGTGCTTCAGTGGCTGCGACAAAAAAAATTATATTGTTTGCATTTATATGGCATATTTTTTCTGGCCTCTGTGCTTCAGTGGCTGCGACAAAAAAAATTGATATTGTTTGCATTTATATGGCATATTTTTTCTGGCCTCTGTGCTTCAGTGGCTGCGACAAAAAAAATTTATATTGTTTGCATTTATATGGCATATTTTTTCTGGCCTCTGTGCTTCAGTGGCTGCGACAAAAAAAATTTATATTGTTAGCATTTATATGGCATATTTGTTCTGGCCTCTGTGCTGCAGTGGCTGCGACAAAAAAAAATGAATATTTTCAGCATTTATATGGCATATTGTTTCTGGCCTCTGTGCTTCAGTGGCTGCGACAAAAAAAAACATAATTTTTCAGGAAAGTACACATGCCTAATTTTTCAGGGTTCTGCAACAGTGGCAAAATCGCATCTTTTATGGTCACCGCAGGTGATCAATAAAGTAGACCAAAACTGGGCCTCACACTGCAGAATCGGTGTTTTTTGGTTCGCTTCACTGTACATTGAATTACCTCTGCCTGACCGTGCACGTGCGCACAAGCACGGTGACTGCTAAACACACCACTACAGAAATATTGCCACCAACAGGACGAACATCCTGGAGGTGACAAGCTCAACTAGTAATTAACAACTATTATTTGCTCATTTGACGGTATCATTCATTAAAGCTCTTTGCGTTCTTTTGCGTTGCAGTAAGCGCCGTGTTTCGTCTTTGCGTGTGAACAGGCTGTAACCTTTACACGACTTGATTGGCATGTCGACGCCGGACGTTTTAAAGCATTTTCTTACACAGGTTTAGAAATGTAGTATGATTTCTGCCCTTTACAGCACAAAACGCAGCTCTGTGTCAACAATGTATTTTTCAGATACATTTTTGCCCTTGATCCCCCTCTGGCATGCCACTGTCCAGGTCGTTGCACCCTTTAAACAACTTTAAAATCATTTTTCTGGCCAGAAATGTCTTTTTTAGGTTTTAAAATTCGCCTTCCCATTGAAGTCTATGGCGACGTTCGCGAACCGTTCGCATTTTTGACGCAAGTTCGCAAATATGTTCGCGAACTTTTTTTCCGACGTTCGCTACATCTCTAGCAGGGATTTGAGGGACATTTTAGGTTAGGTAGCTTTGCTGGCTACTAATCTACCTTCTACTGCAGTGCTCTGTATGTAGCTGCTGTGGGCACTGCTTCTGATCTCATCTGCTGACTGCTAATAACCCAATAGTCCTTGTAAGGACTGCTTTTATTTTCTGTTTTGTTTTTTTACTTTGCTACTATAAGAGCCCAGTGCTATTAGTCTAGCTGTGTTGGGGAGTGGGACTGGTGTGCTGCTCCTAGTAGTTCAGCACCAACCAGAGTAATTTTTTTTTTTTAATATACATATACATATTTTTTTATTTTACTTATCTTACTGTTCTTTAACGTGTCCAGTGCTGTTTGCTGTTCTTCATAGTAGTGCACCAATAGTAGTGCACTTGCAGGCATTGTTTGCCCAGTGTGTTCTTCAAACAACTGCCACCTGTGTGAGCTTGTTCACATTCTGTCTAAATATCAATAATAATACCGTCTCCAGAAACACCACCTGAGTGACATTTTTCAAGCAGCAATAATATATTCCGTATCCACTGCTGTAGTGTATACGTTGACCTTGCAGGCATTGTTTCAATTTGTTTGCCCAGTGTGTTCTTCATTTTCAAACAACTGCCACCTAGCTGTGTGAGCTTGTTCACATTCTGTCTAAATAATAACAATAATAATTCCGTGTCCGTAAACATCACCTGAGTGATGTTTTTACAGCAGCAATAATATATTCCGTATCCACTACTGTATACGTTGACCTTGCAGGCATTGTTTGCCCAGTCTTTAACCAAGTGCCACCTAGCTGTGTGAGCTTTTTCACATTCCGTGTCCAGAAACACCACCTGAGTGACGTAGTGTGATTTCTGCCCTTTACAGCACAAAACGCAGCGCTGTGTCAACAATGGATTTTTCAGATACATTTTTGCCCTTGATCCCCCTCTGGCATGCCACTGTCCAGGTCGTTGCACCCTTTAAACAACTTTAAAATCATTTTTCTGGCCAGAAATGTCTTTTCTAGCTTTTAAAATTCGCCTTCCCATTGAAGTCTATGGGGTTCGCGACGTTCGCGAACCGTTCGCATTTTTGTCCGGACGTTCGCGAACATGTTCGCGAACATTTTTTCCGACGTTCGCTACATCCCTACTCATACGTGGCTCCAATATGCTCAGTACACTCTCACGATGTAAATGTTTATGTATATACTTGTTCTCATGACGTCACACCCCAGATTTGGTGCCACTTCTGGGTTCAAAAGGGATTGTTGTCACTTCCTGATGATGGCTCGAGTTTAGGAGCTGAAACGTCACAATAAATGATATAGCTAATCCATTGGTGTGGGAAAGAAGTTCTCTTTTGGATGGCTGTTTGAATGCTGACATACAACTAGACATGATCCGATAACAGATACTGTTTCAACAATTGTATAGCAGTATCCTCAGCTGAGTGTTGGACATTACAATGGAAGAGGTCCAAGTTTGACTGTATACCCGAATGGGGACTTTGTCTTTAACAGACGTTTATGAATATAAAACATTATAAACTATGATGTAAGTAGCTGTGAAGATACTAAGAGACAATACTTCTTAGCTCTAATATACATTTATTGCTGATGGACTTTACTTATTTTTAGAATTGGCCCATTTATATGTTTGGTTTTGGGTCACTAAATGTAATATTCATTGTAATATCTGTAGGCTTTGATTGTAAGTCTGGATGTGTGGCTGCTTTATGTGGCTCTAGTGATTATTATAACCTGTTTGGGTTCCCCATTGGAAACTATAAGGTCTTAGTGTTATTGTGTTAGGATGTTTATTACTTCATTATATACTATCATCAGCCCTCCTGTATGTAGCTGCTAGAATGGAATCACATTTGGTGAAGTTTAAAATGATGCAATTTCTGTAGTTTTTTACTCGGTATAGCCTTAAAATAGACCACGTGCATTAGAACATGACTGCGGTGGAAGCATTAATTCAGCACAACACACATGCCAGGTTTCTCTGCACCATGCGACCAAGATATGATACAAGTAACAGCATGGTTGGCCCTATAAGATGTTAATTAGTCTCATTGCTTGAAATGCAGGTATTGCGGTTATGTAATCGGCTGGCATTTTAATCTGTTTGATGCGGGCAACTGATGTTGGTGACATATACAGCTAAGTGTAAATGACTTAGGTCTTACATTTAATTCTATATTCAAACTGTGTCCAGACACGATGGATAGCAGAAGGGAGGGTACACTCCTCTGAGCCTTTATTACTTGAATTAGTGTAGGCTCTTTTTGAATAATCATGTATGGTTTGTGGAATTAAGTTGCAATAATCAGAAAAGGATGAGTGAAAAAAATCAGATACGTGCAGACCTGCTGTTTCAACACACACCATCCATCATGTGATAAGCATTCGATTTATAGAAATTAGAAACAGACCAGGAACAGGCAGTACTTAGTCTGCAATCACCCTTTATTGGTATATTCTCACTCACGACATGTTTCGGGAGCTAGTCCCTTTTTCAAGTGAAGAAATAATCCAATTAACACACATTAAGTAACAGTTGTAACCCCTCCCCTTTAGTGCTCCAGGTGATACCTATGATAACATGGGTAAGTCCATCCCCTTATTGCATACTGCATGTGATAATATGTTCCATTGACGAGAGTACCATCGTAAAAAAGTGTGAAAAAAGTCCCATATAAATAGTCCATAAATACAGTCCATCCTGTTGGAATAAATACAATTAGATACTTTTAGAAACTGCACAGAGGGTTTAATGACAAACTTAGAAATGTTTTCTGTAACAAATTACTAATGTATCTTTGTTTTATGCAGGTCACAGAAATAAAAAGAGAACACTGCAAAAGTAAGTGTAAATTATTTATTGAGACAGTGAGTCTATATAAAATAGCAGTGTGCGACATGCGAGGGTGATCCCTGCCAATGGGCAGGCATTCATTTGCAGTGCTCATATGTTTTTACGTTTGATAGGCATTGTGCAGTTTCTAAAGTATTTAATTGTATTTATTCCAACAGGATGGACTGTATTTATGGACTATTTTTATGGGACTTTTTTCACACTTTTTTTACGATGGTACTCTCGTCAATGGGACAGTTTAGTGGTCAACATTATTTAGGTTGTTAGGATGAAGGGCTGAAGGCTGAGGTCTTGAAGGCTGAGGGCGGAGTTAGCATGACTGACGGCTGAGAAGGGAGGGTAGAGGACAGAGGTGTGACTGCAGATTTGGATGATGAGAGACGGTAACAGCACCCGATGCGCCATTCAGAAGGCATAGGACATTCAGAAATGAAAATGCACGCACACCTGCAGCCGTGACCGTTGAGGTAAAAGAGTATCTTTATTTCTTCATGTTAAAAGTAGCGTCCTAACGCGTTTCGTATCAAAAGATACGTAATCATAGGCACATAATTGGTTACAACTGTTACAAATATTTAAACACATTTAAAGGAAGTGACGTCCATATCCACCTTTCATAGGTGTACTTAATGGACTCCAAGTCATTACAAGTTAACTCTTAACATTCAGATCAAATCGTTTACAAGGTGACTTTTTCAAATACAAAATGTCATCGTGTGTATTATTACTACCTGAGTATGTAACAATTTTAAAGTATATAACAATTTTAAAGTATACCGTTTTACGATGTAGTTTTATAATATGCATCAATGCGCAATAAAATGTATAATAATTGTTAATTTAGGTGCTTAAATATAAACAATGTATCAATTACAGAATTTAATAAAATATGCCAATTAAACAAACATTGCTGTATTATCGTCCATTATTTAAAATAAACTTTATTATTGCACTAAATCGCTCTTTTTTCTCTCTTTTCTCTTAAAGCATGATGCACGTACAACACGATTGGATATAACTGATTCTACAGATAACACTTTTATGCAGTTGCTTTAGACATTTCAGTCAGTATTACATTTTTAGATATTTAGATTTTTCAAATTTTTTGTATTTTTTTTTTAGAATTTTTAGAAGACCAACATATCATCAAGTGACGTAAGCCTGTATAAGTTTGCTGAATTTCGGCATCAAAATCTTCACTTAGATACGAATCAACTGCAGTTAATTAATGCTTTCTAGTATTGCTCATGTTTCTACAAAGCTGGCCGAGTTCTGAACCTATTTCTATTCTATTTTTAACCAACCACAGAATTCCATCAAAGAATTATGTCAAAATTATAAAACCTAGAGCTGTAACAAAATTCGGGGGGAGGTGTGTTGCAAACTAGAACTCGAAGTGGAGGAGATGTTACAATCGAGGCATACTGGAGCTTCAAAATATCAATTTAACTAGGATCTTAAGATCAAAAATCAAAAATGGCATGCAATGTCAAAACGAAAATTTAACCCCTTAGGTTGTCTGGTGTCTAAAGTGAAGATCCAATATGCCTCCCTATGCCGAAGCCTTGCAATTTTATCTCCTCCTCTTGAAGAATTGTATATTTTCTCAATCCCCTGTATTTTAAGGTATTTGATGTCGCTACTGTTGCAGTCTCTGAAATGCCTAGATACTGTCGTACTATTGCTCTGCGACTCAATACTGTGAATGTGTTCACGCATCCTACATTTCAAATTCCTTGATGTACTTCCCACATATTGAATGCTGCATTTTTTACAAGTTAGTAAATACACAACATATGTGGTATTACAATTTATGTAACATTTATTTGGATACGTATAGGCGGTGCTGTCACTGGTAAACTCTGTGGTTTTTTCAATATACTTACAATTTGTACAGCGATTGGCTCCACAGCGAAAAGTGCCAACCGTGCTCAACCAACTTTTAGGGCTGTTTGTTTTCTCACAAACATCACTTGGAGATAAAATATTTCCAAGTGTTCTGGCACGCCGAGTAACGAATCTACACCCATCTTTCATCACCACACGCAGTTTCTCATCTTCATTCAATACCGGTAAATATTTTTTAACTATTTTCTTGATCTTATAAAACTGTTTACTGTATGTGGTAATGAACATAATGAAAGCTGTTTCTAAGGATGCTAAGGGATAACCTCTCGCCAAAAAGCGATCTCTTAGTTGCATTGATTGTGACAGAAACTCAGTCTCAGTACTGCAGTTTCTTCGCAGACGCTGAAATTGCCCAATCAGTACTGCCTTAAAAATGTGTCTTGGATGGCAAGAGTCTGCTCTCAACAACGAGTTACCTGCGGATTCCTTTCTATATACAGTGCTTATTATCTCTCTAGCTTTTCCCGTGAGTTTTAAATCCAAAAAATCGATCGTGGTGTGATTAAAAGAAAAAGTGAATTTAAGGTTACAATTATTGCAATTCAAATTTTGCACAAAGTCTAAAAACTGGGACTCTGTACCTCGCCAAATGAATAAGAGATCATCCACATATCTCTTGTACAACTTAATGCAGCGAACTTCAGCTAAAGTGCCTCCAAACAAGTGGGTCTCTTCCCACCACCCCATATATAAATTGGCATATGTGGGCGCGAATTTCGCACCCATTGAAGTGCCACACGTTTGGAGGTAAAAAGTTCGATCGAACATGAAAAAATTGTGTGTTAAAAGATATCGTAGAGCCTCCATGATAAACTCAATGATATCTTTATTATAAATACTGTACTTACATAAGTGATAGTGCACCGCCTCTAACCCTTGCCCATGTGGTATGTTAGAATACAAGCTTACTACATCTACGGGAGCCCAATTAAAAATCGACTCATCCCAATCAAAACCTTCCAAGACTTTTAAAACATGCTTCGTGTCACAAAGGTAGGAATCCAATCTCTTGACCAGAGGCTGCAAAAACATGTCAATCAACTCTGCTAAGTTCTCATTAAGAGAACCTATACAGGACACTATCGGTCTTCCTTGTATTTTATTTTTATGAACCTTAGGCAAAATGTGGAAAATTGATTAACTAGGATTTCTTGGGATAATATATCTTTTAATCCTGTCAGTATATATGCCTAATTGCCTACCCATTTCCACCAGTTCTATCAATTCACTTTTGAACGATTCTTGAGGATTTGACTTAAGGACCATATATGATTCTACATTACTGAGCTGTCTATTAACCTCATTGAGATAGTCTACCCTATTTAGAACGACAACCTTACCTCCTTTGTCTGCCTTTCGAACAATGATGGTGTCATCAAGACTTAACTCCTTCAACGCTAGAGCCTCCTTACTTGTCAAGATGGAATTCGTTTTTAAAGTATTCTTTTGCAGTTCTCTTAATTCATTTTCTATGAGGTCCTGAAACGCTTCAATCGCTGGACCCCTATGGGTAGTGGGATAAAAACTGGATTTATCCTTAAGCACATTAATATCGTTCAAATCTATCCCATATCTATTCAAAACACCATTATTCGTTTCTGCAGACAAAGCATTAAGATTGAAGAGCGCTATTTCATCCTGAAAATCAAACTTTAAGTTATCACGTGAACTAACTACATCAATTTTTTGATAGGACATTGTAGGAAATAAGGGTATTTCGCCGCAGGATGTCCTAAAATGCGTTCCGTACCTCTTTCCATTTTTCAAATGTTGTGAGGTATGCCTTACATCTTATTGCAGCAGCTGAGACAAGTGTAGTCACACAGCATCACTTCTCTCATTCTATACTTAGCGAATGACCAGCTGAGAAAAGGAGCCCAGCATAATGGAGAGTGCCAGATGAAGTATTCATCTAAATGCATCACCTTGCCTATGTGCAGGTGAAATAGCACAGCACTGCACTCAACAGGAACTATCAAAGTGATTTATTTCCAGCACAACTTTCTAATATTACGATCACAAACTGTGATCTTCCTCAGGAAAAAAAACATTAAATCATTAAATGATAAATTCGCTCTGAGCACCATTTTACTCCACTCTAATCCAAATTTTATGTCAAAAAGTTAGAGTAAAGCAATTGCGCTGGTTAACTCCAGCAATTAATAGTTAATAACTAAAAAACATACACCAACTTCAACTTGGTATCAGTTAGGGAATTATTTACTAAACCTCAAATTAATCTGGTCAGGCTTTTTGGAGCAAAAACTAAATTCTTTGGTGGAAAAAAATCTAGAAATTTTTGAGATTTATTATACTCCAATGGTCCAAAAAGCCTGAATCTGAAAATCCACCATCTCAGACCTGTCGAGGTCCTGTATAAGTAAATGAAAGAGACCATCAATCGCAATATGAAGTTATCGTAGTCTGTGCTTGGTTTAGCCAGAAAATCTGACTTTTTTGTGGTTTTTGGGCAAAAACTTGAAAATATCAAAAGATTTGGGAAAAGATTTTGAGTTTTTCCGCGATCTAATTATATTTGAGTTATTTTATTAATAAATAAAATCAAACTGAGCATGGGTGAGCCCTGTGTCTGTAAGTGCAATTTTTGTTGTACTAAAATGGATGTAAATGTTGCATGTATATACAACATTCATTAGAGGAATTTATTTTAAACACACTCTTTACACTTCTGTAAAATTGCATTAAAGGAAAAGGAAAGCTACCGAGTCAGTTTACTGCCAACTGATTAGCCACAATAGTGCAAGCTATAACACTATATCTATTCTGTAGAATGCTTTACCATACCTGAGTAAACAGTTCTAGAAGCTCTCTCTGTTTAGGATAGCAGCTGCTATATTAGCTTTGTGTGACATCTCTGCCTGCCTTCCAGTCTGCTCTGATTAAATGTATTTATTGATACTGGTAACCCTGGAGCTATCACTATTTTGAACGTTCAAGTAATTCAATTGTTCCCACAGCGGATTGAGTCAATAGCCATAACAAACACCCAAAGAATTACACATATTCCCATTTCGATGCGGCATGCTGTAAATAATGCAATTCCAATATCTGACTATGTTAGTTGTAAATTGCACCTGATTTGTGAATATGCACATGCACAATTAAATTTGTTTTGACACAAAGGGGCTATTGATGAGAGACAGTTTTCAACAGATTTTGCAAGGAAAAAAAAACGCCAATAGATTCCAATGAGTGAAAAATGTTGTTGCATGCAGTGCAATGGGTCATCACTAATAGGGACTCGTTTATAAACACAGGGCAAATTTGCCCATGGGTAGTTTCAATTTGCCAGATTCTATAGGCGTCATTTTCACTGGAAAACTTGGTGAAAAATGTTGTCATTACCCATGGGCAGTAACCTAGAGCAACTAAACGGTGATTGTATTTTTTCAGCCAGTTGCAGGAAAAACTATGAATGCAACAATTTGGC